>CAVLJG010000004.1:89867708-90494477 GCA_963669975.1 Acanthoscelides obtectus
TCATCAAATGTGGGTTTGCTACGTGCCACTCGTGTAAGTTATGCAGGTTCATGTACCCATCTTTCTTAAATGTGGTCTCATCCGACCATAAAATTTTTTCAAAGAACTGTGGATCTTTCCTGTGTCTTTCTAACATTGTGCGAGGCAGAACAGAAGCTTGGGCTCTAATCCCGGTGCAGGAGAGGTTGAACAGCTGAGTTTGTTTAATAACCCGATCTTTTTTAGGAAGATGTCGGGCGTGTATTGCGGCTGAAGGAAAACAGTTTGAGCATTTGCTGTAAAGGTAAATCATCATCAGCAGCTTTTTGACGCCCACTGTTGTGCAAACAGTTATCCTTGAGGGTCCTTGGGCGTTTTCATAATCGCTGTTTAATTAGGAAATTTTGAAAAATTTTCATCAGTTTTTCTTCAAATAAAAATTGTGCATAAGTTAACAAGTAATCTTCTAAGTGTTATACCATTTTGGAATCCTTATTAAATGCGCCAACTTTTAATGTTAGTTGCCAAACTCTCGTAGTACATTTTTTTCCAGTACAGCCAGTTAAAGTTGAGCAAAGTTTTACTTTGGAATACTTGGTTGGGAAATAAGTGGCAATTTTTCCTGAACGAGAAAAGTTGGCAGTAAGGTTGAGACACCAGTTTGAAAATGCATTATTCATCATTACATTGTAAAAATATAATCCAAAAAAAGTTAATATTTGTAGTAACAGGAGTTGACAGACTGCCGTAAGGTGTGAAATTTCTATATTTTTTTCAAAGACCTATAATTTTCAAAACACATACATACATTTTTGGGACACCCTGTATGTATATGTATGTGTGTCTATATATATGTATGTGTATATATGTATATATATGTATTATGTATGTGTATATGTGTGTATATATTTACTCGTATATGCGTACCTGTTATTTTTTTTTCTATTTTTATTGTACTTACTTCTTTAACACCTTGTTCTGTTTATTATTATTGTATCTGTTGTTTTCTCAACTAAACTGTGTTTTTTTCAGTTTTTAACCGACAAACTTATGTATTTATACTTAACTATATTTTTAATTTTTGTAGATAGTAATAGTACTCATAGTGATATGCCTGACGAGTCTTATATCATTTCTATGATCCGAAGACAATAAAGCATCTGTCTATCTATCTATCTATCTTAAACGATCATTTCGACTTTGAAATTTTTATTACGTGACTTGATGGTGTATTAAAATTTGATTTAATAAAAAATGTGGATCCTAAATGCAAAGTTCAACTCCGAAATTTAGACTTAGAGTAAGATCAGATCAGATAACAGGTATTCATTGCATCATTATAAACATTTAGCATGACGCAAAAGGTGAAGTCTAGCCTTTGATTAACCCGACGGCTTGATGGATTATGACAGTTTACATGTTCTCAGATTCTTCTCGATAGCTCAACTAAAACTTCACTTCCTTTAGCTATTGTAATCGGATTTGACTTAATGTTCAGCTATAAATTGACCCCCCAGAAGGAAAATCTGTATATAAAAGTTATAGGATATAATATGAAGTTTTTCATTTGATATTGTCTTAGTATAGAATAGAACTGTATGTCTCAGAAAGTGCTATCGAATAAAGCTGCATCTGACACACAAAATTTGAATTTTTGGCCAAACTAATTAAAATAAGTACGATACACGATATATAATTTGAATCAGAAAATAAGGGGTTAACATTTTTCATAAGCATATACAAACAGTTTTGTTTAAAAAATTATAACTTAATTGGACGAAATTTTTTTGGGACAAAAAAGTATTAGATGAGAAACCTCATACAAGACCCTATAACTGTTATATATGATACGACTTTTACTTCTGAAAGGTCACACAAAAAGTTATAGCGGGGTCAATTATTTATAACCGGATACACCGTATTTGTCTTGATGCTCCCTTACACCGATACAGGCATACAAGAATGACTTGAGTGCTAAAAAGCACACCTGGAAGACGGAACAAAAAATCTCTCTGACTATCACACGGGACTTGCCTGGACGCCCCTCTTAAATGCTGCCAATGACTAAAGCATCAATTCATCACGTGACTCAGGATGGAGATGCCTACTATGAAGGTGTTACATTATTAACGGTCATTTCTCTCTCACACAACACATGTAATTGATTGGTATAGACATGTATGCATAATGGTTCTGTATAATTACACATCGTCTTATTCCACTCTTACAGCTTGTTAGCGGTTGATGTTGCTTGCATCGTTCGTAGTTAACGATTGATCGACTTTTAGTATAGGCAGCAAAAAGTTGAAAAAGAAAAGATCGGTACACCTTCAAAAGAACATGTTAAGTACGCGAGAAGTTCAGTGTGTAGAATGGCAGGTGTATCGGCAGGGTATCTATTAAATACCTGAACATCTCGAAAACTTGACAACGGGGAATCTTTTGAAAAAATGGTTCAAGAAAGGTTTCATAATATCAAAAAAGCAGTCGATGACCCCATATATCACTTTGACATTGACCTTAGAGGTTATTTGGAGGTCGAGTTTGTGAATTCAAATTGCAACCACCATTTTTGGCAGTAGATCCATGTCAAGCTCACATCGCTTCTTCATACATGAAAAGAACACGAACACTCCAGAGAAGCTTTGCAGATGGGTACTTGACTTTCTCTCAGGCCGCAAGATATCCGTCGTAATTGACGTGTGTTCCCCAGGGATCGGTCTTGGTTCCGACGCTGTTCCTTTTACATATCTACGACCTCCTTTCCTGTACGATGAACCCAATCCACAGCTTTGCTGGTGACAGCACTCTACATGCAGGAATTCAAAGCGAGAAGCTGGTCTCTGCCGCTGAGCTGGATAAAAGAAGACTAACGACGACTTCCTCCCTGACGAGAGACCTGGAGGTTATCACTGCTTGGGGACGCAACAATCTGGTATAATATAATGCTTCCAAAACACAGTACTGTACCTTGACGAAACAAATATCGTCCTAGTTTCGATGGATGGCCGAGTTTTGCCAAAGAGCCGGTCATTTCTTCAGTCGGATTCCAGATCACCGAGGACTTGATCTGATACGAACACATCTCGTCAATTGCGACAGCTGCTGGGAAATAGCTAGGCTATTTGTTTGGGTCTAAGAGGTACTTTTCTCCACATGACCTACAAATTCTATACAAGGCGCAGGTGAGGTATAGCATTGCTCACACGTTGTGAGCCGCTGTGCCCTTGCATTCACTTTGGAAAAAAATGCAGTAGAAAGTAATTCTGCATATTCTAAAAGCAATGATGTCAGAAGTCATTTGGAGGTCTAGATTGTAAACTCAAACGGCAACACCATTTCTGACAGTAGATTCGTGTCAAACTTAAGATTCTACATCAGAATACATATTCATAGGATGAGTTCAATCAGATTACGTGCTGCACAGTCACATACATCCTGAAAAATTGAATTGGCAACCATGGAAAACCGGTTTTGAGAAATGTTTCCAGGATATTTGAAAAGCAACTTATAAATGACACCAAATATTAACACGTCATCTGGAGGTCAGGTTTGTAAATTCAAACAGTTTGTTAGCAAATTCGTATCGAACTGGAAATTCTACATCAGAATGCATTTTCATACATACGGTCCGAAAAGTGTACAAACATACTGGAAACCTGGCAACCACATTTTTTACTTGGAAAAAAGTTTTGACAGAGCTTCCGGCATATTCAAAAAGAACCTTGATGATGACCTCAAATATGACCCAGACAATGACATTAGGTTATTTCGAGGCCAAGTTTGTGAATCTAAATGATAACCACGGTTTCCCAAGTCTTTTTTTGTAATGCGCGGTTGTCAAGTTTTCAGACTATTCGTGAACATTTGAGATGTTATAGTATCTCATACTGATTGCACCAATTATGACCGAAAATACTCTCTAATGTAGAATCTCGTGCTCGACACGCGAAGGTGTTGTCAGGAATGGTGACTGGTAAATTACAAAACTGACCTCCTAATGAACTTGGAGGTCATTGTCTAGATCATATTGGAATTAGAACCTTTATTTCAAATAGCGCGTGGTTGAAATTTTTTGGGGTGGTCGATACAGGTATTACGTAAAAAGACCTATAAAGCGTAAAAAATCCATAAAATGTCATCTCGCAGACTAGCTAGTTTTTAGGGTGCAGTCATTCCACGTTTGCCCACTAGGATCGTTGTGAGCGTCCATCTATGGAGGAATGACCCAACTACAGGCATTGTTGGTTGCATATGTTTTGTGAAGCTGATCAGTCTGTAGTTTTCATCTCCGAGATGTGAAACAAGGAAAGTTGATTGAATAGCAAGAGCGCGTCTGGATGATTACGAGTATGTGTATTGGTCTGCATGTGTATAAAATCATAAATATTTGCTGTGTAAGAAAATCAATACTGAATATGCTGCCAATGTTGTATATCTATTAGCTGTGGCCCACGGATTATTTATATGTTGTCCTTTCTGAAGACAGGATATGCTATTTTTCGCGTTTTTTGTGTTGTCAGAAAGTTTGAGGAGCAATACGAGAAAACGCCACCGTGCTCGCATTGTGTGCAATTAAGCTACATCACACAAAAATTAGTAATGACGCATCACACATCAAACATTTTCGCAATGATTCACATCTAGGCACTGATTTGTATTTTCTGTTGACATCGCAAAATAAATTTCTATAAAATTTAAATGACTTGAAATAGAAAGTAATAATAATAACCTTTTCAATTTCATAAATATTCCTGTCTGCAGCATACTTCCTCACCTGTTCCTTCACCAACCAGGCATTTTCTTTTCTTATCTCTCTCATTTTTGAAACTCAGCAATTTTGCATATGTAATTTCCAGAAGGAATAAGAAAAAGTGGATGCGTACTAATTTCTAGCTTTAAATCTGAAGTACGTCTATTTGAGACAAGAATCCATTGGAACTATCAACACATATTATTAACACACAAATCCTCCCTATGCACCTATGCGTTGCCGTTTCCTTCTAGCTACAGTATATAACTTACAGCTTAGACTTCCAGTAATGCCATCTATCAAGCAGATTTTACATCACATCAGAGCCAAGCATTGATAACCAGCGCTTCATGACGTTTAGGCAACACGTACAACAAAACGAGTTCACAACAGGTGGCCATCAGCTAGTGCTGAGTTATCATCTTGTAGATGAATGTCACTTTTCAAGATACGTTACACCCGTGCGAGTATTTAGTTGACACTCTTTATAACCGACAGGCGTGTGGACCCAATATTCGCTCTTAATTTTTGCATCTCCAGAACCCAATCTCTCGCTCTGCAATTTATTTTCCATTGCTGGCACCTCATCCCCTTCCGAGATGGAAATCTTACTGAGCATGAATCCTGAGACCGCCACTGGTCCTCCCTCCTGAATTTTGCCACTGTACTTTGCATACGATGGCAGTTTTTTTAAGTAAGAATCGCGTTGTAAAGAAGTCAGAGAAACTATTTATGAGCGTAAATTGTGTCATAAACTGAACATATGAACGTTTTTCTATGTTTCAATAAAGTCACCATAAACATTTGAAGATTTGTCAATTCATTGTACCTTCCGGACCCTGCCCTTCAAGAACGCTGAGGCTTGACCGTTATTAAACCAGTTAGTAATTATTTCTTTCAATGTGTCATCATCCAAGCGCTTCCCATCAAGGAATTTCTCATGTTTTCGGAACAGATAAAAATCTGATGCTGCTAAGTCAGTGCTTTTTGATGGATGATCCAGTAATTTCCAACGGAACTGCGACACTGTTCTTGGCGTGGTTCTAAGCGTCGTTGTAAAGCAGAATGACGCAGATTTTCAATCACCCCCTAACATTTTCACGGCACAATCAACGGGTTTACTGAGTAACTCAATCAACAAGCACCAACAGAGACGTGAAACGTGATGACGGCGTCACGGAAGTCTGGCCAAGGGTGTCTGAGGTTCAGCGGACGTCATGTGACACGATGCGCGGGCACCCAGCGCAATCGGTACTTACTGTAAACATGGCCTTGGTTTAGAACATCTTCGACAAAACTACAAGCGGCCCTCGCAAACGCGACCACACTATGGACCCGATTTAATGCCTGAAGATAAAGCTGTCGTTAGGCCTCATTTCATACTATTCCAGATGGCATAATGACTGATATCGTTCTGTTTAAATTATTTACAACGTTTTTACGAGTGACGGTCTTTTTAATAGCGCGACTGCCTCGCTTGATTATTTTTACTCGCGTCGAATATAATTTAAATGCAAATATGTTCGGTTAGATGCCGTAGTGCTGTAGTGAATTGAACGGAAATGTTGTATATTGTGATGCAAGCACAAATGATAAAAAAGGCTGCACCCTATTGAGCGGGGGCCGTGGCAAATGCTTGCTCCGGAAGTTGTTGAATTCAGTATCGAACTTCTTCCCGTTCAAGTGACTGTACACGCGTTAAGGAATACCTCAGTATCGATTGCGGTGTGGTGGTACGAGTCCGCCAACAGACCAATTCAGGTCTATTATTATCATTCAGTCGACCGAGGTAATACCACCAGCTAGCCTCTTCCAGGACGTCTTAACAATGTCCGGTTATCTTCTACAATAAAGAAATTAGTGATGGTGGATCCCTGGAGTACTGAGAATTCTGGTTTTCACCTGGTACAATTTGAGTCACAAACATCTGCGGGACTAACAGCAACATTGATGCTGTCAATCGCTACCTGCAACCTAATCTCTACGACCTAATCGACTTCCTGAACATCAATTACACTGCTTCGACCTCGGCCCAAGCTCAGCTTGGGCTCAAACAAAACCGATGCAGCAGATCGTGATGTTGAAGCGTCCGTTGTTACTCAAGGACAATGGCCAAGCAGATTGAAAGGAACTTCTCACAGAGGAGCCTTCCACCACTTACATGTCAGGATGGAACGATTGTGAATGATTCAAATGCTAAGGCGGAAGCGCTTGCCAAGATTTTTGCTGCCAACTCCACCATGGACGTCCCCACTGCGCCCGAGTGCCGTTGATTTAAGGGAAGTAGCATTCAGATATAAGACCGTGAAACGGGTGCTCTTGTCGTTTGACATCAACAAAGCTTCTAGTTCGGACATACATCAGTAGGGACCAAGCTGATGTATCAAAGAGGTGTACAGCGGAGCTTGCTCCGGTTCTTTCGTATCCCTTCCAGATATGTTACGAATCCGGCATCTTCCCAGACAATTGGAGATTTGCTCATGTACAACCCATTCCAAAAACGGGATCCAACATGACTCTTACAAATACTGACCTATAGCTTTGTTTCTGTTATAAGTAAGGCGATGGAGAGGTGCATAAATCGAGAGCTTCTGGACTACCTCGAACGTAGCGACAGGCAGTATGGTTTCCAGAAATTGAGGAGTAAGCTCGTCTTACGGTGAGGCTCACGTTGTTGCTCTAGATATAACAAAAATGTTCAATCATATGTGTCCTCCCAGAGAACCTTTGCTTTCGAAACCCAGTACTGTACATTGACGAACAAAAAGCGTTCTAGATGGATGGCCAAGTTCTGCCAAAGGGCCTTTCATAGTGAGTGCTTATTTAGTACATGCATTTCTGTGAAGTTTAGAATTACCTTAGTTGTACACATAGTAGTTTTTCTACACTATTTTGTGCTATTCATAGATCATTTGTTGATGGGCCTGACACTTTGTGTCTTGGTCCCGATTTCCCTCCGTGCTAGTGACTACGTAAATACATTTCTGGAAATGTGTTTCGACGCTACAGCAACATAAAATATAGCTACTACTCACCTATAATTTCACCAAGTATGAGGTCTTACCATTGCTTCTTTCAGTTCTTCCTTTTTACATAAATTTTTTGAAATAATTATGAAAATGCAAAATGGCAGTGCTAATGTACTGACAGACACTCCGTCAATGGTGACATTGGTGACGATGGTGACACTGGCGATGAATGATAACAGCGAAATATTCAGTTCTATGATTTTTCGGCTGTGTAAAATCCAATGCAAGGTGTGATGATGCTACTTAACGCGTGTTGCGTGTTTCCAGGCAGTAGTTGACCTCATACGCACTGAAAAACGGAATAGAACTGACACACATGTCCTATTAAGGACAACAGCGAAGCGTTGTCAGATCGCTTACGGTCTATCCAGTCTCATTACTTTTCTACCACACCTCCTATACCTGGCACAGTGCCTTAGTAAGGTATTAGAAAAAGATTGCCACAAGACTCAACTTCCTATCGATGTCTTGGAAAGTAGGATTTTGCGTTACCAATATCTAAAAAGTTTCCAGGAGAAAGTAAAGCTAGACTAAGAAACTTAGATCAAACACAAATTGGAAACTTTCAGACGGTGAGATGAAAATTTAATATAAATATTGTAACGGGGAAAAGTTTCAGAAGTGTGTGCAAGGCTAGAGCTTCAGAGTTAAGAAACATGAAGTCGTTGACATGATCAGATTTGCTAGCTCACTTTTACAATCTGATATAGGTAGAATACATTTTTTTCTATAACTGATCTGGCCAGCGAGATACAAGCTTATTCAAAAGATAGGTAGGTGAACCTGTTTTAATCAATTTGTGTACAAACACACCTTAGTTAGTTGCAGTGTTTGTCAGAATTTAACCACTTTAGCTCTTTGATCTTAGAGGAAACGCGATCACACTTTCTTGACATGAGTAATCAAGGATAAATAAACACTTTAAACGAAACAATTGTCAAATCTCTTTAGTCTTTCGAAGTTTAGGGCGTTCAGATTCGAATATGACAACTTTAGAGATTTATATGTTGAACTATCAGTGACATTCACATGCTCAGTCTAACGGTGATCGTTGTCTATAGTAACGTCCATATCTTCCGCCTGATAAGCTAAAGGTATAAAAGCTTCATTTACTATTTGATCATATCAGCGACAGTCACTGGAAGAATAGTAGGACACTGCCAATGCTATATGAATCAGTATGAGGTTTATAAAGGTAGTCCTTATGCTTGCACTGACCTACCCTAAGTTTCATAGGAAAAAAACACTCAATCATATTTTTTTTACACCCAATCAGCCGCGCAGGCAGAAGCTTAAATGCCGGAACAGCGCGGATGCTATGATGATCCCAGTAGAACTGGGAAAAACTTCCTCTTGTAGATTGATACCCTCGGAACAAAGGAGCGGTCGTATCGGCCAGTTCTGGATGTACGAAGTTCGACACGGTTAGGATGGGAGGCCAAAGTCAGACCACGATTTTATTGCACGAATTCTATGTATACATGTCTGTTAGGGTTAGGTAGGTAATTGGTCAAAATCCAACCGTTGAAAAAATGTAAACAATTGGGTCTCCACGATGTCTTATGCACTCAGAAACACGTGTGGACATACTCTAAGCATAACAAAGATATTAAAGCAGCTCTGCACAACTTACAGTACGATGATTAAATGCCAATTGTAGCTACAAAACCACTACTGTTCATCGAAATAACACAAAGTGCCTTCTATTACCAGAATCGATCACTGCGAAATTGAAAACAGCAAGCTGTTAGTTGGAACTGTATCCCACTTTTTGTAGGAACTGGCATTATCACAAAAAGTACTTTACCAAAATGGTTTAAAAGCTGATCCTTTTCTGACATAAACAAACATATACCTACAAAATCTTTTCAACAAATTCATCTGATTGTTCTTTTTTCTAAATAATGAACTCAATTGGCAGATTTCCTGCACTAAAGCTGCTAGCTCCTATGCTCATCAATCAAAGACCACCACTGATCTGAACCGTTATAATGAATGCAAGTATCCCTTTTGTCAGATGCCGTTTAAAAAACTTAACCGCCTTATTACATAGCGCTTAAAAGAACCGTGGCGGACGAGCTTTCTTAGCTGCATTTTAGGCTCGCTTTCTTCTCAAGTCGACGTGTCAAACTGAACGATGACTTCCATTTCGGATTGGGCTTTTGTTGGAGGAAAGACGACTGCATGGGGTGGGATAATTATCTCATTATTTTGCTTACAGTGATATATCGACAGCGGTAATGGTTTTCTTCTAAAGACGGAAGCCTTTAGCTTAATGGACTTTAAATGGTCCGATAAAGTTGCTTGGTTAGGGATGTGGGTGAATGAGGGAAGGTTTTGGTGCTTTATAGTGTAGGTGTGCTCCTCATTATATTACGTAATAACAGTATATCTCAACCTAAGTAGAGTAGGTGACAAATCAGACGATCGCCACCTACCAGTGGTTCGACAAGCTGATCCTTATCCTTAACCAACACGATGAAGATAACAGAACGCTACTACATCATGACCCATCTAGCAATCGGAACATTAAGTAGTCACAGACCATTAATGGCTTTCAGTGCATACAGGTATGTGCATAAAAAGATACGATTAAAATGAACATGTTTGCTTTGTGTCTCTGTTACCACGGCTAACCGGAGACAGCGCTGTTTTGTGCTCTTCAGTGCGGTATGGGTCGAGCAGGTCTTCCTCATCGTATGGGATGATTAGTAGGAGGAGATCGTGCATTCTAACTTCGCACAACATTCTGAATTTTTCAAAAGAGCATAGCCACTTGTTTGCTTTCCGTTCGTCTGCCATCAGGATCAAAACAGAAGGGGACAACTTCAAAAAATGTCTGATGGAAGCTCCACAAATCAGGTCTATTTGACACTTTCCTTTCTGCATGGATTTCAATGTCGCAACTATTGAGAATTTGTACGTATATGGAAAACTACCAGGATTACCTTTTTGAGACCTTCATGCAAATGTAGCACGAGATGCTTTGTTAAGTAAAATTAGTCGTATGCAATACTTGAAAGCAACACTTAAGGTATATAAAGTCAGGAGGCCAGGGAAGTACTGTAATGGCGAAAAAACTTCAAACTGCAAATGAATGAACGATTATCAGACCTAACATAGGAGGTACACCTTGTATGGCATATCTCGTGTAATCCTTGTCCCTCTATTAGATATAAAAATACTGAGCTTTTGCTAATAGATCTGGTTGCGATAGAGTAATCGCAAGAAAAACGAATTAGTCACTGCTACCTCTATATTGTGAAGTATCACTGGATTTGGAAGAAAGTTTGAAAGGTCTATCTAATAGTACCATAGTATATTTTTTGTCATTTCTGATTAAGTTTCCTTAAAGGAAACAAAATTCAAAAAAGGTAAACTTGGTATTTGGGTATATTTTAAGACGTAGTGAAAAATATGTTTGAAGCATTTAAATTTTGTGAAAACTCGTTTTTAAAATTCTGATCATCCTGTCACTGCCGTGTAATTCCTGACACAACAAGAGGTGTGCAGTTCAAAAATGTGTGGGGTGGAATCTTAGTTGCAAAATTGTTATCTAGTTATGTCACAATACTTAGTTGATCAGGATAGCCAAAAGTGATTCCTGGTGTAGAAAAAATTGTATAGAAGGATTTTACAAAGGAATTACATATTCTTTAGAGTGAGTGTAAAAACCCCTCATCTCGAAGTGAAAGATTCTATGTAACTTGTCAATCAAACTTCAAAGTTATAAGCCTACAGAAGAATTATATTAGATGAATAGACCGTCAAAATGAGAACTAGTAGATACATCTAGTTCGCTGCAACGGTTAAACGATTATTGCAAAAACCGTTGATTTTTTGCCGAAAAACTGTAAAAATTGCTCAAGCTATCCAGCGACCTACCTTTTATAACAAATTAGGCGTGCAGGTTGAGTTCTTGGTATGTAATTGGTTAATATCTCCATTACAATAAAATATAATCAAGAATGTTATTTACAAAAAATATGGATAGCTATTCGCTCCCTACTTAGAAAATATACTGCCCTCAATAGGGTGATTCATAACGGGATAACAACAGAAACATTTTTAGTTTATTCTAATATTTCACTTGAAAGGAAAAAGTTTTTAAAAAGTTGGGGATCTAGCACATCATACTAATTCCGGAAACAATTTCTCGTTGTTTTTTCACTATTACTTGAAATTTCGTCTTATAGCTAAAAATAGCTTTATATAATGTGTAGAAGAATATTTACCTAGTTTCTTCTAGAGTGATTTGAAAAACAAATTTGTCATATTTTCACCATTGTCATATTCGAAACGGAAAGAGGTATGGTCGGTGGAATGGTGTCAAAGTGGCGTAATTATACGGGGTGACCCATCCATGTGAGGACGGTGAGGACTCATAAACAAATACATTTTTGGAAAATCTATTTAAGGCATATTATACATGACATTTGAGGGCACATTTCTAAAATATATGCAATTATACAGGGTGTCCCAATTTTGACCTACATATCAAAGTTGTATAATATATATATATATACAGGGTGACTTCGAAGTTGAGTCATTTATTTTAACAGTGAGTAGATCTGATCAAAAGAAATGTTTTTTACCTTTACCATTTTCCTGGTAAAATTAAAGTAACAAAGTTATAGCCCTTTGGAAGTTTGAGTACCGCCCTGTCTCAATAATAGTATTGTGTGGTCGTGTTTGGCGACAACGGATATAATCCGCCGTATCGGTTCATAGCATCGGAAACAAAAAAGCGAAAGAATTTGGAACGATGCTTTTTACAATTATTTCATTCATTTGTATACAGTCAGTGTCAGCGAATAGTGGTATCTGTTGCGTGGCTCAAACGAAATAAAAAATGGCACATGTTTATGCGGATCGGTTTCCCAATCGAGTGCAACCAACCCATCGTGCCTTTGTTAATGTAGTACAACGGGCTCGTGAATCAGGTGACTTAAGACCTCAGAGGGGACCTCACGATCAAATACAGGTCCGCACTGAAATACTTGTCGGGAGGATACTTTATAAAACAAGGTAAACATTTTTTTTTATTTTATGTTATGTTATCATTGAAACAAGTTGCAGAAACGTAGTTTGGAATGCTGAATTCAACGCTTTCCGATCAATGTGTTAATGCCAAGTGACTCTCTTATTAACAATGATACCAAGAGGCTTGTTAAAAATTTCACTGGTACATGATCTTAGTTCATTGAGACGCTGCTACGTTCTTTAGCACAACAGATGGCAAGCTTCTTTAAATGAATAACTTTTATAAGCCAATGCTACCTGTGCTGATTTTAATACATTCACTGCACCCCCTAACCTCAAATGAGCTGAATTCATAAAACTCGACTGGTTCAGTAGTGCAATATTCCAGAGTTGGTATGCAATGGGATCGTATGTGTGAACGATGAATGAAGGATTGGTCTGAGAATGGAACCTTGAGGGGCACCGTCTCTAATGGACCCTATGGTCACAAAAATCATCGCTTCGTAATAGAAGCGAGGACATCTGAGATCGATTTTAAAATTTTTTTGGTGTCAGATTTTTTTACAAAATTATCCCCGACAATTGCTTAAAGAATAGTTTTTTCAGTTGCTATGCTCGTCAGTAACCACATGAGTTATCTCAATGTGCTATTTTCAAGCAGTGAATCTGACTCATCGTATAAAGTCATTAAACAACAACGTGTTATGACATTAATGGTGAAGAAACCATTATTTATAACAGCTGAGTGATTAATAATTCAGTTATTTTAGGCCGAACTAGAGACAAGCCGTAATTCAAAACGATGAACGATGGGAACTACAAACTTTTGGACCGCGACCAAATACTCCAGTACATATTTCGAATACCTCGTGCTGTTCGAACTGAGTAAAGAATGCATGTTTCTGGATATTTCTGTACATTATCGTGATTTTTCTATGATGAATGTCACCTCGAAGGAAACCTCCTGCATGCCGGCTATGTTTAGTTGAAATGCAGCTGTTCATAACATTCCAACAAGATGTGGAAACAAAAATTGATTTCCATACTAATAAATATTCCAACAATTTTAGAAAATACTGTTTTGAAGTACCATCACAGAAAGCTGATGTTCACAAACGTTTTATAGTTGTTTTATGCTTCAATCAACAATCACGCTAAACTCTATGTTTTCGTAGATTACAGCAAGTGGAAGCGATGTTCGTGGGTTCAAAGTTGTTGCACGAGTATGAGAAGTGTAAATGGTATAAGTTCAAACTTCTACAAAAGAATTAAATTATAGTCGTCTACTACAGTCTTTAATACTACACACAAACAATATTAAGTTAACCTGAACCCCATGGGATTTAAAAGTTGAGAGGCTTCTGAATACTTACACCTTTTATAACATTTGAATTTTTTTAATATTTCGTTAGTGTTGGCATTGAGTTACCCATATCGTGAATCCAGTACACCATCTGTTTTAGTATTCGATATCCATGTAGTCAAACTTAACTAAGCACACATTGCTTGTATATGTCGATGTTCGCTGAAATATGGTGGTACTTCCATGCCCGTCTATCACCTACATCCCAGTAGTTTCAAGCCAGTATACTGTTTTGGGCCCATGTAGTAGTCAGCGTAATCTTTTTCAAGAGGTCCGGATGTTTTCTAGAAGCTAAAACTTCTCAAAGTATGCAAATACCAACTCAAGAAGCTTGTTCTATTAATATTTAAAATCTACTTCTTTATGCTTCACACGGACGCGACGCTCACACGAAAACAAAGGACATCATAAATATAATTAAAAAAATGCCTTCTACTCAAGACTGATATTAAGTTGTAAATCTCACACCTAAATATAAAAAAGTATGTGACTACATGATTAAGTTATTCATCTTGGGTTTGACATTTAACACTTCATTTCATAAACGAATCGTCACACCTAGCCCCCGCAGCATGTCACTTCCCGCCTTTCACAGAGTGTACAGAGTAGCAAAAGTAAGGTCACTCGCCGGAAGAGCTTTCATGTTTGGACCTTTTTTTGATACGTTTCGACTTAAAAGCCGTAGGAACTTATGCCAGGCATATGTAACGCAATGCGTTCCCGCAGCCTGTTACGTCCAAGTTTATCTCTTCATGATGAAGTCATGCTCTTCAACAGCTTCTTACCTATTTTAACGATTGTAACTTGAAAGTTGGTTCTGCTCCTAGCAGAGCACGACTGATTGGCGCAGCAAAGGGCTAATGATCATACAACTCATAATACATTCTATTGAACATAAAAGTATAGAAAGAGGTTAAGTGCCCTTCTGTAGCGCACAGCTGATATTCACACATAGAAGAATGGCAAGAGTTGATCCTCCGAGGGAATGTTCCATTTGTCAGCTTTACTAGTTTTCATAATCAACAACAGCCCCACTTCAGCTGATAAGAATTCTTTATTGCTGATTATGATATCTCTTCGACAGCTGGCGAGCTGGTGTAAAGCTTTAAATTGTGGTCACTCGTGACAGTATCGCCTCACTGAGAAGCTCTGAAGATGGATGGGTGACGTTCCATCTAGTTGCAAGATATCCGTCATAATTGACGGGTTCCCCTCTTCATCCCACAATGTCCACGCTGGTGTTTCATAGGGATTGGTCTTGATTCCAACATAGTTTCTAGCTTAATCACCGAGCGACCTTACTATTAATATTTTGTATACTTTGTTATGAGGTTTGGTGCCGAAAGCAATTATTTTCATTTATTTTAGTAGTTGGCGTCTCCCACGGAAAATCGTAGCTCTTAATATTCTTATTTACTCGATTAACAATTCGGTTTTATAGCGGTGTGAATGAAGGCTAATAGATGGTTGTAAAATTTTATGATCCTCACACCATATTGTAATGTTCATTGGGCTTGCGCGGCTACAAAAATATGTTGTTAAAATGTTGCTTGGGTGAGAAAAAATAATCGAATTTCACCATAGTTGGACATAATTGTCTGACATTCTGCTGTCGGCAAGGTTGCAATACATTAACAAAAAGTTGAGAATGAGTTTTTTTACCATCCATCTTTAATAAAGTAAGGTGTTATAAAGCAAATTGACCCATGATAACTGACGAGGTTTAGGATCAGGTCGACAAATGTCATATACCATGTTTTCAAACTACTGCGTCATGAAAGGCTCAGAAAGGTACATGTGTGTGCCTGGTTAAAGGAGCAATGGAGTTTCACACAAAACCGTCTTGAGGTCAGTTTTGATGTAAGGTATACAATGAGTCTCACCAAACTCAAAAATCCAGAATAGCCACAGATAGTAAGTGTAAATGGTACCACTCGTCGACTAACAATATGCTTCCGATCTATAAAGGCATGGAAAGAGTCCTGTTTCAAAGCCGATGAACTTTGGACCTGAGTAATAAGCCACTTAGTGGTAAAGGCGCACTCTTTCTTCTCTTGTTTCTTCTGTTGTTTTTAAACTACTATGTCTGTATCTCTGTATACTTTTTTTTTAGCTAGTATCACAAACCCCTAATTCAGGTAGTTACACGTGAAAGCAACCAATATCCCTAACATAACCTAACACTGAAAATAAAGAATAATACAATTTTAAATGAGAGACAGGTTGAAGTATACTAAGTGACATATAAATCCGAACACCCAGTTTAAATGGTTTTATTTTAATAAAATTTTGTATAAGTGCTTAATGAAGCATAATAAGTAAATGATATAGGTATTTTCCCATTGGTCCATAATATTAATGTTGGTGAAATCGGCCCTATATCTGTTGATGTTGCTGAAACTGTAGTCAAGGTTAGATAGTATAACAGCATTGACTATTCGCCATTTTAAATCAGCAGGTAAGATATATTTGAATTTCCAAAGGCTCTTCAACTAACGGCTAATCACACAAGTATTTGTCTAGTAGCTGTTTGTTAGATTATTCTGTTTACTCGCATTTAGGTTGACGATACATGTTAAGCCACTTTTGACCAACATATTAGTTTTCTCACTATTTTAGCAACATATACGAGGAGTAAATGGTTATATATATTTGAAGTTCCTCGAGCTGGATATGAGATATATTATGTCCTTATCTATAATGTATAGGCGACGCACTAATGCTTGGTCTAGCATCTTTTACCTTAAATTTAGGGTATTAACAAGATCACAATATTTTACTTATTATGATATAAGACGTTGTATGGAAAAATGAGTCTGTTTATTTCTCCTATTATTTAGAAGCGTAATTTTAAGACCATCATATATAAAACCATATCAGATGTTATAATACCACACAGAGATATACTTTAAAAACCATTTTTGTCTACGCAATCTAGCGAAAATTGAGCTGGAGATGGTTACTAGACAAGAATGTCGGTCGTATCAGAAAAAATATTCCGCTTCAATTTCTTATTTGAGGAAAGTAGGATTAAAATTATATTTTTAATAAAGATATTTTATCGCAGAGCGAATATCACTAAGCCACTTTTTTACCCCTAGAATACTCTCGGATTAGTTTTTTTAACACCAGAACCGGATAGAATATTTTCAAGTTATTGCAATAAAACCGCTAAAAGTCAGGCAATTCACTATTTACCTCGATCCCTTCTATTCCCATCCTAACCGGCATCAGAGTCTGTGACGCATATTTAATTTGAAGTCCCACTAGGGCATTACAATGCCTGATCACAGTTAAAGTGATCTCTTAGCAATCACAATAATCGCTGCTGGAAAATATACTAAGTGACATATAAATCCGAACACCCAGTTAAAATGGTTTTATTTTAATAAAAGTTGGTGAATGTATTTAGCTTACTGTAAATAAGTGAAAAATAAGTGAAAAAATTTTCAGCCTTATCAGTTGGACATTCCGGTTTTTATACTGCTTTTTTTTTTGATTCACTAACGCTCTAAAAATGAATATTTCAGCCGCAGTAAAGAATCAACGTTGGCGGATTTTGGTTCTTGACATCCTTTACGATCGGTTACGATGCCTAGAGTACGGAGACCTTTACGATTTTGTCAACTTAGTGAGTTTGATAGGGACTTATAGTGGGACTTCGGGGTGCTGGACTTTCTTTTCGGGCAATTGCAGTTAGAGTGCAAAGAAGTGTAGACACTGTGGTTAGGTGTTGTCAGGCATGGCTTCGAGAAGGCCGTACGCAAAGAGCAAGGGGCACTGGACGCCGCCGTAGAACAACAGACCGTGAAGATCGCCGCCTAAGATTATTGGCCTTAAGGGACCGTTTCTCCACTACCAGGTCCATTGCAAATGAATGGTTTGTAGAACACTGAAGATCTATTGGCATGCGAAGTGTTTACCGACGATGAGAAGTTTTGGCTTGTTTTCATGCCGGCCACACTGAGTTCTCCCTTTAACTCGAGAACACCGACGTAATCGCCTTGAGTGGTGCAGACAACGGTCACTCTGGGATCAGGAATGGAACAGTATTGTCTTTAGTGACGAGTCAAGATTTTGTTTAGGCATGCACGATGGTCGTGCCAGGGTTAGAAGGCGACGTGGTGAAAGGAGGAATCCACACTTTTTTGTTGAAAGTCATGTTCATCACACTGTTGGAGTTATGGTTTGGGGTGCTATAGCTTATGGTTCCAGGTCACCTTTAATCTTCAACACAGGTAACATGAATGCGCAGATCCAACTTTCCAACAAGATAATGCCCGATCACATGTTGCAAGAGTCACAATAGACTTCTTTCAACATATTGATGTCACATTGTTCCATGGCCACCAAGATCTCCCGACTTATCCCCAACTGAGCACGTGTGGGATATGATGGGTAGGAGATCGCTCAATTTGCAACGTCCTCCTTAGACTCTAGAAGCACTTCGAGAGGAGTTGGTGGTTGCCTGGAATGAGATACCACAGGAGGACATTGACCACCTGATCAGAAGCATGCCTAGGCGCGTTGGAGAATGCGTAGCACACCAGGGTGCATCCACACATTATTAAAGGTCAAAGGGCTTTAAAGCAGTGGAATCATTTTGAAATTTTTATCATTTACTTATTATGCTTCATTAAGTACTTATACAGAATCTTAATAAAATAAAACCATTAAAACTGGGTGTTCGGATTTATATGTCACTTAGTATATATTGTTTCTACATCAATAAATTATTCCATTGCAGCGAAATATTTTATTTTATACATAATTCCGTTAGCAAACGAGTACTTGCTCAATTAAATAATTAAAACGGAAGAATTATTTACGGGATGTTGTAAATATTTAATGCTCCCTCATATTCATGATAGTTAACTTTATAGGGCAGTCTTGGTATCAAGACGGTTACTCATGAGATAAAAATACGTATACATATGAAGACATTAGCATTAGCTTCAGCAGCAACATCAAGTAGTTGCTTAAAGTAATCAAGATGCTTGTTACTTGGGTTATAAACGGAAGTCAAAAAGAAAACGTTTCTCTGATGCGAAATGGCTCAAAAGGAGGGGTACGGGTGCGACGTGAAACAATATATTGTACATACAATGTAAGATTTATCAATTATGCTTTATGAAATAAAACAAAAATCTCTGACTTCCTCCAAACGTGTAAGCGATATGGTGAACTGTTCTAGCATCACAAATCTGATTTGCAAAATGGTCAGGATACAGAGATATGGATAAGTAAAGATAACTGACACCAGACCTAAACATGTCACTCATAGATGACCTACACTAGTGTTATCTACGACAGGACGGAAATTGATGATTTTTTCCAGGTTCAAGTTCCACTTGTCGGTCGGTTACGTTGGAGTTACCCTTTTAGTCTATAATCAACAGACTCTGCACATAGCTCAATAAACTAATACTTATGGCCGGAAAACAGGTGGTTTGGGATAAATAATTAGAAATTCTCTAAAACTACATAACCAACCAACCATAACTTAGTTGTGGCTATTTAGAAGTATGACGCCTATGGATTTGAAGAATTTCAAGTATCTGCGTCAAACTATCGTCGTATTATGCTTTTTGGATATTGTATATGTGCATATATTCCAAGGATGAAAGAGCTTCGTAACTTTTGAAAATCGGTCCAATGGCGGCTGAGCTAGGGGAAAAATTGAAATCCACATATTTTGGTCTGTAGTACCTCCAGTTTCGAGATTTTACAACCTTTCGCAAACACCTCGTATATGCAAATAACCTACAGTTCCAGATCTGTGTAACAGAAAAACTTACCGGCATACTGGGGCCTCACGTCAAAACTGTCAACGAACAAATGCATGCATATTTATGTGCTTTGCATTATTTATTTGTTATTCAGTTGAATACAGTCCAAAAGCTCCAGATATTTGACGTGTGCATAGGGTTATTGTTATTTCTCAGCACGGACACTGGACAATCGAGGTTATGTTTTAGAATTCGTAAATAAGAGAGCTAAAAATAGCGAACTAAGAGAAACGGGAATGGATATTTTTAATCTTTTTTAGTGCCATTTTAAAAATCAGAAGAATCTGGAATGAAGCCTCCAAACTAACGCAACTACGGCCCATCCATCATGAACATATATCTTGGCGATATTAACTATATCTTGGTTATATCTTGACAATATTGTAGATACATACAGTTTTCAGAATTTCACAGAAGGGCTACAGGGTCAAGCAAAAATGACTGCAGAAAGTTTACGCTTTGCGGCACATTAAATAACTTGCTTGACATGACAGTGAGTAAGCAATATATGAAAATAGAGCGGAAATGTGTAGCTATATACAGTATGGGAAAAACCATTATTATACATTATGATGAGGAAGAGAGATGGAAATATACAAAAGTATGTAGGTGCGTGAAAGACACTCGATTGTAGGATCTTATCTGGCAGCGTCGGAGTGTGACGGACAACGGGGTAAAGTAGAAGAGTGATAAAAGAGAGAGATGGCAGAACGGGCGCTGGCGCCTACAGCTTAGACGGATGCGCTCAACAAATGCGATTTGTTTCTCCCATTCGCAGAGTTGCCGATACCAATATGTCATATTTCTAAGAAATCTAAGTCTACCCAAATTTCGGGAAAAATAGCTGCGGATTCCACATAAGAGTATTCTAAAAATGAAAAAAGTTCAAACTATTAAAATTGTATTAATGTTTCATGGTTCAAATCATATTTTTCATGTTTGTATATTGTTGTACAAATCCCTATTCTTGTTGCCATTAGAGATACAACAGTATTGAGAGAAATCATGGACCGCTAGATAGGGCTACAACTACCATATGACTATCAAATAGTAGTGATAAACAGGGTTTGTTTATAGCACAGTTGCCTGGTGTGGCGAATTTGCGCCATAGGGGCAATTTGACAACTTTGAAGGACAACTATAACGGTTACTATGGTGCCCGATATTCGGGAATCTGGCAATACCTGATGATTCCTAACGTTTATTACGCCAGATTGTTTGCTGACTTGCGCAGTACAACATGACAATCAACGTGACTGAGCACCTGGTAACCCTGGTTTAAGGTGTTATATTTAAAGAACTTGGGGCAGTTAGGTATCTAGGTCACATTTTTTAATGTATTTCGAGAAATCCGTAATGTTGAGTAAATACTAGATCACGTTTCTTGCTTAGTTTGCTGAAGATTCTACAATAGACGTACATTTTCAGAAACAGAGATTTGGTGACGAAAAAATCGTAAAAATATAACGCATTTTCTAAAAATAATTTCTTTGTTGAAAATACTGTGGCTGACCCATTGAACGAGTATAGTGTCCCGCTCCGCTTTGAATATTCGAAACACTATACTCCAGCAGCATTCAGCTTCAATGTTATCTTTATGAAGTTCTAACATCTAGACCATGCTGATTAAAAGCTTGAATGAATCAACATTTAACTCTAAATTCCCCACAATTCGGGAAGCTCTACTCAAATTGGCAACACAGCGTATCTGCCTATTATTCTCATTCGTGATACAGGTCTGCGGTTAACGGTAGGAAATATGTACGAATAGCGATGAAAGTAGACGAGCCGATGCGCTGTTGCCAAGAAATGATTTCCCATGTATAACAATGGTTTTTCCTAAGATGTATATAGCTGGGCTGTACTAAACATGTTGCTGCACTTTGAAATAATAATATGCATCTATTACCAGACTCAAACACTGCGAGAGTGTATGGATGATAGCTGTTGGAACAGTAAAGATCTCAGTTCGCGACAACCAACCATGGACAGTTGTTTCGTGCTTTTTGCCAACTCATCAACAAGGTCTAGGCTTGATCTCTGGGTCAACAATCGGAATCATTGAAACTACATCTATCCAAAGTATGAGGCTTATGGAAATGAGACAGCGCAAAGCGCCATCTATTATCAGAATCAATCACTTCGTGAGTATGTCCATGGTTAGCTGCCTTTGGTCGGACGAAAAAATATTGCTCATTTAGAGGCTGCTCAAGGAAATGACCCTATAACTCACGTTTTTCGATTTGTAGCACGCCTTCAGTCTTCATAAATTTCAGTTCATTTGACCTCAAGGATGATAACAATCCAATAGTGAACATATAAAACAACAAACGTCCATAAAAGTCATACAGGCACATTTAAGACTGAGTATGTCGCAATAAAACTCGCTAACAATAGTCATAAACTACCCCAAGTTGGCAAATGTAGGCCGCGGCCAAAAGGAGAATGCAATGCCTCTCGAAACTGGCTGTTTCCTCTTGCTGCCGAGGGGTAGTATTTCACAGCAAAAGGCAATTAAACAGCGGCTCATAAAACTCCGGAAGCCACTGACCATTGCATGAGTAGAACGAAAGCGCACTACACAAGGCAACACCAGCATAAAATTAGCTTAAGGGGTATATTTTTTTGATGCAATGTTTTTCATCCATACGTGAGTACCACATGATCAGTCTTTACTGCGATTTGTTTTTACCATGAAATGTAATATTTACTGACTGTAGTCTGGATATCGGTATATTTATATTGATGTACTAGATTCGTTTCGCATAAGTGTAAAAGAGACTGATTTCAGATGCTCACTTCAAGATTTGTACCAAGATATGACTTTATAAACTAAACATGACGAAACTATTTACTTCTAAAGCAATTCATTATCTCAAAAATATTTTAGATACACGCTAGTCGTAAAAAATACATATACTAAGTGACATATAAATCCGAACACCCAGTTTAAATGGTTTTATTTTAATAAAGCATAAAGTATAAGTACTTAATGAAGCATAATAAGTAAATGATAAAAATTTCAAAATGATTGCACTGCTTTAAAGCCCTTTGACCTTTAATAATGTGTGGATGCACCCTGATGTGCTACGCATTCTCCAACGCGCCTAGGCATGCTTCTGATCAGGTGGTCAATGTCTTCCTGTGGTATCTCATTCCAGGCAACCACTAACTCCTCTCGAATTGCTTCTAGAGTCTGAGGAGGACGTTGCAAATTGAGCAATCTCCTACCCATCATATCCCTCATGGGCTCAATTGGGGATAAGTCGGGAGATCTTGGTGGCCATGGTAACAATGTGACATCATTATGTTGAAAGAAGTCTATTGTAACTCTTGCAACATGTGGTCAGGCATTATCTTGTTGGAAAGTTGGATCTGCCAGGGTGTCAAGATAGGGTAAAAGATGGGGTTCTAGAACTTCGTGCACATAACGCTGCGCGTTCATGCTACCTCTGATGAAGATTAAAGGTGACCTGGAACCATAAGCTATAGCACCCCAAACCATAACTCCAACATTGTGATGAACATGTCTTTCAACAAAAAACTGTGGATTCCTCCTTTCACCACGTCGCCTTCTAATCCTGGCGCGACCATCGTGCATGCCTAAACAAAATCGAGACTCGTCACTAAATACAATACTGTTCCATTCCTGATCCCAGAGTGACCGTTGTCTGCACCACTCAAGGCGATTACGTCGGTGTGCTCGAGTTAAAGGGAGGACCCAGTGTGGCCGGTATGAAAACAAGCCAAAACTTCTCATTCGTCGGTAAACACTTCGCATGCCAATAGGTCTTCCGTGTTCTGCAAACCATTCATTTGCAATGGACCTGGTAGTGGAGAAACGGTCCCTTAAGGCCAATAATCTTAGGCGGTGATCTTCACGGTCTGTTGTTCTACGGCGGCGTCCAGTGCCCCTTGCTCTTTGCGTACGGTCTTCTCGAAGCCATGCCTGACAACACCTAACCACAGTGTCTACACTTCTTTGCACTCTAACTGCAATTGCCCGAAAAGAATGTCCAGCTTCCCGAAGTCCCACTATACGGCCCCTATCAAACTCACTAAGTTGACGAAATCGTACAGATCTCCGTACTCTAGGCATCGTAACCGATCGTAAAGGATGTCAAGAACCAAAATCCGCCAACGTTGATTCTTTACTGCGGCTGAAATATTCATTTTTAGAGCGTTAGTGAATTAAAAAAAAGCAGTATAAAAACCGGAATGTCCAACTGATAAGGCTGAAGATTTTTTAACTTGTTATTTACAGTAAGATAAATACATTCACCAACTTTTATTAAAATAAAACCATTTAAACTGGGTGTTCGGATTTATATGTCACTTAGTATATTTGAAATAACTTAGACCTATAACTAATAGAACATCTGAACAAATAAACTATGTGCGAATAAATGCGCGAAGTTAACAAAGCAACGATTGAAAGAGTACCATTGGGTAACATCACCTTTATTTTTTATTACGGCTGAAATTCTTTGGGGCTTGGTGTAAAACAATCCCATATTTCTTGAAGCTTTTGTCTCAGTTCGGTGATTGTACGAGCAGGATGTTGTCGTAGAACCTTTTTCATCTCGTGACACAAAGTTTCAATAGGTGACAGATCTGGACTGCTAGAAACCTATTTCAAAAAAGGTATATTATTGTCTTCCAACCATTTTATAGCCTTTTTTAAGGTATGGCACGCTGCACCATCTTGCTGAAACACAAAATCTTGGCCGGATGTCAAACATTCTTCCATCACTGGTAAAAGCGATTCTTCTAAAATTGCCAAATATTTGTTTGTATCCACATTTCCATCAATAAAATGGAGTTTTCCTACTTCTTTTGATGACATACTGCCTCAGACCATAATGGATGATGGAAGTATCACTTTTTTCTTCAGACAGTCAACATGGAATGCTTCATTTTTTTGCCAATAACTCTACTGCGACTGTCACCAACACAAACTTCGAATCGGGCCTCCTCACTACATTGTATTGCACACCATTGTTGAGGTGTCCATTGTCTATGTTCTTAAGCCCATCTAAGACTCTTTTTCTTTTGCATTGGAGTTAATAGTGGCTTTTCTTTAGCCTATAAACAAGTTGTGCAGCTTTAGGGTTTTTACTTCACTTTTTTTTATAAGAAAACTTACCTTGCAAGTGCTAAATCCCAGTTTGTGGGCCTCTCTATGAATTGTGGACCTCGAAATTCTCCTTCCAACAGCGTCACTCCACAGAGCACTTAATTATAAATTGGCACGCCTGTTCTTCACGATTATTCTTCTTGCTCTTCGGTCGGCATTTGTGATATTACTTTTTTTCACAACATATCGTGGCTTAATATAAGCTGAACCAGTTACGTTATATCTTCTAACAATATTTTTCACACTGTACCGCGATAAGTCTAACTAAGTTGCAATTTCTGAGTTTGATTTCGCAGAATTAAAAAATTTAATTATCAGTAGCCGAATTTTCTCACTAACAACCTTTCCTCTACCCATTTTTAAAACCGTAACTACCCAAAACTATTTTAAACGTATTCTGACAGTTGTGATTAATAAAAACCATTGTCATGGCTTTTATTTTTCACAGCCACCTATGCGTTTTAGACTTATTTTGCATTGAAATGAAAATAGGTTGATATGCTGTAATTGCAATATGTGTCATTTTTATGTTGCAAATTTGATTAGGGAGTGATAAAGTTGGTGTTTTCTACTACATATTATCAAAATATTCATTGTTAATATTTTAAACCTATAACACCCTGCTACATTTTTATTATTTGTGTTTGATAAGAAAAAAACTAAGATTTCAATAGTTGGGCCAACTGAAGTGGGAAGGGGCTCGTAGTTACCTTGGCAATGAACATTTAATGCAACAATAAATAATTGCAACGTTTCGCTTTTTATATCCTTGACAAACAGTAACCATTAGTGTACTATTTGGGCTTTTCATAAAAAAATGCTAGGATTGCGGCAGTGTGCCTTACCCATAAAAAGTGTTTCAAAAATGATCAGGAACATCTGAAGTGTCAAAAACGAGGTTTAAGCAGTCTTAATCATTTTCGTGTTTTTGCCCCTAGCTCTGCCGCTACGGGAACAGTTTTTTCGTCCCTGGAATGGTAGTAAGCTTATGTGTTATTGATAGGCCAACGATTCGCAGACAGACAGAGAGTCAGACACACCGACAGACAGACTGACCGACGGCAATAAGTGATATAATGTACATGGTAGACGGTCTCTGACTATCGAACGCGGAGGTACCACCCGGCGGATCTCGTAGGCGTCCCCCCTTTCCCCTGTATATATAGCCCCACGGTACCCCATGGGTGTTTGAGGCTTAGACTTTCGTGGTAGTTGAAGCATAAAAAAATGTCGTGACCATATTGTAATTGTAATGATCGAGGATTTCAGTGTAATGGTTTTACATTACGTGAAATGTGTAATTATCTGATGGCCAGATCATGATGTGCGGTGATCAGATCTCTGTTCACATTTCAACACGGCAATCAACAATGACTAAGTTGTTTTTCGAAGTGAAACATCTAATATCTCGTTACCAAATGAGAAAGAAAGTGAGAAAGCCATGGAGTTTGAAACTTACGGTACTTTTTTATTTCATTGTCAGGTTATACATTAGATAATTAAGCGTGGGGGACTTAATCTGTGATACCTGGTATGTTAAAAATTCTATTTGTGACATGTTTAAGCAATAAGAATGCTTTGATATAATCATCTTAATTTAAATTTTCAAAATTACTGGTTTAATCGAAATAGTTGTCGTACTTAAAGAACAACGCATAAAATAGCTCCTAAAATATTCTTAATTTCAATTAAATATTCTATGGACACCTTACTTTACGATGTGATCAACCGTGGATGATTAAATCGTTAAACGCTGATGATTTAACGATATGGACAAGCAAAAGAACAACGTTTTATTTTAGAAATATTTCGCCATTGCAGGTAGGAGTGATTCTACTTTTACATGCTATCCAAACACAAAGGGAAGGTGACCGCAAGGGCTTTGAACACAATGTAGGTTGGAACTCCAAATCTGCATTGCACTAATTTAGCGGTTTATTCGAGTTATAAAAATGGCTATCAAAGACGTGAACATACAATAATGTGTGGTAGTTTCATTGTTACGCGCAATAACCCAGCATGCAATAGACCTATACAGTCGTAAACTTTTCCTGACATAACAACCCAATCCCCTGTTCTATCACGCACACTTTCCAGGCTAATCAGTACTAACTGCTGATTTTAATGCAGGTATAATAATAGGAAACCGCATAGCAAAACAGTGTTTCTTATTCACGTGCCTGATGCAGATCTGTAGAAAATAAAATCAGCAACGAGTAAGCATATTCAAATATATTTATTGAAAAAACTGAATCATCCTCAAAATTTTGGGCTTGGTATCTGTTTTTAAGATCATTACCGAACAAAAGACAAACCCAAAAATAAAAAAAAATTGTTAGGTGTGAATTCAGATTTTGTTCACAGTTGTAGGGATGCTTAAAACCCTAGAACTGCACACTTATTTTTTAACACAAGAACTGCACAGTGGGGTTTCTGTAACCCCATAAAGATTTTTTTTATATTTATTGCAGATTTTATTATTCGGTTTCATTCTTGTAAGAAATAATATGAATGAATATCGGTTTATATATTTATAGTATAAATATAATTTAGTTCTTAACTTAATATGTGTTATTGCGAAAAATAAAGAAAATGCACATTTCTACAATGTCATAAAAAAAATATATGAAAAAATCTTTAAATATATTACAAAATTTTTTCTTAATTTCAAAGGAAAGATCATCTTATATCAAAAAAAACATCTGACTCGGATAATACCTATACCCTTTCTTAGCCACAATCTGCGATATTTGGTTCATTCCTGGTGATTTTCACACTCGCAGCAAAGTCTAGCCCTATGTTCTACGCAATAGGGCCTAAGACACCCTGCACAAGCATGCTTTGTTTTCCTGTCCTTGTCTCATGGGCATGAAACACATCTTGATTGTCTTGGCAGATTTGCCTGGGAATAATCTTTTTGTGGTATATCTAGCCGTAAAGTGTCGCTAATATTTCGGCGCAATGAAGTTTGTAACGTCGTAACTTGTAGCCGCTCCCGTAGATGGGGTTCAACCAGTGAATTTACCAATTCTCTTATGAAAAAGTTTCGATTATTTTGCGTAGGGTACCCGAGATTGTAAGTTGATGATGTTCAAGTATTTCGTCTGCTAGAGGAATGGATGTGAACCAATTATCCTTAGTGATATTCCACCCAGTTCCGTATATTGGTTCTGCCAGTTTTCTTACGTAGTATGAAGGCACTGGTTCTTTATTTTCAACCTTAACTTTACCTACATATGGAATAGCGTTTATCATATAGAAAGTTTTTAAGTCATTCATCATTAATATCTTTACTCCATACTTATCAGACTTATTTTGGTTATATACAATAAATATAAAATAAGCCATTCCCATATTTTATCGACCATTATTCGTCCAAATTAGAGTTTGAAACCCTTAGCACTCCAGCAAGATACAGTAGCCCAATAAAAGCTTCTATCTCTATAATGTTAGTTGGCTTTTTGTAGCTCTGTGACAAATTTTCTTCATATCTCTTCATTTGTATGGAGTAAAATAATCTTCTGTATTTGGTCACTAAACAATAATTCCCAAGCCTCAATTGGAGAACTTACAGTTCTGGCTTCGTGCTTTGGGCCGGGCAGATGCAAAACGTTATTTTCTTGCTTGTGCGACCTCGCCAATCTGATGGATTCAAACTTCAACGATGACCATTTTTTTCCCTTTATGAAAGACACATTTCTTATTGGTGGTTCTGGTTCCATCTCTGGCTCCGAATCACTCCCATCGCTTCGACTGTTAGACTCTTCCTCTACAACATACTCCTCATTGCTATCCGCAAAATCTCCGAAAACATCTTCATTTGAATCTAATTCTGCTCCATTCGCCCATATATTATCTACCTCGGCTTGAAGTTCTTGTTCCGTTAGAGGGCGGCGCACTTCGTACTGTGAAAAAGTTTTCAAAATAATTTATTCACCGAACAACGGCACCCTGGGGTGTGTCATATCAATTCGTCAATCTTAGTCGATGTAACATGAAAATCGGCAGCAATGATCTTGACTTCTCACTGGATACTGACTGCTGGCACCATAAACTGAAATTACATGGGGCAAACTCTGCTAAATTTCTACACTTGCGCAAACTAGATATAAAAATATGATTGTGTGGGTATCTGACACCCCAGTGTGCGGTTCTAGGGAATTATTCATCTTCTGTCAACCTTAGTTCTACTTAGATGGCGCTGCATGTGAAATTATGGCATCGAATAACGTATTCTATAGCTAAACTAATGGCGATTTCAAAAGAATTATTCGAGATAAACTGAAAAACCGTCCTTTATGAGAATTTGTTCTCTTCCCGATAATTATAGATCTACTTGGAGCAGGTTAGGGTCTTCTAGACATTAATTTTTGGACGGGAGAATATGTCATCAGCTATCTTCATGTAGAACAATCAATGGGCATAGTGAAGTGAATGTGACTTGCATGAATTGTGAAAAAGGTGAGAAGCTCGTTACAGAATAGTGTATATTTGAATAGATGCTTCACAATCAGCTGTAATGAAATGTGAGCAAAGTAAATTGAGTCGGGAGTATGTATGATTACCAGAGCTGCTTTCCAGTGACCCTGTTGAGTAACTCGGAGTAACTCGGTAGTGCTCAGCACCAACAGCGTCCCACTGCACGTTGTATTCTGATGCCTTGTTTCTGTAGCAGTTCGGAAGCGTATCACTCTCAAACCAAAAACCAAGGAAAGGAGCGATGTTGTCAAGTTAATTGCCATTCGACACATGACACGGTATGACAGCAATATGCAATTGATAATTTTTCCGTTATTCATAATGAATTAGTGGATCCAAAAGAGCTTAGAAAAAAGTCATCGTAATTGTGAAGTAAGCTCATCCAGTATTATGGTGAGGTTCGTGGCGTAGCTGACTTTCTCTCTAGCCGCAAGATACCCGTCGTAATTCACGCGTTTTCCTCTTCATCCCACAACGTCAACGGGGGTGTTCTCCAAGAATCGGTGTAGGTTCCGACACCGTTCCTCTTACATATCAACGACCTGCTTTCCTGTACGATCAACCCGATCCTCAGCTTTGCTGATGACAGCACTCTACATGCAGGAATTCAGAGTGACAAGCCGATCTCTGCGGCTGAGCTGGAAAGCGGCTGGCGACTAGCGACGACTTCCTCTTTGATGAGAGACCTGGAGGCCATCACTGCTTGGGGACGCAACAATCTTGTACAGTTTAATGCTTCCAGAACACAGTACTGTACCTTGACGAACAAAAAGCGTACTAGCGTGCATCCGTTTCGATAGATGGCCGAGTTCTGCCAAAGTGCCGTTCACTTTGCTAGACTATTTGTTTTGGGGGCTAAGAAGTACTTTCCTCCGCATGACCTTCTCACTCTATACAAGGCCCAGATACGGCCTAGCCTCGAGTATTGTTTGTGCCTGATGCTGACCAGAGGAGGGCTGTCCGACTGATCGACGACTCTTCTGTAACAGACAGTCTCGGAACCCTCTCGTAGTGGCGGGCCGTCCTCGATTTAGTTCTCTTCTACCGCTACAGAAATAGCCAGCTATTAAACATAAAAAACTCAAATTACATCTCCGCCGTATTGAATCCAAGTTGATTTCACCTAAAATCATTAATCGCGACATCAAAAAGGTACAAAATTCGACTTTGAGGGTAATTCAAATATATCTTTTAAATATGGTCATCATATTAGGTCCGCTATTTTGAATTTTGACAAATTAATATCATATTCGTTATCGGCGATCCAGCGAACATGTGAACGAAGCTTTTTGGTGGAACCTTTCTGGTGTTGGACATTTTTTAGTACTTTGGACCAGTATACCTTGGAGCCTTGGAGACACGAGGATACGAGATAGTGCCTAAGCCAAGGTCTATCGGAAAATTATTGGGCAATGACGGGTCTTGGATTATTTATTAGCAAGGTTATAAATGTAACAAGATCAGCTGATCAATGGCGATATAACTCGGAGATGCTTTTTCTTCTATAGCAAAATAGGAATAGTTAGAGGTTGTCAGGTGGTCAAGCCATTCCACAAACTGGGCATTCCCAAAGAATGTTTTGCATTACTATTTTGACTTTAACCATTATTATGCCCACCTTTGCAAGATTACTGTAATCTGCACGCAGAAACCATTCTTCCGCTATAATTACTGTATATCTACGAGGATATTACCGCACAACAGTCAAGCCAATATTTAGATAATAGACTGCGATTGGTCAGCTAGAGCCCGAAAGATTACAGAGAAAAATGTTTAACTAAACCAATTAAAATTGAGATTAGGCCAAATAAAACATTTGACTGACTATGTAACAGCTAACAAGTTCCATTAGTTTAATTAAACTTTTTAAAACAGTTTACTTGAATATGTGAAACTAGTTTAATCAAACCAAGAGGCAGTCGCTTAATTGAATCTATCAAACCGTTTACTCAGGTTGATTACACCAATTTATTTGAAATTAATGAACTCTTTAAATGAGTTTACTTCCTCCAAGTAATTCAATTCAATTCATATTTGTTGAATTTGTTTAATGAACAAGGTGAAAAAGTTTGCTCAGTTTTAATGATTTTTTTTATTTAGACTTATAAGGATATTTGAAAAATATTTGAAATTTCAAGTAAAAAGGATATTGCGTTCTGCTGAATGGTATATATTATACAGGGTGACTTTGAAGTTGAGTCATTAATTTTCAGATAATGATTGTAGAAGGAAGATAAACCAAAATATGTGTGTAAAAATAAAAAAAAATAAAAAAAAATGTTACCTTGTTTTATAAAGTATCCTCCTGATAAGTATTTCAGTGCGAACCTGTATTTGCTCGTGCGGTCTTGGAGCACCGGCATGCTCTCCCCTGTGAGGTCTTAAGTCACCTGATTCACCAGCCCTTTGTACTACATTAACAAAGGCACGAAGGGCTGGTTGCACTCGAATGGGAAACCGATCCGCATAAATTCGTGATGCCGCGGCAGCATTTTGTAAAGACTCGTAAAGACATTTTTTATTTCGTTTGAGCCACGCAACAAACACCACTATTCACTCACGCGTTACCGACTGACACATTGACTGAATACAAGTGAATAAAATTATAGTAAAAACATCGTGATAAGCGTTTCAAATTCATTCGCTTTTTTGTTTCCGATGCGATGTTTACCGATAAGGCGGATTATATCCGTTGTTGCCAAACACGAGCACATGGTATTATTATTGAGACAGGGCGGTACTCAAACTTCTAAAGGGCTATAACTTTGTTACTTTAATTTTACCAGAAAAATGTTAAAGGAAAAAAACATTTTATTTGATCAGATCTACTCACTGTTAAAATAAATGACTCAACTTCGAAGTCAACCTTATAAGTGCTCTGACAAATCTTCGATATCAGAAAGATTGGACAAGTTGATATAAATAGTTGATGTACTCAAAACAAAATAAAAACTTTCGAATCCTTTATTTATTATATTCATTTATTGTGAACTTATTATATGTGAAATCAAGTTTTACCAATTATTTGTCTGTTTGTCCAGAAACAGGTCATAAGATATCAACATTCACTGGAAGTAATTATTTGTCTTAAATTCAAATCAGATCATGTGTGCAAAAGTTATACTTTTGTTTCTAATAATAAAACAACATTGCACTAACTCGCATTCAACGCAATTACATATACAGGGTGACTTTGAAGTTGAGTCATTAATTTTCAGATAATGATTGTAGAAGAAAGATAAACCAAAATATGTGTGTAAAAATAAAAAAAAAATTAAAAAAAAAGTTTACCTTGTTTTATAAAGTATCCTCCCGACAAGTATTTCAGTGCGGACCTGTATTTGATCGTGAGGTCCCCTGTGAGGTCTTAAGTCACCTGATTCACGAGCCCGTTGTACTACATTAACAAAGGCACGAGGGGTTGGTTGCACTCGATTGGGAAACCGATCCGCATAAACATGTGCCATTTTTTATTTCGTTTGAGCCACGCACTATTCACACGCGACTGAAACTGACTGTATGTATAACTGAACTGAATTGTAATCGTAAAAACATCGTTCCAAATTCTTTCGCTTTTTTGTTTCGGATGCGATGAACCGTTGTTGCCAAACACGAACACATGATATTATTGAGACAGGGCGGTACTCAAACTTCCAAAGGGCTATAACTTTGTTACTTTAATTTTACCAGAAAAATGGTAAAGGAAAAAAACATTTCTTTTGATCAGATCTACTCACTGTTAAAATAAATGACTCAACTTCGAAGTCACCCTGTATAAATAAATTCAACAGCACTTCAAACAAACTATTTTCAAGTACTGCAAAGTCTACATCAACAGGAGGCTCCACTTCCTATATAATATACAGGGTGTAAACGTTATGATAGTCATTATTTAAATGGGTGACAGAGGGGGTTAAGGAGTTAAAAGAAGCAAAAAGTTTCATATAACATGGGGGTCAAAATGGCATTTTTTTAGAGAAAAGCGACTTTAAAGTAAAATAAATCTGACAACGCCGCAAAACTATGCAAAAGATTCAGATTCAGATTCATTTATTGATCCAGTTCGATCTACATTGTAGACATTGGATAAGTCGGTGTATACAGATTAAAATATAGATAAAAGGAAGTAAAATACAAATAACAATAAGAACATAAAAAACCATATGATACACACATGGCAATAAATTATTTGTGAAGATCAATCAGAAGCACTGTGGAATGTGACAAATTCACCTAGGTCATAAAAACCGCAGTCCGATAGCTTGTTCCGCAAACGTCTTCTGAAAAGCCCTACGGAGTTTACGTTTTTGATCTCCGAAGGTAATAAATTAAAAAGTATATTCCTGCTGTTATGGGAGATTTTGAATGAAACGTATGATATGACACATGCCTAACTATATTATTTTTATTACGAGTGCTGTAGCCATGGATGTCAGTATGCTTAAGATAATCATTTCTGTGCTGAAAAATATATGCTAAAAGATTATAAAGATATATACATGCTACTGTAAGTATTTTGTGTTTAACAAATATCTCACTACAGGAAGATCTGGACCGTATTTTAAATATAATGCGAATGATTTTTTTTTGTAAGACAAACACTCTAGAGATTTCACTAGCCTGGCCCCACGCAGTAATTCCATATGAAAAGACAGAGTGTTACACGTGCATAGTAGACATCCATTAATGCTGAGGTGTTTAACATCCTCCCTAGCGTAAGTATTAAATACAGACTTTTTCCAAGTTTCTTACATACGGAGTCAATTTGCTCTGTCCATCTTAAATTGCAATCAAAGCTTACACCTAAAAAACAGTTTTTTTTTGGAAGTTACAACTGTTTTGCATTGAAGACTGAAATTAAAATTTGACGGAATTTTTGGTTTCATAAAATATACAACTGAAACGGTCTTTTTTGTATTCATTATTAGTCTGTTTTTGAAGCACCATTGACTGAACTCATTCACCGAATCATTAATTTTTTCTTGAATACGATCTTGCGATGAGTCAGCTAAAATGATATTTGTGTCATCTGCATACAAAAGTAATTTTCCGTAGGATAAGTGTGCAGGCAAATCATTTATGAAAATCGAGAAAATAAGTGGTCCAAGGACGCTGCCTTGAGGTGAGCCCCAATCTAAATTGAATTCATCAGATTTTTTATCAGCGACAGTAACCTAAAATTTTCTATTCTCTAAAAAGCGAATGCCAACATGATGAAGTTTATCGGCCACAAATGACGAACTTACACAATCAAAGGCCTGAGACAAGTCAAACTGGATACTCACTACGTAATTACCTAAATCAAGTTTATCACAAACAGACTGAACATACTCGATAATGCTTGTTTCAGTTGAGTAGCCTGCCCTGAAACCATGTTGAGCATATGTGATAATAGCAAATTTAAGAAAGTAATTTTCAATTTTCATTGCAACAAAAGGATAACTAACCACTGTTGCCGTTTGCGATCGATTGCTGTTTTGATAAGAGTGATGAAAGACCGACGCGCTGTTGTCATGTGTGTATTAAATATTTAATTTAATGAAACTACTTACTTACTGACTACAAATTTTTTCTTAACTTAGAAAAACTTAATGCCATTTATTTGTTAATTACTCAATTTAAAAACGTTTTAAATTAAATAATAAAAATTAGTAAGATTGTGGTGATTGTGGTCGATATAAAGCACTTAAAGTTGTAAACTATAAAGCCATGTGACAAAAACCTATTGTCTTTTAGACCATGGGTCATATGGACCTTTTGACTTGTTTTGACCCCCCTCCTATTACCCATTTCAGTAATGACTACCATAACGTTTACACCCTGTATATTATACAGTATAAATGAAAAGTACATCAAGCCTACGTTAAGCACATGTTTGGTATAAATGCCTTATATTGACCTAAATATGGCTGAATGAATAAAATTTTAAGTTCTTCCCATTCCGCCACGTCAGCAGTGACTTCCCTATACATAGTGTTTCATTTGGTGCGAGCAATATTATCTCTATCCATGGTTATGGTCACTATAGTTGATCCAGACCACAGCTGATACATCAACAACAGCAACATTCTATACTACATAATGAAGGGCCAAGTCCAGTCGAGTCTGATACTCAAATAAGCGGCTTAACTGATTTTATTTACATGTTTAATTGTTCATAAATGTACCTTTTCTACAAAAACTAAGCTACCTAAATTAATTGAACAGTTCAATGAAACAGGTACGTGGTTTGCTATTTTCAACCAAATTAGTTTAATAAACTTTCAATTAAACTGGTTCCAGAAAATTTACTGTAATTACACAAAACAATTTTATTCCAGTAATTTTTTTTTACGGGTAATGAAAATATTCCTTTGTCACTGTTTAATTGACCTCGTTTTCTCAACGATGAATATGATAAGGTCGTGGACCCGAAGTCGAACTTGTGCAATGTGACGTCACGGCCGAACCGCGGCACAAGAGGACCGTCGGCTACAGCACCCAATACAGAAATGTAATTGCTTCCCTAAATTTCAAGTTATCGATATAATTCTATCAGGTTTCTCAAAGATAGCAGTTATGCCATTAGGTAAATGCAAGTAAAACTGGCAAAAGTCTCCACTATAGGAAACCTCTTATATGACCTTCAATGCAACTTCTAGCGTTTAACTACAATAAATCAAAAGTTTTAGCATTTTGAGGATTTCGACAAGTCACAAACTTGGAGACCACCCTGTACCTGATTCGGGTGCAACTGCTAGTGTTCGGCCACATTACAGCCAATGTAATTTATTGAGGTGCGCATTAAACCAAGGGGAGTGTAATATATTGCGAATTGAATGAAAGTAACCTGCGGCCCGGTGCTTAGCAGAAAAATCCCAGCGATAAACTTTTGATGTCTAAGATTTATTTTTTCCCAGAGCGGGATCCATTATTTGTTTTTATTTGCCGCCGGATGAAGTGGTCTGTTTTGGCAGGTCACGCGACTCAGCATGGGCATTACATTTTCTCGCTTTAAAAATATGTGGAGAGAACACGACAGGAAAAATGGGGTCAAGTAGATTGCCTCTAGGCTGTCACAACAGTACGGGGACAGAGTATTATCCTAAGCAAGGACTTTTCAAAGAAAATAATTCGTCGTTTGTAATACAGGGTGTCCCAATAATCGGTGGGCATCACCATACCACGAAGCATAATGAGCCGATTGGACATGATTTACTTTTATGCAAGAGTGCGTTGTTTGTCCGTTAGAGGGCACAAAAGCTTTCTTCTTAAAACACATTTTTTCAGATATTTCCGGAATCCACGGTTCAAGTTGATTGAAATTTGGAACACATGTTTTGCTAGACCTTAGAACTACTGAGTATTTTATTGAAAATGACAGCGGCCATTTTATGAGGGTGCGACTTTGTTGCCGGATTGTGCATTTGATGTTATATGGGAGATCTAGTAACAGCATTTCTTATTAACGATTTGCGCTATCTTGACGGATAAGTGCCTTCTTGTATGTTAAAATTGCAATGGCAATAAGGCAAGCTGTTATAAGAAGGTTCGAAAGAAAACTATGTGTTGCAAATTCCTAATACATGTATATTTATTATAAAAATCTCATATATTTTCCTTTAAACAAATCAGCATTAACGTCAATTATGGTCCAGATGTTTTCATTCCTAAGTTTTTGTTGGCACCTGCCTAAGTAAAAAAAAATGAAAAAAATTTAATTACAGGATTTATATACATCTAAGACCACATTTTACTCATTTCTTTTTTTATTTGAACATTATTATTGTCCATGGGTACCCGTAGGGATGCTGATCATCGTCAGAAGATAAATTTTTGTGAAAGTGAATCTGCTCCAAAGACTTTCTGGAGATTGGAGAGAGAAGATTTTCTTAGGGGGACAATTCCTAAAAAATCCTCATATACACACACCCAAACTCATGCTAGATATGTTCTGGAAAGGCCACCGCCCTCTGTCACCTCCCTGAGGGCACGCATGTTATTGTCCTAAAACAGCAACACTTAGAGTGCACACACTCAATTTGAAGACATCTATTTTTTATTACTGGCAAACATCAATAATCAGTCAATAATTTTTTCACAGTAACGACATTTAAGTTGATATAGTTGCCTTACACAAGATTCAAAATAAGCCAAGTGGATTTTGTTAACATAGATCTATATTTTATGTTGATTTATGAATTGCCTTTAAAAATAAACTTTTGATTCTACTCATCAATATATTCTTACTGGTATCTCTATTTGATGTTAATATGGACACTAGCCTCCCTTATTAAGAGTATTCAAATTAATGACCAATAAATTCATTTTCAACTTATTTATCTTCAGCATAGCTTCGATTTAAATTACAGAGAGCTTTACATATCAACCCAGTTGCTCTTAAAATATGGAAACATGGAAGCACTGGCAGAAATCTGTGAAAATCATCACTGGCTATTGATTCACATAAAAACTGACAAATGTTATGATTTGCAAATATCATTTAGAGCTATAGATCTCAAGTAATCTCCGCACTTCTGATTGTTCTCAGGACCTCAGGGGCTGACAGCGACGACTGTTGAACTTTTCGTAGTGCTTCACTGTTCAAAAGGTCATGTGGAGATTCCAGCAGCTGTTAGCTTCTAATATTACTTTCTTCAAATCAGTAACCGCTGCACCTCTGATCTTGGTCAGGGCCTGTCAGAAGCCGGGGTACTGATTGGCATCACTTTGAATCACCTTAAAGCAAAACTTATGATTTGGAGTTTGTATCCTTCCATTATGCTGTTTACAAACATGTTACAGCTTTGTGTACTTATATTTTTATACTTCACAATCCTGAACAAAAGGCATATGGCTTAAATAACATAATAGATATTTTATTGAGTTGGAATGAAATGTTATAAAAATGAAATGTTGAAAATAAGTAAGGTTATTTTTTCAAAACGCAGTAGGAATCCCGCGGGAAATTTGGATCTGGCAAATGATAGCACGTCAAATATCAATGTGCTGCCTTTTGGCTAATGTTAACACTCACTCTAATGGACGGTAGCACGACTACGCGACCTCTAGCACCGTTATCTATAGGGCGGCGAGACGGCAGTATCATTGGTCACTGTTAAGCTATGAAAATTAGCTCTTAACAGGCGTTGACCATAAAAGTATTTAGAAAGAAACACGGTTTTTCGCACGGTAGTCAATTAAAATGAATGTCTACTTGATGTTTGTTAGAAAGTAAATGTTCTGTAGTCTTATATTATATACCTCCAAGGAATTTATTGAGCAGAATTCCGTACAGCAAGGACAAAAATCAACGATGTGACTGGACCTGATACAAATATGTAAAGAGAAAAGTCGTTCTTTCTGATAGGTCGAATTTGCGTCTTGGTCACAAACTTTGTGTTCTTGCCAAATGAATGAATAAATTGTTGTAGTTAAACCAGGTCGTATATGAAGTTTTTTTTTTAATTTAATATGTCCATCTTACACCAATCGTATAATTTTTTCCTAGTTTTAGAGGCAATTCTCAAGAAATAGACCATATCCATCAGATCCATTACTTCAAAAACGCTTTCTCATTGGTCGAATTTGTGCCATATGGGCAAAGTTTCATACCCGCGGGTCAACACTAAAATCGGGAGTTGGGCACCTATAACGTGTTTGTTCTTTCTTTGGGATAGCTATTAAATTCCGATAACAGAACATTATTCTCCCGACTGACATGTTTCACAAACAATGTTCGAAAAACACTTCCCTAAATAACTTCGTCCTAATGTATGTTTTGTTCGGCTCATAGGCTTCTTATATAGGGGAGTAATTCTACTATTTTGATTATTTCGAATTTCATACATTGTTACAGAATTAAAAAAATGTAGGTATTAAAATAGATACAAATTGTATGCTGTTTACAGTTAGCTGAAGTAGTAGCTCACGGGAGACTGGAGTGTGATTCTAGAGAGAAATGCAGGTATGAACATAGCTAACGATCTTTTCTACTACGTAAATCTGTGAGACACATAGAAGCAGAATTTACGATCACGCAGTTTCATAATTAATTAAAGACTTTTCAAGCTTAGCCGATAGCTACAGAATTAAGGAAGGTACGGGTATGATTGAAAGGTTTCAGCTTCCTGGGCATGCATAAGGGCACCCACACGCGCAAAATTAACATTTTAAATATGGCGATACAAAACATAAAAGTGTCAATCAAAAACAAAAGGCTACAAAAAGGATATACAGTGCTTTTCATAAGTTAACAAGTACTGAAACTGACGCATGAATACGATATTTTATTGTAAGGATACGTATTAGAATCCTTGGTAACGGCAGGACCCATCCTTGAACGCACTTCCAAATATGTGGATCATGTGATACCTGATCTCGAAGCTTTTATCAGTGCTTCTTAACTTAGAATACGAATTTACTGTCGTTCAAGATGGTGGACTGATGGGCTGTCATATTTTTAGTGTTTTTTACATAGCCATACTGAGAAGACGTGGTGAATTAATTACTTGTTCTGGAAAATTTTTGATCAACCGTAATATTGTTTTAACTACTCCGAGAAACTAAATTATTTGGTTCAATTAAACTGAATTTCCTGAAATCAGTTAGTTAAATTGAAAGTAATACACTTATAGACTATCTTGCTTGAAAAGAGCAAGTCGTGTACCTGTGTCATCAAACTGCTTAATTAGTTTAGGTAATTTAGTTTATGTAGAAAAGGTACATTTAAAATTACCAAGGATTTTATTAAAAATAGTTAAACGATTAAAGTTTTATTTGAATAGCGCTTTGTAGTATTTGAAAATATCCTAGTTTCCTTAAAGTGCTGTCGAATTTATTTATATATATAAATGCGTTGAAACCGGGTGAGTACAATATCGTTTTATTATTAAAAATCAAAGTACAACCTTTGAATACATGATCAAGTAGTCTTATTCAGTAACAGGTATCCCCTTCCCTACTTTCTGAATTTAAAACAAAGAACTACTTCTACTGAGTGGTGATATATTATAGCCTGACAAACAGTTAGTAACTTGGTAGTGCATATAATAAGTTCACAACCACTTAAAAAGAAATATCGAATTTTGTTAAGGTTGTAAAATTTCAAAATTTTATGTTTATTTGTAAGCATCAACTATGAATATCAAGTTCTCCAATTGCTTAAATATCTAAGATTTGCCAGAACGCAGTTATAACATAGGTACATCATTCACAAAATGCAACTTGTTGTTTTGAGTTCCAAAAATTATACAAAATTAATTCTAAATCTAATTAAAACGATTCATTAAAGCTAGGCAAACACAATTTAATCAATATCATCTCTGCGCGCCACTGAGTGTTAAAAACGTGTTTTGTTTACAGCTATTCGATATCGTGTTTAGTTCACAATCTAGTGCCTATTAAATTATTGTGTAAGTACCAGTATTCTAAGAGGCCCTTTATCTGCCACTGTGAATGTTTGAAAGCTGAAATTTGAAGGATTTAAAATTTATTCGAAGAAGAGTCATCTTCGCTACCACCGTTTATCAGCACAACATCTGGCAGTGGCGTACTAATTCTGAGCGATAAACAATGCCATCAAGAGCGCCTTGTAAATGTTGCAATCAGATGTTCGATAGTCATCTTCTAATCACCTGTTCCGTTTGTACAGAGAAATATAATCACAGTTGTGTATCTATTACTGCTAATGAAGTTCGAACGCTAAATGCAAACAAGGGTTACGATTGGACTTGCGTCGATTGCCGAGCCATTGGTAAAGATATCAAGGGACTAAGGGCCCTGATCATAGAGCTACAAAATGACATCAAAGAACTCAAGGCTGCAAATACGCAAGCTGCGGATTCTTCAGGATTCAGCTTCGAGGATGTCATATCGGAAGTTATTGAAAGGCAAAAGCGCAAAACTAACATAATTCTATTCAATGTTAAAGAGCCGGACCAGGCCAAATCGAAAAAGGAACAAACCGAGAGTGACTCCACTATTGTCTTGGATATAGTATCTAAAGTTGATCCGGAGCTAACGCTAACCAACTTAAAACCTATTAGACTGGGGCCATTCGCTGGAAACAAAATCCGTCCTATAAAAATCTCATTTGAAAGCCCTGATATTGCTCAAAAAGTCGCTATGAACGCAAGAAAGTTGAATACTAGCAGGATCTATAGCAATGTCAGGATAGCTCCAGACCGAACGAAGAAGCAGCTGGAGTACTATAAGGAAGTCAAGCGTGAGCTGACGGAGCGGCACAATGCTGGTGATACAAATTGTCGCATAAAATATTTCAATGATATCCCAAAAATAGTACAGTTAAACTAGATTTGCCCAGCAGTATTCAGGTCGACCCAGTGAAATTGTACTACCAGAACGTACGGGGACTTAACAGTAAGGTGGATGCACTTTCCTCCAATGCTAGTGATTGTGAGTATAACATAATTGCACTTACGGAAACCTGGCTGAAACCAGTTGTTTTGTCTAGTGAATTATTTCTTGAGAACTATGATGTACATCGAAAAGACAGGGATCACAACCGAATCGGTTTATCGGCAGGTGGCGGAGTGTTATTGGCTATGGATGCTGACCTCAAGTCTGAAATTGTGAATACGAGTGAATTTGAAGACGACTTTCCTGAAATTGATCTTTTGCTTTGCAAGTGCAGTATATCTCGCTATATTTTATATGTCGCACTCATTTATATTCCACCTCATGTATCAATCGATTGTTTTGAAAATTTCCTCGAAAGGGTCGAGAATATGTACTATTTGTATTCAAAAAAATTAATTGTCATAGGTGACTTTAATTGTACGGATTATGTTGAGGGTAATAACGAGGATAGAAAAACCTCCATAATCAACAATTGGATCACTATGTCTGGTATTAACCAATATAACACTATTAGTAATAGTTACGGTAAATTATTAGACCTGGAAATAAGTAATGTGACACTTAGTGTATCTCGAGACCCATTCCCACTTATAAATGAAGATCCTCATCATCCCGCTATATCTGTAACCATAAATCAATTTCATTTTGAAGTGAAAAAATTTGCCACCAACACTCAGCATAAGCGGTATAACTTCAGAAAAGCTAATTTCCCCACGCTCTATGAGGAACTAGTAACCACAAACTGGGATTTCTTAGATACTGCGCTTGATCCTAACCAAGCAGTTGAAACTTTCTACAACAACTTATTTCCAATACTTGACAGACATGTTCCTTCTGCAAAATTATTCAAGCATAAGTATCCTGTATGGTATTCCAGCGAAATGATTGCATTAGTAAAAGAAAAGGCCAAATATCATAAAAGATTCAAGGCTACTAATAACATCGCATATTATCAGGAATTCAATAGGCTTAGAGTCACATTTAAACAAAAAATTAAGCAGGCTTATATAACTTACATTCAAACACTTCAAAGCCAGCTTATTAATGAACCTAAATCTTTTTGGTCATTCATGCACAGTAAGAGTAACACATCTAGAATTCCTAATAAAATGTTCTACCAAAATAACTCCTGTAATGACCCCGTATCAATAGTCAATGCTTTTGCTGACTTTTTTCAGAGTGTTTACTCTCCACCGGGTGATCGTGTTCTAAGTGATGAGTACAAGAATAGTAACAATGATATTCTTATTAATATAACATGCGAGTCAATAACTGTAAAAGAGATATTAGATGCTGCAAAGAAACTCAAAAACAAATTTACATCAGGGCCAGATCAACTTCCATCGTTTTTCATTAAAGACTGTGTAAAGCTCTTCTCAACTCCTTTGTTGACAATTTTTAATTCAATTCTACGTTCATCGGTTTTTCCTGATAAGTGGAAGGTTGCCAAAATCTGCCCAATTTTCAAGTCGCAAGACAAAACCTTAGTAAATAATTACAGGGCGATTACTATACTGAATAATTTTGCAAAGCTCTTTGAAATAATATTGTATTCCAGAATTTACTTGGCAACTAAAGACCATCTGTCAGTGCATCAGCATGGCTTTATGAAGCAGAGATCCACTATTACGAATTTGGCCACGTTCGGTCAATATCTATGCGAGACGGTAGACAATAGGGGGCAAGTGGATGTCATATATACTGATTTCACAAAAGCGTTTGACAAAATTGACCATCAACTACTTCTACAAAAAATTGAATACATGGGATTCAACAGAACTTATGTGGATCTTCTCAAGTCTTATCTAGACTTGAGAACTCAATATGTATTCTATAATGGATTTAGTTCTTATAAATATATGCCAAGTAGTGGTGTACCTCAGGGTTCTAATTTGGGCCCCCTATTGTTTGCCTTATACGTTAACGATCTTTGCAGCACATTATCATGCAAGAAGCTTATGTTTGCTGATGATCTGAAGCTTTACGCATGTGTTTCTAGCTGGCAGGATTGTGAAAACCTCCAACAACAACTAGTTATTTTACAAACATGGTGTGTTAATAACAATTTGTATTTGAACAATTCTAAATGCCGCATTTTGACCTTCACCCGGAAAGCCAAATTTTTAACTTACCCATACAAAATAGATGATTCTGTATTGGAAAGGTGTGAAACTTTCAGAGATTTGGGCGTCTATTTCGATTGTCAGCTCACTTTTAACTACCACATCAGTGAAATTATAAGTAATGCGTATCGCAAATATGGCTTTATTATCAGAAATTGTAGGAATTTCAATAACACAACGCTTATTAAGTTATTTTCAGTGCTTGTTATAAGTAAATTACAATACGGTGCAATTATTTGGAGTCCTATCTATAAACTGTACAAAACTAATGTTGAAAAAGTGCAGAAGAAATTTCTAAAATATCTATGCTATAGGAGTGATGGTGTCTATCCTCCAAGAGGATGTGACTACTCACAATTACTGAATAGATTTGGCATCCCTTCTTTGGAAAAGCGCAGAGAGCAGGCGTCCATCATATTTTTATACAAATTACTGCATGGTAACATCGACTGTCCTGTTTTGCTATCGCAAATTAATTTCCTGGTACCTAGATTTACATCTAAATATAAAGTTTCCTCTTACTGCAAGATTGCGCAGACAAATCTTCTATCTAAAGCACCAATAAACTTTATGTGCTATAATGCGAATAGGATTGTGAGTTTTTGTGATATCTTCTGTTGTGGATTTCAGGAATTACGAAGTGCTATACGTTCACATCTTTGACTTTTTTTACGCCTTTCTCTAGGGGTTTTCATTTGTTGTATATGTATATATATGTAAGTATTTGTGTGTATATATGTATACCTGTATATGTGTATATGGATATTTGTGTATATACCAGTATATTCTGGTTTCCTAATATCTATTGATCATATTTATAGTTTATTTTTTCTCTACTTAAAGCGCCTTCCTCTTTTCTGTGTATTTTTTTTTTTATTTTTGTTTCACGTTATGACACACAGACTGTGTAAATTAAACCATTGTATTATGTATTGCTCTCTAAATGGTACCTGTACTGTTGGGCAATAAATGCTTTATTATTATTATTATTATTATTATTATTATTAATATAATTTATTAGTTAAACGATTGTGTTTTGGTTTAATCAAACCAGTTTCGTAGATTCAAGTAAACTGTTTTGTTTTTAATTTAATTAGACTAACTGAACTTGTAAGCTGTCACATAGTTAATAGAAAAATTTAATTGTCCTACATAGAATTTTAATTGGTTCTATTAAATATGTTGTCAGTGCAACTAACTAATCATCAAACGGCATCAAGATAATATGTTATATCAACCTTCTTCTTTTACAATGATTAATCTGGGTGCACAATTTAATAGAATCCTCCATATTTTATTTCATATTCGGATGTTTCCATGAGAGGAGGATTGATACAGCGTACCCTAGCGTTGTATGACTGGCAGACTTGCAGGCGATACAATGTGCGAAAATGCTCAATCACATCCTGTCTCTCGACTTTTTGGTACGAGGGATGTCTTTTAAGTTTTGCCACTTTATGGAAATAAAACAACGCGGTAGGTAGTTTTAAATGACTTTATTGTTTTTCGAAGTATTCTCCACGAAGATTAATACACATCTGCATGCGCTCGAACCAATTTTCGAAGCACTTATTCCACTCGATTGCTGGCAGATCCAAAACGGCATTTTTGAATTCGTCAACTGCTTCTTCTGGTGACCGGAACCTTTGACCACGCAGTCTATTTTTAATTTTCGGAAAGTAAAGAAATCGTTAAGACTTAGATCGGAACTATATGGAGGATGGCCCAATAATTCCACATTTTATTCCGTTAAATACTGCCTTGTTTTTTGGGCTGTGTGCGAGCTAGCATTGTCTTGGTGGAGGATGATTCTTCCTTCGGGGTTGATTTTTCGAAGCTTGGTGATGACTTTTGGCAAACAAATAGTGGTATACCAACCCGTAGTAACAGTTCTTTGCTCATTAAGAGGAATTGTTGCAATATGACCCGCTTTTGACACAAATGTCGCGACCATCTTTTTCGAAACACTTCGAGAACGGATGACCTTTGTTGGCTTTTCTTCGCCTTCGAACACCCAAACAGCCGACTGTCGTTTATTTTCTGGTTCATAACAGTTAATCCACGATTCATCACCACTAACAATGCTGTACACATTTTTTGAGTTTCCGGAATTGAAACGATCAAGAGTTTTTTGACACCAATCGCCGCTTTCTGCTCTTCAGGGGTATCCAACGAGAAACTAATTTTCTTACTCCTAATTCTTCATGTAATTTTTTTTGAATTCAGGTCTTTGAGATCTTCAAGGACGCCTCAGTCTCGCGATGTGTCACATGTCACATCTTCAATGACGAGTTTGCGCACAGCATCGACGTTTTCCTGAGCGACTGCCATTTTTGGTGCACCCACCCTGGAATCCTGGAATCGTCGCTAAGACTCACCCGTCCACGTTTGAATTCTCCATACCAAACGGGAAATTGTCGACTGATGTGGCGCTTCGCTGCTGAAAACAGACAGTAACTCAGCAACCCATTCTTGTTGCGATAATTGTCTCTGAAAGTTGTAATAAATTACAACGCGAAAATGTTCTCGGTTGAGTTTTTCTAATGGCTTGGTGACACTTAAGAATTCACTGTAGTGAGAACACTGCACATATTGCTGTGAAACTTTTAATTTAAGTTTACTAAAGAGTGAGGTTAAGATTCAGTACTGACGTTCGATCCGCGCGACCTACTATGTTTCTATATGCAAAACTTAAAAGACCCTCGTATTAAATTTATTTACTACAGTTATGAAGTACTTAAGAGCCGAATCGTTAGTCGTACCTACAATTGTAGGACGCCTTAATGGTCTCCTTTATTTTCATACCCTTTTCTCTCTTTCAGAAAAGCTGGGAATTTCTAGAATCCTACTCGTAACATGTCAGCGTCAGCTCTCTCCTATTGTGAGGCTATGTTTCCGTTTTGAATTGTGGAAAATTTCAGGCTGATATAACAGATGACATGAATCAAAAAAATTAACAGTTTCGTGCATACAGATATTTGTAACATAACCTCAAAGTAGAGCGCTGACACGGAACAGTAGAAAACTATGGAAATAAAGTAGGCCATAAAGGCGTCCTAAAATAATTGTTGGAAACGAGTGACGATACGGTCGTAAGAAACGTTTCTCTGATAGAAACAAGATAAACAAGGGACGTGTCTAGCAAAGGAATTGAATTGATGGTGTCATACGATTCCTGGTCCTTGCACGTCTGACAACGTTACGATCTAAGCTTATATACTCATACCTATATGTATAGTATACAACTTGCAGCTTGAGTTTTACTAAAGTTTATTACGTCTGGTCGTAGTCTAGATTACCGAGGACATAACTTCCTCACTGTGCACAAGGCCCAGATAAGACCTAGCCTCGAGAACTGCTCGCATGTTTGGGGTGCTGCAGCCCCGACTACATTCTCTAACGATTAGTCGCGGGACCATGTGAGGAGCTTCTATTTTTCTTTTAGTTTTTGTCCCTGCAGCCCCACCTCCATTGGATCAATTTCCAAAATCGTAACTCCTTGTCAAAATTTGGTCATAATCTAAGTGGTACTTTCTGATATAAGTGTGCCCAATGATTGGCGCTCAGACATGCCGACCGTCAATCAGACAGACAGACCGACGGAAATCTGTGACATGGTTTTTCGTAATGCATATTTCATGATTTTCTCTTCAACCGACATTACCCCATTAAAGAGAATTTTATGATACATTGACAAAAACCAACGACCTAATTTGATTGAACTGTACGAGTAATCCAGAGCCATGTGATTCCAGAATTTCCTGGATATTGAATTTACAAACTGAAGATCCAACGCATCAGATAAAGACGGCTACGATTCATGGAGTACCTCTAGTTCCCAAAAACAACAAACGTAAGAAAACAACGACAATAAGAAATTCTTATAGAATTTTTTTGCAATCACAATACTTCCTCGCCAATTGACGGTAATAACAACAAACATTTACCCTGAAAAATGTCTGTTGATAATAGCAAGTGACAATATTATTGGAAGGGTTACGAGATGCGACATATTTTAAAAAAGGCAATTAATTTTCTGCTTAGCCAAGCATTACCAATGGCTTTTATGTCTTTTCTGTACCGACGCTCAGAAAATCCAGGAAGGCTATAATTAACCCGAATGACGTACTTATTTAGAAAAAGAGCTGACAGAAGCTGTGACTCAGGCTTAAATAAGATTTGTTCCCCATTACAAACCCAGAAATAATTGTCGTGCTTTGTTAAGGCGAACGAAATTCCTTATTAGGCATCAAGAGGATTTTTATTCTCTAAGCAAGGCAGTTAATTGTAGTAGCTGTCTTAGATAAAAAATGGCGTCGAGTAGGTTGACTCTATACAGCCTGTGCAACGCCGCAATCAATTCGAATGCCATAGCATAGTTATGCATAGGCTTATCGAGGCATCTGTTGAGCGGGTGGAGGAAGTTTTCAAATCAATCAAGTCTAATGCAAAACTTACATGAAGCACGCTGTATGCCCTATAGCCAATACCTCTTTCAACTCGTCAATCATGGCGAAGCTATGGAAACGCTCTGCCTGAAGTTCATCAGGTTTTAAAAAGCAACGCAGCAACACTCCAGCGTTGATGAAAATAACCAACGATATGACCACATCCATCGCTAACTCAGAAGTGATTACAATTATAGTAAATCGTCCGATTTGGTTAACCATAACCTTTTGGTAGCCAAGTTGTCTCACTATGGTGTGCAGCGCGACAGTGGATTACGAATTACTTAACAGATAGGAAGTAAATAGTGCAGCTCAATGGAAAGCTATCTACTAAAACGACGGTTGCATGAGGGCTTCCTCAAGGCAGCATACTTGGTCCTTTACTGTTCAGTATATATACAGCAGATATTTCAGCATCCTCAAATATCAGTGGAAGGGCGAGACGCAACTCTACAAATCTGGTGCAGCAGGCCACGTTTACAGCAAATCTTTAGCAATCGTTGTTGGTAAGAAAGTGTTTGTGAACCGTGCTCTTACAATGTCAAAAATTTATGGATACTCATAGACAGCAAGCTAACATTTGAATCTCAGATAAAATTACTAGCTGTAACTTTAAGTTTAGGAGCCTCAAATCTTTCTGTCTGACGATTTAAAATAGTGAATAGTCAACGGTGTTATACTACCTAACCTGGACTACGGTTTAGTTGTTTATTACACATACAGGGTGTTCAAGAAAAATAGATACTCTAACTTTTTAAGCTTACAAAGACGTGAAATAAAACATTGGGAAATGCGGATCGCGGCTACAGCAACACTGAAGCTGTATCCATATCGAATTGAGGTATGGCAAGAATTGAAACCACCAGACTACGCTCGTCGGACACAATTTAGTCGCTGGTTTAATTTTCTTGTGCGTCAAGGTATGGCTCAGATGGATACGGTCTTATTCTCTGTTGATGCTTGGGTGCATTTAGACGGTTATGTAAATGCACAGAATTACCGTCTATGGGGAAGTGAAAATCCTCATGCCTATGTGGAAAGAGGGTTACACCCTCAGAAGATTTGAATATGGTGCGCTGTATCGCGCGCACGAGTTGTTGGACCCTTCTTTTTTACTGAAACTATCACTGCAGAGCGACATCAACAAACCCTCGAATTGTTTATTGCGTCTTTGAAGCTGGTGGCACGTTATTGCTGGTTTCAGCAGGATGGGGTCACAGCTCACACCGGTTCGACAATGAATTTCCTAACTGAATTTCTTGGAGACCGCATTATTGCGCCAACATTGTGGCCACCGCGTAGCCCTGATTTGTCGCCTCCAGATTTTTATTTATGGGGCTACATCAAAGACAGGGTTTTCCAGAAACCACCCACCTCAGTCTCAACCCTACAAGCGCGTATTACAGAGGCTATTAACGCAATAACACCAGCCGTCTTACAAAGTCTTCTGCAATATGCAGAGAAGGGTAGGAGCCTATCTTCGAGCGGATGGTGGACACTCCGCGCATATGCTTTAGGTGTTATCTTCTTGTTCGTATCCATATTTTTTAGTACGAGTATTTTTTGTGATTTTTTGTAATAAATTGTGCGAGTTTGTAATCAGAGTATCTATTTTTCTTGAACACCCTGTATTTAACTGCGAACTTGAAACCGAAGGATCAGGTTCTACAAAACTGCTGCTTACGGTACAGTTACAACACTATCAACAGATTTGAGCACATATCACCAAGTTGCACTAATTTCGGTTATCTGAAATATGATTCAAAGGATGAGTTGCAATACAGTAAGGTGTTCTATAAGCTGACTAAATATAGGTGTAAAAAACCATCATACCTTTATAACAATTTGACGAGGCTTTCTGATGTTCATAATTTAAATACGAAAAAATCAAATTTATATATTATCCCTACGCATTCTTCAAGCAAGTCTAAAAGTAGTTTTAGCTACAAGGCTCCAACCATTTTGAACAAGGAGTTCGAACTAACTGAGAAAAATTCCATACAGCAGTTCTAAAAATGCTTCAGGCTAAATCGTCTTAACGAGAAAAAGGGGTACTAATACAATGTAATTGTTGCCATGCACTGTAATCGCAGTTTTAGCTATTATTTGGCTTTATCAGCTAATATCTCTCTATTTATATTTTTTTTCTCTAATTACGTGTCCATTAATACAGTCTAAGTGTCGACTGTACTATATACTAAATGACATAGGAGATGCAACACCGACTAGGACTGCTGTAACTTTGAGCATCCTTTAGGTCTACTGAGAAACTGAAAGTCTTTTAAAATTGTAACTCGAAATTTTGCTGAGATATCCTACCTTAATATTAATAATATGTCAAAGCTTCTCTGTTCGCTACACATTCGTTAAGTCGTCACGGCAGTGATTGGGTTAGGTGATTGATGTCTTCTTGGTGGATTGTATCGCAGGCTATCTGAATTTGGTTTCGTAGAGCCTCCAATGTTTGTGGAGGATGCGGTGAATTTTGCAACCTTCTGCCCATCACGTCCCATACATGTTCGATGGGAGAAAGGTCTGGAGGTCGAGAACGCCACCGAAGCAGACTTACGCCGGATGCTTCTAAAAAGTCTAAACTAACACGTGCGACATGAGGTCGTGGATTGTCCTGCTGAAAAAGTGGATCTTTCAATATTTTCAAAAAGGGAGAATTGAAGGTTCAAAATTCCCAAAATATTTCTGTTTGCCAAAGGGTAGATACCAAATAAAGATTCTGATGAAGAATATTATAAAAGCTTTGAAAACTAGCATTCCAAATTCCTTTACTTATTCAACCTGTATATTTATTTATTTTTTCTTTTTTGTTTTATCTTCATAACAATATCTGCTATTTCTGTTATTCACCACCTGCAATCCCTAGCATGATAGTTAGATTTACTTTTCTTCCCTTTATGTACCCAAAGGCAGTTGCAGATGCATCTTTACTATGAAATACGGTAGAATATAAACTGAAATTGAAAAGTCTAATCTTGATACGTACGGATGCGGTCAGGATTCAATAAATAAGAAACAGTACCTTCCTCACAGTGATCGAAAATGCATGCAACAGATATTGTGTTACACAAAATAAGGATGATAGGATTGGCACGTGCCAAAATCACCTAACCTTTTTTTACTATTTTGCTCACTTACCAGTAATTTGAATTTCTCTTTATTAATGATAGAATGCCGATTCCTAGGCCAAACCCTTTTCAATGATTTTCTTTTGGCAAATTTCATAGTCTATTGATCTTATAATTTCACATCAGTATTGTGTTTAAATCTTTAATTTTAATAAATGTTATAGTATTATTAACGACTATCTCAGAAATTTCGTCATAAAATATGGTTGGCCCCTTGTAGAGTTGGTTCCGCCCATTGGCGATAAGCGCCACTCTGTGGAATATTTGGTTTCCTATATAACATAACTACTCCAAGGCCACTGATTTAACCTTCTGTTAAAAAGTTAGATATTCTGCATCATTCACCTTCCTGCTAAGATTGTGGTGTGGGCGTCGTTTCGTTAGCTTCCAGAGTCTGGGATATTAGACACCCAAACAATAGTTGTTTATGTAGTAGTACCCTTCTATTTTGTACCTTACGTTTAGTTGTGCTGGTTTGGGTGCTATCCCGTCCATTTTCCTATGGGATTTTCTCCTTCAGAAACGCAATTCACGCCACTCCAGCTTTGTTTTGTAACTGACTTGTGGCTGCTTTGTAGGTTTTGTAGCCGGAAGCTATCCCTCCCCCTGGACAAAAAACCCTGTTGTGAACAAGTAAAACATTATCTTAATTGCAGTTTGATTAGTTGATATATTGTGATTTTTTATATACCTTGTTTTAGGCGTCTCTGTATACAATTAATTAGGTTTCGTCATTTCTGTTAGATTCTTTTCCTCTGTGTGGTGCTCAAGCAAACCAAGTTCCGACTAACATCTCGGGGACTTGTGGCTTAATCTGTCTCAAGTCACTGGTCCTAAATTTGCACGCCACTAGATAGCTGTTTTGCATTGACGGATCCCTAGATTTCATTTATCGTGTCTAGTTAATTTAAAAATTGGTTTAAAAAAAGGACAGAGAAATCACACAACCATTTCCTCCTGTTTATAAAAAAGACGTGGCAAGATGTAATATGGATACTTATGGTGGAATCGGGTTTGACGTTTAGCAATTTATAGAAGTCATCATCATCAGTTTGAATACGACAAATATGATTATAAGTCCCAATTAATTCCATAATTCTACAAGATCTTGATATGGATCCATCCTAAAGAGACAAGACCTCCACAATATCGCATATAGCTTTCTGGTTATAGCAGTCTAATATTTAGGGTTAAGCGTATGTTTGGTTGCATACACAAAACATGCAATAACCCTATTCTTTGATCCTTCAATGAATGTAAACAGTATCAAAGTTTTAATGATGCTCTCATTAATTACAATTAATTACTAGCTTAGAACAAGCAATATCAGCTAACAAATTCCATAGTTGAAGTGTTGTGGTTAAATCTTAACAGTGACAGTGCAGTACGCAAGGACATGGTGGGATTAAGATTCATTTGAATTGACCTGTTGATTATTGGGATTGTTTCTAGGATAAAAGGGCGGTTACAGTTGAAGATGAATTAATACCGTCGTTTGACTGCATATGTATCTTCAAGTATATCAGCAATCTTGTTCAATAAGAATTTTGACCATTAGGTCTGACAACGTTGCTCTGAGCATACCACTAATGAATTCTAGAAGGTATCATAACTTATTACTGCTTGGAATTGCAAATTCAGGGTAGGCCATCTAGGGCTTAGAACATGAAATAGCGAAAGAAAATCTTATTTATCACGTAACAGAAAGTTAGTAATTTGTATGACATTTATGAAGTGCGAACATCCGAGGCGTTTTCTATTTGCCCAGTAAGCTGAAAATCACTTGACTGTAGATCAGGATTTTACCGGAAAGTCATCTTTCCAGGTGACGCCCATTTTTCCCTAGAAGGATACGTGATTAGGCGAGACGGCAGCATTTATAGATCAGAAAGTCCGCACATCGCGTACATCGTCAAGTAGAAGCCAATGCATCCACAACGATTGCCTGTTTCTTGCTCCGGCGACTTTTTAAAAATGGGAAAAAAGCTGCCGTTACATTTAGAGCGTTACTGTGAATCTTTGTATGCGATTTTTTGGAAGAAAGCATCCGGAACGTCAAAAAGTACATATAGTAGAGAAGAGCTCGAAAGAAAGAAAAAATGGGCCTCGGCGGGATTCGAACCCGTATCTTGACCAGTTACCTTACCAATCAGACGACAGCACCAGCTGCCATCCAGCTTTCAGCATGGATTTAATATCATTTTTTGAGTTACATAATACGGGTACCGGTCGGAATTTGATGAAATTTTCACATATGGTTGTTACTATGCCAAGGGCAAAATAGGTTTATAGTTTTTGGAACTCGATCCAGCAGCTGCGTAGCTAGGGGCAGAAAAGTAAAAAAATCAATAGTTAAAACCGCTTAGGCCATGTTTTTTTGACGTTTCAGAGAATACTGAGTTTTTGAAAGAAATTTATTATATCACGATTTTTGGACGTTGGTATACTTATACGCCTCCAGCCCCGCTAATTTTACAGGACTATTTGATATATTTGACTCATCATACATTTATCCTCAAGCGTTGATCGTCATCTGGCCCAGAGGTCAAAAGCATTTTTGACCGCAAAAATCGGTCAGAAGTGATTTTGACCGAAGTTCTTTGTCAAAAGTCGTTTTTGCCTGGCTTATGGTATCGACCATCGATCAAAACTCATAAGTTAAGATGATGACTGAAAATTACCAGAACAATCATCGAAAAGTTAATCCAACTAATTTTAAGGTGTAAAGTTTTTTATCCGAATAAAAATTAATTGACACCGTACGAGACCTGCAAACTATAAACAAAGCTCAAATATCTTAACTTAGCCTTTTGAAAAACAGGAAAACATGCCAAATACGCAAACTTTAATTATTTAGCTTGTTTGACTATTCTGATCAATTCAATTTCCTATTATAGATGTTCGTAGCTGATATTTTTCTCACAGGTGCCAACTTGTCGCAAACATAATGCTCGATGAACTGTTGACAGCGTTGCTTAGGAAGTGCAGAGATAAACTACTTGACGCCATTTTTATGGAAATAGGTGAGGAGATTTTAGTAACCTTATTTCACTGGACTAACAATACGCCCTAAGCTGTAAGCCACAGGCGACATACCCGCAGATAAGAAGTTCCATAAAATTTCCTGTAAGAAAAGCGCCCAAATGCCACCGATAATTGCACTATTCGGCAGTTGTCAGCGGAGTACAAATAAGGATTTTCCAGTCCCAGTGGATCCCCGGGGACTGATTTATCCTTATGAAAACTGTTGAGATAGTGAGTGCGTTGACAAGACCGTAAGGGGCGAACGCAAGGCAGTGCAACGCCCCCAAAGAGGATTATAATCTAATTCACTGATTAAAACCGCGCTTTGTATGTGGCGAGGCATACGAGCTGCAGATTACTTTGACAAAATTGAATATACAGGAGGACTCAAACTCGACTCCTAAAATTCCACCCGCAGAAATAATAATAATAGTAATAATAATAAATCTACGACAGATCAATTATAACCGATCAATGTATTTCTTCCAATAGACTCGACATGGTACTAAGGGATAAACAGACGAGAGAAGCCTATATCATCGATGTTGCTATACCTAACACACATAACCTACTAAAAACAATCACTGAAAGAAGCGAAAGCATACAGACGTGGCAGATGAAGTGAAGAGAATGTGGAATTTAGATGAATTCACAGTAGTACCAATTGTACTGTCTACTGCGGGAGTTGTACAGAAGTATTGAAATACTGAGATGGTAATCAAATACTTTTAGCTACTACAAAAAGCTATTATACTGAACACCACCCGACTAGTACGACTATTCTTGAGTCAAAAATAGACGAGGTGAGATGGTGAGAACCACCCGCAGCACCTCGCTTTAACCAGGAAGAGAACTCGGAAAAAGGAGAGACGAAATAGTAATAACAATAATAATAATAACAATAATGTCTTTATTCAGAAACTGGTCATAGTATGACGAAGATTAGCCATTAGCCATTGTAGTTTGAATATTAAGGACAGTATGGCAATAGTGAGGGGCGGTGCATAATTGAGAAACCCGTTTTATGAAACGCTTCCATGAAACCTGGACCTGAAGTTACAACCAACGGATTCTGACTAGGTGGAAGGGCAAGTGTACGATTGATTTGTCGCCAAAGTATTGTAGTCAGTAGCTAAAATGCAAGTTCAGATTGCAAATAATCAGGCTCAACGTCGCATGTCAGGTTTTCCAACAGCGTGCCGGAGGAGTATTCTTAATAGCTTTTGGCTGACTGAAAAACAAGGTTATCAGGTTCTTTTTTGCCTAGAACTAGGCTATCTCTGCCTCTCGGTGGATACAAAAATATGTACTGAATGCTGTCTATCACTATCCTTAACTTTGTACGAAATTTAGTACAAAATTCATATCGTGACACACGGCCTTTAGAATACGGCACCAAGCAACCAGTTGAAGAAAAAGGGACAAGCGACCTGAAACCACCAGTTTGACAGTAGTTGACATCTCACGTTAAACTCTTAATTTTCTGCGAAAACATATCAAAGTGCGTGGGTTCCATACAACCCTTTTATTACAGATACTAGTCGAAAATGGTGAAGGTTTTCATGGATTGCAAGAAGCACTTTAAAGTGACTAAGAGCAAACTGTCACGTACCAAAATTACGTAACCTTTTGTTTACTATTTTGATCAGTTACCAGCAATTAGAATTTTTTTTTTTTAATAGTGGTGTGCCCATTCCTAGGCAAAGCCCTTTTCACTGATTTTCTTTTGTTAGTTTTCATAGTTTACTGATTGTATAATTTAACACGTATTATATCTTTCTTTCTCAGGGACTCAGTATTGCGTTGAAACCTTTTGAACACTAACGTACCTATTATTAACGACTATCTTCGAAATTTCCTCATAAAATCTCGTGGGACCCTCGTAGAGATAGTTCTGCCCATTGACAGCGCCATCTTGTGATTTCCGTACGTACTAGCCGTATAGGGATATGTGGTACTATCAAGATACCTTCTTCAAGACCACTCATTTAACGTTCTTTCAAAAAGTTAGGTTTTCTGCGTCATTTACCTGCGAAGATTGTGGTGTGGGTGCAGTTTCATCAATGTCCAGATTCTGGGATATTAGACTCCCAAACACCAATTTATGGAGTAGTTCCCTTTTATATTGTGCCTTACGTTTAGTTGTGTTGGTTTAGGTGGCACCCCGTCCATTTTCTAATGGGACTGTAACTTCCAGCGGGGTGTTCTTTGTTGCATACCATCGGACCACGTCCATTAGTGCATGGCCTGAAGAAGTTTGTTCAATATCTGCTTCTATTTAACGGAAATCATTGTGGAGAACCACCATTCACACTCCTCCAGCTTTGTTTTGTAGCTATTCCGCAGCCGATTTTGTTGGAAGCCATCCCTTCCCCTAGATAAAGGACCCTGGTGTGAACAGATAAAATATCATTTTAATTGGGTATTTCATAGATATTGAAATATTGATTGTCGCTGACTGAAATTCTTAGTGTAGTTTTTTTGTTTAGAATTTTTCGTATTCAAATTTAGGGCAGAGCCTACATGTCACCTTGTATTGGGCATTACATTACATTGATCATGATTTTGATTTTTGAGCTGCCATAACTTATTTTAAAACAAGGGATAACTCTCTTTAGTACATTTTTATCTTTTCTTACCTTTGCTTTACTTTTCTTGTGAAAGAGAATGTACATGCATTTTTATTCAAACTTTGAATGCTTTAAATGTGCAGTTTTCTCTCAGACAGAGAGTAGGGATTAGATTTTTAAACAGCCTTTCTCTCTATAGGGTCTTTCTCTATACCGTAGTAAATTTAGGTACGAGGCAAGCAGCCCCTACCTTGAGACGTTCCTCACGTCACTGCCCACTGCTGGCCACTGATTTTTGACCTGAGCGTTTGTGAGCTGCGGACATATCGGCTATGCCTGGAGCTGTAACTGGAAGAAGACCATTATCCAGATAAGTTTAGGTTTAGGAGTTAAAATATTTGTACCATGGTAAACGTTCTACAGGGTTAATTATCACGGTCTAACAATTTTATTGTAATGTGGTTTTGAATAATATCCTTTGTTTTAATTTGCACTCCAGTGGTGGAGCGTATGTGTTGCTTGTTTTGATAATATATTGTGATTTTCTTAATATCTTGATTTATTTGGCTCTGTGTACAATTAACTACGTTTTGTCATTTCTGTGAGGTTCTCTTTTGTGGGTGTAGTCAGGCAAAATAAGTTCCGATTAACATCTAGGGGATTTGTAGCTTAATCAGTCTTAAATCACTGGCGCTCTTAACCACTCTACTCTCCTCGCTTTATTGAGCTGTGTCCTAAATTTGCACGCCACTTGGCAGCTGTTTTGCATTGGCTGACCCTTAGATTTTATTTATAGTGTTTCAGTTATTTATTAATTTAATTAAGACAATAAAAAAAAAGGAAAGAGGAATCACACCACCATTTCCTCTTGTTTATAAATAAAGGCGTGGAAAAAGTTTTTTATTGACAAGTGTTATATATTATAGTCATCGGAGTTGCGAAGTGGCATATACCTAGACCATTGTGAGCTAATTGTGATTCATTTCTTTTCACTCCTGGTTTCACTGTGCACTCATTATCAATGCTGAATAGCACAAAACAGCTGTGCATGGTTGGCAGTTTATCGTCGGTCGAACAAAACTAGTATTACTAGTTAAAGTACTTCCAAATGTTTTTATTTGGTAAATAGAGTGACAGTGATATAACAGCAGAATTTTTCATATTATAGTCAATTAGATATTTGTAACTGTATAGGATTCATGCAAGGTATCTCACTATTTCCAATATTTGGTATTCCGCAATTGTTGCTGTTTGATAGAGAGAACGTTCCATATTATGCACCTTTCAGATCACGAATTATCCACATTAACAGCTACTCACATCGTAACATATAAGTACGTGCAGTACGAATAGCTACGTGAATATCCTTTCTAGAGAAAATCACAGGATATCGGTGCTATTTTTTTAATTTGAGTAAGATGCGCATGCGCGCTAGGCTCTGAGATCAAAAATCGTATGCTGTCGTAGGATTTCCAGATAGCCTGCAGGCGAAATCGTGCTTTATAGGTTTTGATAAGTCGGGCAATGCACTTTATTGCGGTATTTTGCTCAGGATATCAATAGATCAAGTATACGCATAACCTTTTCTCAATCCTTACAGCTGACTGTGAGCTCCTGACATTACAGTCAACTGCCCATATTACAAATTGTTCTCAATAAGCACGTGTAAAGTCAATTTTGTATATTGGTCAAGTTTCACCAAACATATCATTTTCTGTACGTCACTCCACGATACGATGATACACTCGTACATACACAACACTTTGTCAAGCATCAAACTATGCTAGAAATAATTATGATGTTACAACCCAGTCGTAGACCAGTCACGTTGCGATGCGTCCACTACGACGAATATAGGGTGATTGAAAAACGGTGACAGCGCTTTTAGAGCAGAAAGCACATCGAAAAATAATATGGAACTTCCTAAAGTGGTCGCTAAAATTATTTCCTACAAGATACTAAAACGTATATGGGTGACTTTGAAGTTGAGTCATTAATTTTCAGATAATGATTGTAGAAGGAAGATAAACCAAAATATGTGTGTAAAAATAAAAAAAAAATTAAAAAAATTTTTTTACCTTGTTTTATAAAGTATCCTCCCGACAAATATTTCAGTGCGGACCTGTATTTGATCGTGAGGTCCCCTGTGAGGTCTTAAGTCACCTGATTCACGAGCCCGTTGTACTACATTAACAAATGCACGAGGGGTTGGTTGCACTCGATTGGGAAACCGATCCGCATAAACATGTGCCATTTTTTATTTCGTTTGAGCCACGCAACAGACACTATTCACACGCGTTACCGACTGACGACACTGACTGTATGTATAACTGAACTGAGTAAAACAATTGTAAAAACATCGTTCCAAATTCTTTCGCTTTTTTGTTTCCGATGCGATGAACCGATAAGGCGGATTATAATCCGTTGTTGCCAAACACGAGCACATGATATTATTATTGAGACAGGGCGGTACTCAAACTTCCAAAGGGCTATAACTTTGTTACTTTAATTTTAGCAGAAAAATGGTAAAGGAAAAACATTTCTTTTGATCAGATCTACTCACTGTTAAAATAAATGACTCAACTTCGAAGTCACCCTGTATATACAAGATGTAATTTTTTAGATCACTGGTTGCACCGATTGAACAAGAAATATGCACCTTTTGCAAATAATGGCGAGAAAACAACAAGCAACTTTTTTTTGTATGAACTCTTCCCCAAAGAGTCTGTCAAAAATTTTAAAAAAGAGAAGTAAAAAATATTTTTCATTTTCTTTCATCTCAGCTTTTTTGCATCCGGTGTTATTTCAGTCACGAAATCTTTTGTATGCGGTTTTGTTCCATATTCTGTATGTGTACCTACTTCGAAGATATGTATGTGTGTGGTGTTGGTGAATATTTTATGGTTGCGAACATATTATCTATCCCAAGGCCGATGTGTGAAAAACGAGGAATCCGACGGGAAACACTTGACGTGGTGGGACGGCCGAAGAACGCAATCCCGTACAATACACACAGCAGACCCACTGTATTACAGATTACGGGCAATAAAGCTATTGCTTTGGATAGACGATTATTTTTGTGTGTCTGGGTGAGGAGAGATTCAAGAGAATCAGAGGTATTATATACTTAGGTACAGTATATTCAGATAAGAGATAGACCGGACATAAACAAGACCACGTGATCATCGAACGCTGTAACATTCGGCAGGGACGTATTAAGAGTCACGCAGTACATATTTTAGATAGTAGATGCTGCTGTGCGTAACTTTGTAGTAAATTAGCACAATTCGATGTGTATACGATTGGTGATGGATATAGGATCATGCGGGGGTGGGGTAAGAAATATATAATGATGTAAATATACATAAGGGTTTCAAAATTTTCGCTTCGATTTCCAGCTTCGGATGCCGCCTGAGGTTTGGTGAAATACAGTCGAATATAATCTCAAAATGGCGTTTAAATTAGCCTAAATTAAAAATAATCGTATATCTCTTAAAATTGCTTTTAGAATATTGATTAGTATATTTTTTGATTTCTAGGTAAATATGTAACCAAATTAAAACGTTCAAAACGTAAAAAAATGTGCATGGTTGAACATTGTCAGATAGTAGATTCTTGAATAGGTTTTTTCCAAAATGGGTTCAAAAATGTCAATAATTAATTAAAAAATACAGTAGCTTTATAATTACTTATAACTTACCGAATTTGATGAACGACATCTTTTATTGGAGAGATGAGCTTGATGAGCTTTCATCATCGCTACTGCCTGAAGCACCAACGTCAATAATGAATGGCTCGACTTGTTCCTCTAAAATATTGTCCAGTTCCCACATTCTCTTTTCAACTTTGTCTTTCACGTGCTTAATACAGTTTTCCCATTTTTGCGCTGTTATTAATTCTAGTGCTTCTTTGAAAAGTCCTTTGAGGTCACAAAATTTAAAAGTTGTATTGTGCTTAGCTATATAATTGTTAACCTCTGCCCATATGAGCTCAATGGGATTGAGCTCGCAATGGTATGGAGGTAAACGGAGCACAGTTTTATTTTGACTTGCTGCCATTTCGTCAATGGCGTATTTTTGATATTCCGCCTTGTGATCCTTGACAATTCTTAATAATTGTACTTTCAGCATTGCTTCTTCAAAGTTGATATTTTTCAAGCGGAGCCAATTTTGAACATCAACTTTCCTTGAAGCGGTTGTTGGGACCTTCTCCATTCTTCGAGAATGATAAGGCGCATTATCCAACAGAATTACTGCGTTTTCCTCTAAGTTCGGTAAAATTTTTGAAAACCACTGTTCAAACGATTCGCCATTCATTTCCTCGTGGTAATCTCCAGTTTTCTTAGACTCAAAGCACCACAGACCGTCAACAACAAATCCATCCTCACTGCCAATATGGCAGATAATGAGCCTTTTCCCTTTACCTGGAAATCGAAGTACTAACTGGTGTAGATTTATTTCAATAAGCGAACCTTTTTCAAATGTTTTCATCACATTCAGCGAAAAAACATTGAGACATGAGTATCAGATTGCTATAATTGGAATTATTTAGTCATATTGAAAGAAAGAATATTGAACGTCGTATGATTACTCAGCGCTTCACAATTTAATTTAAAGTTATAAACCTTTAAAAAATGAATGATCAGGAACCTGAAATGCGCGCAAATATTAATATTAATAAATTATAACTTTATAAAGCTTAAAGTATGAATTAAAATGATTAGAAATATTAGGAACGGTACACAATATAAAACTTAGTAACTTTTTTTAAGTTTATAATATTCGACATATTTTAAGATTATATTAAAAAATTATTGAAATATCGAAAACACATAAAAACATGGCTTAAAAAAGTTCTAACAAATGAAAATGACAATAAAACATCCACGCATTTTATCGAAAGTTATAAAAGTTTTGTTACTTGTAATATGTTTTATCTGTCCCCTGGAATTAATGTTTAGAACCTTGTTCCCAAGGTTTGAAAAACATCCGATTGTTGTCTATTACTCGTATCTACCTGCTGGATTTTTTAATCCGGTGGACAGTCCATCTAGAAAGGCCCTCCTGGATGAAGTTACAGAATCATCAACCGATACTTTACTTGTAGTGTGTCCTGCGTTTACCCACGTTTCATCAAGGTAATAAATCTTCCTGTTTTGATTTCTATATTTCCCAATTTTTGTTAAATAATCCCTCCTCCATAGCACAATTTCTTCTCTATCCAGTAGTAAACTATTACGACCCCGTTTCTTCCATTTGAAATTTAAATGCTTCAGTAACGCATGGAAAGTTGATCGTTTGAAATTTGGCAACGTTGTATCTCCATTTACCTCCTGCAGTACTTTATCTATAGTAGGTATTTCATTCCTAAAGAAGAATTCACGCACTTTCCTCCTAATCGCATGCTTATCAGCTTCATCCAATGATTTAACAATACTTGCGATGTTTACTGGTCATTGGCTCAGAAAAGGTGTGATTTTTTTTGTATTGTCTTAACACATTAAACACTGATGCGCGACACACCCCAACTTTGTGAGAAACCTTCACAACAATTTCTTTGATGGTTGATGCCTCGTTCTCCTCGCGCTCGATCTTATATATATTCAAAATGACCTCTTTCATTTCTGCACTCAGGTGTCTTTTTTTAGAGCGTTTCCTAGGTGGACTACAGGAGTTTACAACTTCATCGGCAGTATCTGTACTACTGGGCATTTTGCGCAAGCAGTTGATAACAATAACAATCAATAACAAGGTATAACAGTAACAACGACAAACTCAACAACTTAATAAGATAACAAACGAAAACGTCCAAAGAAATATCAAATTGCAATGATGCACACGACATACGTAACACGTCTGAACCTGAATGTGACTCTGCCTTGATACGACTGCTCTGCCGCTCGGCATAAGCATTTAATTGCGAATTGACCAATGAGGGCTCCTGTTTTACGTCGAGACTGAATATACTGTAGACAGGTAGGTTTATTTGTTCACTGATCATGTCTACGCAAGATAAGGAATAAGTCAAAGCAGCAGTTATTAACACACTTCCTGCAGATACATGCCTACATGTAAATAAAAACAAAGACATGCATCTAAAAACAAACGCTCAAATTTACGATTCCATAAAATATTAATTTGAAACAATGTCGAGAAACTAATCAAATGGAAGCTACACCCACATATCAATAAGATACCTAACGAAAGAGCCCCAATTAAAATAGTACACAGACATTAAGTTTGAGCAGAAGTACAGAATTTAAAATATTTGTTTAGGGAATATGGGCATTTGACAACAAGATTTTTTCTCAGCTGTTTTTTAAGTGACAGATATAGGTTGATCTTTATAAATAAACCGGTAAGCTATTATATATTTTAGTTCACAAAAAAAGAGATTTTTATAATTTTTTTATGTATCCATCTCCCGCATGCATACTTATGCGATCGGTCTCTATACGAAGACATTTGTTTGTGTGAACTCAAGACATACGCTTTCCAGTTTTCTTTCATCTCTATAATCTTTCTGTCAGCATTTGGGTCACATTATTCGTCATTTGTTTGTCTGGGCGATCCGAAGGGCCTTTGTTCATTAGTCACTGTCTAATGTACGTTAGTCGAATCTGTCAGTCCTGGTTGCCCAGAAACCAGACAAAGAAAAAGAGAAAGGGAAAGAGAAGAAAAAAGAAGAAGAGCAAAGAAAAACAGATGTGCTTAGTTTAAGAGGAAACGCCTAGGCTTTTTGACTTGGTACACGAATTAATTTTGAGGTGAACCAAATCAATTTTTGAATCGGTTTTGTTAGAGTGTAATTTTGAGTTTACTAAAAATTCGCGCTGACTTTTGATTACAGTGCGAGCCGTGCCCTTAAATGTTTACGAACTTGCTCCACTGTGTAGACCACTGAGTCACGCAACAGAGGGTTACTGTGCGATTCCGTTTGACTATGACGTGGCTGCGCCTGAAGCTTGACATAATCCCTCAAGTGAGGAATGTCAAGGTCTCTGTGTAGTGTCTCATCTGAGACATACCGTGGAGCGTTGCAAATTGTCCGCAAAGTTCTGCTTTGCAGTACTTGAAGACTTTGCATGTGTATCTTGGCAAGCCGAACATGCGTAAGTAATGGCTGGTCTAATAATCATTTTATATAGTCGAACTTAGTTTATCAAACTCAATTTGGAGGACCTACATAACAAAGGATATAGTTGCCGAAACGCAATTTGGAATTTTGTTTTTATGGATGCTGTATGTTTCTGCCAGATCATGCCTTTATCAAGGGTGACACCGAGATACTTGGCAGAATTTGTCTATGGTACACGATTTCGTCTACAGAAACCTCTGCTGGGGGGCCGCGACGTTTTTTGGTACAATAAAGAGAATGCGTTTTCGAATGATTAATTTTTATCAGCGACCGTTCCGTCCACTAGTATTTCATCCACCGCATTCTGCAACCCATCGTGAACCAGATCACCAGTACACGACTGGGCGACAAGTGCATCGTTAGCATAGAGGTAGACTTCTCAGTTGCTCGTACAAGTGACATCATGGATGAAAAGCGAATAAAGGATTGGTTCTGGGACCGAACCCTGAGGAACACCGGCCCGTACTGGCGATATTGTTAATTTTGATCTGAAACTTCCTTCCTTTAAAAAAGGATTTCAGTAATTTTAGAAGCCAAAAGGGAAACCCTTTTGGATTAGTTTATAGAGGAGGCCCGCATGCCACAACTTGTCAAAGGCTTTTGAGGCATCCAAAAGCAAGGTGCCAGTACTCATGCTGAGGGTGAACCCTATGATTACATGTTCCACCAGCTTGACTGCCTCTAGTTCGGTGCTATACTCGGACAGAAAACCGAATTGAACGTCAGGGATCACGTGGTGATTTGACGAATGATTCTCAAGGTGACGATAAATCACCTTTTCGGCGAACTTAGAAGGAGCTGACAGCAGACTTATGGGACGGTTATCCTGAGGAAATATAGAACCCACCTTCTTTGGAATTATGATTACCTCAGCAGTCTTCCACCCAGCAGGGAAGTACTGGATTCTGAGAGTCGCATTAATTATTGTCACCAAATATGTCAGGGCTTTCGGCGAGAGCAGCTTCAACGCCTTGTTGATGATTTGATCCTCCCCAGGTGCTTTATGCACCTTGAGGTCTTCAATATGACTTAGGAGCTCCACTCGTGCGCAGTGTGGAACCTCGGAGGGTTCCGCTAATGTGCTATGTAGAGCCTCAGACGAATCTTCTGAAGAAGGGTCATCTGAAGAGGATTCAGTGCCTCCGCTAACGCCGTTGACCCTAAAATATCTCCTGACGGATCGCACGATATGCTGTTCCTTGTCGAGGTCATTATCAAGATCATAGTTGGGAGAGAACTGTTTTTCCATGGCATCAGCAAAAACCTCGACCTTATACTCCGTTCTGAAAACTATGCCTTCAGGACCGTGGATGTGCGGGAGTTGTTCTCGCTTTCTGTTTCTGAGTGAGTTTGCGACCCTCCAGAGAGGAATACTTGAATCAAGCATTCCCGCCAGAAAGTCGCTCCATTGCTCGTTGCGGAGTTCGTGCAGTGCGTTCCTCACTTCATGGACGAGATTTGTAGCCCTACAAATGTCATCAGGATGACAAGACCTTTTCGCCTGCTTAATAGCGGCTCTTTTGTCAGAGATTTTCTGATGAATGTCCGCAGGCAAAACAGGTCTGCCGGGTTGTTATATAGGAAGTACAGCTGCATGCTGTAGAGCTGCTTGAATGAAACTTGTCCACTCCGCTTTAGCGGCATCTATTACAGACTCATCATCTATAATCGGGAAACTCTCTAAGGAGCAACTTGTGTAGCTCCCAATCAATGCGTTTCCTTGGAAGTTCCTCAGAAGTTTGCTCATTGCCCAGAACAGAGTCCTCCACATTTATGCTTACCACTGTCACTATGCCAACTTGCTTGTCAGGGGTGCGTAATTTGTGTTTAGCTATGGGGGAATCTCACGTGAGGATTTAAAATTCGTTCGTATTGGCCTGTTTGACCATCCAGTGGGCGTGGGAGAGAAAGCTCGTTCATTTGTGGTACGTTCATTCGCTGAGTTTCAGGTTTCGAAAGGTTAGCCGTACTTCAAATTACTATATTATCCTTTAGTGGAAAGACCAAATTGGAATTTAAAAAAAAAAACTTAAGGTTAATTATGCCGGAGGTAAACACTTCGAACCAAAATTTGGGCAATTTTTAATTTTCATTTTTGATTTTTTACTCCAAAGTATAACCTAAGGTGAAGTTAAAATGTCAGAAATCTTGGAAACGTATTTTTATGTAAATACATGTCGACTGAGTATGATGTTAGGCGCTTCTTGTTAGCTAGTCTGCAGAGAAGGCAAACAAGTATTTTTCTCCACATGACCTCCTCACTTTCTACAGGCCGTGATAGGACCTAGCCTCGAGTATTGCTCTCATGTTAGGGATGCTGAGGCTCCGACTACATTATCCATGCCCGGTGCTGTATCGATAACTCCTCCCTGACAGAGAATTTTGGGACCCTTTCGTAATTGCGAGCTAACGGCGATCTAGCCCCCGTCCACCGCTACACCAATGGGCTTTGCTCCTCAGAGCTCGCCTCCATTATGCCACCGCGTGATGTGCCTGCCAGGCAGACGAGCCACTACAAATCCGTACTTCCTTAATTAATGCGCATACCATTTCAAGGCTTCTTTAAACAAAACTTAGGCTATATTTTGGAGTAAAAAATCAAAAATAGGAAAATGTGAGGTTGCCCAAATTTTGATGTTTACTTCTGGTTTAGAAAATTTCTTATAGCATGTCTAATATCCCACTATAATACTTTGCAATTCGAAAATATTCTCCCAAAAATTGCCAATTTCAAATACTTTCGAAGCTCGTAACTTATCAAATGAACGTACTACGACAAATAAAACGCATTTTTGCTTCCACACCTACTAGATGTTCAAATCGGCTTGACATATGAAGTTTAAACCTCACTTTTTCTTCGCTGTCCACGTCACGTGAAATGCTCCTTAGGTAAGTTAATGGTACAATTAGCCAATGTGCATGGTTACCCGGAACACCCTGTATACGGCGCCAACACGTAGTGAGGTGACATAGTTGGTGTTCCCTGCTCAACCACCTTCCCATTAGTCTTCCCTCCTTCGGAAATGAAATCGGCCGAGAAAAATGGCGACAGTAATTAAATTAGCTGAGCAGATTTATGTGTGCAGATTGCGGCCAACGGAGAGAGTTGTAACTGGAAGTTAAAACCTATTATTAGAAACCGGGAGAAGGAATTCATTAGGTTTACGCGGTCGTAAACGATTCTAACTCGTTAATAAAACAGAACGCTACTTCTATGCTTGTCTCAACTGTCACGCAAATCTGGTGATATGGGGGTGCGCTGGGGAATTTCTGAAAGGTTGACGTACATCGGAAGCTTCTAACATCCAGTAGACTTGATCAAAACATACGAGGCGATATCCAAAAAGAACCGGAATTATTTCGTAAAAGCTATTTATTTTCAACTTTTTTACAAAGTAACCCTATCTCCTTCAAAATACTGTCCACTACAACTAATACACTTGTACCACCGGTGCTTCCACTGCTCTAAATATTCTTTGAAGTCTTCCTTACAAATGACTTACAGCTCCTCCCTCGTTTTTTTACTTGACCTCTTCAATGTCATCAAAGCGGCGTCCTTTGATGCCCCTTTTCATCCGTCGAAATAAGAAAAAGTCGCACGGAGCCAGGTCAGGCGAGTAAAGTGCGTGAGACAGCGGAACCATGGCATTTTGAGCCAGAAAATGTCGAACAGAGATGGCTGTGTGCGCAGGTCCATTATCATGGTGGAAGAACCATTCTCCCGACTGCCACAAATCGGCCAACTAACAATTATCGCTCCTATTAGAGTTGCAAGAATGATTATACAGTATTCCTTACACAGGATTGTATAGTGTAAGAACATTTGCAAAACCCTCTTAGAACAGCTATACAAGCGGAATGGGCATACCTAATAGGACACTTCAGTCATTTAAGAGGTTGTATAAGGGCTGCAGGTAACAGTTATACAACAAAAGTGTAAGCCCCTTGCAGATTCAGTTTTTGTCAACTATACAACTATTCTGTTACGTGATTCTACTTTATTGCAACCAAACTATTTCTTATGTATTGTATAGACGAAGTGAAAAATATATAACTAACACAGTACAGTCATCTCGTTTACTTACATATCGGCCATTGTGAATTTCATACACAGATATGTGATAAACTTCTACACTGTGATATAGGGCTATTGAATTACTTGCGCAGCAAATTTTATTGTGATTATCGTGCAAAGTAGTGACGCAATTTCTACGGGCTTCTTATTTGATGCATATTTTGATAATGATCAAAAGTATGTCCAGATTTTTAAAATGGAAAACTGAACTTATCTGCGTCAAATCTTCCACAAATCCTATATTTAGACACAATTACACTAATGTTTATCACTTTATATCTGTAATTTCGAACTGAAACATAATTATTTAATATTAAATAGAGAAATAAATGTTTGCCCAATATGGCTGGTGGTTGTGTATAATCATGTCATCGTCCATATTGTTTACTAGAAGATTTTGGTGTTGCCTGCAGGTGTTATACAACAATTTGACAAATGTCTGAAATGAAATACCGTATGATTTACCCAGAATTTGTACCAGATCTTCTGTTTCAACAGTTGATCAAACCTTTTGAACCAATATAATAATAATAATAATAAATGGTCTTTAGTCATCATTATAAATAACTTGAGGATAAAAAAAAATAAAATTAAAGATAAAAGGATGAAAGGCGTAGTTCAGCCTAAGCTGCTTTTCAACTAAACCCACAAAAAATAACACTTATACAAAATATATATATATAAAAAAGATAATATGCAATACAAAACAGAACATACGAGAGCATGGCCAATGCAGTTTTTATGACCAATGCAGTTTTTATGAGAGCACAATTCATGCAAAAAAGAACAAGGCGACTTAAAAAGAAACATACTGGGGCATTATCTTTTAAAACGTAGCGAGGTTTGCTTATACTTTAGGTCCTTGGTCGTGCAGGAGATCAGCTGTCAATCTTTTTTTAAAATTGCGGAGACTCAGATTCTCGAGATCTACTGCCAAGCTGTTATACAGCATGTTTCGCAGCATTGTATGAAAAGCTGCGCTTAAACGGAGCTGTTGAATGTTTAGGAATAACCAAAAGATGTTTATTGCGAGTTACTTTATTATCAGGCAGTCTGGTAGGTTTATTGTATAGATAAGTAGGTGTCCCACTAGTAACGATCTTGTGTACTGATGTGAGAAAATGAAGTTTTCTTATGTTAATCATGGTAAGCCAACCAGAATCCATAAGGCTCTCACTGATGTGGTCATACTTTCGGATACCATATGCAAACCTGATGCAAGAATTTTGAATTCGCTGAATGCGTAGAATATCTGTTTGCAAAAGGGCAGGTCCATATACGCAGTCACAGTAAGCCAGTTTAGATAAAATCAAAGCTTCACATAGTTTGACTTTCATGAATTTTGATAATATACTCCTGCTGGGATAAAGTTGTCTTAACACGTTATAGGAGACTTGTCACAAGTGACTAACATGTTTAGTATATCTTAGATCAGAGTCCAGCCATATGCCAAGATTTTTGTTTTCACTGATTATTGGCAAAGATACATCATTTATAGTAACTGAAAACGTGCCATGCAGATTAGGTCTCTTATTTTTATTGCCAAAAATCATGACTTGTGATTTCTTCGGATTTAGCTGTAAATTATGTGCTATAGATATGTTATATAGAGATTTTAAATCTTTATTCAGTTCAATCTATGCAGTAACAGCTTTGGATGCGGAGAACGATATATATACTGTAAGCCTCACATGTATGCAGATGATACTCAAGTGTGCCTTTCATTCCTTGGTGATGATTGGCCAATGGCGGAGTTTAAAATTAATGCTGATCTTGACGCTCTATTTAAAACTTCTAATGATCATTCAATGTCACTGAATCCAAAAAAATCAGCAACAATAATTTTTGGGAAAGATCGGTCAGAGATAATGAACAATATGACGCTACATATAGATTATGTTCTAATACCGTTCTGCGATTCTGTTAAAAATTTGGGTCTCATTATAGATTTTCAGCTCAGATTTAAAGAGCATATTTCAAAATGTATACAAAGAGCGTATTATGCACTCGAGCTGCTTTACCCTCATAGACACTTTCTTAGCAGAGACATCAAACGAATGCTATGCGAAACGTTGGTTTTGTCCCAGTTTTCGTATGGTGCTCTTGTCTATTATCCATGCTTGGATGCTGATACGATATCTAGAATTCAGCGTGTTCAAAATTCATGTATAAGGTACATTTTCGGTATAAGGAAATATGACAGAGTTAGTCATAAGCTGAAGGATTTACAGTGGTTGAACATGAAACAGCGTTCAGAACTATTAACACTATGTTTCTACAATAATATTTTGTCGAGCAAGTCATATTTGTATGAAAAAGTCATGTTTAGAGAAAGTATTCATTCTGTCAATGTTCCTTCGAAACAGAATATTTCTGCTCCATTCCATCGAACATGTTTTTTCGAACGTGGCTTCAATACAACATCTATAAATTATACAACTCCATCCCCCAGCAAATCAAAAATATGAAAGGTTGCAAATTCAAGGCAGCTCTGAGACGATTCCTTTTAGATAGGTATAATTAACTTCACTGATAATACTGTAACATTTAGCTTTTTTGGATGAATTTAATGATTATATGATGGAATATTATCAGTTTTATATTTTCAGTGCTATTTGTTTTTTTTTTGTACTCATGCTTTTTTTTCTGCTCTCATATAGTTAGAGTTCGAACAGCCTAAGGTTATGCCCGCTACGTCATCACTTTATACCCTCTCCCTTGCGTCGATTGTACCCTATAAGAATATAGGAAATTGTTGTGATAGTCTCTGGTAAGATTTATGGACATCTGTTACCGCCCTCTTAATGTGGTCCAGTTCTAATCGTGGCGAATATTTATATCGTAGAAAGCTTAAAAATGTATGTGGTCTTCAATGTCCAGAAATGATGTTGCTGTTGACGCTGTTAAGGGACATCCCACTCTCAGTAAGCCATAGGCGGAACGTTTTTTAGTATGTAGATACGCAAGTTTCAGTCAGTTGAGATTGTTGACACAATTGCGATCTGATGAGACGTTTGTTCGATTTATTTATTTTTTTATTTATTAACCATATCATATTTTATATTTGATTGTGTTGAAAATTATTAATCTTATGGGGTTTGTGGATATTTGATGGAGATCCATAAATCAAAATATAAAATAGTGAGCAGGTACCTACATATAATAGACACAATATTGAAGGGTAAAACCTCAAAGTTGGCAAACAACTGAAAGTAACTAAATTAATCCTAAGACTGTGATCCGCTTATATCTATACCAATCATGAGATTTCCTAGAGTGCATCATTAGTACTTAGATAAATAGGCTAATACCAATATCAAACCTAGGTAAACAAAATTAGTAGAAACAAATCTAATAATAACAAGTGTAAAATTGAACTACCTGGAATAATTCCCGGTTGCTAAATCCCGTTCGTAAGTAGCGTTAAGACGATGAGTGTTAATTAATCACATTTATTTTACCTGCAACAGATATATAAACCTGTTCGTTAGTCATAAGTTCAGTTTGTAAACTAATTTGAACAAGGCACCGTGTGTAAAAATTGTCAAATAGATTGCAATATAGTGGAAATTTTTACTATTGTCCAAATTTAAACTATTAATAGTTTTGAACCAGTGATCTAAACAATGTCTGTGAAAGAATTGGCGTGAAAGGAAAGGCGATTGGGAGTCAAGGAAATTAAATTATCAACAATGTCAATAACTTCATGGTACAGGAAAGTGTAGAGGGATTAAAGTTTCCACTTCAACAATACCGGTATGTATGAATGTAAAAGATTTTTATAATTATTGTCAAATAAAACTGATTAACCCATTTACGAAACGTGTGTTAGCTGCCACGGGTATAAGTAAATGTACTTATCAAAAAATAGCTAAAGAGAGCAGAGATGGAATATATTCAAGCAACTTTTCATTTTCATCCCCGTCTAAAAAGCGGCAACGTAAATCACCTGTTGTGGATAAAGTGGCTGCAGGCCAAATTGAAGAAATGAAAGCAATCATATACGATTTTTATATTTTGGAGAAAAGAAGACCTTCGCTGAAATGTAAGTTTTTAAATTGTAACCGTAGCAACTAGTCATATTTCATTTTAAGATTTTTTAGGTATTTACCAAAAAATGCAAGATCAACAACTCAATTTTGAGGGTAAAATAACGACTTTGAACAAACTTTTGAAACAAATGGGCTTTAGGTCAGTACTCATACACACTATAAGGTTTTCGATTTACAACGCTATAAATATAATTTATATCTACAGATGGAAAAGAACTACTAATAATAAAAAAGCTCTCATGGAAAAATATGAAATTCGCTTGAAGCGTATCGAATATCTGAAGCAAATTATGAAATATAGAGCTGAGAACAGGAACACAATTTATACGGATGAAACATATATACATTCTAGTCATACCCCAAAAAAAGGATGGTCAGATGACAATTATGACAAGGAACTAAAAACGCCTTCATCAAAAGGACATCGAATGATTATTGTGCATGCTGGTGGAGAATTCGGCTTTATTCCTAACGCCTTGTTGATATTTAAATCAGGTATTATTTGTGTTACAATGATGTAAAATATTTCCAATATATTTTTACATTTACTGGAATATATGTATGTATTTTATTTTCAAGCTCAAAATCTGGGGACTACCACAACGACATGAATCATTTGAACTTCATGAAATGGGCAGAAAGCCAATTGATCCCAAATTTGCCTGAAAATTCTGTGCTTGTAGTTGACAACGCTTCTTATCACAATGTCCTGGAAGAAAAAAATGTAACCTCTTCTAGCCTGAAATCAGAGATGATTGACTGGCTAGAAAAACATCAAATTCCTAGTGAAAACTCATTGACTAAGGCCGAACTATATAAAAAAATACAGGAAAATAAAAGAAGATTTCCAGTCAAATACAAGCTAGATGCCTTAGTGGAACAGCACGACTGCCTCCATATCATCCGGAGCTAAACCCAATCGAGAAGATTTGGGCTCTCGTAAAAAACTGGGTTGTTCCACGAAATGTGACATTTAGGTTGTCTGATGTAGAGCATCTGACCCGTAGCAGGTTTGAAGAAATTGGAGCAGATGAGTGGAAGAAAATTTGTAACCACGTGAAAAAATATGAGCAAGCACAAATGGAAAAAAAACATCTTCTCGACGATCAAATGGATAAGTATCAATTCACTGTGAACACAGGGTCATCATCAGAAGATAGTGACGAAAGCGACTCAGATGAAGATTTGGAGCTAAACACACTATCATCTGATAGCGATTAGATTTTTTAATGATAATATATAATTTGAATTATAACCGTCTTTAGTTTGCTCCCTCTTCTAATTCAATTTTGCTTCCGAACAACTTAATGCGCATACTAAATGAATATAATAATACATAAATCAATTAATGATCAATGTCTACACAACCTATTCACTTTATTTTATACTTCAAATAGAATAGAACACCACTGCGCTCTGTCGACGACCTCGAGATGAGCGGACCCGCCCACGATGACGTAGCGGTCATATTCTTAGAGCGTTCGAACTCTAGTAGTAGGCATGTAACAGTTGATATCCCTATTTTAAAATAGAGCAAGGGATGAGTGGAAGAGCACGCAGGTCGTGAACTCCCCCTTGAGATTCGAGAGCAATTATTCCTATTTGTTGAACATTATTTTTGTATGCATTGTCTCTTCGAATAAAGCCATTTATTATTATTATTATTATTATTATTATATATCTGGGTATCGTCGGCATAATGATGTAACTGAGAAAAATTAACAAAATGGTGAAAGTCACTTGTGTATAAGCTGAAAAGGAGTGGACCCAAGACCGAACCTTGTGGAACACCGAAAACCTTATTCAACGAGGAAGAGTAATTATCATCTATAACTGTAATCTGAGTGCGATTTTTTAAGTAGCTCTCAAGAAGTAGAACCGAGTTATAAGAAAAACCGAAGTATATCAATTTTGTGAGAAGCGTGTCGTGGTCTAAGGTGTCGAAAGCTTTGCATGCGTTGTTTGTCTTAAATCATTGGTTATGGCATTTTAACAAAAATATGATAGCAGAAAGTTAGTTTATGGTGCAGTTGTATACCAACATATTTAGCATATGTACAGAGTACACGTGAGTTTTTCCCACAGCATCATCATTGTAAGCTATTTTCAACATTGAAACAGTTTCGGCAGCATTTTTACCAATTAAAATTTCACAGCTGCACGTTGCTCACTGAAGCTTGCCATCGTAGAAAACGAAACAAGCACCAAACAGCTCTAGCAGAAAAAATGACTACAGAGGAACGGAACAAGCCAGATCGACAACTCAGGTGGCACTGAACTGGTAATGAGTTGAGCTGTACGCCTCTAGGGACAGAAATGTGTACTACACAAGCTCCACCCACTGCAATGCTATTTCGGTTATTTTTAGGTACCTCCTCGTATAATGGAAGTAGGCAGTCAAAGGGAAAAGACTAACTACCTGGGTCGAACATATGTTAGAGCTGCCCTTTCAATGTGCTCAAGAGATTGATATTCTCCCTTTGCCCGCTGATGTCTGTTAGTGAGTACCGTATGTTATTTGCTCTTAGTCTTGAGATCAATAGGTCTGTCAGGTGCGTATGCTCAGAAAGTAGACAAGGACACAGAGAGAGAAGCTAAGAAGTACAGAATTAAGGAAGGTAGTGTTAACTAGGAACGGGGGATTTCAGATTGAACAAGAGGATGTATTTAATTAAATATTTATTCCTGGTTGAACCTGAAATTGCACGGTTTAGTTTTGTTCTAACTTGCTTGGCAGTGTAGTCTATTGGTCCATACAACAATGGGCTTTCGTACGATTTTGCTTGACTATTGCCTACAACGTCACTGCACTTGTTTGTTTAATACAAAGACAGAAAGATCGACAAAAGTTCCGATCAACCACAATGCGAAAACACTTAACCATAACAGATGTTTTTTGTAATCGAAATAACTTTCTAAAATGAGTGGTCATGTTTTTGGATACTACTCGTATATGACATGTATATCACGAAAAACCATGTCACACATCCGCTAATCTTAGGGTAAGTCCGGGAAAGATCGACCACATTTTGGAAAAAATATTGTAAATATTTTGGTTTCTAAGGTACGTGTTTTTTTAACTGTGAAGCATTACCTAAAGGGTTAGGATAGTAAATAAATCACAATTTAAGATATAATACAAACATAAATGTTTATTTTGAACTAAAAGTTTAAACATTGTAACTTGTCGATCTCACCCGGATGTCCGGGTTAGACCGACCACCAACTACGGGTGAGATCGACTTCGAAAAATAAGAAAACATAAAATAATAAAACATGTTTGAACAGTATAATAATAAGGGTAGAATTAAATCGTATAAATGCATTTAATTTTTTCGACTTCAATTTTCCGCATATATCGCAAATATTCTCGAATTTTGAGCATCCATTATGAAACCAACGACTACTTTGCACACATTTGAGCCATTCGTCATTCTTAGTGGTTTTAAAATAATTTTCCCCACATCCTACGCATTCGTTTTCGTCCCATTCATCTGCTGACGTATCACTTTCGCTCTCCGAATCTGAATCTTCTAATGTTTTTTTCTGTTTAACCACAGTTTTTTTCTGAATTGGACATTTGTTTTTTTCTTTGTTTTCTTTTTATCCTTCTGAATCTCAATTCGTTGTGAACTGTTTAAAATAGTTGCAAGCTCCCTACCTCGTGTTTTAACTACTGCTTTTGCGTTAGTTTTGGGAATGGGTGAAATCACGTTCTCCAACAATTTTGCTAGAGTAGAGTCGAGTGTGGGGGTAAATGTCAACTATTGCACTGTCAGGATCGTGCGAACAACCAGGCAGTGGTGACAAAATGCGGGTATTAGTTGTCTGAACGGTAGGGGACCGGGGCGGAGTCGAAGAAGAGGATGGATTCTGAGTGTTATTATTTGAACCAGACCTGGTTTCTGCATCGTGTTCCATTTGAATATTAATATACGCGTAATCTGGAATAACTTCTGGGTTAAAAGGTGCTATGCCTGTAGCTCTCAAACCTGACATTCCATTTTCCACAGTCGCTGATTTGCCCCAGGCTTGTCCCAAAAGATTTCCAAAAATTATCCTTGTTATTTTCCTACTTGGATTTGCTTTTAAAAAATTGTTACAAGCCGCGTAGTAATTGTTTTTCAGAGATTTAAAAAAGGACCTATCTAACGGTTGTAGATAATGAGTCGTGTCACTCGGTAAACAAAGTAGAATTATGTCATTAGCTTCACAAAATTCCAGTATTTCCACAGAATTGGTATGAGAAGTATGCCCATCGACAATTAATAACACTTTTCCAGCTGGTTTTCTTGGCAAAAAATGAAACTCCAACCAATCCTTGCAAATGGAAACGTTGATATACGCCGACATAGACATTTGGGAGCCAGGTGGCATTCCTTCTAAAAACTCCATTTTTTTATTTTTACCTTTAAATACGGAGTAAGGTGGGAGAAACATCCCCTCTGCACTGCAGCACGCTATAATCTAAATTGTTTCGCCTTTCTCACCTGATGTTAACGAAGAAACACTTTTTGATCCTTTTGCGGCTAAAGCTTGGGTTGGTCTATTGTTTAATTGCAAACCGCTTTCGTCCATGTTGAATACATTTGAAGGTTTGCTATGAAGGTGGTTATCAGTGAGAACATTTTCTAAAAGGGTAAAATAGTGTTTCACAGACAGACGGTTCATTCCAGTCGCTCGGTTAAAAGAAATTCCTTCGGCTTTTCTAATCGATATATCAGGATGTCGACGTAAAAACGAGTTAAGCCAGTCATAACCGGCCTTGCCTCTTTCTTTATTAAACGTGTGCTTCAGTTTTAATTTTTCTGCAAGTTGAAAAGCCCATATTCTGACGGATTCCCGATCTGGTGCAAATCCAAATGTTTGCAATTTTTTTATGTATCGCACCAATTTTAGTTCTGCATCTTCTCCCAACGCTGACGACGGACCTAATCTGTGTTGTTTTATTGCGACCCCCTTCTTAATCCTATCTTTTAGCGTTGTTTTAGGTATTCCAAATTGTCTGGCGGCTTCATTTACACCCATTGTACGATTTTGTACACATTCAATTGCGTTTCTTAAAGAACCGGCACTCCATTTAGCTCTCTCTTCATTTTTCCTTTTGTAAGTCGTGGGCGTTTTTGTTAATCTGTAACAATATTATTTTACAATAATTTTATTTTTTCAAATTGAGCTTTATTGTATCACTAATTTCCTTCAGACCGCCGAATATTTCATTATTACTATTATTATTTCCATGGTCGGTCTCTCCCGGATTGATGTGGTCGTACTCTACCAAAGTTACGGGAGAGATCGACCACCTTGTTAACCGAAGGAAAAATGATAAATGCCTACATTTTTGGGGTTATGTTATAGTTTGATGCATATCTTATCATCCAGTATTGACAGAGTTCAATTAAACTTACCCGTCTTTAAAATATCACGAACACAGTAAATCAGTCAAAAAATTGTCAAGTTTGCACAAATTTTTAAATTTAGTTTGTACATTTATACTACTGTTACGGAGCGTGTTTACGTGTTCCATGTAACAAGGTCAACTAATTGCATCATACATGTGAGTCACGGATTCATCTATTGCTTTGTGGTTAAGTTACCGGCAGTGGTCGGTCTCTCCCGGTGGTTGATCTCTACCGGAATTACCCTATAACCGCCTGTAACTTGAGAAGTACTGCTCGGACATAGACGAAATGTTACTACTACACCAAGAATGCTAGAGCTCTGTAGTTTTTGAAAATCTGTCCAGTGGTGGCAGAGAAAAAAGCCAAAAGAGGAAAAGAAAGAGAATCGCTTAAACCTCGTTTTTAACTTTTCAGATAATCCTGATCGGTTCTGAAGAGGGCTTCAGAGATCATATCAATTTTTTTATGTCATTACATTTATACACCCCAATTGGTATTTCTAGGCACCTATTAGATATATTTCACACATCATAAAAGCCATTCTCAGCAGTAGGATCACGTACCTACCGGCTGCGACTGGTGCTACTCGCGGCACGCTACCGGCTTGGTGAGTTCTGTAGTTCTGGGGTGATGTTAGGGCGACGTTGCCAGATGCACTACCGGTAGGAGAGACTAATTCTATCAACCTGCTTGACTGACCTTCTTCTTGGAGGGTCTGATTATGAACTGATTACGGCGTTGCCTGGGGAGTGCAGAGTCAACCTACTTTACACCATTTTTCTTAAAGCAACATATTGCGTAAGTAGGGAAACCTGAATAGGGAGCCCCTAGATATGTGAGAAACCTCCACTAATTAGGATTTGATTTTTCAGATGTGTACATCTGGATATCATGCCCCAAACAAGCTTTCGAAAATGTTTATTGTATTCCTCAGGAGGTCCTACAAGGGTGAATGTATGTCAAATATAATATAATAATAATATTTATTCACCCAATCTACAAAGAGAACAAACAACATGAGCAAATAAATATAGAATCAAAACATGCCCCATAGAAGGTATTGCGTGTACATGGACCAATAATTTTAAGTTGCGCCTGTAGAATTCAAACGACAAAAAAGGACAAAAATTAGTCACAGTAAATTATGTATTTACTTGATGTTCGTGTTTATGAGTTTATGTATTTCAGTCCTAGATATTGAATGTAGCCACTTTTTCAAATTTCTTTAAAATAATTTCCAAAATGTAACTCTTTTAAATCTTTAGGTATAATTTCACTACATAAATATTTTTGGATATCAAATATTGATGATCCAGACATATTTGATAAAATTTGTGTTATTGAGAAATACCTTAAAGCAGCTATGACTCTAATACAAACCAATATGGCCTATTTTTTCCACGCCATACGTGTTGTGTTGTCTTGAAAATTAATCCCAAATATGTTACACGTACGTACATAAGACAAGCATTTTTGAATAACATTTTCACCTCCATAAATGAAAAGGGTGTCCGCAAAGTTGGGACTTATCTTTACATGGCGCACAGATCTTAAAAAATAAGCCGTTTCTCCTAGTAAGTTGTATACCAAGTCCGTAAGATGACCGAAACATTAGGCTCCACAAAATCAGTTAAACCTGGACCAAACCCAATCCGCTTCTGTATCTTGATCAGATCACCAGTGAGAAGGCACAACGCACGTCAGTAAAGAAGGCAGTGTAAAGATTTAATTTTCAATCAGTTCGAACAAAAAAACGAAAATGGCACACTCGTTCAGCAATACCAAACTTGTCCACATTATTGTAATTTATGGTTAGTATCTTCAAAATGCTTTCGCGGCTTCGCGAGTGTATCCAGATCGCTTTTCAAGATGCTGTCATTCAGAGGAATAGATTTGTATACCTTGTGTAAGTTTATAGGGATACTAGTCGTTTGCAGGAACATCTGGGTGGGCACAGTGGGAGATATAGACAACCCCAAAAGGTTCAAACTGAGAGGGGATTATCAGACATTGTAGAAAAAAATCATTTAACAAGCACTAGGAATGTGACTGAACACATTCAAGTTTCCAAGACTAAAGTGAAGCTGAGAATTTTCCTGCAAGGGTGCGTTCTTGTGAGTGGTTGTTGCACTAAGATGAAAATGATCCCGAAGATTGAAGTCCATATTAGTCACGGTTATTCGAAACGTTGTCTCCCGGTTACATTTTCGCTAACATCTTTAAATTTTGGCACGGTAAACGGTATGGTCATCGGCTGGATGGTTAGCTTCTAAAAAAGATTTTACCAGCGGCGACAACTTCGAAGAGTACAGAGTGACAGAGCCGTACTTGAAATTTCACTGCCCATGAATTCATGGGTAATTCATCAGTTATTTTTTTCACTTTCTCGCTACTGTTTCACAACTCATCAGCTTTGTAATTTCAAGCGTAGTTCGCACTTGTATATAAACAAGGGAGCTGCAATTCTAAGTCTGCCAGTTTGAAAAAATGGGTGAACTGTACAGGTTTCACTTTTGTTTCAAAGTAAAATGCGGGGCAATCGCATGCCTTCGGATATTTATATAAATACAGATATGATATTTTTTAGTTCTTCCGACAAATCGTAAAGCTTAGTCACGATATTGGGCCGTTAAAGAACAGCTGTATCATGAAATCGTCAAACTCCCGTAACACGAATTTGGAATATCTGTATCGGTTTATGTGACGTGACTTCAGCAAATCAGCTGGTTTTTTAAATAATATCGAGGAAGCAATGTTTATTTTTAAAACATTCCAAGGGTGAGTTCAGGAGATCTGACGTAATCTACACAAATTCGCTGTCTTTTAAAAGCTAACTCAGCGGTTGGTGAGTACACATTATTTTTTGAACAGTTCGCGAATATGGCTAATTAAGCTTTCATAAAATTATCAATCTTGATGTCTTAAGATTGAATTGCATCAAAACCATACGCAATCTCACAAATAAAAGCTCCAGGTAAGCCATTGTCACAAATGACAACAGACTTCTGATCAGGACACAGATTACTAAAGTTTCAGACCTGGACGGACTTGCTTTTGTGATTAAGACTGAAAATAGCGTAGATTGTATACACTACCAATTCCACCAATTCAGTTATCATTTAGATTAGGTGCCAGGCCAAAATGTGGACTAACGTATAACCTCAAACTTTTGGCTCAAAATTGATTGGCTTTCATTTTAACAAACAATAATCATATCAAGTTGCATTTAGAAACAAAAGTTTGTTTACCTACTTCATTGTCAGTTGACATTTATTTATTTTTAAGTTTTCGCTTTAAGGTGTCGTATAAATTAGAAATCAGTAAAAGTATCTACCAGTTGGTTGAGCAGGTACCCAAAGCTGAAATCTGTCGAATATTCCAGAATGAAAACATTTCTTGCAGAACCGTTTATCGAACAAGGGCGGAGTGCGAGCAGGGAATACCATGTCTGAATCTTCCAAAAAATGGAAGACCACGTGCATTTACTGTCCGAGAGATTGGTGAGAAGAGCAAACAATCAGGTTATAGTTAGAATTGAGGAAGAATGGTCTTAAATATTGAAAGAGACGTAAGTGCACCAAATACTCTCAAGCGCAACAACATACCAAGATGCTATCGTCAAGTGAGGCCGGTACACTTTGCCAATGGAAAAATCGATTTTTTTGCAGAAAAGTATTGAACTGTGAGTAATTCTGAAATAAAGGGAAACGACGAGTGAGAGGTGAATCTTTGAAAAGTCAGAGCTATATTGATAACTGATTTTCCAAATTGCTTCAGTTTGTCCACCGTCATCATGCTAATGACCATATCTTCTGGCCAGACCCAGCCTCATTCCATTGCTCTAGAGATTCCCAAAACTGGTCTCGACAACAACATATACCCAAAAACGATAATCCTCGAAACTTGCCACAGGCTCGCCCAGTAGAGGATTTTTTAGGTTTATCATGCAGGCTGGTAAGCCCAAGATGAAGAACAATTAATTAAGACGGCGAATTCACGAAAAACTGAGAGAAATTGATCTGAATTCCGTCCAGGACCTCATGAGAGACATTCGAAGAAAGTTTTGTCTGCTAGAGCAGAATGGGCCAATCCACATAATTCGATAGTATAGTTTCGTTAGGTATTGAGTTGCAACTTATGATAACTAATTAGTGTAAATAAATTTCTTCATTAAAGAAAATCCGATAGATACTTTGTGCCAAAACTTTTAAGACATACGTTATGAATATAAGAAACATCGAGCATAGCAATTATATGTGATAAAGCCAACCTAAATGGGGCATACTTACATCGGACCGAATAAAATTTCCATTATTTCCTTTACTTTTGCTTATACGTGGGTGTTTCTCAATGATATGCGAATATTTAAGGATGTGAATCTACATGAAAAATTAATGTTAGTTTGCTTTATAAGCTATGGTCCAAAAATGTTTCCTTACAAAAACTTGGGGTGTTGAAATTTTAAGAAAAAAATGGAAATTAATTAATATTTTCAGAACCGCTTCAGATATTTCACTGATGTTTAGTACATAGTGAAACTTAATAAAGTTGCATATTTTTCATTGCAAAAATAATTTTTAGCTTTACCAGTGGCGTGCGTACGGGTATTAACTTCGATATTTTTTAAGAAATAAATGGTACGCCAATGGTTTTTTGCCGAATAAAAATTATTTTTGAATTTCACGTCCAATTCAAAAGAAATACTTTGTCGTGAATTGTTTTCCTTCGAGGCGCCATTTTTGAGTGAAAAAATAAAAACTGTTCTATTGTCCGAGAAAATTAATGTTATAACTGAAGAATGCAATTTAGCAATAAATATCTAGTTGCTCTGGAATATGTCACTGGCTTTTGAAATATGACAAGTCTCTGTTATTCAACTTTGTTCGCTGCGACATCTTTTTCATTATTTAGTTCTTACAATTTTGTTTATAATGGTGAATTATTCAAATGCAGGAATGGCGGCAATGCATCACGTATATCGCCTTGCCGACGGTAATGGTGAGCAAGACAGACGGACTTATCACCAGATATATCCCGATCGTGCTTTGTAAGATAATCAAACATTTTCTAATATTCATCTTCGTCTTGTTGAAACTCGATCTGTCCGAAAAGGAACATTCGAAGGTAGACCTCTAAGTGTGAGAACATCTGAAATTGAGGAAGCAGTGCTGCACGAAGTCGAAGAACATCCTGAAATGAGCACGAGGAAGATTGTTAGATACTTAAAAAATTTTGCCATCAAATTGTTTGGAGAATTTTAGTGGATTTTTTGTTATATGCTTGCCATTCTTTAAGAGTACAGGCCATTACTTCCCATTGATTTTCCAAGGCGTGTGACCTTTTGTCAGTGGTATCTTCAAAAAATTACACAAAATCCGCAATTTAAATCAATGATTCTGTTCACGGACGAGGAACTGCTGAAACTAAAGTGGGACTCAACATCGGATCCAAGGGGTTATGGAAATCGTGGCCTTCCCGCCCCCCGTTAGCATATCGAGATAGACCACAAATATTATTGTTTGTCTTGTACAAAATTGCGAAAATGAACATGAAAAAGTTGACGAAAGAGGTGTCCTTTATGCTGAGGAGGCTATGGCAGAAAACGGCCCAAGTAACTGATTGGCCCTTCTTTAGGTCCACAGAAGTCTACCTGTCATCAAAAGCAATAAAATGCTTATTTTTTAATTCGACTTGATAGTTTTTAAGAGAACATTAGTACCTATCCCGGCTGGGCCTTGACGAAGAGACACCCCTGTCTTAAAAACTGCATCTGCTCCTGGTTGGACAAATTAGTCAACTTCATTTAAAGGGATCCAAAGAAATTGAAACCTGCCTTGATATGTTCGCTCACGTCAAAACTCTGTTTGAACAAATTTTTGATTCCACATACAGAGGTACCTACGCGGTTTTCCGTGATGTATATGACATGTAACATGGGGGAACGTCGGGATACATTAGCAGGAAGAAGATATTAACCATTCAAGTATCAGCCACATGCAGCACCTAAGGCCCGTATGGTCAGTCGTCCCTACAATTGTAGGGCGTCTTTATGGCCTCCTTAATTGTCACAGTTTTCTACTTCTCCGTGTCAGCGCTCTATTTTGTCAAATTCTGTCAAATACATCTATTTGCATCAAATTGTGCAGTTATATCATGTTTTATCAGCCTGAAATTTCCTACAATTTAAAAAGAAAACATATCTTCACAATAGGAGAGCGCTGACGCTGACACGGGACAAGTGTAATCTAGAAATTTTTGAAGGAGAGAAAGGAATATGACAATCAAGGAGGCCATAAACGCGCCCTACAATTGTAGGGACGACTGACGATACGGGCCTAACATTCAACCTTACTGGTAATATAAGTTTTATTCGTCCAACCACAGATGGTCAACCATGGACAGCTGTTTCGTGCTACTTGGCAGCTCGTCAGTATGGTGTAGGCTTGTACGGGTGTTCAATGAACGAAATCTGAGTAACTCTACTCTATACAGAGTATAAGGTATATCGAAATAAAACAACACTAATTACTATTACGAAGGTAAAATTAGCAAACAGTTTGTTGGGATTGTCAGTTCGCATTGCCAGCCAGGCAGCCACCCATGGGCATCTGTTTCGTGCTATTCGGAGACTTTTCGGCATGGTGTATGCTTGGTCTAGGTTGGCAATGAAGGAAAGCTCAGCAGCGCTACCCTTGTCACACTAATAATAAGTACCTATTAGCGTTTTTTCATCTAACGGGGGAGTCAGTTCGGTTTAGATAGACACGCTTTGTCACCCAATAGGTGAAAGAAAAATGTTTCTCATACATGTCTACGTATCCCTATCTATATCATCTACTTTTTGGAAATCGACAAATCCAAAATGTCGCAGCTTAATTACCAGTAGGGGCCGCAAATTATGATGTGCATTGAAAGCAGGTCTTGTATATCGACAGGGGTGATCTGAAACTAACAAAATATTAAAAACTGATATCTATTCAAAATTATATTTTTAGGAAATTTGATGCATTAGGTAAAAAAATTGTTGATTTTGCTAAAATTTTTGAGGAACACAGTTTAGTTTATATACTTCGAAGTTGAGTCATTTATTTTAACAGTGAGTAGATCTGATCAAAAAAAATGTTTTTTTCCTTTACCGTTTTTCTGGTAAAATTAAAGTAACAAAGTTATAGCCCTTTGGAAGTTTGAGTACCGCCCTGTCTCAATAATAATATCATGTGCTCGTGTTTGGCAACAACGGATATAGTCCACCTTATCGGTTCATCGCATCGGAAACAAAAAAGCGAAAGAATTTGGAACGATGTTTTTACAATTAGTTTATTCAGTTCAGTTATACATACAGTCAGTGTCAGTCGCGTGTGAATAGTGTCTGTTGCGTGGCTCAAACGAAATAAAAAATGGCACATGTTTATGCGGATCGGTTCCCAATCGAGTGCAACCAACCACTCGTGCCTTTGTTAATGTAGTACAACGGGCTCGTGAATCAGGTGACTTAAGACCTCACAGGGGACCTCACGATCAAATACAGGTCCGCACTGAAATACTTGTCGGGATGGTACTTTATAAAACAAGGTAAACATTTTTTTTTATTTTTGTTTTATTTTTACACACATACATATTTTGGTTTATCTTCCTTCTACAATCATTATCTGAAAATTAATGACTCAACTTCAAAGTCACCCTGTATAACTCCTATCGGTTTTCGCTGCACCCGGTCCTTAAGAAGCTCGACAAAATACCAGAGGTTGATTAAGTGTTCTGCGAATCTATATCTTTAGATCTTGGGATCGCTGATTACAAGTTATTCATGTTTCTGTCTTGATCCTTTTATGCAACTGAGTATTTAGTCCTTGCTTACCCTTGATATAATAGTCTGATCCTTTAGAAAAGACATCCTATTTTCTTATTATTTAAAGCCTTACAAAATATTGGCAAAAGTTTATTTTTGATTCATATAAAAATTTTTGACTAGAACTAAGTTACTACAGCTCAAGGTAAAATTTTCCTATACATTGGGTAAAGCCTCCCACCTACACGAAAGTCATTAGCTAAATGTCCAGAGCAGGGCTGCTTGACTGATCGATAACTGTTCTCTAACAAACAGTTTTTTATACCGAAAATCCGACGGCGATCTAGCTGTCTTCTATAGCTATGTCAACGGGCCTGGCTCCTCAGAGCTGTTGCATTATACCGCGCGCGATGTGCCTGCCAGATAGACGCGCCTGGCTTCGACCTCCCATCACTCCTTGTTCCTACGAACAACCTGCAAGAGAAAGCTTTTCCCAGTTCTACTAACATTAAGCAGTTAAAAAAATCGGATTAACAAACTTTCTAACAGCAATACACTCATTCACACAAGATAAGTGATTCTGCATATCACCCCTTTCAGTTGATCTATTGTTTCACATAGCATTTTCCTTTTGAAAGTAGAAAATAACGCATAGCTACTCCACACGCCAGTTGAAACATGTCAGGATGAGCCGAATAGCGTTTCCTGCAAAAGCCTTTCAGAAAACATGTTTATGTGATGGTCAGTGTATCTTCGTGAGTCCAGCAAATTGCAAAACGCAGTTAAAAATTGTTTCCGTTTATTTTCTGTGTCGGGACATATGCTACGGTCAACTGTGTATAGACAAATCAACGAACTCGAATGAATTTGAAGGAGCCAAGCCTATATGTTTACTTTCCATTATTTATCGCCAAAATTGTGTAGCTTTAGTGCATAACTTTACGCTAATTTGCCTACCATTGCCTAGCAGAGTGACACACTAATACATCGGCGTACATTCCAGTAGCCATTCGTACTAGGAGTACCCAAATAGCAGAGCAAAAATACTACATGTTTGTGTTGTGATGTGTATCGCTCAGTTATTATTAGTAAACAGAGATAGATGTGACAAGGCGCAGAACAATTTTGCTTAATTCGTGATTTTGGTAGGTGAACAGTACCAAATATACTCTCCATCAAAGAGCAACGATGGTGCAACACCTGATTTAGATGCAGTGGGACACCTTCAACGAATTCTGCTCGGTTTTGAACAGTTGTCGTAATCTGAGCCGGTTTCTGGCTAAAATGAGGTCTTAAAATTACTACTTATAAAGCTTCGTTTGGCCCTTTTCATTGTCCGTCATTTGAATTGGTTCATCTCCACTATTTTGCATTTTTCGGTATTATAATGTATATGATTCTGTTAACAAACCTTAGATTGGGACTGAACGCGGTTTGTTTAAAAAGTATCGCGAGTTTCAGGTTTTTTCAAGAATTATTCATGAATATCTATTTTGTCCCCTTCAAGGTAATCCCCGTCAGACATGATACACTTGTAATAACGTTTTTTCCAATCGTCGAAGCATTTTGAAAAATATGTTTTATGATCTTGTTCAGCTCCTTCTTCGATGCCGTCTTTATCTCCCAATCGTTATGTGGCGTCGTCCTTTCATGGGCCTCTTCAGTTTCGGGAACAAGAAAAAGTAACAGGAGGCCAGGTCTGAGGAATACGGTGGGTGAGGCATTATTGGAGGGTTCTTTTTGGCAAAAAATTCGCGCACAACCAACGTTGCATGAGCAGGGGCGCTATCATGGTGCAAAAGCCAACTTCTGTTCTTCCACAGATCCGGGCGTTTTTGGCGGATTGCTTCTCGCAAATTGCGCATTACTTGAAGGTAATATTCCTTATTGACCGTTCTACCCTGCGCCAAGAACTCATCGATGTGTTCGTCTGTTGTTGGCGTGCTCGGGCATCCGGAACGCTTTTCGTCGCTCACATCTTCTCGGCCCTCTGAGAACATTTTAATAATAACAATAATAATAATAATAATAATATATTTCCATTCGACTTGTACAAACAAGTACGGGAAAGTGTCATAAATAAATTACACTGAATGGGTTGAATATACATATAGATATATCTACATATATACTTCCGCATCTTAACTTTACATAAAAAAATCACGTCACATTATTAAAAACATATAGGATATCTAACAATATTAGAGTACATAAACAGCACGACAAGAGCACGATAAAATGTAAATTAAAATTGATGGTTGAGGTACTCGTCAACAGAGTAAAAAGGACATAGCAACAAATCTCGTACTTTGCGTTTGAAGACCGAAATAGATACCATGCCCTTAATCGACACGGGTAAGTGATTAAACAATCTCACAGGCATGACAGAAGCCCCTTTGGAGATAGAGGCAAGCCTGTGAGTAGGTATAACTACATTGTGGTTTGTACGGAGGTTATAACCAGAGCTGATAGCCACATCATTTCTGGAGACATAGCTTTCGTAATTTTCTTCAACATAAACGACACACTTATAAACATACAAGGAGTATACTGTCATGATCTTCAGGTAACTGAATAATTCTCTGCATGAATGCCTGGAGTTTATAAGTTTTTTGTACTATAAATAATTCACCAACCCTGTTACTACCACCCCAAGCAACAATGCAATAGCTTAGTGTGGAATGGACGTGAGCGAAGTAGTAAAGCTTTAATATTTCAGTACTTACGTGACGTCGAAGCTGCCATATAATGAATAATTGGGTTGACAATCGCTTGATCAAACACACGATATGTTTACCAAATGTTAGCTTAGTATCTAAATAAACACCAAGGAATGTTGTGTAGTTGTTCTGTCTTAAGTTATATCCCTCACCATAAACACGTAGGCTGAAATTTAAATCTATATTTCTGAATAGAACTACATCAGTTTTTTGTGAGGAAGCATGAGTACTGAATGTAGTATCATCTGCAAAAAGTGTTTTGAATACGCCAGGACAAGAAGTCGAAATATCGTTGACAAAGTGAATAACAAAGGTCCTAAAGTGCTCCCTTGAGGCACCACTGTTGATACTAACTTGGCATCAGATTTATATGATTGAAAGTTATTAGTGATTTTTACTGATTGCATCCTATCCTGTAGGTACGTTTTAATCCAATTATACGCGCACCCCCTTATTCCATACTGTTCCAACTTATTCAACAACAAAGAGTGATTAACTGTATCGAATGCACGACTGAGATCAAAAAATATGCATGTTGTTTCTTTATTTTCAGAATTTTGTGAAATTTCATTACATAAGGATAAAACAGCATTTTGAATGCTCCGTCCTTTGATAAATCCAAACTGCACTGAATTAAGTAAGTTTTGTTGACAAATAAATTGAACAAGCCTGGAATAGTAGGCTTTCTCATATACCTTAGAAAACGCAGAGAGAAGTGCAATTCCTCTGTAATTGGCTATGGCAGTTACATCATTCTTTTTGTGAATGGGCACGATTACTGTTTTTTTTAGTCTTGATGGAAACACGCCATCAGTAAAAGAGCTATTAATGAGATAACAACTTGGTTTGGCTAATAGATCTGCTACTTTTGCTAGCAGCGAGCAGGGTACTTCGTCATCGCCACTGGATGATTTTTTTGAAATCTCACTGATAATGTTATGGTTTCGCTGTGAGTCAATGGATGAAGAAAAAATGAAAAAGGATTTTTAGCGATATGCTTGGTACTAGTATCATTATTGAGGTTTTGCGTTAAGGATTGCACACATTCCAAGAAATAATTATTAAAGGAGTCAGCTAACTCTTTGCCAACGAGCTGTGATCCATCCTCTCTAAGAAAATTAACGTTTGGACTCTTAATCCTAGACCCACTGTGTAGTTTTATGAAATTCCATGCAGTTTTAGGCATGTTTGAGGAATTTTGGATTTTTTCAGCATGGTATTTGCTTTTAGCTTCCTGAATTTTACGACTGTGTATAAATTTCAGAGTTTTGCATCGTTCGTGTAAGTCTGCACTCCCTGTCCCTATTTTGTGCCACCGATAAACGTTGCTTTTATCCTAAGTAGCTTCGCCGTATGCAGCAATCAACATTTGGAATATGTCCGCGCACTTCAAGTTGTTTTTTTACACACAATTTAGTACAAATTCTTTGGTCATTTTTTTGGAACAGACAAAAATCGAAGTCAAGCTAAAACACGTCCACGCAAAAAAAGCTGTCAAAAACCGAACATTCAAAATAGCCGATATTGTCAACATTAGTGAGGGTCATGAGTACCAACATAACGCCACAAAAAGATCGAAAATCGAACGTACGTAGCACGAGAAAATTCAAAATTTGCGATACTTTTTGAACTCAACGAAACGAGAAGTGGAAGGAAATGAAACATCGCAACTGTCTCAACCCAATACTGAAGTACGTGCCCTTGCGCGACGCTGACGACTAAAATGTATTACACTTATTGACGAAAAGATTTGCTCTTATTCAATTCAAACTTCCTTTCGCAATCCACAGAAGCGTTTACCATTTTCGGCAACCGTATGATACGTAGAACTGTATAGAACCCACGCACTTTAATATGGTTCGCATTCAATGTGGTATGTCAACAACTGTCAAGTCGCGGCTTAAACTTAATCGACTTTTTGTATGAACTTATTACGTAATTTTGGAGACAAACGAATCGTGAACTTGCTTGTTCTCCCTAGTCCGAATTCGTTGAGACAAATCTTGTAATTCTCTGATATCTTCATACAAAGTAGAAGAGAGGTTTGAGCAGATTTGTGCAAGTTGCTGTAATAAGACAAAAAGGAGAAACAAATGGGCAATATGGCAAGCTAGTAGTAGATGTCGCTAATTGTCAAACACGCAGATTTGAAACAGCTTATTTTTCTATTAAATTTGTTAAAGTATCTTGAAAAGTGATTTTTTACCTATATGTAGGTTTTTCGCCAAGACGTTGACTTAGCACTTAGTTGTACGTGTTGTCTAAACGTCACGAGGCTGGTTATCAATCTTTGGCTCTGATGTGATGTAAAATCTGCTTCTGAGATGGCATTACTGGAGGTCTAAGCGGTAAATTGTATGTGTTGATGATAATTACCTTGGGTTCTTGTCTCAAATACACTTAATTGAGATTCAAAGCTAGAAACTGGTTGCGCATCCACTTTTTCTTATCCATTCTGGAAATTACATCTACAAATTTGCTGAATTTCAAAAATGAGAGATAAGAAATAATTATATTCACTGTACAGTGTACACTGCTGAATTACAAGCCATGTATAAGCCCCTTTCAACTTCAGTTGGCCCACTTCAAGATTTGTACCAAAATATGCCTTTATAAACTAAACATGACGAAACTATTTACTTCTAAAACAATTTATTTTCTCAAAAACATTTCAGATACACTCTAGTCGTAAAAAATACATATTTGATTGTTAAGGTGTCCATTGTCTATGTTCTTTAGCCCATTTAAGTTGATTTTTCTTTTGCAGTGAAGTTAATAGTGGCTTTTCTTTGGCCTATAAACAAGTTGTTCAACTTTAGGGTTTTTACTTCACTTTCTTTATAAGAAAACTTACCTTGCAAGTGCTAAATCCCAGTTTGTGGGTCTCTCTATGAGTTGTGGACCTCGAAATTCTCCTTCCAACAGCGTCACTCCACAGAGCACTTAATTGTAAATAACTGGCACGCCTGTTTTTCACGATTCTTCTTCTTAATGCTCTTCGGTCGGCATTTGTGATATTACTTTTTTTCACATATCGTGGCCTAATATTAACTGAACCAGCTACGTTATATCTTCTAACAATATTTCTCACACTGTACCGCGATAAGTCTAACAAAGTTACAATTTCTGAGTTTGATTTCCCAGAATTATAAAATTTAATTATCAGTAACCGATTTTTCTCACTAATAATCTTTCCTCTACCCATTTTGAAAACCTAAAAACTACCTAGTTTGGAAGATGACACCTTATACGCAACATGCACTTGTTTATCTGATAGTTTGAACTCCAACCACACTGGCGCTTTCAAAGAACGCCTTGACATGTTCTAGTGATCGAGTTCCCTGATGTAGTCCAGGGCGATGGAATTAAGGCATGGATACTATATTTTATCGTGAAAGTCTCAATTGACGATTTCAAAATGGGGGCAAGAGACATCTTGGAACGCTTCCTAAACCGAGTGTGGGACCTGCGACACCTTAAATTGAAGCTGATCATGGGTATCTTAATATAAAGTAACTGTCCTCTGGCACTTTGCAATTGACAATCTGTTAAAGTTGTGTGTTTTTGTACAATGAATTACTTATAGCTGAACCGCCAATCATCAAAACATATACAGGCTGTTCGTTTGAAAACTCGCCACCACGGATTTATCGAAAATTACTGATTAAAAGAAAAAACGCCGAGACACGTCAAAAGATTTGTTAAGGGGGACAACAAATTAAGATAGATAAAGATTTTTCCAATTTCCTTGAAGACGAATTGACTGATTTTAAAAAATCAAACGTCAAAATATAGGACAAAAGGCCTTTCATACAAGCTATTTCTCGATACCCCTTGTCATTTAAAATTCTAAGGAGATGACCCTGGGGGCAGAGGGTGAAGTAGTTTTTGGTTAAAAAGTTGTTTCCCTTGATGTGTCTCGCTGTATTTTCTAATTAATTCTGTGGTGGGAGGTTTTCAAATGAAGAGTCTATCCAAATACGAAATATTGTAATATAATGCGGATCATTTTATCAAAAAAATTACAAAACCTGTCAGTGATTCAAATGGAATATCCCAAACCTCATTGCATATTCAGATAGTCATTTCGTAAAGAACATACTGTTGCATTTTGAGTTATCGAGAGCTATATGCAAATATGTACAAAATCGCTCTAATTTGAAAACTCATCGGACCATCATTTTGAGAGATAGTCATATTGTACCTAAGGCCCATATCGTCAGTCGTCCCTACAATTGTAGGGCGTGTTTATGGCGTCCTTGATTGTCATAGTTTTCTACTTCCCCGTGTCAGCGCTCTATTTTGAGGTTATGTCACAAACATCTATTTGCATCAAATTGTGCTTGCTTTTGAGTTTTATCATGTTTTATCAGCCTGAAATTTAGTACAATTTAAAAAGAAAACATATCTTAACAATAGGAGAGCGTTGACGCTGACACGGGACGAGTGTAATCTAGAAATGTCTGAAGGAGAGAAAAGAGTATGACAATCAAGGAGGCCCTAAACGCGCCCTACAATTGTAGGGACGACTGACCATACGGGCCTAAGAGCGTTAAGTACCGATACGAAGATTTTAAATGAACATGACACTCCATTCCATTTGAACGAATGGTCCAAGGTCTTGGAATTTGGTTGAGGTTAATATCGTAATTTGAAGTCAAATAATGATAAGACTAACCATCATTAAATACAAGATTCTTCACGTCACTCTATCCTACCTGCATTCAATTATACCTTTGCAAATAAAATTTTACGCTACTTAATTAAGCTAGTGGTATAAAAAAGCTACAACGATTAAGTATGCCCAAAAGGCATTATCTAACTTTTGTATAATTTTCAAGATACTCGTATTCTTGTTTACGACTGATTTATAAGTTTAGCTTCAATAAACCATCGCATAAAATATGTGAGATATAGCTTCCTCTAGGAATGAGCAAGGCCTTCCTGTTTTCACTTTGGTAGCGTTACTTCTCAAACTTGAATATATTAGTGACAGAAGTAACAAAAAAAGATCAACAATTTACGCCTTTGCCAGACAGGCGCATTAACTGCTTCAGGATATATCTGCGTCAAACCTGTTATATTGAGCGATCTTCCGTTTTCTTGTAAATAAGTTCCGCCCTCATTGAATTTTCCGCTGTGTCTGCGACGACGTTTTCGCACTCTACTGAAGCGAGGGATGGATTTCTTGTACGAAATCGTACGATTTCCAAAACTAGAATCCCATAGTAACATGTAGAGATCAACATTCTAGACAAGAAGTACTTAAAAGCTTCACAAAATATATCGAAACTCTTAGTCTACGGTTACTATGGATGCGAAGTCTGAAGAAACTTGATTTTCTGTGCGTGTTGTCTGATATTTTGGTAGTCAGTAGGTACGTATCTGCAGCCCAGCAAATATGGGCAAAGTTGACGAAATTTATATTCTTGAAACTCCTTTAGTAAAGTTGCTGCTGTTAAATGGTAAAAAAAAACAGAGTATGTTAATTCTTTATTTTCCAATAGCGATGACAAACGGGGGATTGAAAGGTTATTATCGATGATTTTTGTCACCAACGTCTCATATATCACAGTAAACTTATGGTAGACAAGAGTTGTCAAATCATCGGTATCCATGGTGAAATAACCAAGTAAGTACGCAGAAAAAGACTCATGTCATATGGAAAAATAAAGCCTGTTTGAATGCTCCAAAAGCACGCTCATAAGAAAATATGTGTGTTTACTTGGTCGAATTAGTCAGAACTTGTCAGAGAAAAATTTCGTCAGAGTTCGCTTCCATAGTAATCGTAGGGCCCTATCGTCAGTCATTCCTACAATTGTAGGACTTGTTTATGACCTCCTTTATTTTAATAGTTTTTTGCAGTCCGGTGTCACCGCTCTATTTTGAGGTTATATTACAAACATCTATTCCCATCAAGTTGTTCATGCTTTTGATTTATATCATCTGTTATATCAGTTCGAGATTTCCTACAATTCAAAAAGAAAACGTAGCCTCATGATAGAAGAGCGCTGACGGTGACCCGGAATAGTAGAAATCTAAAATACCCCTACATTTCTGAGGGAAAGGAAAGACTATGAAAATCACGGCAGCTGTAAAGGCATCCGACAATTGTAGGAACGACTAACGATACGGCCCTAGGGCATAAATAAAACTGACAATTATCTGTCAAGATACCTAGCCTGCTACCTGACCTCTAACCGACAACATACATAACCTACCATTGCGCAACACATAGCGCAAAACTCAAAAATACCAAAACTGTCTCCTTAAACATGTTTGGTATCTGGGTAGCCAGACCTGACAGACTAACAGACCAACCAGACTTTTGATTAAGAGCAAAGGTCCACCGGACCGCTCTGACGAATAATGACGAATAGTACACCAACTGTCTGTGGTCTATCATACTATACAGTGTATTACATACATGTCAATTTTTCTTTTTATTTTACTATATTTCGACCGCCACGGCCTTTTTCAAGTACAGTATACATTGTAAACACGAGTTTAAACAAATACGGTGTTTGATGCGGCAAACAATGCAGTCATATGAGATGAAAACCACAGGATGAGTTTCACAAGTTACACTAACAGTACTCATCTATAAATTTCATCACTCAAAGTTCGGATTGCCAACTTGACCTGTTCACACATTTGGTAGGCGGCCGTTCTTGAACAGCACTGTACGTAAATGTATTATATACTTTTGCTTCATTAGTATGTCTAGAATTCAAGTGAAAATAACATCTGTATGATACACAAACTCCTGAATGAGACAATCTTACAAAACTCACTTGTTGACTGCCTATAACATTTGGCATTTTGAAGGCTGTCAGTTATATATACCCGAAATAATGAACCAAGTTTTATCCTGTTGTTCGATTTTTCACTATGAATATTACTGCGTTAGCATGCTAGATTTGACGTGTGAGAACTATATTTATCCGATCGACCAGACTATAGCTAGCACGCGTTAGACCGTATGCTTCCCTTTCATCAAAATGCAAAGAGAGCATGGAGTTTGCAGAGCGAACCCATTTACTAGAATTCGCTGCCGCTAAAAAGATCAGCCTTCGAAAAAAATTCCAATTATTTCCGACACACGGTACACCCGTCCATGTTGTTGGACCCAGCCTGGGAAATTAGGTGTTTGTTTTCGATTTTGATCATTCGTTCATTCGTCATGCAGCTCTATGTATGAATGGATATTTTTTATTGCCTCCATATGGTAACTATAGTCCTGAAAGTTGGAGGACTATAATTTGCTTTCCCGAGATCATATTGGTATAAGTACCAGTAACGACAATGCTAACGAACATGCTTTTTCTGTTTAACACCGAAGGTGGCGTACAGGCACTTGCCAGGGCACCGCGGCTGCTATGAAGAGTTTAAAGGAACTTTGTTACTCCAATCTTTACCCACCTAAAGTTAGTAGAACCGAGAAGAGCCTCATCTTGTGGATTGTTCCACAATCTCGACACCCTAGAAACAAAGAAGCAGGTCTATCTGGCAGGAACATCGCACAGCAGCATAGCGGTAGAAGAGAGCTAGATCGCCGGCCGCCTGCCGGTGCGAGAAGGTCCCGAGATTGTCCGTTAGATACAAGTGATCGACCGTCTTCTGAACAGCAACGAGCATGGATGATGTAGCACCACCCCAAACATGCGAGCAGCACTCGAGGCTAGGCCCTATCTGGGCCTTGTACCGAGTGAGGAGGTCATGTGAAAAAAAGTACTACTTAGCCCTAAATAAATAGCCTAGCTTTTTCCCAGCAGCTGCCGCTATTGACGGCATGTGTTCGTGCCAGATCAAGTTCTCGGTTATCTAGACTCCGACCAGCCGAAATGAATTGCGTCCTCCAGATTTCTCGTCAGAGAGGAAATCGCTGCTAGTTTTGTTCTCCATATCACCGGCAAGGATCGGCTTGTCATTCTGAATTGCTGCATGTAGAGTGATGTCATCATTAAAGCTGTGGATCGGATTGATGACATGATATGTAATAGGATCAATACCGTAGCCAAAACCAATCTTTGGGGAACACCCGCGTTGACGTTGCGGGATGAAGAGGAGAAAAAATGTCTGATTCGGTTTTACTGCATAATCTCATTCTATCGAATCTGCATGTCGCCAGGCACAAAATAGCGTCAAAATTGTTGAAACAATTTTCGAAAACAAATTCATAATTTTTTTTTTGCACCGGAAAAGTCTTTCTACGTTTATTAACATAGGTGATTGTCAACAAAAAAGGTCCTTGAGAGCTTTTAAATTTTTCGATAAGGCGCAAGTAGTTCTTTACGATAAAAAAGTAAAATTTCCTAATTTTTATTGATCCCCTGGTACCCGGGTCTTTCGTCAGTTATTAACCAGGACTGAAAACTCCCTGGATACCCGGATATACTCGACCCGGGCTCGAAAACCCTAGTTATCACACTGAATGCCTGCGTTTAGAGAGCAGTCATCGGCAAAGCTGTGGATTAGGGCCATGGCCGATCCCCGCATAAATATTGTGGGACGAAGAGGAAATGCCGTCAACTACGACGGATACCTTGCGACCTGAGAAGAAGTCAGCTACCCTACAAAGCTTCTCTTATGAGGTATATGATGGAACTTTGTATAAGAGGGCGGCTTGCCACAGCTGATCGAACACGAACAGCAATATTGGGTTACTCCGTAGTTGCGTGACGTAAGTTAGGAGGCCTCCCTTGGACTGCGCGTGCCGGAAACCATAATTTCTGTCGCTAATCAAGCCGTGACGTTCGAGGTACACCAGAAGTTCACGGCTTATGCAGCTCTCCATCACCGTACTTATAAGGGAAAGCCGAGCTATAGGCTTATAGCTGTAAGGGTCGGCGTTAGTTGCTTTTTTGGGATAGGTTGGACAGGAGCAAATTTGCAGTTCCCTGGGAAAGTGCCGAGTTTGTAAGATATCTGGAAAAGACGCGAAAAAACTGGACCAGAAGCTTTGTTGACATTTGGTTTGTTCGTACAGTAGTCGGTAACTCGTCGGTGACTGACAAAATCAGGATCAGAGAGATGTTACCTGTTCGTACAGTTTCTGACAGCTAATCCGCTGTTCGTACAGAACCTTCTGACAGACCAGAGGACACCAGTCAACCAGTGACAGTGACAGGTATCAGACTGTCGAAACTGTCTTGAGGACTAAAATTGCTTCGCAAGGGGCATTTAATGATCGATTACTCTCCTCTAATGGACGGTCTGCAGACACCGACGGTCAGTTGGCTATCTAGCTACGCTAACGGGCTTTGCTCCTCAGAGCTCTCTTCCATGATGTCGCCGCGAGATGTGCCTGCCTGACTTCGGCCTCCCATCGTAACCCTGTCGAACTTACATCTAGAACTGACCTATAAGACCGCTCCTTTGACCCGAGGGCGTCGAAATCGTGTAACAATCAAAGACCTAAATTTTGTATAGAAAACAGTGTCACAATTCAAGAGACACAAGTTTTTGTAACTTTTTCGGGTCAGCAAGTGGCAGAAGAAGTTTTAATTAAATTCCATTTAAATATCAGCCAGCGCCAAACTGCTTTGTGCTCGATATTTAGTTTATTGACCCTGTAATGGCAAAATGAAGATTATGAATAGTATGCAAAATCCGAACAATAGAGGACATAACTTCCAAGAACCATAATTAATACGATTTTTGTGACCACTAATATTTTGAAAATTTTTGTTACAATTGCAAAATGCGAAATTACGCGATTTAGGTCTTACTTCTACGTATTTTAGCCTCAGTGCTTTTGTCCATGTTGGGAACTCAGTGAAACTTATTGCCATGTAAGCAGATCTTGGTAATTGTAGTTATGTTCAGCTGTTTTAGCTTTTTAGTGTATACCACCCTTTATTATTCAAAGACGTTTTTAAATCCTTGTAGTATTTTTAATTCTTTTCTCTAGTGGGAGTCTGCATATACAGATTGTTTCTAATTTGGCACTCATCATTGGAATCTTGGAAACTGTGAGGAATATGAAATCTCTTTAATGGGGTAGTTAACAAAATGACACTTAGAAGGTCTCGAAATTTAAAGTACATACTTCCGGAGAGTGAGGGAAAAACTGTATTTTCTTAAAATCGTTTTGATTTTTTCCTGACTACAAGAAGGCATAATCAGAATTTCTATATGATCCTCAGCATCAACTTCATTATTTCTTAAGGCTGCTATATTGCATTTTTGCACAGAGGAATTGAGTTTTGAATTTTGATTCAAACTGTATAATACGTCATACATTGACGTTGCCAAACCTTAGTTACCTAAAAAAAATTCTTAGGTATGCCTTGACATTATCAGATGTCTGTTTCTCTCAGCAAATTTATCCCAAAATCGCTCTATTTTTTCCTGACTTTATTTGTCATGGGATTTTAAAATAAATTGCATATCTTCATTGTTACCTATTCTCGTCTACAAATTCTCGTAGTCAAATTTTCAATTCGACATCGACCAAAAATTTCTTGTTGGATGAAAGTTATGAGAAGATAAAAAGATATGGTGAAACCTGAATACGAAATGAAAATTTTATTGATGGTAATAGTAATAATAGCCATAAATAAGCAGAAGTCTTCACAGTCTTTCAAGGCCTACCTAGAAACTTCTGGAATAACAATGGTTTTGCAATTTCAATGTATGACATATACATTTTTGAAATCAGAATAAAAAATATATTCATGAGGAATCTATAAGAAAAATTAATTGATGCTGGAAGACAAGACACGAAACGCCATATTGAAATTATAATTGTGCCGTCTTGTAGAGGATAAAATGTGGCAGAGTTGATATGTAATTTATTTTGAAATCCCACCATAAATAAAGTCAGGAGAAGATTAAAACCATTTTGGGAAATTTCGTTTTTTACGTTTCTTTCCGGAAGTACTTTTAATTTCTAAACTGTCTAAGCTACATTTTGCTGATTATCTCAATACGCAACTTTTCCCCTAGTTAAACGACTGGGTATCGTTAAAGTTTCCGAGATCCCAATTTCCCGAATTTAAAATACCCATACCGGAAAATATTATTTTCACCCCAGCAGAAACAGTCGGCCGCTCCATCTCCGTGGGCACGCGTGAAAAAGAAGCTGTATCACAAAATCTACAGAATTCGTTATTTTGTTTTTGTTTTTTTCATCACCCTTGGGATAGACTTACGTAGCTAGAATATACATACTGTTTGTGCATACATTTCGAGGCTTGGCGACAAGGGAGCAAAGACAATACTATCTGAGTTTCATTAAAAATCATTCACAATACTTTGTACATTTCTCATGCATAATCACTGCAGATGTTTATTTAGAATTCTTACTATGTATTTACTTCTTCAACTTGTCAACTGATGTGTGGAATCATATTTATTCGAATTTATGTTTATACTTTTTATATGAGAATTGAATGGGAATTACTGAGTAATCTACTTGACATTTTTGGGTGCTGTTATTTTTTCTAGAAAATGTCCATGTTTTCATCTCTGGAGAAAAATTCGGGCACATTCGGGCAGTTGGACGAAAAATCCTAGATCATTCTGGTTTGCAGCAAATGAGCATACCTCAACTTCTCTAAGATTTTACATCCTAATAATGATTCTACTTGATCTCGAGCTGTGACAATTTACTGGAAAATTATCGACTGACTAATTTGACAGTCAACAGTCAAAAGTTTCTGTACGAACAGCGGATTACTTGTCGGTAATCGGTCTTACCTTTCCCAGCCAACTCGTAACGTTCTCGTGCATGCAATCAATACAGTCAGCGACGTGTCAGTGACAGCTAACTGCGTAAACTAGGTCATGACTTCAAGTCATCGTTGGTTGTCAGAGCGGTCCGTGGGACCTTAGCTCTTGAGTCACAGTGTCAGTTTGTAAGTCTGTCAGGTCTGGTAACCCAGAAACCAGACAATTTTAAGGAAAAAAGGGGAAGGAAAGGAGAGAAGGAAGAACGAGAGCAAAGGGGAAGAAGAGAATCTTTTAGGATATGCAGCGTTTAGGCATTGTTAAAATCGCTTCACAGATTTTGATATGGTCTAAAAATATTTGATTTTTTCTAAAGATTGTGTAAAAATGCTCAAATTTTGGTTGTTCTAAGTTCACGAGTTAATTTTGATTACAGTGCGAGCCGCGGCCTTTTGTGCTTGCGAACTTGCTCGACTGTGTAGTCCACTGAATCACGCAACAGAGGGTTGCTGTGCGATTCCGCTAGGCTATAGCGCCGCTGCGCCTGTTGCTTAATGTAGTCCTTTAGGTAAGGGACATCGAGGTCTCTATGTAGAGTTTCGTTAGAGACATACCATGGGGCATCAGCAATAGTGCGCAACGTCCTGCTTTGCAGAACCTGCAGACTTCGCATGTGTGTTTTAGCAATAAAACACCAAGCCGCACATGCGTATGTCATTGCTGGTCTTATGACCACCTTATAGAGTCGAATCTTGTTAATCAAACTTAATTTTGACCGTTTACATAATAATGGGTAAAGCTGCCGAAACGTAATTTGGAATTTAGTTTTTAGCGCTTCCATATGGTTCCGCCAAGTCATCCCTTTGTCCAGAATGACACCGAGATACTTAGCGGAGGATTCCCATGGTATACGAAGTCCATTCATTGAAACTTCAGACGGAACGCCGCGACGTCTTTTTGTACAGTAGATTGCCTGCGTTTTCGAATGGTTTATTTTAATTAGCCACCGATCCGCCCAATCTAATACTTCTTCCACCGCACTTTGCAGCCTGTCATGGACTAGGTCACCAGACCACGACTGAGCCACCAATGCAGTATCGTCAGCATAGAGATAGACTTCACAGTTGCTGGGACTAGGGACGTCATGGATGTACAGTGAGTAAAGGATAGGTCCAAGGACCGAACCCTGAGGGACGCCGGCTGTAATCAGCCGTGTTGTCGACAGCACATTGTCAATTTTGATCCGAAATTTCCTACCTTCAAGGAAGGATTTCAGTAGTTTTAGAAGCCAAAAAGGGAAGCCCTTTTGGATTAATTTATACAAGAGGCCCGCGTGCCACACCTTGTCAAATGCTTTTGAGACATCCAAAAGCAAGATGCCAGTACTTTCGTTAAGGGTGAATCCTCTGGTTACACGTTCCACCAGCCTAACCGCCTGTAGCTCCGTACTATGTTCAGACCGAAAACCGAATTGCACGTCAGGAATCACATGGTGATCTGACGAGAAATTCTCAAGGTGACGTAGAATCACCTTTTCAGCGAGCTTAGACGCAGCTGACAGCAGGCTAATGGGACGATAATCCTGGGGAAATATCGAACCCACCTTCTTTGGAATCATTATAACTTCAGCGGTCTTCCACGCGGATGGGAAGTACTGGATCCTGAGCATGGCATTGACTATTGCCACGAGATAAGTTAAGGACTTCCGCGAAAGCAGCTTCAGCGCCTTATTAGTGATTTGATCCTCCCCAGGTGCTTTACGCACTTTAAGGTCTTTAATATGACCTTGAATCTCTGCTGGTGTGCAATGCGGGATCTCAGGAGATACCGCTGTTGTGCTAAGCAAATCTTCGGTTGAAGAAGCTTCTGAAGAAGAATCTTCTGATGAAGAAAAATCACCAACGAATGCGCGACTGTCACTGACGCCGTTGGCCCTAAAATATCTCCTGACAGATCTTACGATGTGTTGCTCCTCGTCGAGGTCATTATCAAGATCATAGTTGGGAGAGAACTGTCTTTCCATGGCATCGGCGAAAACCTCAACCTTCTCCTCTGTCCTGAAGACAATGCCTCCAGGACCGTGAATGTGTGGGATTTGTTCACGCTTTCCGTTTTTGAGCGACTTCGCCACCTTCCAGAGAGGAATGCTTGAGTCAAGCATCCCCGCCAGAAAGTCGTTCCATTGCTCATTGCGGAATTCATGAAGAGCATTTCTTACTTCATGAACAAGATTCGTCGCTCTGCGAATGTCATCAGGATGACAAGACCTTTTCGCTTGCTTAATTGCAGCTCTTTTATCAGAAATTTTCTGACGAATGTCTGCTGGCAGAAAAGGTCTGCCGTGTCGCTGCACGGGAAGTACAGCTGCACGCTGCAGAGTTTGCTGAACAAAACTTGTCCACTCTGCTTGAGCCGCATCTATACCGTTCTCATCATCTATGATCGGTATATTGGGGAACTCTTTGAGGAGCGACTTGTATAGCTCCCAATCAATGCGTTTCCTTGGAGGGATTTCATCCCCCAAGATCTGCTCATTAGCCACTTCCAAAACGACGGGAAGATGATCGCTTGAGATGTCATACATGATTCGAGAAGTGATGCTGTAGCTACAGTTTTTGGATAATGCCAAATCAAGAACATCAGGTGCCTGAAGGTGATTAAATGGGTGGTGCGTCGGCTCCTCAGTACTATGTATGAGGTAGCCATTTCGTATCACATGGTTGTACAGTCGGATCCCACTGGTGGAATTCAACCTGGAATGCCATGCTCGATGTTTGCAGTTGAAGTCCCCTGCCACAATAAGTGGACCCGAGTAGTCTAAAAGGACTTCCAGATCCGCCTCTTGCAGCCTGTTACCACACCTGACATACACCGATGTGATTTTTAACGGCACACCTCCCGTCATATTGACCACCACGGAAGCCGCTTCGATGCTCTGCATGTCAGCGTTTGTGCTTCTGTGGTAGTCAATACCGCGTTTCACTAGCACTGCCAAGCCGCCACCCCGTCCAGTCAATCTATCAGCCCGGATAACATCGTAATTCGGGAAAGCTAGACGATCTCCCGGATTAAGTAATGTTTCCTGCAGCAAGGCCACATCTATACTTTCGTCCACAAGAGCTTGATGAAATTCCCGTCTTTTGGGAATGTCCCTTAGACCCAAACAATTCCAAAAAAGAATTTTGATAAATGCAGGCTGTCGTCGATTGTACCTAGCCATTTGCAGGAAAGATCGCCTGCAAAGCCTGTGTTGCGCTAATCAGAGGACCTATGATCTGCTGTAAGGACCTTAGCGCGGTTGCCAGGTCCACATTTTGCGTGTTCGCAGAAGATCCCACAGAGGGGGCAGCCCGGGTTGCATCCCTAGCTGCATCCGCGTAACTTACATTGCGCCTTTGCGCTATCACTTGCAGATTTTTCTTAGGGGCAAATCTGCAAGTTCGGCTATTCGCTGGATGCCCCCCTCCACAGTTCGCGCACTTTCGTTCCTCTTGTTCTGTTTGAGGGCATAAGTGGGTCATGTGGTCAGAGGCACATTTTAGACATTTAGGTGGTGCAGTGCAGTAAGATTGCGCATGCCCATATTTTTGGCAGCGGTGACACTGCCCGATGAGTCTTGAGTTCTTTTGAACTTCGACTCGGATAGCCAAACCTAGCAGCTCGTGTTCGTTGAACAGCTGCTGAGATTTTTCTATCTTGGGCAGTATGACTACCACCAAAGGCATGGGCACGCCGCCACCGCGTTTCAGGCGAATTATGTGCAGGGGGGAATATCCCCTCTGTTGCAACTCTTCCTTGATCTCAATTTCCGAAAGTGTCGCATGTACTCCTCTGATTACAGCATGAATGTTCCTCTCGGAGGGTAGAGGGAAAGTGTGATGGGGCACCTCTTCCTCCCTGAAGAGACGAATAATCCTGCGGTAATCATCCTCGGACTTGGGAATTATCCTGATTCCTGCATCGACGGCAACCGCGCGTTCGAATTTGATGCCCAACGAAATAAACTTGTGATTTACGCCTCGCCATCTCGAAGCATCACGAAGAACGATGGGGGTAACACGTACCTTGCGTGGGGGCTGTGCAGTCGTGTCTTCTGGTACCTGAGATGTCGAAGGCGTGGAAGTAACCGATAGATTAGGCACAGGCTGTTTATTCGAGTCGCTTGCAGTTGAATGAGATGTTTCAGACTGCGATTTTGGTGAAGGGAGAGGAGGAAAGCCTGTCGTGTCGGTCTTGTTTCGTCGCGTTTTACGGGGCTTAACCTTGGTAAAACCGTCAGGGAGTGTATCGTCGTCTGTGGAAAGATCGCTTGAATTATTTAGCGGTCTCTTAAGATTGACAGCTTTGTCTTTACTGAGATTTTTGGGAAGTGTTTGGGAAGAATTTGTAATATTTAGATGGGAAGGTACCTGGGTTTTCAGTAGGAGGTCTAATTTAACTGTTAGGTCGGTAATTGTCCGCTGCTGGGCTTCGATGATCATCATCAATCTTTCATTGGTCTTCTTATCATCGTCCTTTTTTGACAGCTCCTGTCGAACCATCTCCAATTCAGCTCTCAGCTCCTCTATGGTCTGCTCCTTCGACTCCATCTCCATTGCCATGGTGGAAGCGCCATTTCCTGACCCCCCTGGGTCAGTTTCCATATTAAACACCTCGGTTATCTCGCTTTTCGTCTAAAAAATTTTCCGGATCGAAATTACGGGACAGCTGCTATCAGTGCCCTATACAGGGCGATAGGTCATGACTTGTCGCCGACTATCAGTTTGCTGATTGTCAGCAAACAGGCTGTACGAACAAACCAATTGAACAACAAGAGCACTAGCCCTATGGTGTTGAGCCTGAATGTTAACTCACGCAGCAACGATCTATACTGTAACTATCTAAAACTGTAATGACTCATACGCGTGATCAGAGCCTGACCACCGCCGGGCGACGGAACGGCTGTCGAGAGGCGTCAGGCTAGAACAGGATAGTATTCTAAACTCTGAGTGTTCGATTTACACATTCTAAATAATACACATTCTATTCGGGTAATAATATGTCCCACAGTCATCTTGACAAACTTTGGGATATTAGAATACAAGTATGTTAGTAAACAAAAATTGGGAAAATATGGGCCTACCGTTTTGTTTCATTCTTTTATTACAATTTTAATTTTCATATTATGCCTAAAGATCTCGTTCATTTGTTGTAATAATCTTGAGTAAGACGGCTTATGGATCTTTGGACTTGTTTTAAGCAGAAATCTTCCATATAGAGATCTGCCTGAATGAATAAAATATTTAAAAATCACGGTCGTGTTACGTTAACTACGTACGCTGCCTAAGTGCTGGATCATACATAAATGCTACTACTACAAATAAGGGTCTTCAAAAGAACTAAAAAAATCAGCGAACGCATAGAGTGATCTGTTATAAACAAGCAACATGAGGAAACAGTTATTCTCAATCGGCCTCTGGTTGCCTTATAGGTCCCTTCGGAATGGATGTCAGATGTCTTGGTTTGCTCAAGCGGTTGAACTTTAGGCTTTCATTCCACCCCGCTCGAGTTATTTTCATTTTTTTTTCTTCAAGTAAGTTTGTTCGAACGCTATGAGACGCGAAATCCTGTAAAAATTCACCAAGTTATACTTATTGTCAGCTGTTGAACAATGAACGAATAGCTGATGCCGCGCGGCATCCTGTCACTTTTGTCTATCATGCGGGGAAAGCCGTGGGCTTATTCTAGTAAGTAAGAAGTTTGCATTTTTGGGAAATGTCTCATTTGCATTAATATTTTGTTCTACAATTTTTTGCAGTTGAAGACGATTTTTACTTGTAATAAAATACTAAAACCAGTCAAAGTCAACAAACATGCTACGAGTAAGGAACGCGCATGAATATTACCATAATTAAACTGAAAGGAAGAACGGACTCTGATTCCGGACCTGAGATAAGATGACGCCTCAACACTTTCACGCTACAAGGCCAGGATACATTGGCGTAGACTAAACTGTATCCATCGAAGAAACAAAGTAAAATCAAACATATACACCCGTATTGCACGTGATCAAGAACTTAACCGTAGGAGACGCTACAGGGCCGTATCAAGCTATTGTGACTGATCTATCAAAAAATGTCGTACAAGATATGTGTTGCTGTAAATTCTATCAAAAGCATAGTAAATTATCAGGAATATACCACGCCTTTCTAATCATATTTCGACATTAGGAATCTGTGCAAAAAATTCTGTATTCACCATTTCAGCAAAATGTTACTACACACACGAAAAAAACTTGTGGACCATCTCAATTGAAATTTTATTATTAACTTACATATATACCCAATAATATTTACAACTCAACCTTCTATTCACAATGCAGAGCAAATTTTTTTGAGCAAATAGAAACTACAGACGTAGTAGTAGTAGTACAAAAGTTTATTACAGACTCCATAAAGTTTGTTAGTTTGATTGCTATTAAAATTTACATGAGAAATAGGAAGAAGGTCAAAATGGCACTATTATGCTTTGGAACTCCTAAATTAACCCTAATTTTGTGTAATTATAAATTTGGAATTTCCACATTAATAACTAGAAACTTACACTTTGATTGCAGTCTATAATGAACTTACCTGTCTTGCCAAAGAGCCCGTTAAACTGCCAGTCTTAATGGTATCAATCGATTTATATGCTGTATTCCGAGGAGCTTGAATCATCAGAATTGTTGATGTCAATTATAAGGGGTTCAACTTGGGTGTTCATGATATTGTCCATATCCCACATTTTGGTTTCAACCTTCTCTTGGACATGGTCAATACATGTTCTCCATTTTGCTGGCGTAATTCTATCGACAGCAATATCAAACAGTTTTTTAAGGTCAGAAAACTTAAAAGTGCTGTTATTTGACGCCACGTATTGCTTGATGTCGGCCCAAATCAACTCGATAGGATTCAGTTCGCAGTGATAGGGAGGCAGCCTTAGAATCGTTTTATTTTGGTTTTTGGCCATTTCGTCAACAATTTTTAAATCATATTTATACTTATGTCGCTTGACTATATTTATCAGCTCAGCTTTGACCATTGTTTGGTCGAAGTCGATCTTATATGAGACAAGCCACTGTTGAATGTCTGCCTTTTTGGTGGCCATTGTTGGAATTTTTTCCAATTTTCTGGAGTGGTACGGGGCATTATCCATCACAATAATTGCGTTATCATCAAGTGTCGGCAAAATTTTTTTGAACCAATTTTCAAATGAGTTACCATCCATTTCTTCGTGACAGTCTAGAGTTTTTTTGGATTCAAATGCCCACAATGCTTCAGGAACAAATCCATCTACGCTACCTATGTGGCAAATGATCAGGCGTTTTCCCTTGCCTGAAAGTAATTAGTTATTTTACTTCTCAGCGAGCGCACTAAATGACGAAATTAAGCAACTTACTCTTTTTAGGTTAGTGTAGGATAGGGTCTTAGATTAGTTTTTGGGTGAAGGAAATACTCAGAAACTTGGATGAGATAGCAAAACTGAGTTCGGAGCTTCCAAATCATTGATTCGATCAGAAAATGAATTATCTGCATCCAAAAAAGTTCATATACTTCGAAACTTACCTGCAGGATTTTTCAATCCCGTCGAAAGGCCATCTAAAAAAGCCTGCCTTGAGGACCTCACAGATCTGTCTACCCAAAACTTTCCCTGCGTATGCCCCGCGTTCACCCATGTTTCGTCTAAATAATAAATTTTTCTTCCTTCAGCGCGGAATTGCCTAATTTTTCTAAGGTATTCTCTCCTCCAGATAACAATTTCCTCCTTTTCTATCAATAAACTATTCCTTCCTCTTTTCAAAAATCGAAAGTCTAGTTCTTTCAACAGCTTATGGAACGTAGATCTTTTAAAATTTGGCAGGTCCTCATCATCATTCACTTGCTTCAATATTTTATCTATTGTAGGTATTTCATTCCTGAAGAAAAAGTGATGTACTTTTCTTCTAATGGCACTTTTGTCAAAGTCATCTATTTTTTCGATGATTTTTTTTCTCGCTGGATATGTTTTTGGCTCAGATAGTGAGTGATTTTGTCTATATTCCTTCAAGATTTTGTAAACACTTGATCGACCTACTCCAGAAATTTCAGCAACCTTACATACGATATTTTCTATAGCCAATCCACTATTCTCTTGCATCTGGTTCTTGTAGATATTTAGAATAATTTGTTTTTCACCTGCGCTAAGATGAAGCTTTTTAGCCCTTTTTCTGGGTGATGTTAAGCTGATTTCAATCACTTCATCAGCTGTATCTGTGTCAGACATTTTAGACTAATATTAAATTTCCGCAAGAAAAATCAAGTCAAGACGTGCATAAAACGTTCGCGCTCATAAACGGGTATCCGTAACTGATTACAATCCTGTGCGTGGTGACGAACCATCAACGTGACGCTGAGAGTTCCCTCTACTATGCAGCGTTGCCAGGCTTAATGTCACAATGATCATGTTTTATTGGGAAAATTGTCAGAAATCGCCGAATGTTGAACAGAAACATTACAAGAAGTCTAACCTTGAAATGTGAGGCTACAAATCGATATTCTTATAGGGGGGAAGGGTAGGGAGCTTTTATGGTTCCTATTAACCTTGGTGAAAGTTGGAAACGGTAATATCATATATGGCATACATTCGGTTGAAGGTGTGTGCACGGAAAATAGATTGCGGATAGGATTTTAATAGATAAATCTGCACAAAAAAACACAAAAGGAGATTTTTGTATTTCCCTGAAGAATACCTCAAGGTTATTTCAGATGTACTCATCAAAACTTTATGGAAGGATTATCTAAACCTTATTTTCAATTGCGATAGGGCCACATACCTCGACATCGCATTAATGTGAAAAATAAGACAATAGAAAAAAATTCCCTCACTGATGCTATCTCTTAGGAAATATTTAACTATAAAGATTGCACAAAAATTTTCTTCACCTCTTTGAGCTTGTTTTCGCATCTCCGTATATGCCGTTCATAATTTACTGCAGATCAAATTGGAATATACCTTTATGATGCCATTTATTGTTATATAATGTCCTTTACAACAGTTATTGCACGTATTGCACCAAGAGATTGATTTGTGATCCATGCGAATGTGATCAACCACTCTGGCGAAAACTCGCCGAGCGTGGCAACCGTGCGACTTTGTCTGGAGGCTCGTCGCTACAAGCTAAAGCTAATCAGGAAGAGGCCGACAGAGCGTCATGGCTACCGATCACGCGTTGATCACGAATCAACCACTGTTTACGATTACTTTGTAGCTTCGTTAGATAGACTTTAGTAGCGCTTGGAACTTGTTGCGTTGTGACTCTGTTTACCGCGCGATATTGTCTGTTGTTCGGAGACTTGTTATTTGGTTATTTCTGTTGTTATTGTTCGGGTTATACCTATATTCCTTTAACCATGGAGGGTGAGACAGGGAGTGGAAGTACTGGAAGCCAGTGAACAAGAAGAAAGCTTCGTAAGGCACTGCAAAAGGACGCGAAAGGACTATGTCGCAGGAGATGCACTTACGCGTTGCAAAAGCATGGCAGGCGTCCTAGAGCGGACTTTTCGCAGGGTTTTCCATGAACAGAAGAAAACTGGATCTACTAGTGACCCGAAGATCCATGTCAAGGGACGAAAGGTCAATAAACTGAATGGCGACAGCAAAATGGCGTTAAGACGAACCGTACATTCATTCTTTACTGGGAATTAGATACCAACCCTTAAGGCTGTACATGCAAATGGAGAATGAACAGAGGTAGACTCAATTAGCTCGTGGATAATCAGAAAAAAACTGACAAAAGGTAATCTCCAAATTTCTGATCTATAGCGCCTTTCAAGCTAAATAGAGAAAATTCTTTCTTATTAAACTTATAAAAGAATTCAAGTTCACCCACATTAAGAATTCATACCCCGCCACTGACAACCAGACTACCGATGGTTGAGTTCACGTGAACATTGATGAGTGATTACAGTTTTAGATAGTTATGGTATAGGTAAGCACTTCCGTCTTAGCCTTTGAGCCGGCGACAGTCGTTCTATCCTGGCACGTAAGTGATGGAAGGCTACTATGTATATGTTAGAGGTCTCTCTCAGTCTGCAATCTGCCATTCCGCTGCGACATTACCATGTGCCTATGTTTTATAGCACGCTTGTTTTGACATTGTGGACTGCTATGTATTTCTGGACTCGGGGTCAGCAGAAATAAACGCCTCATCGATCTGATATTGCCTTCTAAATTACTTTGGTTCTATTCTTGAATTTTGGAAGTAAATATAACCATTTTTATATTGCAATCCTTTTGACATATTTTGTGCCCAAATTAACGTAGTCATGATTTAATGCGTTTGTTGAGATTGGAACCGGTATGACGGATGACCAAATGGGGAATACAGCAATTCTGATAAAAAAACTACAACTAACGATCCGGAAAACCCCCGGGATATGTATTTATCAAAATCAAACAAGAATACATTTTCCCGGCTACGGCATTAGGCTTCCCAACAATATTATTTTTAGGTCATTATTATGTAGGGTGGAAAAAATATAAGCAATATTGCGTTCGGCCTAGTCCGTCCCTGGAAATATAAATGAATTGATTATTTTCCATAAACATTACCCATCAAGGCCACAAGCTGTCAAAATTGTGTTGTCTATATTACGCACCAAATCGGTGTCACATCAACTGGTGCTGGTTGATTCAAAAATCAGTTACAAGTTGATGGCTTGTGAACTAGTATGGTGTCGATACCAGAGGGTTGGCAAACAGAGTCAGGGGTGGCCATCCGTAGCTTCAAATTTGTCGCAATCTCTGTGTCTGCCATGGAACATCAGAGCTACGGTTTTTTCTCCGTTCAAGAGTAATACATTACTATAGAACTAACTGATAGTACTATCAATCGTGCGTATACATTTTTGCTCAAGTATTGACTGCAATTTGTCCGAAATGGCACTGACTGATTGTCCAAGTCGTTGATATATATTGCGAAAAGGAAGGGACCTAATACTGATCCTTGGGCGACACCAATATTTATACCCCTGCTATCTACGCAGATACCATTTATGAAAACAAATTGCTGTCGATCCCCGAGAAAGCATTGTTCCTTATGCCATATCTAGCCAATATGTCCAACAAAATGTTGTAATCTACAGAATCTAATGCCCTAGAAAGGTTATAAAAATAACCACCTAACATTATATGTTTTCAATATAATGAATCAGCTGCTCATAGAGTGTGTGTGGCAGTATTGGTAGATCTGTTTTTCAGAAAACCATGTTAAGATCATGTTTTTGAGTACATCACAAAAATATAGTATAACATAAAAAGGTGTCACCCCTACTTGCCCTTCAAAATGTCTCTGTATATGTTGAGTTCTACAGAAGAATAGATACTTTTCTCACGATACTACGTATTGCGATCTGAATCATCTTCTTTGAATTAAATTAAAACTTACTAAACTGCTAAATATACCCTCCTCATTTCTATGCGCATTTAGATGTCACAAAAACATTTTGTGTCAGCCGAAGTGCTCGCACCACATCGGTTTTCTCCCAAAATACGGAAATGGAAGCTAAGCTTGAGTGTTTGTACACGCGAATGAACGAAAACTTGTAAACGCAAACATAATTAGATAATCTTTACAGCATTTTAAAAGTCCATCACATGTGATTTGTCAACTTCGCTAAGTCCACTTTTATTGTGCCGCCTAATCTTCTTCGCAAACAAGTAGGACTTGCATAGGCGGGTGAAACCAACGAATTCTGACTAGGTAGAAGGACGGACTGTTTGTCTCCAAAATCTCAGACTGCAGTCAGGATAAAAGGGCATACTACAGGTAAACTTGACATAAGTTAATACTCGTATTTTGATAGTTGTGTCACTAAGGGTCAATTTCACCAACAACAGTCCGTTATTCTCCACCTATAGGGTAACAGACCGTCAAATACAGCGAATGGGCTTCAAGATCCAATCAACAAATTTTAGCAACCAATAGCTATGAAATGTTGAAAACAAAATATTGTCAAAGTATGAGATGACATCTTGTCATTAAAACATCACCAGCTTATTGAATATTAAGAAATTACATATAATTCAGTCAAAATTTAAACACATGTTTGATTTTTGAATAAAATTCATGTTTTAATTACCATTGTTGATTTTTTATTCATGATAATATTATTTTCTTCAATTGATATGCGATTTTAATGATTCAAGATCATCTGCTGTTGCAGATAGCCATTAAGCACCTACTTGATGACTGGCTCTACCAAAAAGTTCATAGATATTGCTCGTTTCCAAACATTCATTCATTTACTTGCCGTTCGTCAGAACCATTGTGGCACCTTACATTGATATTCCCACAAAACCATTCTGGTTTTTTAATATCCATACATCCATAAAGTTGAATATTTTTCGTTGTTCAGGAACTTAATAAACATGCACACTAAATTCACAGCGATCAACAAATACTCAAACATATGTCGTAAACCTACCGGCAAACTTAAAACCTGCAGAAAAACTAGAAATTTGCAATAACTTTCTTGTTGCACTGAGTACATATTCTGGGTTATATTTATATTAGACGTTATTTGAATCGCAAAACATATACACTGATTTGAATAACAGCTGATTATCTCCTGATATTTTAAAACTAACCATATCGACAAGTGACACATAATTCTGTGGGATCCGTCAACACTTCGTCCCAGTGGTAGTGGTGTTGGTTATCGTTACTTTCGAGTACTCGTTACTAATCGTTACTCTTCTACAAAGTGCATGGAAACACGAGTCAAATTGACATAACTTTTATTATTGTGGTTTTCCTGAACGGCGGTGTTACCTTGTCGCTTTTCTGCCTCATAATACTGCCGAACTTTGATCCGATCCATAACGTGCAACAGGATAAGTGGAAATTCAATTCTTTCTTTCCCTTGGAAACAAACAACTAAACAGGTATAACGATAAATACAGTTCGCCCAGGATATCTGTGTTGATGAAAAGAATGCGGAAAAAAATTCGGGTTGTTATTTGGTTGCTGCCACATCTAACCTTCCGAATTGCTGTCTATGTTGGCAGTGTCCGTTTTAAATTAAATCGAATTTTAGATTTGGAAAACCCTGGCGGGCAACATTTTGAAATAAAAAATTATATTTTCATGCGTTTTTGTTTTCTATCTGAAGAAGTTAAGATAAATTAAGATTTTTATAAATTTTTCGAAAACGAATTTTAAAAAATCAATCGTCAAAATGAAGGACTTCACCTTTCAGACAAGCTATTCCTCGATACCCATTGTCTCTTAAAATTTTTAAGTGTATGACCCTGGAGAGTCGAGGGTGAAAGGGGTGAAGTAGTTTTTGGGTAAAAAGTTGTCCACTTGACAGATATTTTGATGAGTCTCGGCGTTTTTCCTTTTCACCAGTGGTTTTCGATAAAACCATGGTGGGGGTTTTCAAATGGACACCCTGTAAGTTAATAACGCGGCACATGCTGCTATTCGCCTAATAGGATAATGACGTGAAAGAATATGGGTCTAGCTTGACCTAGCATCACAAAGGGCGTTAATCCGTGTTTCTCTACTGTCCATCCCGTTCCAATCATGTACCCTGCTAAACCTTTCCCTCCGTCCATGCATCCACCTCTCAACCGGGCATTTCCATTAAAGGATTATAAACTTGACTCGAACTCCTGACAGATCCCGTCAATAGGGTGATTGCAAATCGCGCTTGCCGTGTCTTCCCAACCTCGCCCCTCATCGCTAGATCGCCACTTTGATTGGGGTGTGAATTAATCCTGTTATCCGAAGAATTATTTGTCCATTCGGTGAATTAGCCAAAACGGAGATTACGCAAACATCGCTAACTAGGTACTTGTTTGGACACAAAGCATGATGGACAGCTGCACTAAAGCTAGGATCTGCTGATGGTGTTTACGTAGGCAATGTTGTTGGAGCATCAAGGAGTTGAGGAACAAAGATTTATGGGGTTCAATGATATTAACGCTAAAATAGTTAAAACAGTTGAAATCGAGGGATAAGGATCTTTGAGGGACGTTTACATTGTATCAAACTTGCCCAACATATGCCGCAACATGGTGCGGCATATGCAGGATCGTAGCGAGACTATTTTAGTTCTTCTTTCCCCTTGTAGGATGTAAGTTATTTTACCTGGTGAAAATCTCCCACCATGTGATAGAATAATAGAGTCTGTTGGACAAGCTTAATAAGACTGAAAAATTCGCAACACATTTTCTTTTGCAGAGCATTGTCAGAGTAACATTGACATTGATTACCCAGATTATGCATATATGCCCATTACATTTGACTCAATTTTTCTTTTATGCCACTAGAGAGGAAGTCTTGTATTTTCCAAAAATTGGAAAATGAGATATTATGGTTCTTGTATGTTGATATGACATTTAGATCACGAAAAACCGTATCATGCATTTCCGTCAGACTGACTGTCTCTCGGTTTGTCTGCCTATCCGGTAATCCGTAGACCGTCTAAACTTGGGAAGTGCCGCCCGAATAAAAAAAAATATACCGGATTACTACTGTGCCAGTTTCAAAAAATATTTGTAGTTGTTGAAAATAGCTCCAGTAACTCCGAAGAAAAAGGCAAAAAACAAAAAAATACGAAATTGCCCAAATTTCGTTTTTTGGAGTTTGTAGGCGGGTGGCGGAAAGGTACTTAATGTTTTGCTGTGTATGCGCACCTAACCTCGGTAGGTCTACGTACGTATTTGACATTTTTCACACACCATAGATTTCCCTGTACATGGTCCTGAAACTTGAAAGTGATAGAGAAATGCGTCACTGTTTCTGCGATTTGGGATCACCTGCAAGCGTTACGATCCTGGTAAGTGTTCTAGCCTTACTGCCGCGTCTAACTCATTGTGTCATGCATCGGGGAGAGGCGGCGTTGCCAGATGTACTACCGGTAGAGCAGGGAAAGGAAGGAATGTCCTTGAATTGATTGAGTGTGGATATGTTTGACTGATATGATTTGTTTAATTTATCTGGTATACATGTACATAAGTTCTCAGAAGATGTGACTGGTCCTGAACATAGTTCTTGATGAAATAATGACGGCGTTGCTTGGGGAGTGCGGTTTCAACCTACTTGACGCTATTTTTGTTTTTTTTTTTTTAGTGACTGCATTTGCTCTCAGTCAAGGCTAACCCCTAGGAAACCTCAACTATCACCGTCAAAAGGTCCTCAAGATATACCGTCCTTCAGTATGTTTTATTCAAAAACCAAGCTTTAGGGCACAGTTTTCGAAAACCATATAGTCAGTCGAAATTCTGATACCAAGTGACCTCGTACTACTTAATAACAATACGTCTTTATTTATCCTCAATTACATTGCAGTATAACCAAATTTCAGACTTACATGGCGAAGTTTAGCATGCTGCTACTCTTGCACTTGAATTTGTTGATTTAATTTCTGTGGAAATCTGTTCCAATTAAATTTAGTGGCAACCATTCAGAGATATTAGGGCGTAAAACACAAAGAAGAAGTTGCGATTCAAGAAATTCAACCTCAAGCCACCAAACAAGTTATTAAAGATTAAGTTAATTTAATGATGAAGTACTATCGGACCACCCTGGTAGTCATTTGATTTATGTTTTGTTTTATACTAGGACGACAAGATTCAACCTTTAAAATACAGCCCTCCATTTTAAAAAGGTGTTTCATGCTAATTGCCGATTCAAGTGCAAAATTTTTAATGACTTGCCCTACACTAAATTTCCATCATGCCTGCAGGTTCAGAAGTTTTGGAGCTGAACAAAATGATATGAGCATACTAATATGGGATACGAATATTATATAATTAAGAACATATAGTAGGTTCTCCACTATAGGGCATGCCAACCACTGTTTTGCTCTTGGTTGCTGTGCAAATAAAAGCTTTCTTTGCACTATTGACAATCAGCTGTCCACTCTACCTGAATACCTGATGTGCACTTTTAATCTTTTAACACATTTTGAAACAACGAGCTGCAAGTTGCCGAACTGAAATACTTGAATGATTGAATACAAAAAGCAGAATTGAGTTCATCCATTTTTAAAAATGAATTAGATGCAAAAGTTGCGTGGTTGTTTTCCTCCTGCTAGCAGACACTTGTAGCCTTTCGCATATCATGTACTAAAGCCCATAATCCTTTAAAATAAATTTGCTCTGCACCTGTTTCGTGCTTTTTGACCACTGCTGAGGATGGTATAGATACATTACTAATGGGTTTCAAGAGAATACTTTGATTTAAGCATCCTCATATACATCCTCATAATGGCGCGAGTGTGTTTATTTATTTTAGTAGGCACCCCGGTCCGTAGCTGTAGACACTATGGATGTACTTACTAATCAGTCGCCGTGCGCTGCGCGGGTTCGAATCCCGTCCCAAGCGAATGCTTCTCTTGGCTATGGATGTTGTGATTGTCCGTTGGTGGTAGACGGTTTCTGACTGTCGAACGCGCAGGTACTACGCGGCGGATCTCTAAGGCGACCTCAGAATATGTACATGTTGCATGCACACGTGTTCCCTCGCCAGAGTCCGTGTGGTCCCACCATTTCCGCTGTATCCCCCTATGGTCCCACCTTACCCATAGGTGTTGAGGTCTTAGGCCTTCGTGACGGTTCGAGTATAAAGATAAGAAATGGTCCAGACTCGGGTCTCTCGGCCAGCGAATGGAAACTTATCAAATTTATACACTATATATGTAGACTATACAGGGTGCTAATAAAGTATGTAGACAAACTTAAACCATCCGAAACCTTCATCAATTTTAAGACGTAATTTCCATATGAACATGGGTCCGCAACTGCTTTGTTGGATTCGATGGTTAAACTTTGTCTAGATACTTTATTACCACTGATAAAAGGGACTATTTGGGGAACAGCTCAATACAGCACGTACCACCCTATAGACATACAAAGCTGATAATGCCCCCTTATATTTTCAAACAGTAAATCAGCTGCCCCCGGCTTTGAGTCTCCAACGTCCATTCCAGGTCTTTAAAGTAAATACTAAAGAAAAAGAGGATGAAGGCAGAGCTGATAACGACAGCATGCCTTCTAATCAATACGGATTTCGAATGATCGCAGATATTGCGAACTCTCTCAAATTACGACAAATCTTCTTATTTATGTCTGCGGACCCGGATTTTACTGTATCTGCTCCCGCTTTATTTACACTCAAACAGTGGCGTACACATATGCTATAGTTGAGGAAAAAACGTAGCGCTTTTCGAACTTCGTTCACCAAATATCTGTCGATTGCTCATACAGGGCGTTAATAAAATTAGTCCACGCGATGCGACGGTGCGTTTCGACTAAGAAAAAATGTATACAAACAATTTGATATCTTACCTAAAGTAAATTCAAGAACTCAAATTAAAATTTGTTTATTCATTTCAGTAAACACAATTATGTTTACAAGGGTCATGTGGTACATGGTAACAATTGAACGAGGGTCATAAAAATATCTTATGCCGTCAAAATAAGAGAAAAGTTAGGTAGTTTTTACAAAGCAATAAACAGGTAGGCTTGTACCTGGATTAAGTACATTTCTTGTCTACTGTAATAGGTAGATGGAGGCGATGCTGCCAGAAATGGATGTGTGCGATCAATAAACAAACCACAAGACTGAACTGCGGTGTCCAATGATTTTTGTATTGCCTTTTTTATTGCCTTACTAGAAAACTCTGTTGGGTATATGATGGAGTTTACTAGAACTTTACAGATTGTTGTCTGCCTTCTTCTACAAACTCCACCAAATCGAAAGGCTGACAACCTTATCCTCCGATGAAGCCGCGACAAAGTACAGTCCTGTGATTTGGTGACTTGTTCGATCTGCAAAATCTCCTCGTCACTTCTTTTGAGTTTCCCTAAAAATTTTCGCTTAGCAACCTCCAAATCAATGTAGTTAATGTCAGGTTTTTGATTGAATTCGCTATAAAACTATTCATTTTCTTTGGAATTGCTATCCGAATTGTTAGTTATTTTTATATCAGCTTTTTTTGGTTTGAGTTTCTTTTCAAGATTCTTGTGTTTGAATCTTTGTTCCATCTTAGCGATAAGCGAGGTTAGACGAAGCTTAGAACGCAAATGTATTTAGACCACATATACAGGCCGCTGGGTATTGTGGCTCACTACAGCTGCAGCACAACTTCCATGGTATGACCTCTTCTTGCAATAATTTATTCGCTTACCGCAATGTATTTTACGATTATAGAGTTGAACTGCTCCACACTATTGTTGACCTTATCATGAATTAAACTCACTGCATTCTTAATTAAAATGGTCGCATATGACCCTTATTGTCCATTATTAGCCTTGATAAAAAAGGCACCCAAGAACAATCACACCAACATCAATTCAACAACACAATATCGACGAGCAGTAACAAGAGGAGATAAATACTAAATGATCCCTTGCTAAGTACCAAAATAAGAAACGATTTACATTCTAGATCGCTTATCGAAATCCGTTGTTATAAAAATTTACCTTGGTATGCATTCGCAGTCATCCTTTCCTCTTTTAAAGTAGCGCCGACGACCGTCTATGACCAGCCCACCCTCGTTTCCTTTCCACCCCCCCGTTTCCTCAGCAGATGGTGCTCGTGATTGTAGGAGCCCCGTTAAAAAATAATATAATTATTTTTGGAGCTGCACTTCCTGATCGAAAAAACGTCTACGAGAAAGTTGTAACCTTTCTGAATGATACGTTTTCATCCCAAATCAAACAGGATTGTCTATCTCTCGCAAATGTTGCTTGCAGAAATGTCGAGGCTGGTTCAGTGAACCTAATCAGCCTTGAAATTAAACTTGAGTTAGTTCAGGTAGGTATGTCTTACGAATGAACGGTGAGTATTCTTAGGCGCGCCACATAAGATGATCCATTTCTTGCTTTTCGCTTCCTCAATATCATGAGTGACTTTACAGCTATGAGTAGTCATAATCTAGTGGTTTCTACAATGCGACGACACTGACTTCTAGAGCGGTAACGGAAATACCGCTTACACTGAATCTTTGCATCCACCCTTGATAGCAAAGAAATGTAATTAGAAACTATGAAGTGCAGTAGAACTTTAGTAATATCGGCAGCATAGCTGAAAATCGAATTGCTTGGATTTAATAATCCTACATCTTTCGGATTTAAGCCTTTTGAGAAAGATGTTAATCTGCCCACGTTTAGTATGCTGGATCCATGGTTGATTCTCGGATAGGCGCTGGTGTTCTGGTCGTGTGAAAAAATGGCGTCAGATAGAGTGACTCTGTTGTTCATGGAAAAACCACGGAAATGCTGTTCGTGTTCTAATAACGACCCCGAAGCTTGGCGCCAGTGGTGCTTTGACAGGGTTGCCATGTTGGAGAATTTGCTCCCGAGTTTGGGGGATTTTTATTTGGGCAATTTTTTTGGATATAATGTCCTGGGAAAATCACACGTTTCGCGAGTAGAAAGGGCTTTCCATTAATTAACTGTGCTTTTGAAAATTTTTTATTCATGGAAAATTCTGTCTTACCAATCTGGCAACGCTGTGGTTTGACAGAATCGCCATAATGCCTTCCTAATAGTCTAAGATCCGGCTGCTTGAATCTGCAGGAATGTTTTTTCTTTTGTCAAAGCTTGATTTTATGAATGATAAATAATAATAGAATAGATTACGTGAGGGTATGCGTCCGCAAGGCAGATTGAGCATATGTCAACGACGTCCACTGTGTTGTATTGACAATTACCTCAAGATTTGGGTTGATAATTTATTACAGTTGTAAATCTATTACGAGTCAAATAACACTCGAAACAGCACTACAGTATATTCAGATAAGAGATAGACCGGACATAAACAAGACCACGTGATCATCGAACGCTGTAACATTCGGCAGGGACGTATTAAGAGTCACGCAGTACATATTTTAGATAGTAGATGCTGCTTTGCGTAACTTTGTAGTAAATTAGCACAATTCGATGTGTATACGATTGGAGATGGATATAGGATCATGTGGGGGTGGGGTAAGAAATATATAATGATGTAAATATACGTAAGGGTTTCAAAATTTTCGCTTCGATTTCCAGCTTCGGATGCCGCCTGATGTTTGGTGAAATACAGTCGAATATAATCTCAAAATGGCGTTTAAATTAGCCTAAATTAAAAATAATCGTATATCCCTTAAAATTGCTTTTAGAATATTGATTAGTATATTTTTTGATTTCTAGGTAAATATGTAACCAAATTAAAACTTTCAAAACGTAAAAAAATGTGCATGGTTGAACATTGTCAGAAAGTAGATTCTTGAATAGGTTTTGCCAAAATGGGTTCAAAAATGTCAATAATTAATTAAAAAATACAGTAGCTTTATAATTACTTATAACTTACCGAATTTGATGAACGACATCTTTTATTGGAAAGATGAGCTTGATGAGATTTCATCATCGCTACTGCCTGAAGCACCAACGTCAATAATGAATGGCTCGACTTGTTCCTCTAAAATATTGTCCAGTTCCCACATTCTCTTTTCAACTTTGTCTTTCACATGCTTAATACAGTTTTCCCATTTTTGCGCTGTTATTAATTCTAGTGCTTCTTTGAAAAGTCCTTTGAGGTCACAAAATTTAAAAGTTGTATTGTGCTTAGCTATATAATTTTTAACCTCTGTCCATATGAGCTCAATGGGATTGAGCTCGCAATGGTATGGAGTTTTATTTTGCTGCCATTTCGTCAATGGCGTATTTTTGATATTCCGCCTTGTGATCCTTGACAATTCTTAATAATTGTACTTTCAGCATTGCTTCTTCAAAGTTGATATTTTTCGAGCGGAGCCAATTTTGAACATCAACTGTCCTTGAAGCCGTTGTTGGGACCTTCTCCATTCTTCGAGAATGATAAGGCGCATTATCCAACACAATTACTGCGTTTACCTCTAAGTTCGGTAAAATTTTTGAAAACCACTGTTCAAACGATTCGCCATTCATTTCCTCGTGGTAATCTCCAGTTTTCTTAGACTCAAAGCACCACAGACCGTCAACAACAAATCCATCCTCACTGCCAATATGGCAGATAATGAGCCTTTTCCCTCTACCTGGAAATCGAAGTACTAACTGGTGTAGATTTATTTCAATAAGCGAACCTTTTCCAAATGTTTTCATCACATTCAGCGAAAAAACATTGAGACATGAGTATCAGATTGCTATAATTGGGATTATTTAGTCATATTGAAAGAAAGAATATTGAACGTCGTATGATTACTCAGCGCTTCACAATTTAATTTAAAGTTATAAACCTTTAAAAAATGAATGATCAGAAACCTGAAATACACGCAAATATTAATATTAACAAATTATAACTTTATAAAGCTTAAAGTATGAATTAAAATGATTAGAAATATTAGGAACGGTACACAATATAAAACTTAGTAACTTTTGTAAGTTTATAATATTCGGCATATTTTAAGATTATATTAAAAAATTATTGAAATATCGAAAACACATAAAAACATGGCTTAAAAAAGTTCTAACAAATGAAAGTGACAATAAAACATCCACGCATTTTATCGAAAGTTATAAAAGTTTTGTTACTTGTAATATGTTTTATCTGCCCCCTGGAATTAATGTTTAGAACCTTGTTCCCAAGGTTTGAAAAACATCCGATTGTTGTCTATTACGCGTATTTACCTGCTGGATTTTTTCATCGGGTGGACAGTCCATCTAGAAAGGCCCTCCTGGATGAAGTTACAGAATCATCAACCCATACTTTACTTGTAGTGTGTCCTGCGTTTACCCACGTTTCATCAAGGTAATAAATCTTCCTGTTTTGATTTCTATATTTCCCAATTTTTGTTAAATAATCCCTCCTCCATAGCACAATTTCTTCTCTATCCAGTAGTAAACCATTACGACCCCGTTTTTTCCTTTTGAAATTTAATTGCTTCAGTAACGCATGGAAAGTTAATCGTTTGAAATTTGGCAACGTTGTATCTTCATTTACCTCCTGCAGTACTTTATCTATAGCTTTATCTATAGTAGGTATTTCATTCCTAAAGAAGAATTCATGCACTTTCCTCCTAATCGCATGCTTATCAGCTTCATCCAATGATTTAACAATACTTTTGCGATGTTTACTGGTCATTGGCTCAGAAAAGGTGTGATTTTTTTTGTATTGTCTTAACACATTAAACACTGATGCGCGACACACCCCAACTTTGTGAGAAACCTTCACAACAATTTCTTTGATGGTTGATGCCTCGTTCTCCTCGTGCTCGATCTTATATATATTCAAAATGACCTCTTTCATTTCTGCACTCAGGTGTCTTTTTTTAGAGCGTTTCCTAGGTGGACTACAGGAGTTTACAACTTCATCGGCATTATCTGTACTACTGGGCATTTTGCGCAAGCAGTTGATAACAATAACAATCAATAACAGGGTATAACAATAACAACGACAAACTCAACAGCTTAATAAGATAACAAACGAAAACGTCCAAAGAAATATCAAATTGCAATGATGCACACGAGATACGTAACACGTCTGAACCTGAATGTGACTCTGCCTTGATACGACTGCTCTGCCGCTCGGCATAGGCATTTAATTGCGAATTGACCAATGAGGGCTCCTGTTTTACGTCGAGACGGCGGCGTTAGCGTGAAAATCACCCGAACCTTTTGTTTACATCCGGTCTATCTCTTATCTGAATATACTGTAGTAGTAGCTGCTGTAGAAAAATGAGAAAAATTCGCCCACCTTGGCACATGTATTACAAAGAGGAATGGTCAAGCTTATGCAGGTTCAGATGGAATCCATATTAGACTAGATATGAGTCACTTATGTAGATTCCTTCCAGATGTAATTTTGCTTGCACATCCACCATATTTTAAAATAGAATATTCACATTTCTATTTCAACGGCAAACCTATAGAAAATGGTGTGACTACTGTTTATTGCAGGTGCATAATATTACCAGGATGATAAAATGATAGAACCTTTTCCACTGATACAGAACATTTACAACCCCATACCCCCTTTTTCAACCCCTCCAAGGCATTTCAGTAGAATGAGTAGGAACCTCTGAAACGTCTTAAAAGACGAAGTGCCGCTAGGTCTCTGTTTTTTCTCATAGCTCCATCAACAATGAATCTATTTCCAGCACCAGTAGATCCCTCGGCAGAGCAGTAACTGTGACAAAGTTTCAACGAAGTCAAAGTGATGCTATCCCAGTGATATGAGTACCATGGATTAGCGGTCAGACCAACAGACAGACTAATAAAAATGAATGACTTGATTCTTCGCGATTACAGTACTTTGTTGCCAATTGTCTTTTGCAATAAGAATTTACTGACATTCCAGGTTGTCTCGGGACTATAAAATGTAAGGAATTAAACCTATTCGCGATACTCCTTTTGACATAATTCGGGATAGAAGTTTACATTTTAATAATTATAGTAATAATAATACATGCCTTTATTTATCTACAATTACATCGTATTACAGCCAAATGTTAGACTTAAATGGCAAAGTTTAACATGCTGCTACTCTTACGTTTAACCATAGCTTTAGTCGCTAGCAGATGTTCGCAACAATACACTGTTCAGATTAAACACACAATACACTGTTCACAAATAGATTTAGTTAGTTACATCGAAAGTAAAAAATAAAAAAAGTAAAAGGCATGCTTTTCAAACGCAAGTATATCAAAAACTAATGACTTGACTTAAACAAGGGATGAAAATAGAAATGCCTTGTTACGTAAATTACATACAGGGTGGCGCATCGAAAACGAAACAGACGCATTTACTGGCAGCTCAGGTTTTTTTTTAAAACGCCCAGACCCGTCGATTTTGTTTTCGAGGGGACACAAGTTTGGCAAAAAATCACTTTAGCACGTGCAGCCTCCTAAGCGGAGGTGACACCACCCCCAAAATCTTGAATGGAAAGGGGGATCGAGTGATACCTTATTTTAGAGGTGTTTCAATTTCCTTTATAATGATATAAAATTAATGTACCTTAGTTCAGTAGTTTTGAAGATTTATTGATTTAAAGCTTAAATATAACTAAGACATCATCATTAGTGGAGATCAATATATTTGGCAGCAAAGTAATTTTAAAATGAAGAATGAACTGACCCGTTAGGCAAGTAAATGTTGAAAATGGCCACCATGACTCTCCATGCAATAATAAAGATTTTGGTCAAAAGGTGGCTGAGTAGCATAGACTTTGCTTTTTAAATTACCCCACATAAAGAAATCCAAAGGTGATAAATCTGATGATCTTGGGGGCCTCTTCTACAAACCCATCCATCTGGAAACGTATGATCTAAATATTGTCGAACACGTAATGCGTAATGTGGTGGGGCACCAGGCACCATCCTGTTGGAACATCAACCTATTCGCAATGTACCGCCGATCATTCTGATTTTCAATTATGGCTGTTAATGTAGGATCTATGATGTCTTCCAGTAATTCCAAATACATTTCGGTCAAATTTCCAGGTAAGAAAAAAGGGCCAACTAAATGATCGCCAAAAATACCAGCCCAAACATTTAATTGTTGTGGCTGCTGTGTATGAACCTCATGATAAATTCTGGAAATAGAATCGGACCAACATCGGCAGTTATGACGATTTGTTACGCCATTTAAGAAAAAGGAAAATTCGTCGGAAAAGCAAATGTTGAATAGAAAATGTTCATCATTTATAATTCGTTCACTCATATCTACACAAAATTGTAATCGTCAATCAAATTCGTCTTCATTAAGTTCTTGTATCAGATAAATTTTATACGGATGAAAACTATGGGCATTTAGGGTCCGTTGGACAGTACGTCGACTAACACCACACACAGTCTCCAATTTGCGGGTACTTAACGTAGGATCTACATCAACTTGCCCTAAAGCCCCCACTTCTATTGCTTCGTTCCTTATGGGATTTATAATGTTTCGTTTTTTATTGGCGACTGACCCAGTTTCCCGAAATTTAGCTACAAGTTCTAGAACATATTTTCGATGCACGTTACTGTTCTCATGTCGCTCATTAAATAGTTCTGCTGTTCTATTAGCGCACTGATTATTTCCGAAAAATATTTCCATAATTTCAACTCTTTCTGCTGTGGAATATACCATGGTTAATTTATGTAATAAAGCGTCACCCTGTATATGTTTGGAGGGTTGTGTAATACTTTTTTTACTTTTTGCCTAGAGGCAGGTAATGAAAATTATTTATATACTTTTGGAAGGTTATTAATAGTAATAATAATAATAATAATAATAATAATAATAATATAAGTATAATAATGCCTCACATAGTTTTTTTACCCAACTTAAAGTTTAGTATATACTTGTTTGCTATAAGGGTACGTAGCATTAGGTAGGTTTTCTGTGAAAGAGTTTTAACATGTTCAACTGTATATCAAAAGCAACACCAGGAATGTTTGCAGAATCACAAAACTGCAAGATTTGGTTATTTGTCTGAACTTTCTAGAGCTGTGTTACATTGTATTTTTTTCCTTTGGGCGCAAGAAAATAACATTTTAGATTTTTGTGGATTAATAATTGGACTATGATCTGAAGAGTATTAAATTAATTTACTGACATTGTTTTATAAAATTTCGGTAGTATTATCGACATTATCTGGGTTGAAATAATGGAGAAGCTGCGTATCATCTGCAAAGGAGTGTACATGAGAATTATCAAAAATAAAAGGGATAAATTATCAAGTCCTACGTAATTTAATTTAGCAAGTAATAACTTCTCATTTATGTCAAGGGCTTTCGAATAGTCTATAACTATTAACGCTAGTGCAACATTCTTACCAATGGCACTTAAAATATTGTCTTGCAGATTGACTGGGGCAGATGTACTATAATTTTTTCTGAAATCGGGTTGAGTATCGGGAAGTATAAATTATTTTTCTAGGTACGCGGTCAATTGAAACAATTTTTTCAAAAATTTTGGATAAAATTGAAATTAAACTGATAGGTCTGACATCACTATACTCAGTGGGTTTCTTTTTTTAGGAATTGTAATAATTAGAGCTGATTTCCATGTGATTGGAAAGTAGCCTTTTTGCAAACAGTCGTTAAAGATGTAGATAATGTGACGGAGAATAACTGGCAACCAAATCTGGATCATTGAGAGGGATATACCATTAATTCCCTTTGCATCAGACTTAAGGCTCCTTGTTGCCTGTAATCGCCTAATCTCATTACATCAAAAAAATATATACGGAACTGAATTTATTTTTGGTATAATGCTCGCAAGCTAGTGAATCAACAAGTTTGTAGCTATAAAGAGACATAAAATAATCATTAATTTTGGAAGGGTAATTAAAACTTGCTGGAAGGCTTGGTTCACTACGAAAATGTATATCAAGTTGGTTTGAGAGACTTCCACAATTTTTTTCCATTGAATTTTACAAAATATCAATATATATATAATAGTATGTTTTTTATCCCTCCTGAACATGTAAGGAACACTGTTTCTAAGCAATTTGTTATCATAGGCTTCCACAGTCTTATTAGCCTTATATAAAGCTTGTGCAGAATCATTTTCTTCGAGAACAGTACGCAGTTCGTCAGTTAACGATGGTGATGGTGGCTTTTTGACTCTTACAGTCTTAAAAGGTGCATGGTTATTTACTCGACAACCTTCTCATCTGTAATTATTTTTTGCAAAACAACTCACATAGTAACAGCATGGGCGTCACAAGAAAGTACGAAACAGTGCCAGGTACTTTTATCGATCGATATGTCACTCTGCTGTGAATTTCCATAGTCACAGTCTTCAGAGTCTACTTATGTAGCCGAAACACCAGAATACAAACCTTCATAGGACACGACACCAAAGCTTGTAGGTGGAAATGGTCCACTTATATATGAAAACTCAAAATACCCCTTTCCTCAGTAAACTAGATTCTCCACAGCTATTTTGGCTTTCCTCTTTAACGAAACAACCCAGCATGGGAGAGTTTCATTTTCTCGGGTTAATCAGTTTGGGTAGATCAAAGCAAAAGTACATTTTTTTAATATAAAGAGAACGAACAGAGCCAGCACAATGAGGTTAATTGTCTTCTTTTTACGATTCCCACTATCCGACTGCCGCCTTTTTGAACGCGGCCATGTTATCTCCTTCTAAAAGAAAACGGATTCCGGCTGTGGATGTTAGCGTTAATGTCTCTATTGAAATGTGCTCGGTTCTTTCGCTAAATGAAAACCCTTGGACGAAAATATTTATCTGGACTTTATTTCCCACACTTTTATTTCTTTCGAGGTCACACTTTACTTCACGTAGACAGCTAAACGGAGATGCAACTCTTTTTTAAACAGGGGAAAGCTTTTATCGTCTCTATCAGGTCTGATTACCGCATAGTCATTAAAACCTCTCAGACGCCTGTCATATATGGTGTTTCAAAATATCTAATCGATCCCTGAAACTCATATACAGGGTGTTTCAGAACTATGGGACCAAACTTGTAGGGGTTATTCAGTGTAACAGTAGAAAACTCATATCCGGCGCTTGTGTATTGTTATCTTTAAAAACGATAACAGAGATTGTTTTTTGTAGCTGCATTCCATATCGCCTTAGTCGTGCTTTCGTATTTGTGAAGTTTGCAAGAATTTAACAAAAATTAATTGTTGCTAATGAAAAACTTTACCAATCAAGAATTGGCGGATATGCATAAGGCATACGGAGCAACAAGCTGCAATGCACGAGCAGCAGCGCGATTGTATCAAGAACGCTGTCCCGAACGACAGCATTGGGGATACAAAAAGTTTATTGCTATGCATCGGTGGCTCTCAGAGACAGATGTTTAAAACCAACATACATGATACTGGTGCTGCTCGAACCGTAGGAACGGTCGAATTTGATGAAGAGGTCCTTCAGCGAATTTCCCATGAACCGTCAAGTAGCACACGTCACATTGCTGAGGATATGAACACGAGTAATGCTTCCGTCTGGCGGGTGCTACACGAGCAACAACTTTGTACTTACCACTTCCAGAAAGTTCAAGGATTTTTTCCTGTGGGGACATGTAAAGTCTTTGGTTTACGAAACTTCAGTAGAAACAGAGCAAGACTTAATTGGACGAATTACAGCAGCATTTGAAATAATTCAAAACAAGTATTAAATTTTTAGTCAAATCCACCGAAATCATGTGCGACGTTAAAATCGGTGTATTCAGGTTGGAGGAAGACATTTTGAACAATTGCTGTGATGATCTCATGTACAAAAGGCAAAAACTGAATGCATTAAATCCTATTTATTCAATTCATCGTCGTTCTAAATTTTAACGCGTTTTAGGGCCGTAGTGCCGTAGTGACACTTTTCCGGTTAAGGGTCCCTATACTCAAATGTTTTCTACTGTATACAGTATATAGGTGAATAACCCCTAGAAGTTTGATCCCCTAGTTCTATAACACCCTGTAGAATCCTCAAACACCGGTGAGCCATATGATGGTGTCCATAGAAAAAAATTAACCTAATTATGTCATCAGAAATGCACTACCCCTCACATACTGCTAATTTTGTAAACTTTAGCTATGTAAATATTTGGAAGCCTGAGCTGCACTGAGAAAACGTGATCAATTAACAAGATTTCTTGGAAAATATCCATTAACCGTAATGATTTTTTCAATTATTCTAGTAACTAATTTATTAAGTTTAATTGAGATGGATTTTTTGGAACCAGCTTAATGGGACCATTACGTATAAAAGGTACATTCAAAACAATTGGAAATTTTAAGAAAAACAGTTAAACTGTTTATTTGAATCGCATACTCGAGGCCCGGCCCTTCATTTGCGAATGATTGGGAGTATGCGACTGGCGCAGTGCCGATGACGCGCTTAAAACCCCTCAGTTTTGTTTGTGATTTTCGTGATGAGCTCCATGAAATACTCGAGCATATATCAATAAATAAAAAAATGAAAAATACAGATGATATCTGGCAAATCGGAAGAAGCAAAACAAGATTGTTTCGACTACAGAAATAAACTATCCAATTTAATAACAGCCACAAAACAAAAATATTATACGGAGATATTACAAAAAAGTAAATCCGATTCTGAAACGGTATGGAATACCATCAACCAAATCTGTAACTCAAACAAGCCAAAACAAGTACTAAACAAATCAAAACTACTAATACTGTAATCACTGCAGATACAGATATTGCTAACGTTTTCAATAACTATTTTGTTCAAGTGGGAGAGAAACTGCAACTAAAATAAATAAACATAACACCAATATTCCATCTAGAGTAATCATAGAAAATTCAATCTTTCTTGAACCAGTTACAGAAAATTAAACAGAATATACCATTTACAGCAAACAGTCTTAGATGGGATAAGGTCAGAGGTACTAAAAAAAATTGCACCTGAAATTAGAAAACCACTAACATTTCTAACAAATTTTATAATTGAATATGGGGTTTCTTCAGACCCTTACAAAATAGGACTAATAACACCGGTTCATAAATCTGGCGACATATCTAATACCAGCAACTATAGACCAATAACATTAATATCTAATTTGTCAAAGATAGTCGAAAAAAATCGTAAAGGCCAGGCTCATTAGTTTTTTCAACAAAAATAAGCTTATACATGAAAATCAATTTGGATTTCAAAAAAATAAATCTACTCACTTCTTGACTTCAAAAATTCATAAATTATTAGAGCAAAGTAAATATACATTATTAATATTCTTAGACCTAGCAAAAGCGTTCGATACGGTGGATCACTCGCAACTATTAAAACCTGTATACGATGCAGGAATTAGAGGAAACGCTCAAAACCTTATGAGAAGTTACCTGTTTTACAGAAAGCAATATGTTCAAATAAATGATTCCATAAGTTCAGAAAAAAATGTGACTTATGGTGTACCACAAGGGACAGCTTTAGGCCCGTTATTTTTTACTGTGTATATCAATAGCCTACTTAACTTAAAGTCACAAGGCACAATAATATGTTTTGCAGATGACACACCGATACTTTATTCTAATACCAATTCCTGGGATAATATTAAAGAGACTGTTGAAAATGTCATTATTTTAATTTCAGATTGGTTTAGACACAAATATCTAACAATCTATTTTCAGAAAATCATGTACATGCCGTTCACAAACTTTAAAAATAAATTACCGTCATTTACCTCTTTACAAATTAAATGTGACAATACAAGTATATTAATACATTCCGCTGATAAAACAAAATATTTAGGTGTTCATTTGGATCCTCATTTAAAGTGGAATTTCCATGTTGATCATATAGTAACTAAGTTAAGACGATTATTATTTAAATTCAAGTACCTCACCAAATATCTAGACCATGAAACAATGAAGATGTTATATCATGCAACTATTGAATGTCGCCTAAATTGTGCCATACTAGCTTGGGGTGGTGCTCTCACCAACCAAATTAAGAAGTTAGAAATAATCCAAAAACAATTTTTGAAAATTATTTTTAAACGGTCAATCTGATATCCATCTGATATGTTACATTCCGAAGCGAGACTACTCGATCTTAGGCAACTCTTTTTTTACAATGTTGTGATAAACTTATTCAAAAATAAACCAAACCTCATTTCATTGGACCACAAATATGAAACAAGAAGTAGAGTCGAGGATATTAAAAGAAAACCATTTACAACAAAAAATGTAGGTCAAAGATGCTTCAGTTACCTCTCTACTAGATTTTATAACTTTTTACCAAGCCATATAAAATTCATTTCAAATAAAAATAGATTCAAAATTGAAATAAAAAAATTTTTGTTAAATAATAATCGATACGAAATATAAAAACTCACTTAAATGGAAATAAATTAATATTTGAATATAACATTACTACACTTACGTTTATGGTAATGTTGTGTATTAACTATATTTAACTATCTTCAAAGCAAAAATTGTTATGAAAAATGTTTTCCGGCGCACAAGAATTAAATTCTTCTGTGGAATTATTTCAGTTTATTAGCGTATATATGCATACTTATTTTCAATAGACTGTAATACTTTGAATAAGCTTATATTATTATTGTTATTATTATAAGGCGCTTAGTGACCTACAAACATGGTTAGACACTTTCTTGCTCCCAATAAAACACTCTCTATATGGGTGTCACTACTGTCGTGACAGAATGGGAAGAACTAAGGAAATATATTTTTGCAGCCATACTTAGTTCAGTGTAGGGCATTTATACCAAACATACATGTAACATAGGCTTAATATGCGTCTCGGACATGCCTTTTATTGAATTGGATATCGACTGACTTTTTGATATCCTTATGGTTTAACGATAGAATGTTGCGCAAGTGCTATATCACCAATTATGAAACACTGAGTATATGTTCTGATGGATTCAATACGTATAGCGTATAATGTATAGGTATTCGTATATAGGAACTCCATCCTCCTGTTGAAAATATTGTAGTTTGTTTACAGTGATGTCGGACTTATTTAAATATGTTAGTGCATTGAATGATTGTCAGTGCAATATTGTCTTCTTATCAGAAATAGAAGTAGGGGTGACTGGGGCTGGTTGCTACAGGGGTAAGTAATTATAATGGCCACAGTGGCGAAACGGAGAAAGCCACATTGGCGTAGACAGAGATAAATAGTCACGCCACGATCGGCTGCGCGAGCCAGTGGTGGCAAGATTATTGTAAAAGGAGTCCGTACAGGTCGCCATAAAATTTGCAGTTTAGTAACATGTTCGATTTTTAGAAATATTGGTCTAGAGCAGGCCTCTCCAACTCAAGCACTTGGTGCTGGTGCGCTCCGGTGCTGAACCTAGCGGCACCGGTGCCGTTCCCCCTCCACCTCGACGGCACAGCTGTCGCGACAGAGAGAAACATATTAACCGACTGCCTCTCGGGCGCGGGCCATTTCTTAATAGGATAAGACAAAGTGGTTTTTTAGCGTCTTAACGTGCATCTTTTTTTAAACAATGTCAGAAACCTATTTTTTGTAAATACTGATGGAAAAGCAAAATGTTTAATTTGTCACACGGTATTGAGGCCAGCCCTTCTAAGTTCTGAAACGGTAATTATTAATTTGGTCGTAGTTGATTATTATTAATGGTGTCGTAATGCAAGTTATACCGTTGCTTTGAAAATCGCAAAAAGTTTACTGTCCGGTGCACTTGTCAAAGAATTCTTAGTGGAGTGTGCAGAAATATTGTGCCCGTCTCCTGTAACCAACTTTGAGACAATTAGTATTTCCGAGCAAACAATTTGTCGTCAGATACTTGAACTCGGTGCAGATTTAAAAGAACAACTGGGGGCAAATGTGCCCATTTTGTGTAGTATTCTATAGCTCTCGATGAAAGTAAAGACATTTATGACACAGCATAATTAGCTGTTTTCGTTAAAGGTGTCGAAATAGTCTTTACTATCACCGACGAACTACTAGACGTTATACTCCTCAAATATACAATGGCCGGAGAAGATATTTTTGATGCTGTAGAATACACAATGAATTACATGAGTATACTACTCAAAAGTTTGTGTAGTGTTGTTGCTGATGGAGCGCCAGCAATGTTATCGGAAGCACAAGGTTTTACTGGGCGAGTGAAAATAAAAGTACGCGATGCTGGGCTACCTCTGATATCATCGGTATACTGCATATTATATGCATATAACATGTGTCAATTTCTGCAGAAAGCAAGGTCTCAACCACGGCAGTTTGAAGTATTATTCAAAGACCTGGAAGCAAGTTACTGTGACGTACCCTTTTATTGCGTTACGCGCTGGTTAAGCTGCGCAAAAGTGCTGAAGATTTTTTTTGGAAGTCATTGACGACGTTGAGATGTTTATGCAAATGAGATTTTTACGACGCCATCTTCAGTGCTTTTAAAAACAGAACCGCCGCAGTTACAAATGGAGCTGATTATGCTTCAATGCAATAAGATCCTTAAGGATAGATACTACCACTACTATAGTAATTTAATTTCATTTTATCAACGTGTTAAGCAGCAAGATTTTACCAAAATTCTTGCACTGGCCTTGGAAACTTGCTCCATGTTCGGTAGAACGTACATCTGCGAGCAGATGTTTTCTTTTTTTTATGCTCCAACCACCACGAAGTCCTATGGCCTAAGCACCCATTGGGTACCGTGGGGCTATAGGGGGACACGTGGGAAAGGGGGAACGCTTCATGGACTCTGGCGAGGTAACACGTGTGCATTCAACATGCACACATTCTGGCTCCGCCTAAGAGATCCACCGGGTGGTACCTCCGCGTTCGACAGTCAGAGACCGTCTACCACCTACGGACAATGACAACGTCCATAGCCAAGGGAAAAATTTCTCCTGGGACGGGACTCGAACCCGTACAGCGCACGGCAACTGATCAGGAGACCGAAGTCTACCACTGCGGCCACCGCTGCTGCCTGCCATAATGAATTTGAACAAAACTAAAAACAGGTCTTTGTCTGATGTGTCCTTAGAGGCGATACTCAGAATTTCCACTGCTCAAGCCACTGTACCAAATATTAGAAAACTTGATGAATCGAAACGGAAACGCTGTCAAAGATCATCTTAAAAGTAAATGTGTTTACGTCGAAATTATGAAAATTATTTCATCACTCGCGCGATCAGACCAATTCAAATGTCAATACGAATGTTACTCACTTTCCGTTGGGGCTGGGAGCCGGCGAAATCAAACCTTATCGCGGATTCGACTAATCTTAGTAATAATATGTAGTTTTTAAGTATATTAACAAAAAAGGCTTGGTATGCCGATGAAAGTTCCTGTCATATCGACTTGAAGATACAACATGACGGTAGGATTTTACCATAACCTATACATATATCGACGGTCATGACGTTTCATATTCATTTTACACATACTTTCAAACATCTAGTAGCCTGGTGTCAAACTGACAGACTCAAATGGGCTTTTAAATGCAAGCATGAAGCATACAAACAGGATGTATTTTTTTTATCTATTTGCATTGCCTGTTATAGCTTTCAATCGGTACGACGGAAACTTCTGGCGGAAATCAGTTTGTCATACCATGTTTTTCCAAGTGCGCCTAAAATTTTCATCAAACCTTGTAGGCTTCATTGGATTCGGTGATGACGGTGAAATTCTCTTGTCACGCTGTATCTTTAAGTCGGTATGACAGGTACTTCTGGCAGGATGCGTCCCGTCTTACTGAGCTCTTCTTGTTCATTTACTTAAAAACTACATATTATAACTAAATTTAGTCGAATCCGCAATGAAGGTATGCTCAATGCCACCAGCTCCCGGGTCATTTCTATTCGCAGGGTGCTACGGTTAGCACAACACCTTCCTCGCGATGCGTATGCCGCTGCCTAATCCCTCCCCCACCTTCACGGAGTCACACCGCAGCATTGTGCTGCGAGCGGTGCTCGGCGCTGGAGTGGTAGTACCTGAGTTGGTCTGATTTCTATACAAACGGAAATGTGTTTCTTGTGTTAGTTATGCCCTAATTAATTTATTTTTCGATGAATCTATGTTTTTACAGTTATATTTATTCGCTTTTTTATACAAAATTTTTAACAGTCAGTTTTGGGGTTGGGGCTACAAGTGACATTTGCTCGGGGCCGGTTGTGATTTGTCACTAAATGCCGCTTAGTGTTTTTTGCCGGCAGATATAATTTAAGGTTTAATATTTGTTGTTTTGTTGTAGGGTGGGGACGTATACAAAGAAACTTGACCGTTGCAAAGCATCTAAAGGTACGTACGAACACGTAGCAGCGATTTTAGATCAGGAAATCGAGGCATCGCCTAAGATTTTGGATTATGCCATATGTCGCTAACGGGGAAGACGATGACTATCTCTATTCACGATATACCATCACTAGTGACCAAAACTTTACCTTTGACATTAAATCCAACCAACATCTTAAAAGACTGATATTGCATCATTTCATAAAGACATTTTGCAGGATGAAGACTTTTTGTCTGCCTTTGTTACCGTCAGACCAATTGACGACACGGCCAAACATCAAAAATACCACTGCTTGAACACAGAACGTGGTGGCTGAAACTCAAGCTCCGCCTTCTTCTCATTCTTTTATAGAGATTGCCAAAATTCTTTTTTACCTGAGATTGTTCGGCCTAATACAAAATGTGTAGCGAGAACAACCAAAATAATAAGACACACCGGAAAAAAGCTTTGGAGCTGGAACAGAGCAATAAAAAGGAAAATAAATTGAAGAAAGGAAAATTAACGTAAGGAGGAAAGGCAAAGTCAAACACAAGAAAGAATAATGAACAAGAAAATACCAGTAAGAAGAGTAAAACGAACAAAAAAAAACAGGGAAGATTTCTGTAAAGAGGAAGTTATTATATGACGCGGACGAAGACGAAGAAAGTGGAGATGACGGATATTTTTGACTGATATTTTGTGACTCTTATGATCCGAAGAAAGCTGGAGAAGGACGGGTACAGTGTGTACTTTGTAAAAATTGGTCACATGTGAAATGCGTAAGGGGAAATATTGGCCAATACGTTTGTTTGAATTGTGAAAGAGATTGTTCAGACCAGAGTGACTGAAGTGCATTGATTTCAAAACTGATTTTTTTTTTAGGAAGAGCATGGCTTATTTTTGATAATGGGGCTTTATTTACGTATTGTTAATTCATACCAGATATCTATTCAATAAAAGGTTTATAATCTTATGAATATAGGTCGTACGAAGTGTGAGACTAAAATTATGAGTCGACTTTGTTAGGCTAGTTGTGATTTTGTTTTAAGTTAGAAGGATACTGTTATTTTGTTATGATGAGGCCAAGGACTGACCTAAGACATAATTAAGTGTCATTTACATCAAGAAAAGTGATTATGATACTTATTCCTAACAAAAAGCAGTTTATTAAGATTGATTTTTATTGTAACATTTTACCCTGTGTAGTGTAACTTCTAGCCGCTTTGATGGGGTAAGGGTTACATATAGTTTCGTAGATTTCTTCCAATAATGTCATTTTTATTAGTCTTTCTGTTTCATAAAATTTGTTTTAGATCTATATTCTGAACAGTAAGTTTATCGAATAAACCTATGGTCAGGTAAACTAATCAAAAACGTACAAAGTACAAATATATGACACTTTGAAATAAAAATGTCACAATCATCCCCAGTCTCCCCTACAACGTTTGTACATAACGTACTCATGATCAAGTGGCCTAATCCAGTTTAAGGTATACCTTTCCCTACTTTTTGCATTTCGAACAAGTGAATGATGATATATTATAACCTGTCTCTAGACAATCATATTTTAAAGATAGTGTAAAAGATTCTAATTGAAAGAATAGTGATTGGGTTATACTGCCTGCCATTTTGAAAAATCGCGTTTCTAGAAAATTGCTGCATGGCGCCATTCTTCATTTCTTGATACTTTTATTTTTCCTAACTCAAATGTATACTTGATAACTTGATAGCTTCATCCATTACTACTATATTATCACCATTGGTTTCCTCATAAAAGATACAAAAATGCTTTTTTGCATGAACGCTCATTGGTCATTATTGCCCCCAGTAGCGAGCAGTAAAAAATTGCTGCCTTGGCATTATGTAATTTAAACCGAATTCATCAATTTTGCTATTCAATTAAACAGCTTAATGAACAAATCCGAATTCCTGCTCTTAGTAAAGGGATGTATTCCAGTGGCGTACCACCAAAAGCATTTTTTGGTTTGGTAAGAAACACTAATAACTTAAAAATTTTTGTTTTTGAAAATGCTATGATGCTGGCCAACATTTTTTGTCTGGAATTTTTTATCTTTCTCAATCAGTATTAGCATACGATGAAGAAAAAATGGCTCCACAAGAGGCGTTTGGTGGAGGTGGCATGACTGTTTGAGGTGGTGTTATGTACAATGGTAAAACCGAACTTGTTATTTCAAACAGGACAGTCAATGCTGCAGTTTATACGGACAAAATTTTAAACAATATTGATGTACCTGTTGCACAAGATTTTGGGAATGATTTTGTCTTCATCGACGATAACGCCAGGCTACACAGAGATCGTACGGTTATAAACTTTTGGCAGAAAATGTTACGGTTTAAATTACATGATGTCAAATTAGCAAATTTTTACTGCACGCCACTGGAGGCAATAACGTTAAATCAGTGCTTCAATCTCCTCTCGGGCTCAAGAAATTCCACTTTAGGCAACAATATCTGAAAAAATACCCATTTTCAAGAGAATCCCGAAAAAAGACCCTTTTTAGCGATAAATGTAACGCTTTTTAAAATTCGATAATTTAAGTTATGGGCAAGTTTCGAAACATTTGAGAAATTCCTTTTTTATGATGAGTTACAAAAGAATCTTTCCGATAATCCTTCTCTACCTTGACGAAATTTTTCATAACCCCATTGGCTTGCTTTGTTCAGATCGTTAAAACATTTCTTGAATCCTTATTCCCAGAATCAGAAGCGAATGATCATCTTCTGACAGGATTGCTCCCGCGCTATAAGCTCAGGCCGTATCTAACCACATATATAGCATTAATGAATTCCGAGAAAATGACATTTTTATTAAGATTGATGTCTGATTCGGTTAGCGAGGTCAAATTTAAAAACATTGATTCCCACTAACGAGTCTCGACGTATATGACTGCTGTAAGCAGAGCCATATTTCATAAACGAGATATTAATTGAAGCAGATTCATCTCAAGTGTTCACCACGTCTCATTTGATTGATAAATAATTAACCCAGATGTGCCCAATGGCTTATGTAGTACATTTCAAACTTGTCGATTCTTGTCAAAAGGGGTCTGTTTAGTATAACGTTGTTCGGCTTAGGGTATGGTTGTTAGTTGTCGTTTTCTAACGGACTATTAGTGTACTTTGAAGTCTAAGTACCGCATTTCGACGAAATGGCTAAATACGGCATCAGGTTTGCAAGGTAAGTTCTAGCAGACCCTCTGTCGATGATCGCTTAGCGACATCGATAGAATGTGCGAGGTAAAGGGAACCAACCCGGCGTTCCCAGAGACTGAAACACATGAGGAGACGTTGTAGCAGACCGCAGGTCACGCACAACACAAACATGGCCTACCGAGACGCTGATGAGTCGGGCCACGCGGAGGTTAGGGTTTAGTGGGTATTAGGTGGTCTCCTCAAGACAACCTGGAGTCCCACACACGCCGTAGCGATGGTATAGTGCATAAACGCATTCCCCCCTCACCAAAAAAAAAAAAAAAGGTAAGCTGTATTTTGATGATTTACATTGAAGTGGATTCCATATAATGGAACAAATTGCTACATATAAAGTCGACAGAAGGAATATATGCTTGAGGCAATGAATAATATTGCCTAACTTTTTCACAGTTTAGAAAAAAATCTATCCGTCCTATATAAAGTACATTGGGCAAATATATTACTGCCACTTTTTCTAAATTACCCTCAGTTTTTGGTTTATGGTTTATGTATACAGGCTGACTTCGAAGTTGAGTCATTTATTTTAACAGTGAGTAGATCAGATCAAAAGAAATGTTCTTTTCCTTTAACATTTTTCTGGTAAAATTAAAGTAACAAAGTTATAGCCCTTTAGAAGTTTGAGTAGCGCCCTGTCTCAATAATAATATTATGTGCTCGTGTTTGGCAACAACGGATATAATCCACCTTATCGGTTCATCACATCGAAAAGAAAAAAGCGAAAGAATTTGAAACGCTTATCACGATGTTTTTACTACAATTCTATTCAGTTGTATTCAGTCAATGTGTTAGTCGCTAACGCGTGAGTAAATAGTGGTGTTTGTTGCGTGGCTCAAACGGAATAAAAAATGGCACATGTCTACGAAAATGCTAAACTTGTGGACATGATTCTTATTTACGGGGGGGGGTCTTTACAAAATGCTGCCGCGGCATCACGGATTTATGCGGATCGGTTTCTCAATCGAGTGCAACCAATCCCTCGTGCCTTTGTTAATGTAGTACAAAGGGCTCGTGAATCAGGTGACTTAAGACCTCACAGGGGTTACAGGGGTTTTTTATTGCATGAAGCCCTGGCTGTGATCGAAGATGACAAAGTGCAAGCCGATACCATCACACTGTTTTCACCTAACAATGCTTCCGAAAATCTCACAGATGAAGATTTGGCGAAGAAGACAATGTGTATATAAATAATTTGCCGCGATCTCAAATGCAGAGCGAATGATAAATGTAATACTGACTCAGAAGACGACATACCCTTGAGTCAATTGTCAGCAGCAATCAAAGGAACACGCAAGCAGGCAAAGAAAGAGAAACGTTATCATTATGTGAAAGAGCATTTAGAGTATTGGTGCTGCTTTTGACAATCCTTATCATGTTATTTGGTTGGCTTTTGGGTTGTTAGGCCGTCGTAAAATGTTTTTACTTGACGTTTCGTTAACACGAGCGGTCGACATCTTCTCCAGGTAAAGCAGCCACATGTGGTCCAGTTATATGTAAAATAGGACCATGGGAAGGGTTGACCGTTCTAACCAAAATATAAGCCTCTATCGTACCGCCATAACAGGAAAAAAGCAGTATTTTTTTCAGATAACTTACTGCATAGGTATTGCAATGCAGAATTCCTGGCAAATTCATAAAAAATTAGGCGGAACGATGGCCCATTTAACTTTAAGAAGAGCAGTTGCAAATTGAATGCTGGTTAAAAATAAAAAGAATGTGTGTATCAGATGGGAAACAAATCTCAATCACAAAATCGGGAGTTGCGATGTGACCATCTGGACCAGTGGGTACTACCACAAGAAAAGCAAACAAGATGAGCAGCTTGTCATCAGAAAACTCAAGTCGCTGTCAAAAATGTGACAAAGGGTTGCATGTTAAGTGTTTTTGATGTATCATGCTAAGCCCAAATGATTTTAATGCAGCATAGCAAGTGCCCATGGTCCTATATAAAAGTCTTTTGACAGAAAAATCAGTTTCAGAAGTTTTAGTTGTGTTCTTGTACACTATTAGTGCCCCTTTAATGCAAAACTATGAAGAAGTCAGAGTCATGATAACGTTGGGCATATCTGGGTTAAGGCACTAGTCATTAAGTCATTAAACGAAAATTAGTATAACTTATGCTCTATTGTTTTAACCGACTCCCTTCTACCGATATGACAGCAGACTTTGATCCTCATTGGCTATGCCGACCCTTGTACATCCTGCAACGGTATCCTGCAGAAGGTTAGGAAGCCTGGGGATGTTATGAGATTTCTCGAGAGTAGTTTCAAAAACGAGATATTCGGTTTTTTTTGTTACATGGCACTTTCGTCTCGAAAAATCATGTTACTCACTTCTGTCGATATGCCTGCTAATCCTTGCCCTCTTTAAATTGGAAAGTACCTCTTGGATTCAGATGCACTGCAAAAATGCATTTTTTCCATTTGACTCTAACGGCTCAAAGTTTGAATATTTATTGTGATTGAGAAACGATAACCCATGCCAATTTTCAGCCAAATTTAGAATTTGAAAGTTAATAGGGAAACCATGTGTGGATATCAAAACATAATTCCTATTCGACAAATAAAACACAGCTTTATTTGTCTCTTTTATTTGTTAGATAGAACGTTATTTACCAAATTTTCTTTTCAAAGTTTTCTTTTTACAGTCAGGATATACCTGGCTGTGTTCTTTTACGCAACGGAATAATTTTTTGTTGTTCCTCATCAGCAGTAATTAAGCCATTGTCAACTCTTCTCAGTGTTTGCAGCTTATTCTTAAAACTGTCATCAATTTTAAACTACTTGCTCTTGATTGAAACAAAGTCATCGATACTTTTCTCTGAAATGAAAAACCGAAGAATAGCTACCATCTAAAAATATTGGTCCTATCCGTCTGACCACAGACAGTCAACCATGGACAGATGTTTTGTGCTTTCTGGCAACTCATCAGCATCATCTAGGCTCGCTCTCAGGTCAGGACAACGAACGAAAGCATACCATCTAATCTCAATCTGAGGTTTAAGATCTATCAAAAGAAGACAGTACCTATAAGGTGCGATGAATTGTCAGAATCGCAGTTTACGCTGGCTTATTTTAACAGTTAGTATATTATATCGAAGCAGTGAAAGAAGACAAAAGGAAACTTATTCATAGGCAGCAGCGGTGGTCGCAGTAGTAGACTCTTCGCCGTGCGCTGTCCGGGTTCAAATACCGTCCCAGGAGAATTGTTTCTCTTGGCTATGGATGTTGTGATTGTCCGTAGATAGTAGACGGTCTCTGACTGTCGAACGCGGAGGTACCACCCGGCGGATCTCGTAGGCGGGTCCAAATCTGTGCATGTTGCATGGACACGTGTTCCCTCGCCAGAGTCCGTGTGGCGTTCCCCCTCTCCCCTGTATCTCACTAATAGCCCCACGGTACCCCATAGGTGTTTAGGCCTTAGGCCTTCGTGGTAGTTGGAGTATAAAAAAAAGAAGTAGGCCAAAAAGCTCTTCTTTCGATGGGACGTAGCGTTTACCGTTGGCTGATGAACTCTCTTTGGCTAAACTAGCAACAGTTTTTACTTTAGTTTACACATCTACATCGTCATCAAACAGAGATAAGACAGAGACCTCATCTGTCAAATACCATAAATGTTGACAGAACTTTTGTAAAGCGGCGTTTGAAATTTGTCAATTCGTTCGTAAGCCTTCATTGCCTTTAAAAAGCATAAATCTTGGTTAGGTGCTTTTAGCACTAAACTGCATTGCAACCACGGTTTCACGTATGTTGTCAGGATGAAGAGGCAGATATCTAACAGAGCTACCTTATCCTTATTAGAAAGTTTGAGTTGGTAGCTTAGTAACGCTATGGTTAATGGCGCCTGGCGATGGAATCTTAAATTTTTTATCTGTATCTCCGCCAAGGAATATTATTGCAAGTTCTATTAATTCTGGATAGTCGTATCTAGCAACGTCTTTGGTCTGCTCTCGTGAAATTGCTAACATTTATTTTTGTCTCCGAGCTTAAACTAAATTTCTTTCCATATTAATACGACTGATTTATTCCCATTAAATTCAATACATAGATGGCTTGTCCGTAAGACCTTTACCCGTTAGGCACTGTCCGATGTACGTTAGTTACATCTGTCAGTTCTGGTTGCCCAGAAACCAGACAATTTCAAGAAAAAGGAGGAAAAGAAAAGAAAAAAGGAGAAGGGACAGGAGTGTATTAGTTTAAGAGGAAACCCTGGGTTTTTTGGTTTGCTGCACGGCATGGGTATCATGTAAGAAACCTATAAAACATAAAAAAAAACCTACAAGATGTCATCTTGCAAACTAGGTAGTTTTTAGGGCGCAAACAGTCATTCCACGTTTGCTCACTAGGATCGTTGTGAACGTCCATCTAAGCAGGAATCACACAACTAAACTAAACGCATTGTTGGTTGCATATGTTTTGTCTGTAGTTTTTATGTCTGAGAAGAAAGTTGGTTGAACAGCAAGATCGCATCTGGATGATTATGTGTATTGGTCTGCATGTGTATAAAATCGGTGACATTTGCTGTGTGAGAAAATCATTACTGAATATGCTGCCAATAAATATCTATTGGCTGTGCCCGACGGGTTATTTTTAATGTTGTGCTTACTGAAAAGAGGTTTTGTTCAAAGTTATAAATTACGAAAAACTGAGGAGAGTTACGGGAAATCATCACCGCGCCCGCGTTGTATGTAATTACTGTTAGCATGTATATGGCTTGTAATTCGGCGGTGTAAAGTGAATATAATTATTTCTTATCTCTCGCATTTTTGAAATTGAGCAAATATGTGTATGTAATTTCCAGAATGGATAAGAAAAAGTAGATGCGCAACTAATTTCTAGCTTTGAATCTCAATTAAGTGTATTTGAGACAAGAACCCAATGTAATTATCATCAACACATACAACTTATAGCTTAGACCTCCAGTAATGCCATCTCAGAAGCAGATTTTAGATCACATCAGAGCCAAAGATTGATAGCAAGCCTCGTGACGTTTAGGCAACACGTACAACTGAGTGCTGAGTTACTATCTTGTAGAAAAACCTACATAATGTAAAAAAAACAGCATAATATCAAAAAAGAAATCAGCATAATGTCACTTTTCAAGATACGTGATACCCGTGCGGATTAATTTTGAGGTGAACTAAAAACTAACACTTACTAAAGCTTGCGCTTATTTTTGTCATAGTGAGAACCATAACCGTGAATGTTTACGAACATGCTCCCACTGCGTAGCCTACTGAGTCACACATCAGAGGGTTGCAGTGCCTTATGTAAAGAATGTCAAGGTCTCAGTGTAGTGTCTCATTTGAGACATACCATGGAGGGGTTCAGTATACCTATAAAATGGGCCACTTGGAAGCAAATTCGTATTGTCGTAATTTGAGTGTTAGCTTTTTAATTGGTTTTTACTTTGCACGGTCATAATATGGTGCTCATTTTGGTGTCATCGTCATAAATCTGTTTCATATGAGTTTGTTAGAAACAAACTGGAATTCAAATCCCGAATTTTAAATAAGGCAATTCTTGAAAAAGCATTCCTTCATCTATAAAATGTACGCCTACAGCAGCTGTAATGCTGTGCCAGAATTGTCACATGTTATAATGTGGTTATTAACAAACCAATTAAGAAATATGGTTTACAGGTATGATATCAGCCTGATGCCTAGTTTTGGATGTGAGGCGCCCTGTGAAAAAAATTACATAGCCAATTGTGTATATATATGGTCAAGCTCACGTATAATATCATCACCTATCAAGTAAAAGCTAAATAATATATTACGGGATATAATGAATCATGTTCGTTCCCTAAACCGGTTATGAATTTCAATACATAACGAATTTTAGTTACATCAGAACATATTATATAAACCATATACAGCATATATTGTAGCTTCTACACAACTTAACGTTGGTTACAAAATTACCTACCAAGAAGGATTAGAAGAAAAATATTTTTAAGAATCGCTCAATCTTTGCTTTCTTACGTCTCTGAGACTCCTGATCGCTTTCACCTTTCGTATTAGCGAGGTTTCGTATCTTGGTAATATTATGCACCTACCAGACAAACTGATACGCTGAAAAACTGAACTCAATATGATTCACGGCCACAAGTTTTGCGTTTCGTTTCCCGTGCTGCGACCAATCCACGAGACTGGTAAATTGACTCACCTTGGCAGCAGAGAGACATGCAAACCTCCGCGCAGGACATACGCGTGCAGCGTATATTTTACCACGGGTCGCCGGATATCCTAGTAGCGGCATTAAAAATGTTCGACAGATTGTTTCTGCTTTTTTGTATTGTAAGTAAATCTAACGTACCTTCATGTTATAGAATAATATCAACGGCAGCTACATCACTGATACGATACCAGCGAAAAACGTTATTAGGAAATGTCTCATCCCAGGAATATGACGCATAATATAAGATACAACATTCGCACATGATATAATAATTCATATATTTGTCATTGAAACGTAGATGTGCCAGATTCGCCTTTTTTAAAGTTTAAGCTGTAGAATAAATATAATAAACGTTTTGACTGTAAAACAACTCAATTTTATTAGATTGTCTTGTGTCAAGTAGATCGACTCTATATCTCGCATCCATACTTTGATCCATTTCTCTTGAGTCACATTACATGCGGTGTTAGGTCTGGAAATACACCGAGCTTAATCTGATTGATGACATGAAAATGATAATCTAGAAAATCTTAATCGGGACAATGCAGCTCGTTCACAGGTTATGTGAAAACTTAGTATATTATGCCGTGTAACCCTACGATCGGAGGGAAAGTGGGCCACTCATCTGCAAAGTAGCTTATTGGAACTTTTCAAGTCATTTTTGGATGTATTCTCTGCTCAAAAAATACTGCACTCATTACCTATTCGTATAAGTGGCGTTGCATTAAAATATATCGAATCGGTATCCAGCAACTATATCTGTCCGAAGCAATATCATTTCTCACGTTGAATGATTTTCAAGCACTTTAAATTCCATTTTCGATATTGCATTTCCCTTAGTATCACGTTGAAAGGACCTATGTTCGCCAGTATAAGTGAAGTACTGTGGAGGAGGCAATATAGAGCCGGTAATTCGTTTATCTGATTCCATGCAAGATATACTCAGAGCCCATATACAAGGTGGACACATACAGCGTGTTCGGGGAGTAGATACAATCCTCTCAATGATAGTACACCCCCTTTAAGACAGATTTAGCCACGTGTACTTCAGTACGAAGTCTCATTTTTGACTGTCGCGGACTTTGTAAAATCCTAGAAAGAAGCCAAAATCTTGCGATACACAATCGCTTGTCCAATAATGAAGAGCAACTGCTAAAGATGATGTACAGGTTTTAAAAATAATGTTGATTTACTGAATGGTTCGATTTTTGTGTGCGCCGTGACTTTTCGGACGAATTTATGGGAAAATTTGGCATCAATGTCATTTAAAAATAATGAAAACACATCACTTCTGCTCTTACTATACAGTCACGATTTCTTTGTCGTGGAACAAAGCACTTTCAGTGAAAATTATTCATTCATTCCATAAAAAAATGCAAATTGTTGTTTCTTACGCATTTTGGTCAGTTTTACGATACCGCGTACCTTTTCTAAAGACTCTCTGGGAAAACATAGTAACTGAACAAATTCAAGATATATCAAAAAAGTAAAACTTAGTACTCCGAATGACAACTTGTAAAAACTAACAAGGCGGTAGGCCACCTCTAGCGGTATGGTATTACAAGATGGACGTGTAGTCTTGCAAGCACCTATTATGCAGACTCAAAATGCTACTTTTAAAAATAAGCAATGGAAGTAGTTAATAAGCAAGCTTTGCATTGGTAAATCATCCACCATACTTGGCAGATCAGGACCTCAGTAATTTCATACTATTTGCAAAGAACATTTCCGAACTTTTTCGGATGATAAACAGGTGATATCCACCTGTGAGTACTGATCTTCAGCAGCTGGCAAACTTTTTAGCATAAGGCTATTAAAATCTTAGAATATCAATTGAACAAGTGTATTGATGGGCTTACATAAAAAAATAGAAAATGTAGGATGGAAACATTGTAATCAACCCTGGTATTTGAGTCTCCTATTCGAGATTGGGGTTGAAGGATGCTCTCGCGGTTTTCCTATTGCTTCAGCCGCCGCGCTTATGCATCAAAGCATCCTGGGTGCCATGTGGATCGTTCAGAATTTATCGTGGAATCTGAGCAGATGGACGGAATCGGTGCTTGAATCCATTGGCGCTACCACAGGTGGATATAAAGGCATAGTAAAAATATTGTCGGGAACGACCTCTTGACTTTTCATATTGTATTCGCTCAAAACTCACTTAACGTTACTAAACCTTGATAAATCACTGCCAACGAATTCGAATAGGTTAAAAAGAGCCATGCCGTTACATTAGTTGACGACGAATTTGCGTAGTTCTAGTGCCCACTTTTGACTCATTTGTCTACCAATGCCTACCAAAGTGACAGCACTGTATCAACACAATAATGATACTTACCTGTGGAATGACATATCTTCACTGGGCTTGTGTCACTCTTTGGAAATTATGTAAGAAGTACCATATCTTGAAATCGTCTAACAGCACAATTATCTGCAAGGACTCGCACTTTTAAAAAATAATAAGGTACCGTGGGGTAATAAGGCCGGACAGGTAATAAGGCCGAAAGCCCATCAAAAGTAAAATAAATTAAATACTGGTACATACAGTGTCATCTGTTAACAGGTATGTGAATCTTAGCTCATTGAATTGAGTTAACGGCTTGTCCGGTCCACCAGAAGCTCTGTGTATTTATAGAAAAACAAGTTCATATTTATTACCGTCTGTTTGCTTGTGTTTTATGGATATTAATTAAATGTTTAATAGATAAATGTACTTTGTTTGTGCATTATTAGAAGATTCATAACCTAAAATATTTCAAATACATTGTCCAGATAATAAGGCCGTGGCCTTATTGCCTGCTCTACTAATAGTTTGCTATTAGTAAGACAGATTATAAGGCTAGAAAATAATGTGTTAAATTAGACACCTCTGATTTCGCAGATATGGAGAAGGAAAATCGAGGCATTAGGGCTCAGTGGACAGAGGAAACGATGGCAGAAGCTTTACGGTTGTTAAGAGAAGGGAATTCACAAGAAACGGTAGCACGACGTTGTGGCATTCCTCGTCGCATGCTAAGAAACCACTTGAAATCCGTTTTATCAAAACGTTCTTTAGGTGCAAAACCCCTTCTAAGCACACAAGAAAACGATTTGGCGGTTAAAATCATTCGATTTGCTGAGAAAGGTTTTCCTCTCACGTCAAAAAGTTTGCGTTTGCTGTTCCACACAAATTTCATAAAGTAACGCAGTTGGTAGGCAAGGAATGGTATCGTTCCTTTTTAAAGCGCCATCCCAACATATCACAAAGGAGAGCTCAGCAACTGAATCCCACGCGTGCTCGAAAATTGAACCGCTACATTGTCGATGATTACTTTACTACCAAATTAGGTAGTCTCTTGGATAGAAAGGGTTTAAAACACCGACCTGAAAAGCTTTACAACATGGACGAGAAGGTATGTAGACTGACACTGCAACACAAACAACGTGTGCTAGCGGAGACAGTATCAAGAAGGGATACCTAATCGCGCCAGAACATGGAGAGAATGTTACCATTGTGGCTTGTGCGAATGCCCTTGGTCAAGTGGTGCCCCCAATGATACCTTTTAAAGGTCAGCGACAGAAACCTACATATACTGATGGATTGCCTGCCGGGTCAGAGGTTTGCATGACACCCAAATGTAGCATGACGACTGGCACATTTTTAACGTGGTTGGACCACTTTATGTCTGCCCCTCCCACGATTCTGATATTCGACGGTGTATCGAGTCATTTAGATGTATCCATTGCGGACAAAGCAGAGTTTTTAGGCATAGAGCCCTTTTGTCTTCCTTCCAATACCACACACCACTCCAACCCATGGACGTGTCTGTTTTTCGCCCGTTTGAATCTCAGTGTGATCAAGAATTGCTTAATTACTGGGACCAACAGCCCAATAGAACACTAAATAAAGAGCGATTCTCAAATGTTTTGAGCAATATCTGTAGTGGCTTCAGGGCGACTGGGATATATCCCTTTAATAAACATGCCAAGCAGTCGTCTGGAGGGTGAAAAAAGTGACCATTCGATGACTACTGAAATAAACAACTGTTCCACAGAACAAGGAAGAGAAATTAGAGTAGGATACACTGAAAGGGATCCCGAAGATCTTATTCCCTCGTCTAATTTTGTGAAAAAAACGGCACAAGAGTATCCTTTTTCTGAGGTTCTTATCACACCAGATATGAAATCTAAAACGGTATCAACACGTAAAAAGGCGTTCAACTATCACGCCTAAGAGGTAAGGAGGCAAGTGTTAGAGGAACACAATTCCCAAAAAAGGCGAGCAAACTGCAAGAAACTCCATGTACCAGTTGTGCTGAATCACAAGAAAGTTGGATGTGTACAGTTTGCAACCATGACCAATTTGGTGATATGAGAGTTTGTGCATCCTGTGAGACATGGGTGCATGAAGCAAATGTTGGGCTAACCGTCGAAGACACAGAGGATTTTACTTGCCCCCAATGTATGCCCTAAGTATCCGGCCTTATTACCCGCCCTTATTTTACTGTGATGGCCTTAATACCTGCCTGGTCTAGTAATAAGGCCAATATGCAGGTACTCAGTTTTTTGTTATTAAAAAAATATATTTAAGTATTTGTAAAATGAGTTTTATTTTGTGTAACAAGCAAATGTTGAGAAACGCATAAGTGTTCATTTTAAGTTAAAACCGTTTTTAGTTTCATTAATAAAAAATATTTTCCACTAAGGGTACGAACATAGTGGAGCGACGAGGTTTCAGATTCAGATAGAGGCTAACCGCGCGGTTTGCCGCTATGTGAGTCAAAAACACAGGTTGAAACCTGTCGGGCCATAGTAGCGCGATAAGGCATGCGTCGAGTCTCTAGGAGGTTTCGAGCGACGAGTTTTAAATAGTTGCATTCAATTTTTGTCACGCGTTTTCAAGCGATTTAATAATGGATGTTGTGCAATTAATAAATAGTGTATATCACAGAAGGGCTATATGGGATCAGAGTCATCCAGATCATCGCAACCGATACGTGCTAGATAAGTTATGGGAGGAGGTAGCCAATGAATGCAATAATCAGTCGGGTAAGTAAATAATTGTATTTTATACACATTTCAACAGCTAGAACTTACATCTTGCGGTAAAATTTTAAGCTGTCTCGTAACTGATTGGAAAGAAATTAACATAGTTACAGAAAATGTCGCGAACTCTTTGACCTTCACCCAGTTGCCTTCCTCTAGGTAATTCAAACATCTGATCTCTAGGAACTGCATCAGTTACTAATGTTAAATGTCGTTGAAATCCCTCTCGGTCCAGTATTGTATTATGCAAAATGCATATCGCCTTAATGATATCATCCGCAGTCTTTTCAGTAGTCTCTATAGCTTTGGACAGAAGACGCCACTTCGCGTACATAATTCCAAAGGTGCACTCGATAGTTTTGCGTGCTCTGGACAATCTTTGGTTAAAATTTATATGTTCCAAAGAGCGGTTCCTTCGATTGTATGGTTTTAGCAAATTGGGCATTAGTGGATACGCTTCATCTGCAATAAATACGTAGGGAGCGCGGACATTTGTTCCTGGTAAACTATCTGGATTTGGCACATTTAGTTTGTTTTGGTGTATCCGTTTGTACAAATTGGAACTCTGAAACGTTCCCCCATCGCTCTGTTTGCCGTAACCTCCGACATCTATCACAAGCAATTTGTAATTTGCGTCGCAAACTCCTTGTAGGACGATAGAAAAATAATGCTTATAATTGAAGTACATGGATCCGGAATGTTGTGGTGCTATAACTTTGACGTGTTTGCCGTCAACAGCTCCGATGCAATTGGGGAAGTTCCATACTTTCATGAAGTCTGCACTTACATTTAAAAATGTTGCCGTAGTAGGTTCTGGCATGTGAAGTGGTTGCAGCATGTTCCATAATATTTTAATCATATGTTTTATAATGCTCGCAACAGTACTCCTGCCCATTCGAAAGGAAAATGCCAAGTGTCTAAAGGACGCTCCTGTTGCAAGATATCTGAAAATTTTTGTTTGTTGCAGTTAAGAAAGTTTCTGAGAAGTGGAAAAATCTACGTGATTATTTCAGAAAAGAACTGAAGAAAATACCTCTGCCCCGGTCTGGTGATCCAGGCGAAGAGGCTCTTAAAAAGAGCTCCTGGCCTCATTTCAAAAGTTTATTGTTTCTGAGAGACCAGTTTCTGCCGAGATCCAGTCATAGCAACCTGTTGGATCCCGACAATGACACACAAGTTTCGACACCCTCTACGCAGATGGATGAAAATGATGGTGACTATGACGAAGACGAAATGGACGAAACGCAGGGTGTAGAAACGCAGGAAACAGAACCCGACCACACAGAATCAGTCACTCCAATTCAAAGCACACCAAAAGAACCACGAACTATTCTAAAGAATAGGGCCCGAAAACGGTCAAATCAACTTGACGCTTTTCTTGAGATAGAGAAGAAAAAACTACAATATTTAGATGAGAAACGTGTCGCTGCAGACCGTGGCAGAGCCCTACCAGTCACAGATGACGATAAACTGTTTTTTGATAGCCTTTTGCCCCACGTGGTGAAAATTAGGCCTCATCGAAAACTTCAGTTCCGCAATCAAATTCAAAATTTGGTTCAGAAGTATGCCTATGAAGAGTACTCGAACAATCAGTCCACCATCAATGTCAGTCATTCTGTTAATCATAGCCCGACATATACATCTCAACCACAAACATCGTTTGCACATTCATCCCATTTGTTGCAGGGGTTTAATTACGCAGATCAGTAAACATTATAAGTTATTATAAGTTATCGTTCGTTGTGTTCAGAAGACAGAATATTATTTTGCGTTACCGTTTGTTTGTTTATGAATAATAAAAGTATTATCCTTAATACATAATATTCTCTTACCGAATTGTTACCACCAACATTTCTTCGGTTCCTATAGGCGCTTGATTAAAATTTGTCCATTTCTTGTTGATGCAGGGTGTAACTTGTTCTAATATATACTGAAAGGTGGCAAGTTCCATTCGAATGTAGTCAAATAGCCTGTCGGGATAATTTTTCAGTTCTAGAAATAAATGATGGAATTCCCCTAGGCGTTTCCGACTTTTATTTACGTCGTGCACACTACACTGCCGCACTCCAGTCATTAAAAGCACTTGCAGGTAAGTATTATTGAGAAGAATGTCATCGTCACTGTCGGAATACATATTTTTACGTCTATCTTCGACAAAACGCGACGCTCTACTATAACCATAGGTGCCTCTTGCCTCTACGCTCTAGACGCTACCAGATATCTGAATCTGAAACCTCGTCGCTCCACTATGTTCGTACCGTAACACGGCCTTCTTACCCGACTTTACCTTACTAAATATATGGATTTGATGACAGAACTGTCGAAAAGTGCACGTTATCCTCACTACGGACTAAGAGAAGAAGGAGACAAGAATATCATTGACTGGCTCCCTACTACCTATTTTGAATTCGTTGACCACTACAACAGAGTGCCTTATATACCCTAGTAACGTGTGAAGCCTTCTTGAAAATTCAAACATATATTATGGAACGATATGAAAATGAACAAAACTAGGCGCTATCTGAAAACTAATTGACAATATAAGGAAAATTTGACACAACACATGACAGTAAATTCCAAATCTCGTTTCGGCAACTCTACCTATGCACAGTTCAACTCTACAAGACGATTTTTAGACCAGCGATCACTGACGCATGTGCGGCTTGGTATTTACTCGGCAAAACGCATTCGCGTTGCCTACAGGTTTTGCAGAACAGAACCTTGCGTACAATCACTAGAGCCCCATGGTATGTCTCCAATGAGACCCTTCACAGAGACCTTGACATCCTTTACCTAAGAGACTACATCAAACAAGAAGCGCAGTATTATAGTCAAGCGGAGTTGCATAGCAACCCTTTGTTGCGCGAGTCATTAGACTACACAGTCGACCTAATTCGCAAGCACACAAGGCCGCAACTCGCACTGTGAACAAAATTAAATCGTGCGACTTTAGGTCCAACCAAAATTATAATTTTTCTTCAACAACGAATTTTTAAATTAATTTTAGGATCACTTTAAAATTGCTGAATACTAATTAACAATGCCAAGGCACCCCTTGAATTGACGCACTTCTTTTTTCTTTACTCTCCCCCCTTCCTCTCTTTGTTTCTTCTTCCCTTCCTTTCTCCACGGTTTTGTCTGGTATCTGGGTAACCAGACCTGACACATGACATAACTCAAACTGTGGCCTAACGCACTATACAGGTGTCACAATATTATGAAACTGCCTGCAAGGCAGTCGGATTTGACACCCTAGCTACGAGAAGATACGCCACCTTACTCCAGAAAGGTGATTTTTCACTAGTTACACTTACAGTTCGTATTGAAAACGGCAACCAAACTCGACTAACTTTATAGGTCTAAAAATATCAGCAAATAAGGTATTTGAACAAATTTCTGTTACCCCTTTTACGGCTTTGGACGTTGTCTCTACCTGTTAATTGTTTACTTTGTGGTGCCGACTTACCTTTAACCCAGATAATACATATTAATTAGCTTTCTGTCCCGCGGTCTCACCCGCGGAACTTGTAGAAATTTCCCTAGCATACAATTAAAAAACGTCCATGATTTCACATAAAAACAAGTCAAGCGTACAAAGGCCCGGGGAACATCTAGTGCAAAATAAAAGGTCCCTATCGCGTGACCATCTCACCGATTGAGTGGGGCGCTGTTGCGGGCTTGACTTGACGCTTATGGTGGAGATTTTGGTGCTTCCGCGACGCTAGATTGCAGACTCGACGATGAGACATCGGATAAAACCAGGACTATTATGTTCCTCTTGTATCAATAATTAGTAAGTGTACAAATATTTGGGCCTCTCCGTATTGTGGTTAATACATGTTGCTAGCAGACTGGACAGACAATGACATATAGACTAATGGTACCCATTCACGTACAGGCGGACTGCAGGCAATGGACTGAAATTTGACCTGCAGTCGTGGCCTGCGATATAGACCATACACGTTCAGTTGTATACAAACGATGCGGCCTGCAGGCCATCGCCTGACAGTCCTAGAACTGCAGGTCGCCTCATTATTTGCCATACATCCACAGTCCGTCGCAAAAGTTTCGCAGTTCTTGCTTGTAGTGTGTAGACAAAAGAACAATAAAGCAGTGGTAAAATGTTAAGAAAAAAGAAACTTATTTTGTTACTTTTGATTTTGCTATTAACTAATGAACGCGGAAAAAATGGCAAACGTTTTTGGGTGAAGGAATGGTTAAGAGATCGTGAAAATTTATCTCATATGAAACTCCTGAAGCGATTGAAAGATTCCAGCAGCGAAGATTTTAAAAATTATCTTAGGATGGACGAGGCTTCCTTCAGAAAATTATTAACTTTAGTTAAACCCCACATAAAACGACAGAATACAGTAATGAGAAAAGCCATTAGTGCTGAAGAAAGGTTAATAGTGACTTTGCGGTATCTGGCAACTGGACGTACATTTGAGGATTTGAAATTTTCTGCCATTATTTCTCCCCAAGCACTAGGAAAAATTATACCAGAAACCTGCGAATGGATTTACAAGGCGTTGAAAAAGGAATATATGAAGGTAAGTTCATAAAATTTTGGAATACAGTGCATAATATTTTAGAAAGAAATGGAATAGTTGAAGGAGATTGAAAGCCAAAATTTTTAGAAGCGTACATTTATAAAAGTACCTAGGTATTTATTTTTTAACCTAAATACCTCGCTAATATTCTTATTAAAAATTATGTATTTTATGCTTGCATTCCAAAATTTTCGCTTTTGTCGTAATTTGAAGTAATTTTTTATGTTTTAGTAAAATTTCAAAATAATATTTCAACTACGTATTTTATTGAAAAATGTATCCTTACATAAAAACTTAAAGGTGAACAACTTGTGTTATAGAAACGAATTTTAAATAAACTTTTGATTTCTATTGTCAAAAACATAGACAATAGGTAATAATGAACAAGTCGACAAGTAAAAACAAAACTTTAAGTATGTAGTCATTGAAGTTTCGTAAATTCATCGATTAAAAACCAGCAATTCAGTTAAAGATCCTTTAAGTTTCGACGTGTTGCCGCTTTCCTCCATTGTTTCAGGGGTAGTTTTATCAAGAGGTCTTATATAGTTTATATTTATGTCGAGGTTTTCTCCTTCTGCATTTGTGTACTGTGTTTCAGAAATAGTTGCTGAGGGTCGGGAAAGAGTGACATTTTGTTGCTGATTGTAAGTTGATGTGTGTTGCGAAGAAGTGAAAGTTTGTTGTTGCTGATTTGTTAATATGGGTTGGAAAGGAGAAGGAGTTAAAGGTTGTGGCTGTTGATTGTATTGAAGTTGCATTGGCAACATAGTATTATAATGAGATGAAACGCTATGTGCCGAATTTATACATATATGAGATTCCTCGCATAATTTCTTTTGAACACCAAGGAAGAGAAGACGGTGAAGTAATAATTCAGCATACATTTTCTGGTCGCTGTCCATTCGGCGCAGTTTATGGGCCACATTTTCTCCAATACTGTCACATTCATCATTTTCTCTGTCCAACTTAGCGCAAATCCTTTGGATACTTTCTTCCTGTCCATACTTCTTTCTTTTTGCACTATTAGAAGATCTGGAAGTTGATGGACGTGAATAGGTTGATGACTGATGCGGTGTTTGTGGTGGTGATAGCTGATATATTTCAGACGGTGCTTGCAACGCATCTTCAGTAAGCGGTGAAAATTGAGTATCATGCTGGGTGACATCTTCCTGAAAGTACAAAATACAAAATGTATATTATAATTTTTTTTACAGTTTCCAAAAACATCAGAGGAGTGGCAAGAAATAGCTTATAATATTGAAACCAGATGGAACTTTCCTAATTGTGGAGGATCTATTGATGGTAAACATCTGCGAATTGTTAAACCAGCCAACAGCGGGTCATATTTTTTTAACTACAAAGACTATCACAGTATAGTTCTCATGGCCCTTGTTAATGCTGATTACGAATTCATATATGTTAATGTAGGCTGTAATGGGCGAGTTTCTGATGGAGGGGTCTTAGAATATACAAAATTTTACGATAAACTTATAGAAAAAAAGCTAAATTTGCCTTCTAATGACGTAACAAAGCATAATTTAAATTTCGTTTTTGTGGCAGATGATGCGTTTGCATTACATGAAAATATTTTAAAACCTTTCCCGGGAAACAATTTAACAAAAGAAGAATCTATTTTCAATTATAGACTTAGCCGTGTGCGCCGCACGGTTGAGAACGCGTTCGGTATATTAGCTAATCGCTTTCGAGTATTCCATACTCCAATTAATATGCAACCTGACAAAATTGACAAAATTGTACTAGCAGCTTGCGCGTTGCATAATTTTTTGAGACGTTCTAAAACTTCATATATAACGAGAAATGATGTTGACACCGAAATTATTGACACAGGGGATATAATAAGGGGAGACTGGAGAGCAGAAAGACCATTAGATAATTTACAACCAGGATATGGTCGTAATGCTTCACGTGAAGCCAAAGAAAATAGAGTGAATTATAAAAATTTCTTTAATACTGTTGGAAAAGTTTCCTGGCAAGAAAATTTTATTTAATCAATGTACCTATTATAATATGTATCTTACTTGATAATTTTGTAGAATTAAAGAATTTATTTTAGACAAGAAATAAAAAGATTTTATTTGATTTTTTTATTTGCAAAAAATTTCCTTACCTCATTATTGGCATCGTCACCCTCCGACTCCGACTCATCATCATTTGAAACTGACATCCTAGGTTCTTCCTGCGAAGCCGTAAAAAGCAGTAATTTATAATACCAAAGAGTTGGCTCATACAGCTCTTCTGTAGATGATCCACTTCTTTTTGATTTTAGAACTTTTTTGTGCTCCTTTCGAAAGGCACTTCTAATATTATTAATTTTCTTTTTTACCATATCCATCGAAGCATTTTTGTCTACGGTTTTGCAATAACTTATAAGTTTCTCATACGCCTTTGCCTTTTCTTTTCGATTTGAATACTGTTTTGACTTAATATTCCATAAACTTGGTAACTGTCGATAAATATCAATAAAACCAGTAACAAACGATGGCTGATTTAACGTCACATCAGACATTTTTTACCAAAACTGTGTACACAATTTTTAAATACAATGAAAGTCGCTATCGTACGACCCGGACTGACGATTAACCACCACACACGTACACACTTTGTGCAATCTTTGTAAACTGCAGGCACAGACCTGCCGGCCACCTGTACGTGTATGCTGAAATTTGGACTGACGGCCAGATCGTTCACAGTTCGGGACTGCAGTCCGCCTGTACGTGAATGGGTACCATAAGAGAAGAAATTACCGGACAAACAGCATAAGCAAGAGTTTGCTGTATAACAGATGAATGTACCTTACTCGCCTACCAGCAATAAATATTTTATGACAAATTACAAGTCACTATTAATCTAAAGTATCATACTTGAGGTAAAACAAAACAACCGAACAAATATAAATCAAGACGACCACGCTAAGGAAACGTTTGTCGGATTGCGCGATACAAAAAATGGCCTATTTATATACTGTTACTCATTTCGGTCGAACTAGCGTCTTACTGCCTCTGCACCAGATACCTCATGTTAAATTCCATTAAACCGTTTGCGCTTCAGACCGTAAAGATATTTTAATGTTTTATTTTTAAGATAAAGAGTAGCAATATCTGCTATTCCAGACTATAATCTACCTCTGTAACAAATTACATCCAGCTCTGGTCAGCCGTTTTGGCGTGATGGAGCAACAAACATCTACACTTCCTCATTTATAATAGTATGGATTTTCCATGATGCCCATTATACAAACGGACTATTTATTAACTAGTGATTCGCTGCGTCCAAAATAATTATTTGGAAATTGTAGCGCTGGCTGTCTCTGGTAGGTTGGTACGAGTGAGAACATGGATAAGCTCTTGCTCAAAAATCTAAATTTAGATCAGACAATTTATTTGTCCAAAAGTAAAACACGTTAAATTTCGTGAAAGTTTGCCCGATGCTCTTTTTTTATTTTTCATTAGATGTCCTCATGAGTCCATCTTCAAGCTTCTCTACCTCTTAAAAGGTTAAAATCTACTCGTATAATGTCATATAATCATATAATTCTTGGTCCAAAAGAGGTTTATATCAAACTTGATAATGATGACCGAACGTTGACGTAAGCTACACTTGGACCTTGGATTCGTTGAGGCCTTTAAGATGCCGATAAAATTGTAAATGGTCCCCTAGAGCTTTGGCCTCATTAAGTTAAAGCTGGACAAGACGCCAATGTTTCTGATAATCTAACAAAGACTCCATGTCTAACTTTTCCTGATAGCGTCTCTTCTCATTCACTAGGTTTGTAGGCTTATCTACGTGAACGACTTGACACAAACTATATTGCCTGAACGATTTTTTTAAAAAGGTATAACACAGAGTCAGCTATTCTCAACTTTCTCGATAGCCATAGAGAGAAAGGCATCCTGTATGTACTCAGGAATCTTTAAAGACGAAATCCGAATGACTTCTATTTTTTTTTTTCGTTATTAGCTTCTTCTTCGCCACCACTGGTCCGATTTTGAGAAACTGCAAAGGTTTTTTTGTTTTTGGAATAGTAGTAAGTAGTAGTAATAGTGGTAATTGTAAAAACTGTCCAAATTCGATCAGTACTTTCCAATTTGTTGACGGGCCAAGGATAAGAGGACAAACAGACAGACCAGCAGAAATGAGTGACATGCTTTTGCGAGATGTACATACATGTCATGTAACACAATATCCAATTTTCAAAATGTTTCGGGGTGACAATACCCCCTGGCGTGAAAATTAAAAATCGTTCCACTAAAAGAACCCCGCGTCTTTGTAAAAGATACGTACGATATTTTAAACCTTATGAGTACGAGTGTAGAGCATTTTCTTCACTACTGTTTGCCTGCCTAACTGACGGAACATGCATATCTGCAGAATGTCCGTATTATGTAATAATGCCATGGTACTCGTATTACCTCCGGCAGTGTGTATGATCCGAACCGTACATACTCAGGCATCCCGTGGATGTTGACCAAGCAGTCAGGTATTCTGCAACAATAACACCGTCGAAACCTCAACTTGCAGTCGCAGATGTAGACGCTTCCACTAATTGGCGGTAATAACACTGTGGAGACAATATCTCAATATTTGCTGAGCAGCTATGCCCTTAAGCTCAGCAAAGACTAATAGAGAACGCATATGGGGTACGATGTACGAAATGTCGAACTTTTGGCAACTCTGCATTGAACTTGAGTTAGAGGTCAATTATTATGATTATAATATTGATTAATAGAGAATTATGGGAAACATTTGAAATGATTTCCTATTTGTCCATCTTCGAAAGATTTTTGAAAAGTTATCGGTGATTCTTAATTTATTGAAGCTATCAAGAAACTAAGAGCAAAAGAAAGATGCCGACTACTTCGACCGATTTCACGGAGTGAAGCAAATACGTACATATCACAAATGGTTTGGAACCTAATTTTCTACAAAAACGTTATATACAGTGAATCGAACACCTTGAACGTTTCCGAATTCTGAAGATTTTTCACGTCGGCACTGATAGTATACATCACGAAGATTGTTTTTAACGAAAAACTATGTCACTCATTTCCGTCGATCTGTCCGCTAATCTAATAGCGCCTTTAGATTGGAAAGTACCATTCAAATTTCGATGAAATTTTTGCACAATGAAACGAAAATGGGTCCAGTGGCGGCAAAGAAAAAGGGCCAAAGACGGAAAAGGAAAAAATTTGCTTAAGCTTGATTTTTTGACATTTCAGAGGTCCCTCATCATTTTCTAAAAAAAAATTTTAGAGGAAATAAACTTAGAGGTCGGAGTTGTAGAGGGTGGTTGATTTAGGGGGATTGGTAGGGTTTGTCTCAATTTTTTTAGGTTAGTACATTGATAATTAATTATATGCACCTACTAGACATATTTTACACATCATACATTTCTCCGTACATTAGCCCTTAAAACATAAAAATACTGTCACCGCGTACCTACCGCCTTGGTCCGTGTTCTGTTATTGGTATTACACGTATTTCTGCCGCGTCACAGCATAGTGTTTCCTATGCTCGGACTGCACTGTCGCGTCTGACTGTTACCGACAGGAAAGTTTAGGGTAGCACTTGAACAATATTTATACGACAGACACATGTAAGTCAGTCGCCTTTCATAAAAAGCTAACAAGCAGAATAAGTAAATTTTTGATATAAAAACACGATCAATTCATTGGTTTATTTAAAATCTTTCATCTTAAAATCTCCCAGTGTACTACGTTTACAAAAGGTTAGGTGTAAGAGTGGCTTCAGGTTAAATCTCTCCTTTTGTAGGTAAAGGTAACAAAGGCAACAATTATTATCAGATAGGCAGCAGCGGTGGCCGCAGTAGTAGACTCTTCGGTCTCCTGATCAGTCGCCGTGCGCTGTGCGGGTTCGAATCCCGTCCCAGGAGAAATGTTTCTCTTGGCTATGGATGTTGTGATTATCCGTAGGTGGTAGACGGTCTCTGACTGTCGAACGCGTAGGTACCACCCGGCGGATCTCGTAGGCGGAGCCAGAATGTGTGCATGTTGCATGCACACGTGTTCCCTCGCCAGAGTCCGTGTGGCGTTCCCCCTTTCCCATGTATCCCCCTATAGACCCACAGTACCCAATGGGTGCTTAGGCCTTAGGCCTTCGTGGTAGTTGGAGTATAAATAAAAAAAATAGATATTATTATTAGTACTATTATTATTATTATCACCATTACCTTAAATTCCATGCATCTGATGGTTTGACTTTCATTCTCAGGTCTAGTTTGTGCTAGACATATATTTTGTGTATTGATGGAAAGTGCAGAATCAACCAACCTGACGCCATTTTTTTGTTTCATATCCACGCATCCACTTTGTTCGAATGGATTTTACCCGAAATCCTTAATTTAACAATTGTCTCGTTTTCTATCAAAACCGTTGATTAAATACTTTACATTTGTAAGACTGACAAGCATGTGCATCGAAGTTATTCAGAAAAGCCTATTTTTTCTTCTTTATAGGCTTGTGTCAGGCCAGTCACACTGGATCATTGTTTTTTGTCCTTGCTGTACAGAATTCTGCCTAATAAATTATTTGCGGACATTAATAAAATAACAGAATACTTATTATATAGCAAATATCCAGTTTACTTGATTACCATGCGAAAAACAACTAACAACTTTTATGGTCCAACAAATGTTTAGCGCTGATTTTCATGAGTCAAATGATACCGTTCTCATCATAGATTTCACCATAAGTTTGCCTTAGACACTTGAAGATATTCATAAAATAAATAAATAAATATCTTTATTGCCATTTGACTTGAAAAAGTATCAGCAAATTGTCAATGATGAATGAGAAAAAAAAATTCCTAAAAAATTGTGATCGAGTCAACACTAAGTAAATTAAATAATACAAACATAATGTACTCAAAATAACAACATAAACAAACGAATTAAAAAGATGTGAATAAATATCAAATAAAACAAGAATAGAAGGACGAACAGATTGAAAACAGATTAAAAATTAATTGTTAGCAATAATACAATTCTCAAGTCTGATGTTAAGTATTCTTCAATGCTGTAAAAAGGGTTTTCCATAAATAGACTGTTAACTCGGCATTGGAAAGCATTGAAATTGGTGACAGCTTTGATAACATCTGGCAACCTGTTGAACAATCTGATAGGCATTATGTGGGGACCATTTGCTGATAAAGCAAAGCTATGTTGAGGGGTACGCAGGCAGTATGCATTCCTTAGATTATAACCACTCTCCAGAGATCGGATAGATAACTTTCTATCCAATTTAAGGCGGTTCCTCTGACACCGTAGTTATTAAGGGTTTCGGGTAAAGGAGTATGGTTGACAGTATGGAAAGCGCGGCTTAAATCTATAAAGAGACAAGACGTTTTATCTTTCTTCTCGTGGCATGTTAAGACAAAGTCACACATAGACAATACTGCACCTTTTGTAGATAGGTTTTTCTGAAATACAAATTGGTACCTGTTGATGATATTGAATTTGTCAGCAAATTTATTATAATAAGCCTTTTAGAAAAAATTTGCGAATACGGATAACAAAGAAATGCCCCTATAATTGGCCACGTTACTAATATAAACTTTTTAATAAATTGGTATAACAAGTGATTCAGCTTATAAGGAAATATGCAAAATACAGATTTAACAGTGCTCTTAGAGGTTTTGCAACTAAGTCTATGACATTCAACAGGAATGAGCAAGGTACTTCATCAAAGCCTGCTGACTTCTTTTTTGCGACATGTTTTAACAGCTCAACACCTTCATCTTCAGTAACTGAGCTTAAAAACATGGAATTTGTATTGATGGGATGTAGAGTTGGTACATGCTGCCCACCGAAAGTCATAGGTCCGATATAGAATTTATAAAGAAATTATTAAACGCGTGAGCAGCTTCCTTGGATGACGTAGAGAAAACATTCCCATCGTTATAAGAAATAATATCAGGAACTCGTCTTTTTGTATGTTTTGAATTGGCACTGATGATTTTCCAAGCAGTCTTACTCTTATTACTAGACTTAACAATTTTATTATCGTTGTACTCTTGTTTTGTTTCCAATAATTTTCTTTTATGTTCTATAATCAGTAGTTTATAGCGTGCAGTCAGCTCGGTATCATTATTTATTTTTGTAGCAAAATGTAGCTCTCTTAAAAACTTACTTTCGTCAATGATTACTTCGGTTATCCAGCAATTCTTACAATTTTGAGGAGTTTCATGCTTACTTTTGACTAACATAACAGGAAAGCATCTATCAAAGGTTTGCACGAATATATCATGGAACATATTAAACTTTGAATCAGACAAAAACTACCAGTCTGATTCTTGAAAAAGCATTTTGAGCATTTCAATATTTTGAGGTTTATCGAAATAGCGTTTGCTGTGATAAACAATTTGTGTTTGAGGGCTGCTACTTCCTAAATTATAACCTACGATCTGCATATTATGGTCTGATACGTTACAGTTAACTATTTTGGAGGATATATTGGAGGTAAAATATTGTCGATGATCGATCTGCAGTTATTGGTAATTCTAGTATCTAGTGTAATCCCACACCGGTTGTTCCATATTGAACTATTTCAGAATTGTAACAAGTTTCCTTGTTTATGAATGTATATTTAGTGGGTCAAAGTTCATGTTGAAGTCCCCACAAACAACCATCATGTTGCTCTTCAAATACCTTTGCAATATATTATCAAAGTTGTAAATGAATAAATCAGTATCAGAACTTTGGCGACCCACGTTCTGCTGCTAAGCTTATCGCCGGCGATCTGGTGCGGCTGACTAATCTATTTATACTGCAACACAAAACACGCACCACGGACCATGTACGAAATGAACAATAACTCGCTGCGACAATAACGCCGTTGGAACTACCGCACAGATGTGTAAAGGGACAACGTTGCCAGATGAACAATAACTACCTGCGGGGCAGGGAAGGAATGTCTGTGGAGTAATTGTTTCACTGAGCTGATCTGTTTAAATTCTCTGTTCGTAACTGACTTTTTCTCAGAGGAGTTGAGTTGCGCTGAAGTTAATCCTGCTTGAACTGATGACGGCATTGCGTAGGAGTCAACATACGTGATGCCTTTTTTTGATAATATCTGATTGAATATCTTAGAACGAATTAACCTTCAGAATAAGTATTACTGTCTGTATTCACCTCAAGCCAGTGTGTGGGACGTTAGTCAGGATGAGGCTTACGCAAGTGCCTCCATTTACAGCCTAAACAAATATTGAATAAGCTTTACCCTTTGAATCCTAGTCAAATAGGGATAATAAAGCTCTCGACAGTCCTTGATGTGTGACTCCTAAATAAGGGTGCTTGGAGCGAGAATTAACAAACTAACCCTTCGGAACTTACAAACAATTACATTACAGAAGATGGCCCTACAACACAATATTGCTTGATATTGGTTATCGTTAGATATTGTAACAAATTCTACTATAGGCTTGTTCTACAGTTTGAGAGACGGTTTACAATTTAGGATGATGCCCTTAATACCATTTATACGCAATATGAGCCCCTTCCCACTTCAGTTGGCCCAACTATTGAAATTTTAGTTTTTTTCTAATCAAACACAAATAATAAAAGTGTAGCAGGGTGTTATAGGTTTAAAATATTAGCAATGAATATTTTGATAATATACGTATATAGTAGATAACACCAACTTTATCACTCCCTAATCAAATTTGCAGCAAAAAAATAATACATGTTGCAATTACAGCATATCAACCTATTTTCATTTCAATGCAAAATAAGTCTATAACGCATAGGTTGCTGTTAAAAGTAAAAGCCATGATAATTGTTTCTATTAATCACAGATGTCAGAATACGTTTAAAATAGTTTTGGGTAGTTAAGGTTTTCAAAACCGGTAGAGGAAAGGTTATAAGTGAGAAAATTCGGTTACTGATAATTAAATTTTTTAATTCTTGGAAATCAAGCTCAGAAATTGCAACTTTGTTAGACTTATCGCGGTACAGTGTGAGAAATATTGTTAGAAGGTATAACGCAACTGGGTCAGTTAATATTAAGCCACGATATGTGAAAAAAAGTAATATCACAAATGCCGACCGAAGAGCATTAAGAAGAATAATCGTGAAAAACAGGCGTGCCAATTATGTACAATTAAATGCTCTGTGGAGTGACGCTGTTGGAAGGAGAATGTCGAGGTCCACAACTCATAAAGAGGCCCACAAACTGGGATTTAGCACTTGCAAGGTAAGTTTTCTTATAAAAAAAAGTGAAGTAAAAACCCTAAAGTTGCACAACGTGTTTACAGGCCAAAGAAAAGCCACTATTAACTCCACTGCAAAAGAAAAATCGGCTTAGATGGGCTACAGAACATAGACAATGGACACCTCAACAATGGTGTGCAATACAATGGAGTGATGAGGCCCGATTCGAAGTTTCTGTTGGTGACAGTCGCAGTAGAGTTATTCGCAAAAAAAATTAAGCATTCCATGTTGACTGTCTGAAGAGAAAAGTGAATTTATCAGCATCCACTATGGCTTGGGGCAGTATGTCATCAAAAGAAGTAGGAAAACTTCATTTTATAGATGGAAATGTGAATACAAAGAAATATCTGGCAATTTTAGAAGAATCGTGATGGAAGAATGTTTGACATCCGGCCAAGATTTTGTGTTTCAGCAAGATGGCGCAGCGTGCCATACCTCAAAAAATGCTATTAAATGGATGAAAAGAGCTGTCACCTATTGAAACTTTGTGGCACGAGATGAAAAAGGTTCTACGACAACATCCTGCTCGTACAATCACCCAACTGAGACAAAAGCTTCAAGAAATATGGGGTTGTTGCACACCAAATTTTTGCCAAAACTGAGTTAACGCTATGCTCCAAAGAATTTCAGCCGTAATAAAAAATAAAGGTGATGTTACCCAATGGTAATCTTTCAATTGTTGCTTTGTTAACTAAGCGCATTTACTCACACATTGTTTATTTGTTCAGACGTTCTATTAGTTATAGGTCTAAGTGATTTCAGATATGAATTTTTGACTACTAGAGTGTATCTAAAATGTTTTTGAGAAAATAAATTGTTTTAGAAGTAAATAGTATCGTCATGTTTAGTTTATAAAGGCATATTTTGGTATAAATCTTGAAGTGGGCCTACTGAAGTGGGAAGGGGCTCGTAGAGTTTAACCTAGACAGGTCCGATTAACCAGGCAACTCCCTGTGGGCCCCGCATTGACTAGAAGCCTCAGGCACGCACCAATAAAATAACAGATAAAACGTTCCATCGAAGGGAAATTTTATTTGAAGAATTGTATACCTGCTCAATAACAAATATAACCTTTTTCGACGCGTGTTGTCAATCGATGAAAGACTTCATACATAATACACAAGCAGAATCTAGTAGTAGAACTGATATAATAACAAGTATTTGACGATATAGATAAGCGTTAATTTGGAACGCAGCCGGAGGGCGGCAGGGTTATTACGTATCTTGAAACGTGACATTATGTCGTTTTTTTTTTGACATTACATAGATTTTTGTGACATTATGTAGGTTTATCTACAAGACGACAACTTAGCACTAGCTGTTGAATGCTTGATGTGTTGCCTAAACGACATCATGCTTCAGATATCAATGTTCGGCTCTGATGTGATGTAGCATCTGCTTCAGAGATCTAAGCTGTAAGTTCTTCACTATAGCTGGAAGGAAACGGCGGCGCATAAGTGCATATTGAGAATTTGTTTGCCAATAATCTGTGTTGATGATAATTTCATTGGTATTCAACCTAGAAATTACATATGCATATTTGCTGAATTTAAAAAAAAGTTCTGATAAAAAATCCCTGGTTGGTGAAGTATATTTAGACTAACACATGAGAAAATATGCTACATACAGGAATATTTATGAAACATAAAAAAGTTATTACATTTCACATTAATTTTTGTTTCCAGTCATTTAAATTTAATAGAAATTTATTTTATGATGTCAAGTAGAAAATAGATCCTAGACGTGGAGCTGTGTGAAAATGTTTTGAATGTGATGCGATATTTCTAATTTTTCTGTGATGTGGCTCATTACATACAACGCGGAGGCGATGTTGATTTCCCGTAAGACTTCTCAAAGTTTTTGAAAACTCAAAAAAACGGGAAAAATCGTAATGTCTAAGTTTGAACATAACCTCTCTTCAGAAATTCAAATTACCCGTCTGGCAGCATATTGAGTAATAGTTTTCTCACATGGCAAGTATCACGACTTTCTACACATGCAGATCAACACACACAATCATCTAGATGTGATCTTGCTACTCTGCTACTCAACCATACATCTTCTCAGAGTATATTCTACAGACCATCTTGGCATTCTGCAACCAACAATTCATGATGATGAACTGACTTGCAGCCTGCAGCATGGTCATTGAGCGTGTGGTGCCGTTGAGTCAATCCTTCCCAGATAGACCCTCAGCGGGCAAACGCGGAATATACCTATTATTTGCACACTAGAAACTATTTAGGCAGCAAGTTGAGATTTTGTCGATTTTTTACGTTTTATATTTTTTTACGCGGGACATTGAAGCAACAGGACGCCAAATTTGGAATCCATCATCTGGTAGTTACTCACACCCCTTCATCAAATTGAAAAGGCCTGATGATCTTCAAATGAGTGCCCAGATTTGTCTGAACCGTATATAAGCTAAAAGTCTAGCTAGTCTAGACTTAGTTACCTTTCAAAAAATAGGTTACGTCGTCGGGACTTACGATGTGATAGACAAAACACACACATACACGCCGCTTTTTCCAAAGATTGAAAAAAATACTCATAATTTCCTCTCACTCGTTTTTATAACGAATTATTATTATCATATAGACATACAGACCCACACACTTCAAGCGCTGCTTTTTTTACCTTAGATTAAACAAAATACGCACAATTTCCTTACATTCATTTTTATAATGAGTTATCATTGGTATTACGGATATAGGATTTTATAGATAGAGGAATTTTTTTCAAAAGCAACAAAAGGATAATTGTAAGGGTCCCCGAGAATGGCATTGCCAATAATTTACGAACTTCAGTTAAAAGCTCATCGTCAAAAACATTCTTAAAACTGACAAAAAACGTTGTTACAGAATCACCAGCTACTTTAGCAGCGTTTGTGTGAGCAAAAATATCGTTTTTACATTCCTACTCGCTGACAAGTTGTATAGATTTGTTCTTCGCGTCCGTTGCCAGCTCCCGGGGGTTCTTTCTTCGTTTTTGCCTTTCTGTGTTTCACCGCCTTTTCATTTGCCTCTTTTTTTTATATTGTTTAAAGATTTTTAGGGTGTTCAGGGATTTCTCGCATGGACTCTTTGTATTAAAGGGTCCAATGTATCGGTTTTATAATCGAGAGACTGTCCTTTTTCGTCACTGCTCTATATTGTAGAATTTCCTTTGCTTATGACGTTTATTCATGACGAAATAAATATTTTGAATTTGAATTTGAATTTGGATAGCCTAGAGGCCCTGACAGGGTTAATTTTTGCAAAGTCCTAGGCCGATTAACATAAGCTTTACTTTAAAGGTATCCCCACAAAGATAGTCCGATGGGGTGAGATCTGGAGGCCTACCTGGCCAGTTTAGATCTCCAAAGCGAGAGATGACCTTTTCCGGGAATAATTCTCGAACGACTTCTATAGATGCTGTCTGTCTTGTTGAAACTATGTTTTTTGATCAAAGCAATCAAATTCGTGTAGCTGAGGTACCAAAAACTCCCTAAGTATTGCACAATAACGATCACTAGTTAGAGTCTGGTCCATGCCACGTTGGTTCTCAAAAAAGAACAGACCGAAAAATAATTTCTGAAACCGACATTGCACCCCACACAGTTACTTTTGTGCTATGTGTTTTTACCTTGGATTTTCTGGTACCCAATAGCGACAATCTTGCTTATTAGCTGCGCCTGAAAAGTGAAAGTACGCCTCGTCACTGAACAGAATATTGTTAATTCGGTCGTTTGGAAAATATCGTGCCCGAACATTTATATGTCAGCAAAATGTTGCGTTGTTGTCAATATTAGTTCGATTTTATATTTCAATATCATATTACTTGAAAACAGTTTTGTTAATATGATGTGCAAACAATATATTCCAATTAGATAATGTCCGAACATGTTTGTGTTAGTTGTATTCAGCACAGATTCCAAAAAATTTAGCGCACAATTCGTTTATACAAAATTATGTACAATACTGTCTGGCGCTATCCTTAGTTTTGTATGAAATTTAGCGTACTGAATTTGGCACAAAATTTCGGATTGTGACAGCCGACCTTTAGGTACAAAACATTGTTAGCAAACCTTATATTGAGATTCAGCACTCGAAAAATAACTCGGATGAAAAAATTGTATATCCATTATCTCACAACTGTTCTGACATCCCAACGTTGAGGTACGTGCCTTTTTGCAACCTATTAGACATAGCTTACCCATCATGGCTTTCCCCTTAAAGGAGAATGATTATAGAAAAAATGCTTTTGATACGTGGCATTGGTTCTGCTGGCTGGGCTCACCGGCAAGCGTGCCCATCTTGGTAAGTGTTCTGGCCTCGCTGCCGTGCTGCCCCGTCTGACGCATTGTGCCGTCAGATATCTGGGAAATGCGACGTTGCCAGATGGACAGTAATTACGGGTAGGGCAGAGAAAGAACATATATGGACTAATTGTATGGGCCTATTTGACTGACTTGATATGTTTAATTTCTCTCTAATACTAACTTTTTCCTCAGGGGTTCTAATTTGTGCTGAACACAATCCTGTCCTTACTGATGACGGAGTTCCGTGGAGAGTGCAGTGAAAATCTATTTGTCGCTACTTCTTTCCAATGGAACACTAGCGGTTTATGGGAACCCACGGACTTTCATATGATTTTGTAACAAAGTACACATTTTATGCAAAGTGTGCTCAAGCTCAATAGTGGATAGTGGACTAAAAACTACGGCATACTTGCTCCTCCTACTTCGGCAGAATTCGTTGATATGAATAGACTTTTCTGCTCTACCATTTTGGAAACAAAAAGAGAGACTATGAGTGACCTACAATGTGTATATATCTTCATCGTCAGTGAAACTAAGCGTATCCTCCAACGAAAGATCCTCTACAGTACGTTTCTCCTAAAAGAGTGATATTACAAAGCCCCGACACGCCCGTAAGAGGTGCATAAATTCATTCTAGCCTCCAAGTAACACTCTGCATTCATGAAAAAGGTTATTTAATTTACGTCATTCGCCATCCAGCGGGCTCCTTTTCGTTTCAGTAACCAATTTGTATTCAAATAGTGCATAAAATGCGGCATAAACTCGGAGAGCGGCAATCATACGAAGCTCCTCGAATGGCGTCATTTCATATACCAAGACCTTTGGCGATTTTGCAGAATCTTACGAAATGAGAATTTGGCTCCCGGTCTTCACACTAGACCTGCCGAGTGTTGCACCATTTTTAGCAGTTACAGAAGGGTGAAAAGATTCCTTCCTTCTCGGGTATACGCAATAGAACAGCTTCTCGATGAGTATTAAGTTTATTGATTTCCAAAAATACATTCTGATACGATAATAAGGTCTTATTACTCCATTACTGTGTTGAACTGAGATCAAGCTTTTGAACGGAGTTTAGTTAGGGCCAGTTATGGTTGACTTTCTGTTAGGCCGCAAGATATCCATCGTAATTGACGGGATCTCCTCTCCATCCCACAAAGTCAACGCGGGTGGTCCTCAGAGATCGGTCTTAGCCCCAACACTGTTTCTATTACATATCAACGACCTCATCTTCTGTACGTTGAATCTAATCAGCTTTGTCGATGCCAGGACTTTACGAGGATTAGATGCCAGGAAGATATCTGCTGATGATCTAAAGAGAAGTAGACTAGTATCAACCTACTCTCAGACGAGAGATCTGAAAGTAATGATTGAGAATAAAACATTCTAGTACAGATTGATGCTTCCAATTCAGATTTCATGAAAGACATAAAAGCAAGTCTTTTCAACGAATTTGCATGTTGCCAGGCACGACAAAACTACGTGTAATACTACCATAACAGCACAACACTCTCAAGTTGGCAGCAGCAGCCGCGGCCGTTGGCTATGTATTTGTCTGAGATTTATGGGTTAATAATCTACGGAGAAATCTATGATGTGGCAAATATGTCTAATAGGTGCGTAGAAACACCAAGGTTGGGAGCGTATAAATGTACTAAGATAAAAAAAATGAGATAAGCCCCGTTACAGATTTACTCCCAAATTTCGTATCTTTATTATTTTTTAAATGATCTGAATCATCTGTAACGTCAAAAAACGAAGTTTGAGTGATTTTTATTCATTTTCGTTTTTGGCCTTTTTCTCTGCCGCCACTGTATCGATTTCTAAAAACTGCATCTTTCTTTGCATCCTTGGTATGGTAGTAACTATTTCTAAAAACTTCATCGTTGATCGAAATCTTCTCAAGTTATAGGCGGACAGACCGATAGACCGAGTGACATGGCTTTTCATGATGTACATGTTATACAGGGTGTTCCTTAATGATATGCATATATTTAAGGGTGTGAGTCTACATGAAAAATTAATGCTGGCTTGCTTTATAAGGGGGAGTTAATAAGGTTGTATATTTTTCAATGCAACAATAATTTTTAGGTTTAGCAGTGGCGTGCGTACGGGTATTGACTTCGATAATTTTTAAGAAAAAAAAGTGGTACACCAATGGTTTTTAGCCAAATAAAAATTAATTTTCGATGCGCCATTTTTTGAATAACAAAATAAAAACCGTTCTATTGTCTAACTTGCAAAATTATTATTGATTTAGTTGGAACAATTAAACACATTAGGGATAATTAGCAACAACAAATGACAACATAAATATAAGATTAAAACCAACGAAGTGATTACAAAAATTGTTGAAAATGGCCCCCTTCACTTAGTATGCATGCTTCCTCCCTCCTCATGGAATTGCGCACTCGTTGAAATATCCCTGGAGTGTTTTTTATTCTATCACAAGCTGCAACTATTCTTTCTCTTAATTCCTCTACAGTGTTAATGGAACTTGTGTACACTAGCGTCTTAAGATAGCCAAACAAAAATAAATCTAAACTGTTGAGGTCCGGGGACCGTGGTGGCCATTCTTTGGGCTCACCGCGGCCAATCCAACGATTTGGATAAACAGTTTGTAAATAATTACGAACCGATATACTGAAATGCGCTGGTGGACCGTCACGCATGTACCACATATCGTTTCTTATTACTAACGGAACATAATCAAGCAGCAAAGACAACTGTTGTTGAAGAAAATTGAGGTAAGTCTGTCCGTCAAGTCGTCCCGGCAAGAAGAATGGGCTAATAGAGTGGCTGCCAATAATTCCTGCCCATACGTTAACCGAAAATTGGTGTTGTAAATGGATTGCGGCTACAGCATAGGGATTTTCTTCTGCCCACAAATGATTATTGTGGAAATTCTGAACGGCATTTCGAGAAAAATTAGCTTTGTCCGTGAACAGAATCATTGATTTAAATTGCTGACTTTGTTTAGTCTTTTGAAGATACCACTGACAAAGGGTCACACGTCTTGGAAAACTGGTGGGAAGTAATGCCTGTACTCTTAAAATATGGTAAGGACATAACAAAAAATCCACTAAAATTCTCCAAACAATTTGATGGCAAATACTAAAGTGTCTAGCGATCTTCCTCGCACTCGTTTCAGGATGTTCTTCGACTTCGTGCAGCCCTGCTTCCTCAATTTCAGGTGTTCTAACACTTAGGGGTCTACCTTCAGGTGTTCCTTTTCGGACAGAACCAGTTTCAACAAGACGACGATGATTATTAGAAAAGGTTCGACTATCTGGCAAAACACGATCGGTATATCTCTGGTGATAAATCCGTCTGGCTTGCTCACCATTACCATCGGCAAGGCCATATACGTAATGCATTTCCGCCATTTCTGCATTTTAATAATTCACCATTAATGACAAGATTGTAAAAACTAAATAACGAAAAAGATGTCACAGCGAACAGATTTGCATAACAGAGACTTGTCAGAAGTCAAAAGCCAGTGACATATTCCAGAGCAACTAGATATTTATTGCTAAATTGCATTCATCAATTATTACATTCATTTTCTCGGACAATAGAACGGTTTTTACTTTTTTGGCGCATCGAAAATTAATTTCTATTTGGCAATAAACCATTGGCGTACCATTTTTTTAAATATCGAAGTGAATACCCGTACGCACGTCATTGTTAAAGCTGAAAATTATTTTTGCATTGGAAAATATGCAACTTTATTAACTTTCACTACGTACTAAATATCAGTAAAATATCTGAAACGGTTCTGAAAATATTAATTAATTTCCATTTTTTTCCTAAAACTTCAACACCGCGAGTTTTTGCAAGTAATAATTTTTGAGCGATACTTTATAAAGCAAACTAACATTAATTTTTCATGTAGATTCACACTCTTAAATATTCGCATATCTTCAAGGAACATCTATAAGACATTTCCGAAAATTTTCATGGAACTTTCAATATTGCCAATAAATATTCGTCAAAAAATTCAAAGCATGTGGGGGATTATAGTCGAAATCACGAAAGATGACGATTACGTCATCAATTTAGTCTGTAGTAAAGACAAACGACAGCGATTTGTGAATATTTTTAATGAAGTTTCAGATATGTTAGACAGAGATAAATAGAATTTTATTGTCTAAACAAACTGTATTGCTAATTTGCATGTATCCGACAAAGATAGACGATGTTTTCATGTTGCATGATGGATCATATTTGAAAGATGAATAGTTAGGTTATGTTAAAGCAGGTTAGGTTGTTTTCGAATGATACTTTGGTCTTTGGTGTTCCTGTTTTAAGGTATTCTACTGATAACTGTTTTTTTCGAAACAAAAACTCCATACTAAAATTATTATTAAGGGATCACTCAAAACCATGAAATAAAATGAAAATAAAAATAGACAGTGAAATAACCTAACTTCGCAAAATCATAATATAAATTTGTTGCCATTATGTTCCTGACATCGTGATTTTATCATCGACGTACGTCCATTGATTACTTCAGTACAATTTATGGTATGACGTAACAGTCATCTTTCGTGATTTTGACTATATCATTATAAGCCTATGTTGTACTTGTATATTCTGTTAGGGCGCGAGAGATATGTAACTGCCGTGGGACTTTATTATTGAACGTCTGGAGAATATTCAGATATCTTGCCCACATTAAAGATTCTGTTCTTACTTCTCACGTCACTGGTGAGGAGGTACTGCAATCACGAAAAACTTCGAAATTCAGATATTGATTTTGAATTTTACCTATATGTTACATGCACATCTCGGAAACATGTCTTTCATTTCCGGCTGTCTGTCTGTCTGTAGGTTGGTCTGCCTGTCATTCTGTCCGCTATTTCTTGACCCGTTTATAAATTGAGAAGTATCGCTCTGATGATGATGATAATGAAATTTTCACGCAATGCCGACAAATCTTTGTAATTTTTAAAAATCGATCGTGGAGGTGGAGTTACGGACAAAAAAAGAGAGAACATTGCTCAAACTTTTTTTGATATTCTAGAGGCTCCGACTCATTTCCAGAAAAATATTTGTAGGAGACGAAGATTCGGGGTTAGGGGTTGTAGGAGCTAAAGGACAGTATGTCCCATTTTTTCTTTGTCGTCAGTATACTCGCATCGACAAGAGAGTACGTCATGTGAAAGTATACTGTTTATGCAAGTTCCAAAACATATATCATTATTTGAATACAAAAGCCATACAAATTTAAACCTTTTAGCACATACAAGCCAAACATGCGCACAATAAGACGAAGCATCCAGTAGTCAAGTCGATAACATTCGAAAATCCAAAAATCTAGCAAAAATCTTAGTTGAAGCCATCAATTCGATACAGAACTCATATAATTGCTAAGACAAATGTAGTTGCCTAAGAAGGAGCTGTGAAGAGAGAGGAGCTCCTCCAGGCCAGGCGACAGGAGCATCCAGGTAGGTGCCAACCCTACGTTGTCTTTGTGTGGTTAAGGTGTCGATTACTTGATTACTTTTAATTATATCTCATCAAGACTGATCTCTGCAGGAACATATATACTTCTTTGAGTTTCGCGGAGCCAAATCAAAGAGATCTCCAAAATTGTACACAGAATTACATAAATTTGCAAAGCTTAATTGTATACGTCTGCTTGGCATCCATTAAATTTTTTGATATACATTTTTGTTGCCAGCTTTATTTTCTTAGAGACTCTAACTTGGATAAAAAATAATCGTTTATGAACTGCTGACTGCGTTGCATGGAAAGTGCAGAGTCAACTTACTTGATGTCATTGTTTCACATCGCTGTTCGGTATCATATTCTGAACTTCTCTCAATATTAAATTGCATATTTCTCAAAAACTATCAACCCTGGTGAAAAGTAGAACTTCTTTTGTCCAATATCACCCTGAACAATTTTTTGAATTTGTTTTAAAATATTGATAGAAAAAGTTTGACGCAATTTGGCTCTGGCAACTTGCAGGTTCGTTAATGTTGGTCATTTTTAATAAGATTATGTAAAATTATTTAAAGTCTATTTTACTAGGCGGATGCGACGATACGTCCTGGACTAATGCCCAGCAGAATTACAATTGCGCCGAACTACACTCCATAGATTCTGTTTTACTTCGGACCTAATGCGAAATATTTAATCATTTAGACATTTTAAACAACGTTATAAAATTATTTATTGTACATGTCTGGGTCAACTAAACACAACATACCTACTATGCAACAGATCCAGAAATAATTAAGATAAAAGCCGGACACAGGAGCTTTAGAGTGAAGTATCTGCTAGATCAGAAAAGTGCTAACAAAGTCAAACTTGCAGATTCCACCGTAAATTCAAATTTGAAATAAGACAAATACTCGATATCTTTGTACAAATGACGTAGAATTGGGAGACCATAAAAAGTGAGAAATATGAAATAAGTTCAAACCTCACTTATTTTCTACATAACCACTCTACCATCTGAAACTTATCCTGTAGATTTCGTACTTATAAATCTACATTTTTGGGACCGCCAAAAAAAAGAAAGTAGACATGTAGGGTTAATATGTTTCGGCCATCCCGGTGTCCTTTTTCAAAGTTCATATTAAAAAATTGCGATAACTATCCATTTAATATTTATCTGACCTTGCCGCAGCTATACAGTGCGTTCCAATATCAGCCTGAAACGGCCCTGTAGCAAGCCAAAATCGCCTGAAGCCGTAATTACAGTATGAAAACGCCACCGTGTGGTTATAATCAGACATCACAAACTAAAAAATATAATAGACAAAGATAAGCATATTATGACGGATGATTTATTTCATCACCACATAATTCTTACTTATCTATTTTATAATATGCGGACTACTTGCATACTAGCTCTTTTTACTTACCCTGCTCATTACATTTTCCTTTAGAACTTCAAGTATAGAGAAATCTCCTCGAAACGCACTTTGCTCTTGTTCGGATTTTTTCCGTAGATTTCCGCGGACATGAAGCAAAAACTTGCCGATGATTAAAAATTGAAAAGGGGCCACCTTAGTTGTACTTCACTCCGGTATGAAAGGGACAGCATCAAATGCTAAAATAACGCTAGTTGAAAAGTTAAAGGGGTTGGGTTTCATCAAATCGTTGTATAAAATTTGGTGACATTGAGGATGACTGAAATGTTGCTTCACGGGCTTCCAGTGTCTACAAGGCTTTTTATTATTATTATTATTATTATTATGATAATTGAGAAGAGCAGAGTACACAGTACTATAAGCTCATGCAGTAAATATAGTGTACGGACACGTAACACAAATACATCAAATAGAAAAAAATAAAAAAAAGACAGTTCATAGCTATAAAGTTTGTACACTCCTCCAGCTATCATACTGCACTTTGAAGCTATTAACTGAAGTAGCACCAACCACACTTTCAGGTAAACTATTCCAGGTGTTGAATATGCGGTTGGAAAGAAACCACTGTCGGACTGTTGTTTTAAATGGCTCCTTATGCAGTTTGAAGCTGATGCCGATTGCTGCGCGACGGACGGTATAGATGCATGAGGTTGGTGCCCATCAAACCAAGTCTTCGCTCAGAGAATGAGGTCAGGTTGAATAATTCAAGACGATCTTCATAGCTTGGTCTTCGTACTCCAAAAGGGATACGAGTAGCCCGACGCTGTACTGATTCGACGAGATTTCTATCGCGCAGAAGCACAGTGTCCCATACCGGGCCAGCGAATTCAAGAATTGGCCTCACGAATGCCTTGTAAATGTAGGCGCAAGTGTTGACATCGGATCCATTGAAAGACCTCTCCAGCATGTATAGAAGTTTCTTGGCTTTTGATGTAACGTGGTGAATATGCTCTGACCAGGAAAGACGATCGTTGACTACAACGTCCAGATCAGTGTGGCTGGAAACTGCTTCGATGTTGTGGTCAGAGATCTTGTATGTAAATCGCGGATTTGTCTTCCCGAGGTGAAGGACACAACACTTAGTTAGATTTAAGGGTAAAAGCCAACTGATTGACCATTGACAAACAATATCAAGATCTCGTTGAAGCATAGCAGAATTTACGACAGTATTGTAAATCGTGGTGTCGTCGGCATAAGCTGAACATGTGGAGGAAATCAATGCGGGCAGGTCACTTGTATACAGAAGGAACAGCACTGGCCCCAAGAGAGAGCCTTGAGGAACTCCACTTGCTACATGATGAAGGTGAGACTGGCTATCACTGACGCGCACAGAGAAAGTCCTCCCGGTGAGAAAAGCCTTAATCCACAGTAAGAACTCGCCTCTTATTCCCATACATCCCTCCTAAACCGTTGCCACAAAGATCTCTTGTGACGAAGCATCCTCGATATGTTAGAGTTGATCCAGGGCTTTGAGGGGTCCACAGTATACCTTCTTTTCAACAGTATTGTCAGCCGTTTCGCTTAGGACTCGTTGAGCGAAAGTGTCCCACATATCTTGGGTGCTACGGTTGTTAAGCAAAGCAGGCCAGTTGACTTCAGACAGGGCTTGGTTAAGAGCATCGTGGTTTACAATTTTGATGGTTTTAAACTTATCGGTTGTAGAACGACTATTTGTATTGAACTGGAGAGAAGATAAAAGTGAACAGTGGTCAGACTTGCCAAAAGGTGGCAAATAATCTAAATTAGAAACAAAGTTGGCGTCGTTAACGAATATCAAATCTAGAGCCCTAGGCGTCTGTCCTTCCCTGAATCTCGTTGGACGATCAACAAGTTGAGATATGCTAGAGTTGCGTAGCAGCAGAAGAAGAATTGCATTCAGGAATGGTTGACATAGGCCAGCTAATGTCACGTAGATTGAAGTCACCAGCTATGAAAAGGTTGTTGTTTTTATTTAAGAGATCTGAAATGAGACTGCACAGGTGTGTGTTTCCCAAACAGGGCCGTGGCCGATATATGCAGCCTATCGTGAAGCTGAAATTTGGGCACCTCAATTCCAAAAATAGATTGTCAATGCCATCGAAAGGACTGAAAGAGGGAGATACCGAGAAAGCCGACGCGATTTCCGTGCGAACATAAATGCATACTCCACCAAAACCAGGGGTGCGTGGTGAATCCATTCAGTATAAATAGTATCCAGGCAAATTGATGGAAGAGTCGGACACGTTGGAGTGGAGCCATGTTTCAGTAAGGCAAACGAACGTTGGATTATTGTCCCGAACAAATGCTTGGACTTCAAGTAGCTTAGAAAAGAGAGATTGTATATTAGTGTAACAAACCGTCCAGTTTGCCACAGAATTTATCAGTTTTTTGAAGTTGTGATCTCCTGGGTAGCTGTGTGTACTATGGAAGGTTTACCACGAACGTATTTTATAGTAATATTACTTTCGCCTGTTGTTTGACGACGTCTAAGCTCTTCGCGAAGGTGTTGTAGTTCTTGCATTTGACCTCTGGTTTTGTCGTCAGAGATTTTTACGTGACGAAGCGTGGGGTGGCTAAGGATGGAGTTTTTCTTCCGCAAAATATTGCTGACGATAATGGGTGAGGAAAACACAACTCCAATTAAACGATGGCTTGAAGTTGTTCTGCCAGGGCGAGTGATGCTGAGTCGGTGATTTTCGGCAGATGGTTCAATATGCCTAATTATCTCTGATACTATGTTTATGTCATCGTTGTGTTGCTGTAGCAAGTTTCTACAATGAGCAAGATCAGTTCTGAGTTGAGATTGAGAGTTCTTAATATCCTTTATGTCACTGGCCATAGTTGATAATTGGTTAAGTATAAGGGTGAGAGTGTCGGTAGGGGTAGACTGATCTGGTTGTAAAGGAGCAGTGGTTTCTGAACGAGCACCGCATGTGGATCCGCTTCGGGTAACTCGTCCCTGTTTACAACAGGCTGGGCAAGACCATCGTTCTTTTCCGTCCGACAGTTCTTCGTTGTTATCACTGTATTTTTCTACATTATCCCCATCTTCAGGATCTTTCGTGTTTTTATTCTTCTTTCGTACAGTCTGACTCATGTTTCCTTATTCCAGCGGCTATTTCCGGATTACCCTATACACTCTGTAGACTAGTTTCTTAATTTGATTTGACCCTATTGACGAAATGTCCAAATGACAAAATGGAATATATGGTAAAATGGCTGAAGATTACTCCCACGGCTCTGGAAACTATCGTCCACGGACGTACCTCCTCCTGCTCTTAACTTGAACACCTCTGGTTTTAAATATTTTTGGCTTTTCTCCGATATTTTGAGGTATTTACAGTGAATACTAATTTAGTAGTCTACTTTTTAACATTACTTATTACATTGGTGTACGATTGTCCAACTGAAGTGATATTCAGTCGTCATCAGGGAATCACTATTTTTATATTTATATATGTGAAAACTTAATTTACAGAGTACAATACTTATCTCTCTAACAAATGCAAACTGCCTTCCTTAGCTCCTTGAATATCTCACAAATATCTCAGGGCCGTGAATTTCGCGACCTTCATGGAATTCTAATAAAATGCAAAACTTATCAAATAAAATACCTGAAGCAGCCATTATCGTTTCCACGAATATATTTATGAAAGTGGTAGACGTGGAGTATGCTGGGTATTTCAGCAATCCGCTCCCCTCCTCGTTTCATATGACAGGCCCGTCATCCAGGTACGAGCAAGAAAACCAATTTAACATCTTCAACGTCTTACTACAACTTTGTAGATGAAAATTCCAGGTTACAGAATAATGTGTACCATATTCACATACGAGGATCATTTTACTTCACCCGCCTACCGAGAATGAGATGTTTTTTGTATGTTACTTATATGACATTTACACCATGAAATAGAGGTCAGTCAAACGTCGTTTTTTTGGGTTTCAGAGAATATTGAGCGTTTTAGAGAATATTTTAAAGGTAAAATAATGGGGGGTGGGGGTTCTAGGTTTGGGGGAGGGTATATCCCAGTTTTTCTATGTTGCTATATTTATACGCGATAAACAAAGCAGTATTACCATACAACCAATACAGACAGACATGTAAGACCTAAAGGCGGCGTTGAGACGGGCCAAGAGTATCTGAGGCTAAGCGGACAGGATGCTTGGGCACGATGGGCGATCGGTTTTTACCTTAAAAATGCTCCTCGTAGAATGGCGGCCAGCATCGCTCCGAGCACTTGCCAGTTGTTTCACTAGTAGCAATCGCGTATTTGTTTTTTCATTTTCTTGTTCGATACAGATCCCACCGCGGTAATGCTATCAGTCATGAGGGGAAATGTGTATGGTAAACTATTCCCGTGACTCCCTTGTCAACACAAGTTTAATTATCTGGAATCAGCCTTCCAGTCCATACACCAACCACGGCCAGTTTCATCTCATCTCCCATGCTATCTGACAAGAAGTGCCTCTCTTTCGTCGCCTCTTCAGCGTGCAATACACATCAATAATGGACATGATGTTAGAAATTGGGTTCTGATACTTACCGCTCCAAAGTAGGCTAGAAAAATATGATGTCTGTCGTGTTTATCATTCAAGTTTGTCACTTGAGCAACAGGCAATTGGATCTTATAAAGTGTAACATATGAGTGGACGCTAACAAAATGTACTTTGAATCAGATGTTTGCCTTAATGTAACATATGAAAGTCAGCCTGTGATTTTCTTGTCGATAATACCACATATCCGTCTGGCCGATCAAACCGCATGCATTTGAAACATTTTATTTAAAGGCTGCATAACAATGAACGACAGTGTAACGACAACACTTCTAGGTGGGTTTTTCCGTTTTTTGGGGAGCTTTTGGCATACTCTCAACGAAGAACGGAGGTGAGATATCTGGTACATCAAACAACGACACATAATATCATGCTGGCTTGTCATTTTGGAGCGCTGGACATCCTTCTGGGAGCAGAAATGCCTTTCTCAGGCGGTCCTGGGCTATGATGAATTTGCTTGGTGCCATCTTAAATTTGGAATGATGCTTCGGGCAATTTCGCCATGTTACGGACCTACCAGGCTCTTGTAGCAACACACTGTATGGGAGTATGAAGAAACAGATGAAGTGTCACTTGGAAGATAAGTAAAATATATTGTGAAAACAGTCTCAGTTGTTGTAAACAAGGACAACATTAGGACTGAAACGTATACAAAATAAAATAGTTTGTCAAACACATGTGGTTTGACTGGCCAGACAAACATACAAGATTATCGAAATGATGCCTTGATATGACGGTGATGACTTGTCAGCTTACCACAGCCAAAATGCCTTGCAATTTTATTAATGGATATTTGAGGAATACTTAGGGACCTATGGTAAAAATAAAGCTTTTATTTCCTGCATACTGTTTTTCCGGGTCGAAGATGAAACATATTGTACTTTTTTTTAATAATAAATCGTTTATTTCGCGAAAAAACCGTCAACTTTAGAGAAAAGATTGCTTTCCAGAATAATCCTCAAAATATAAAAAAAAACTTTGTTTTGCCCGGAAAGGACAAACATTGGAATTTGACTGACAAAATTCACCATACAGTTTTTGACGAAAGCCTGTCTGCTAACATGTAGAATCGTTAAATGGCATCCTTATTAATCGCATTATACAAGAAACCGAATCAGGATATTGTTCGAGGAGTTGCGAAGATGCTTGCTGGATTATATATACGTATACTAAGTGACATATAAATCCGAACACTCAGTTTAAATGGTTTTATTTTAATAAAATTTTGTATAAGTACTTAATGAAGCATAATAAGTAAATGATAAAAATTTCAAAATGATTGCACTGCTTTAAAGCCCTTTGGCCTTTAATAAGGTGTGGATGCACCCTGATGTGCTACGCTTTCTCCAACGCGCCTAGGCATGCTTCTGATCAGGTGGTCAATGTCCTCCTGTGGTATCTCAGTCCAGGCAACCACCAACTCCTCTCGAAGTGCTTCTAGAGTCTGAGGAGGACGTTGCAAATTGAGCAATCTCCTACCCATCATATCCCACACGTGCTCAATTGGGGATAAGTCGGGAGATCTTGGTGGCCATGGTAACAATGTGACATCATTATGTTGAAAGAAGCCTATTGTGACTCTTGCAACATGTGGTCGGGCATTATCTTGTTGGAAAGTTGGATCTGCCAGGGTATCAAGATAGGGTAAAAGATGGGGTTCTAGAACTTCGTGGATATAACGCTGCGCGTTCATGTTACCTCTGATGAAGATTAAAGGTGACCTGGAACCATAAGCTATAGCACCCCAAACCATAACTCCAACAGTGTGATGAACAAGTCTTTCAACAAAAAACTGTGGATTCCTCCTTTCACCACATCGCCTTCTAAGCCTTACACCGACGTAATCGCTTTGAGTGGTGCAGACAACGGTCACTCTGGGATCAGGAATGGAACAGTATTGTCTTTAGTGATGAGTCTCGATTTTGTTTAGGCATGCACGATGGTCGTGCCAGGGTTAGAAGGCGACGTGGTGAAAGGAGGAATCCACAGTCTTTTGTTGAAAGACATGTTCATCACACTGTTGGAGTTATGGTTTGGGGTGCTATAGCTTATGGTTCCAGGTCACTTTTAATCTTCATCAGAGGTAACATGAACGCGCAGCGTTATATCCACGATGTTCTAGAACCCCATCTTGCACCCTATCTTGACACCCTGGCAGATCCAACTTTCCAACAAGATAATGCCCGACCACATGTTGCAAGAGTCACAATGGACTTCTTTCAACATAGTGATGTCACATGGCCACCAAGATCTCCTGACTTATCCCCAATTGAGCACGTGTGGGATATGATGGGTAGGAGATTGCTCAATTTGCAACGTCCTCCTCAGACTCTAGAAGCACTTCGAGAGGAGTTGGTGGTTGCCTGGAATGACATACCACAGGAGGACATTGACCACCTGATCAGAAGCATGCCTAGGCGCGTTGGAGAATGCGTAGCACATCAGGGTGCATCCACACATTATTAAAGGTCAAAGGGCTTTAAAGCAGCGCAATCATTTTGAAATTTTTATCATTTACTTATTATGCTTCATTAAGTACTTATACAAAATTTTATTAAAATAAAACCATTTAAACTGGGTGTTCGGATTTATATGTCACTTAGTATATCTATATAATACGAGTTGACCTTTTATACCTTTTCGTATGGAAAATCTATGATCAGTTAGTGTTGAGACTATGTTATTAGAAATCCATCTAGAGAGTTACAGGTGAGGTAGTGTTATCTTTTTTCTTATTCTAGTGACTACCACGGCTGTTTTAACCAATTGGCAGTGTTGTCCCAACACATGCGATATGTGACTACAGGCGCTCAAAGTAACGTAACATAACATGAAACGTAAGTTTAGCAGAAGTAGGAAAAGCCTTAGGCAGACGGTTCCACAATGTCGACACTCTAGAAACAAAGTAGTGGACATACAGGCCAGTTCGAGAGATTTAGGATAATAGGCAGAAGCCTTGCGAGTCCGTTTGGCAGGTTCAACGTGAGGTGGGATCTTGGAGAAAAGCTCCTGGCAACAAAGCCCGTCAACATAGCGGTAGAAAACGAATTCTTTCCCGATCAGATGCGAAGGTACTTCCTCGACTATAAGGAATATATTACCAGGGTACATATTTTCAAATTGAATGAGTATGATGGTACCAAGATCGATAAAACTGTCCTGAAAAATCAAAACTAAACATCAGTACGTTTTTTAAAGATGAAGGGGTACATTCTCTCGAAAAAAATGATACTATGGATTGTATGGTTCTGCCTTTATTGGTTTCGTCCAAGGGTTAAAGAAAACCCTATCCAAGAAAGGTCATTTAGCGACCACTATTCTATGATAGCTCACCTCCCACGCCAATTTGCAAGGATGTATCATAATCGCGTCTAAAAAATGGGATATCATGTTTTTTTTTTAATGCTACACTACAGATAAAAAGCCATGTCACTTATTTCCGTGACGCTCTGTTTGTCTATCCGACTATAACTTGAAAAGTACCATTTGGTATTTCAATCAAACTTGCACTCAAGATTACTACTATGTCATGGACGAAAAAGATTTGTAGTTTTTGAAAACCGTTCAGTGGCGTCGAGGCTGCGGACAAAAGGTCAAAAAATAAAAATTGGGATACTTTTTGAGGAGTTTGGGGCTCGTTTATAGGGCATGGGTGTTTTGTAGGGCATATGGGATTGTAATTGTACATCTCTCCTATCAGTGAACGACTTTCTGTTATTAAAAGGCTCTCAATTTCGGTAAGAGAGACAATAATAAATTCAAATCACGACGACTGCATATTTCACTTCCCTGATACACGTCTGGAGACGTCACCAGTAAATTGACTAGCCATTGCGGCAAGCGTACAAAGAGGGAGGACGGGTGCAGCCGGTATGGGCATACATTTTTGCAGGCCACAGTTTAATGCTTCCAAAAAGGAGTACTGTTCTTTGACGAACATAAAGCGTCCTAGCGATCATCCGGTTTAGATGGACGACCGAGTTCTGCTAAAGAGTCGTTCGTTCCGGTTGGTTGGGGTCCAGGATCACCGAGGACTTGATCTAGCACGAACACATCTCGTCAATACCTGCAGCTGCTGGGAAAAACTAGGCTATTTGTTTAGGGTTAAAAAGTAATTGTCTGCGCATGACTTTCTCACTCTCTACAAGGCCTAGATAAAGCCTAGCCTAGGGTACTGCTCACACGTTTGGTGCGCTGCCGCCCAGACTACTTTATTTGTGCTCGATGCTGTCCAGAAGAGGGCTGTTTGACTGATCGATCACTCTTCTCCGACAGACAGCCTTCGGACCCTCTCATACCGACGGGCCGTCAACGATTCAGCTCTCTTCTACTGCTACACTAACTGGCTCTGCTCCTCAGAGCTCTCGTCAGTGATGCCGCCGCGCGATGTGTCGGCCAGACAGAGCCGCCTGACTTTGGCGTCCCATCATAAGCATGTCGAACTTCGTACATCCAGAACTGGCCGACACGTTCCTATGCCACTAGGGTGTCGAGATTGTAGAACAAATTACATGATGAAGCTTTTCTCAGTTCTACCGACCTTAGGCAGATCAAGAATCGAGTTAACAAAGTTTCTCTGGGATCCTCATAGCAGCGATGTCTCGGCATTTAGGCTTCTGCCTGTGTGGCTGCTTCGGTAAAAAAAAAGAACCCTCGTGTCATACATCAACGATCACTATATGGTGCAGAACTTTCTGGCTCCTCAAATCCAACAATTTAACCTGCAAAACATGTGGTTCCAGGACGGAGCAACTTGTAACACAGCTAGGGAAACAATGAATCCTTTACGCACAATATTTCCGGGTAGTTTAATTTCTCGATTTGGTGATAGCAACTTGTCACCAAGGTCCCCGGATTCAATGTCTCCTGATGTTTTTATGAAGTTTTTTGAAAAATGGGGCTTATGCCAACGACCCAAATACTGTAGAGCAGCTGAGGTACATCACTAAAAAACGATTGAAAATACTCCTCCCGAAACCTACCAAGAACTATTGAAACACGTAATCAAGAGGGCTTAGGTTTGCGCAGCTACTAGAGGCGGACATTTGTCTGACGTTATTTTGAATACATAATTTCAGTTTCAATCAAAGATCAGGACGAAAAAAATTGACGTATTTTATTTCATTTCACAAATATTCAACTCAGTTACATACCAGCCATCCTGTATTATTAACCCTTAATAGCTACCCACGGGTCAAAATGACCCATCGATATGAGGTCCCCCCCACTTCGTATCTTTATATTAAACGTGAACAGCTGGCGGTGGTTCAGTATTCGTTCAGCCGCTGTTGAAGTAAATGTGCATCGTAGTTTTAATCTAGTGACGTAGTTCATTCGACTGTAATGGCAGCCACTGGGTCAAAATGACCCGTGGATAGTATAAACGTTATTATTTTGTTCCGAATTACTTGAATATTTTATGAACTATTGGTAGTATTTTTTATATGAAAAGGTAAGTTTTAACCACCATTTTTAGTTTTTTTTTATGAAGTATTTTTTTTTTTATGTTTTCAGGTTATAATGGCTAAAGGACTTACTGATAAAGAGCTGGAACAAATTATTGAGTCTGATGAGTTCTGGGAGGATTTCGACGTGAATAATACTGCATCATCGTCATCTTCCACTTACGAATACAATGAAAATACTATTGAAAAGGAGGATAAACGTGATGCATGCGAAAAACTTTTTACGTTTGGGGACCAGAGCGATCAAGAAGAGGAAGACGAAGAGGAACTAAGTACCCACGATACGGACAGTGAGCAGGAATGGCAGCCTTCCGACGAACAAAATGAAGACGAAGAACATTCAGCTAGTACCAGTAATGAAGATGTGAATTTAAACAGAAAGGAAGTTCCAAAAGCTTTGTATGGAAAAGATAGAACAAAATGGTCTACTACTGCTCCAGTAAGAGGAAAGACTCTTGCAAAAAACATCATAAAAGTTTTGCCCGGTTTGAAAGGAAATGCAGCACAACACAAACCTCAATCTGCCTTACAAGCCTGGAAGTTGCTTCTGACAGATGAAATATTTGGACAAATTATAACTCATACTAATACAAAAATCAGATCAGTTCAAAGTCATTATGGAAAGTTCAAGAAGAAGAGCAATAGCAGGTCGGAATTTCGGCCTTCATTTATTGGTGAAACTGACAAAACAGAAATTGAGGCATTTGTTGGTCTTCTATACTTCCTTGGGTTATACAAGTCAGGCCATGAAGATTTAAGGTCCCTTTGGGCTACTGATGGAACGGGACGTGACATATTTAGATGCACGATGTCACTTGCTAGGTTCTCCTTTCTCTTATGCTGCCTTCGATTTGACGACGAACTAACACGAAAAGAAAGAATGAAAAATACCAAACTAGCCGCTTTAGGAAATCTTTTTGAAGAATTTATCCAAAACTGTAAAGGAAACTACTCACCCGGGGAATACTTGACCGTAGATGAGATGTTGGTACCGTTTCGCGGACGCTGCAGTTTTAAGATGTTTATTCCAAGCAAGCCCGCTAAATACGGTCTTAAAGTACAAGTTCTTGCAGACTCAAAAACTCATTATTTGCTAAATGCAGAAATTTATGCGGGAAAGTCGCTGGAGAAAAGTAAATGCAAATTATCTCAACCAACACAAGTTGTTCTTCGCTTGGTGGAATCGGTAATTGGAAGTAATAGAAATATCACAGGTGACAATTGGTATTCTTCTGTAGAGTTGGTAGATGAGTTAAGTAAAGTAAATGTAACCTACGTGGGCACTCTGAAAAAAAATAAAAGGTGTATTCCTAAAGAATTTTTGCCGTCTAGATTGCGTCAAGAATTTTCAACAGAGTTCGGCTTTACTTCTGGAAAAACTCTCGTTTCATATGTACCGAAGAAAAACAAGTCAGTGATTTTGATTTCCAGTATGCATAATGATTCATCTGTTGATAATGAAACAAAAAAACCGGAAATCATTTTGTTTTACAACGACACAAAAGCTGGAGTAGATGCCCTCGATCAAAAATGTTCCAATTATTCAACTTCCAGGAAAACTCGCCGTTGGCCCATGGCATTATTCCACATGATGCTAAATGTTGCAGGAATCAATTCTAGAGTATTACTTCAATTTTCTAAAAATGGAGAAGAAATAACAAGAAGGAATTTCTTGTTTAATTTAGCTCGTAGTTTATGTCAACGCCATATTATGGTTCGTATGTACAATAATAAGATTCCCCGTAAACTCAGAAGTTTGATGGCGAATATACTGGGAATTTCTCTTGATGTTGAAGCACAGTCTACTGAACGCATTCCTCCTTCCAAAAGAAAGCGGTGTGCTACTTGCCCATCTAAAAAGGACCAAAAAACTAGTACCTTCTGTGACAGCTGTAAAAATCCAGTATGTCGTAATTGTGCCAAAAACATATGCCCAAATTGTTTTTGATTTGCTTTTCAACACTTACATGTTATATTACAATATAAACGTTTGTTTACTTTTGTCAATAAAATTATTTTGATGTTGTTTTTCTTTTAAATTTAATTTTTTTTATCTGGGTCATATTGACCCTTGGGTAGTTCAAAAGTGATTGTTTTGGAAGAGTAGCTATTAAGGGTTAAGAAGTGTCTTATCCCTTCAACATTAAGCATCATACAGTTATGCTATAATAATCACACGTTAGTTAATACGTTTGCCAATAAAATGTATTTATTTCTTTTTGTTTGTGAAACTGTAGAGTTTCACTATAGAATAGCAATAAACGTTTCTTTCGTATAACTATACCTGTACCTTTTGCAGTGCAACATACATACAGGTAGTACATAGCCAAGTTTCAGTTTTATTGGTATTTTGAATAAGCTCTGTATAAAGGTGACCGCCTCCATTTCTCACACAGAATTGTTCTGAGCGATTCCTTTTGAGTCATAGTTCGTATCATACTGGGTCTAGGTATGACATAGTACGACAAAGAAATAGGGACGATAGGCGAAGGGCAGATTTACAGCACACCAAAAATACCCTAGTAAAAGTGTTAGTGTTTTTGGGATATTAATCTTTTTGTCCTTTTTTAACTAATCTTTTGTTTAGCTTATTTTTTTCAAAATATTCTCAGATAGTTGGTCTGCCATTTTAAATATCATTTTCGATAATTATAAGTACGTAAACATGACAAACTAATTTCATCTTGGTAGTTTTTATTTTAGTAATCTATTTTACTCAACAATGGTATTCAGCAATGATATAAAAATGTACTAGACTGCTACTGTAAAGTACTGCGATAAATGACCTGCTTAATCAGCAACAAAACATAGATGAAACTAACAAAAATTTCGAAACAGACAAAAAATCAATATATCAAAAGCAGTGAAACTTTTACTAGCGCCATCTTTTGGTATGCTGTAGACCTACCTTCTGCCTATGTTCCCAATTTTTTTGTCATACTATTCACCGAATACCCTGTATAATGTTATTGGCTTATAAGGATATCTGGCATTATTTTTTGCGTGTTCTATATCCATTCTGCAAATTACCAGCTTGTTCTGATGCACCTTGCATGATACTAAGTTGAGCTCTGTATAAAGTTGACCGCCTCCATTTCTCTCACAAAATTATTCTGAGCGATTCCTTTTGAGTCATAGTTCGTATCATACTGGGTCCAGATATGACATGTAACGACGAAGAAATAGGGACGATAGGCGTAGGGCAGATTTACAGCATACCATAAATGACCCTAGTAAAAGTTTTACTGCTTTTGGGATATTAATCTTGTTGTCTCTTTTTTAACTAATCTTTTGTTTAGTTTATTTTTTGCAAAATATTCTCAGATAGTTGGTCTGCCATTTTAAATATCATTTTCGATAATTATAAGTACGTAAACATGACAAAATAATTTCATCTTCGTAGTTTTTATTTTAGTAATTTTTACTCAACAATGGTATTCAGCAATGATATAAAAATGTACTAGACTGCTACTGCAAAGTACTGCGATAAATGACCTGCTTAATCAGCAACAAAACATAGATGAAACTAAAAAAAAATTCGAAACAGACAAAAAATCAATATATCAAAAGCAGTGAAACTTTTACTAGCGCCATCTTTTGGTATGCTGTAGACCTACCTTCTGCCTATGTTCCCAATTTTTTTGTCATACTATTCACCGAATACCCTGTATAATGTTATTGGCTCATAAGGATATCTGGCATTATTTTTTTTGTGTTCTATATCCATTCTGCAAATTACCAGCTTGTTCTGATGCATCTTGCATGATACTAAGTTGAGCTCTGTATAAAGTTGACCGACTCCATTTCTCACACAAAATTGATCTGAGCGATTCCTTTTGAGTCATAGTTCGTATCATACTGGGTATAGGTATGACATGTTACGACGAAGAAATAGGGACGATAGGCGAAGGGCAGATTTACAGCACACCATAAATGACCCTAGTAAAACTTTTACTGTTTTTGGGATATTAATCTTTTTGTCTCTTTTTTAACTAATCTTTTGTTTAGTGTATTTTTTGCAAAATATTCTCAGATAGTTGGTCTGCCATTTTAAATATCATTTTCGATAATTTCATCTTCGTAGTTTTTATTTTAGTAATCTATTTTACTTAACAATGGTATTCAGCCATTATATAAAAATATACTAGACTGCTACTGCAAAGTACTGCAATAAATGACCTGCTTAATCAGCAACAAAACCTAGGTGAAACTAAAAAAAAATTTCGAAACAGACAAAAAATCAATATACCAAAAGCAGTGAAACTTTTACTAGGGCCATCTTTTGGTATGTTGTAGATCTACCTTCCGCCTATGTTCCCAATTTTTTTGTCATACTATTCACCGAATACCCTGTATAATGTTATTGGCTCATAAGAATTTCTCGCATTATTTTTTTTGTGTTCCATATCCATTCTGCAAATTATCAGCTTGTTCTGATGCACCTTGCATGATACTAATAAAAAACAATGTATGTATATATATGATATTTCAAAAAATTTTCAACCCCGTCGTGCAGCAACGAATACTGTTCAAATATCGTACTCCTGTCCTCTCCAGCTTTCTCCCGTGGCTCGGCCACCTCATTGTCCGCTTGGCTTGTAATCAACTTGACCCAATCTCGTGTCTGCGCCCGTTCAGGCCATTCATCTGCCGTTGACATCTGAATACTGAGCGGTCTTATTCGCCGAAGCGCTGCTTGCTAGCATCACACCTGACCAGAAGCATCTGCGAGCTCGAGTCTAGTTTTATCGGCAAGCCATAGGCGTCGATGAGGAATTCCTAGGAGAAATATACAGGATGTCCGCAAAGTTGGGGTTTTCCTTTACACGACGTGTAGATCTTGAAAACATAAGCAATTTTTCTTAGTACTATATACACCAATGTCTTAAGGGAACCGAGATAAAGGGCTCTGCAACATCAAAAATATCTGAATACCGTCCTGTAGCCGAGACATCCCCGAGTGGTACTAGGACACTAGCTCAACCTGACGGCAGAACTGGGTCGGGGTCAGTGTGTCAGGTCAGTATGCAACCTTCAACCGACGCTTACGGTCACGCGTGTAGAGGTAAACGAACCCGTATAATCGATTGCGTTTCAAAAAACAACAAGCACTAGAGACGTGGCTAGAGAAGTGCAAGTATCAAAAACTAAAGTGTGGCAAACGCTGCGTGAAGAGAGGCTGTATCCGTTTCACGTCCAATGTGTACAAGCCCTTCAACCTGACGATTTTCCAGCAAGAGTGCAGTTTTGTGAGTGCTTGTTGCATCAACATGACAATAATCCGGACTTTTTGAAGTGCATATTGGTGACAGACGAATCTACGTTCACGCGTAATGGGGTGAATAACTTTTGCAACACTCATGTTTGGTCAGTAGAAAATCCGCACGCTGTCAGTCGGGCACATTTTCAACAAACATTTTCGGTGAATGTTTGGGCTGGCATGGTGAACGGTATGCTTATTTTTACGCAACATTTTGCCTTCCTTGTTTGCCTGCGTCTGCTCGGTAGCGCATCAGCTGATTTCATTTTCTGTTGGAGCGGTATGATTTCGGGCAGAGACGTACTTAGCCCTTCTCATCAATTGGAGAGTGAGTACTTTTTCCTTTATTTTTTTTTTACTTGGTCGCCCTCGTTTCACTACACATTACCTTTGTTATTTCATTGGTAGTTGTTTCTGAAAAGGAAAACCCCAACTTTGCGGACACCCTGTATATGTTGGAGAACACCCTCTTAGGCAGAACTGATTATCAACTTGCATTTTTTACACCGAAGCAGCCCCGCAGGCAGAAGCCTGAATGCCAGAGCACCGCGGCTGCTATGAAGAGTTTGAAGAAACTTTGTTAATCCGATTTTTGAAATGCCTAAGGTTAGTAGAACTGGGAAAAGTCTCCTCATGTAGATTCTTCCAAAATCTCGTTGCCCTAGAGAAAAAGGAGCGGTTGTATCGGCCAGTTCTGGATATACGAAGTTCGACACTGTTAGAAAGTTAGGAGGGTTTGTCTTATAGGTACATCACGAGGCGGCGTCATGGAGGAGAGCTCTGAGGAGCAAATCTCATTGGCGTAGCGGAGAGCTAGTGCGCCGGTGCGAAATCGTCACGGGACTGTTCGTTACAAAAGGGTCATCGATCAGTCGGATAGCTCTCCTCCAAAGAGCATCGAGCATGGATAATGTAGTTGTCTGGTCCTTGTGGAGAAAAGTACTTCTTAGCCCCAAACAAATAGTCAAGCTGCCGCTATTGACGAGATGTGCTCGTGCCAGATCAATTCCTGGTGATCTCGACTCCGACCAGCCAAAATGAACTGCTCTTTGTAGATACCGGCCATCCATCTAAGCCGGATAAGCGCTGGGGTCACTTGCTGAAGATTAGAAATAATGCCTACAAAATTATAAGTCATAGTCAGGCGCCACTGAAAGCGAGAAGAAGTCCGAGAGAGACATCTGCACTGATTTTTGGGAATGTCAGCAAGAACGGAACAGACTGGCGGAACACAACATTGTAACTTCAGAGTAGATGTCAGGATATTTAGGCAATGAGGCCGGACGAGCTCCCAAGGAATGAATCACTCACACCCTATGTAGGCGCACTCCGCCTTGGGGAAGCAAAAAGCACAATAAGAGATCGGTGACACATCACGGCTAGTACAGGAGGAAGAATTCTCAGGAGCAAGTCCGAAAACCGCGGCGTGATTTGTTTCAATGAGCAGAAACCAACTCCATGTAGCTACAGGCGTTCTAACAGGACACATTGGCCTGAAAAACCCCTACATAAAATAGGGCTCTATTATGAAGGCTCCTGACTGAAGTACGGAAGAGGAATAAAATCAGCATTTTATCTATTATGTACGTGCATAGGGCTAGAACAGAAAAACCATCACCTGTTCGGGAAACCAAAAGTGTAACCGATGGAGTTCAGAACAGTATAGACAGATAAACTGAACGACCTTGTATAGAACTTCAGAATGCTGGATTGAGCACTGTAAACTTCGAGGTACAATGTGCCTTGGAGTGCAGTTCAATCGGGGCCTTCGGTCGGACGGTTTCGTGGAAGGAAATGCCACCAGCACCCTCCCTCGGTGCTTCGTTAGTCGTTTGAGCCTAATAATAACAATTAATTTGATGCAGCCTTTCGCTGTCTTATTTCGATAGGCCTTATATCCTGGATAGTTTATATAATTTCATTCGTTGTCCCAAAGACCAGGCCTAGACCATGCTGATGAATTGCCTAAAAGTACTTGCCGTCCATGGTTGGCTGTCTTTGGTCGAATAGACGAAAGCGACACGTTTAAAGCAATCTTATGCGACACGGTTTGTAGCAGCTGCCAAATGATGACGTCGTGAACTGACCCACGGTTTGTGACATTTAAGGCCAATACTAACCTTGCTGGCGTGGCTCCTATGCGGTTCTTGTAAGTCAAGCGACAATTATTCGACGAATTTAACATAACTCCTTCATATTCTTTTGTGCCTTTTGTGTTTGTTTCGTGTCGTCACTGACTTATAATTTTCCATAAAAAGTTATCAGTGGAAAAACGATACCATATGTCAACAGACCTAGAACTACTGAGTTGCTATGGAGTCACTCATTGTTTTTCTTTGTGCAGAATTTAAAAACTTGTCGGGTCCGTTGTCAGTCAAGTATCTACTTATATACTTGAATTCAATTTAAAATCTTTGCCGTTGAAGCACAAAACGTTTGCGAGTAGCAAATATGTTCCCAATTCTTTGTTTTGTGTAAGAAGGATAAATGACGGTTCATCGCTTGAAATTGCATTTAGTTGTTCAGTGACGAGTAGACGAATTGTCACCCTCTAACAATCAGAGTGATGACTAGACAATCAAACGCGAACTGAGATGTTTACAGTTCCAACCGATTGGAGTGGTCGATTCTGGTAATAGCTTTGCGCTGTCTTATTCAGATTTTTCAATATATCGTGCTATTTCAAAATTATATAAAATGGATTAACACTTTGCACATTTTATTGAAAGTTAGCTTTACAATCCTCTTTGTTTTTATATTTATTCTTTTTCAGGACTTGCACAGTGTACGAAAACAATGGACGAAATTAAAGGTATCAGAAGAAAAAATTTAAAATTACTCATCCTTCTATTCCACGAATGATGCGATCTTTGGTATCCCAACATTGTTGGAAAAGTGTTTTTAGTTTGTAGATAATAGTGTGGAACTGAATATCTATAGAATGGTAATAAGCAATCTTTAATTTCTCTGGGCGTCTTTGTTTTGTTCCTCAGCCAACTAATATCTATAGTATATAAATGTGAATATGTGTTCACTCGGTCAGCATTATGCCTGGACCACAACATGGAGAAACTTAATAGTTGAAACCCAAGAAAGGTCATAACGATGGGCTTATCCTCGAAAACACACAGAACGTTCAAAAAGTATGTTGTGCAACATAGTTGTGAGATTTGGAAGGATTCATCTAGTGATGATCTTGAACGTGAGTTTGACGCCTTCAGTGCCATATGAGGGTCAATGCGGCTTTTTAAATGAATTTTTGACACTGGAAAGGGAAAGAAGAAACTTTATGTTCAGGTACGCCTCTATCTATTTTTAATTCCTGAAATGCTAACTACTAAAAAGCTTAAGTTCAAGTATATCCCTGCTAATGAACCTAACAATGACATTCAAGGTCATTTTGAGATAAATTTAATAATGAATTTTGGTGTAAATTGCCACCTTTTTACTGTGAATTCTGCGTTTCTTCCTCCAACACCAGCTTCCTTCACACTAATGCAAGACGGATGACCTAAACTTAACACTACTTCCACGCAAGCAGAGCTGTAATGTTAGTGTAGAAATAGTGTATATTTATATTTATTCAATACTATTGCGAGGAATATCATTGCAAAGAGCAAATTTTCTATCCACGTTGTGTTATCTTTCTAATAAATAATGGAGCAAATAACAAGTTTTGATTGCTTTTCTACGCATTTTAGTGCCAAAAGTGATAGAAATAGTTATTTGCTATACAAGGGAAAAAGTACTGTAGCAATTTTTCCATGATTCTACAATACACAATTTTTTTCTGTGACGGGAAAAACGACCATTTAATATTGAAAAATTATATTATTACAATATTTAAGTCAGAAAATTGTCGATGTGAAATTTGAATTTTGAAATCAGTAGGCCATGTTGTACTTATAGCGACAATTAGACCTGCATTGCAAAGAAAACTTTTAAAGTAATTAAATAGCTGTCAATTTAATGTTGTGATCTGATTTAAAAATTGTGAACTTAGTGGTTGTTTCGAAGTTATTTTTAATGCTATAAAGTAAAAAATGTCTGATTCCACTTTGACTCCACCGGCATTAGTAGCAGTAGCTAAAGTAGCGTCACAAAAATTATAGCCAGCTAAATCGCGTAAAATTTACGAAACCGCGTATTCAAGATTCATGGAATGGAAGATGGACAAACATGCCGTTCATGTTCGGAGACGATGTTATTGGCCTTTTTTTTGGGATTGGCACAACAACTAAGGCCATCAACAGTATTCAATGATTAAAAGTATGTTACGATCCAATAATAATGTAGACATTTCACAAATTTTTAAACTAATTACATTTCTGAAACAAAATGTGAAATGTTACAAGCCCAAGACAGCTACGATTTCAACGAAAACACAAATTAGAGGTTTTTTAAATAATGCTCCCGACGAAGTTTAATTAATGGCCATTATTGTTGTATTTGGGATTGCAGGAGTTAGTCGAATTTGTGAAATCAGACAGGTAACATTAGATGATATTGAAGATTCGGGAACGTTATTAATTGTGAAACTTGGGGAAACAAAAGAATGATGTAAACAGGAGATTTGTAGTTACTGAAAAATATATTATGGTAAATTTCTAAGGTTCCCGAAACAGTGGCTAATTTTCTTCAACTTGAAAATGCTAACTCATATTCAGGTCATTCATTTCGAAGATCGTCTGCTACACTTTTGATTGAATCTGGGGGAGACTTGACGACACTGAAGAAGCATGGCAGTTGGAAGTCATCAACGGTCGAGGAAGGGTATGCTGGTGAATCGGTAGCACACAGGACAGAAATAGCTAATAAAGTGGTTAGAACGTGTGGTAGTGCTGAAATAACACCAAGTACATCAACGAGAGTTGTGACGGCAGAAGAACATGTAATTTCAACACAAGAAAATTCGACTGTTGTACCGAATAGTTCAAGGGACGTATCATTCATGCAATGCACATTTAATAATTGTACCCCTGATATAAGGGAAATGTAACTTTATTGTATAATAAAATATTCTGAAATTAAATATCTACCTTTGCTTATGTATTTATATAATATCCGGAAAAAAAGTACTCATTTTTTTCCCGGGGAAAGAAGTAATTTCATAGATAGTGACATTTTGTTACCTGTCAACAGAGATCAAATGAAAAAATTTTTCCCGTCACAGAAAACAATACCTTAACGCACTATCTAATAGTAAAAAAATTATATCTGTAGAGTTATAGCACCAGACACATTTAGAGGTAATGTGGATAAAAAATAAACCAACTGCATCCATGTTTTTCAAGTTGAAGGTATGTAAAGTGTTCTGGAAACAGGGCCAATAATTACGAAAAGCTACGAACTAAAAGAGGTGACGTAACTGACAACTGCCACTGTCTACAAATCGATTGCACAGTCGGACACATTCTCAGCTCATACAAAAACAAAAAGCCAATATGCCTTTAGCCTACTCTGACACTCACCGTTGTATGAACGGATAGATGTCGTACAACATCGTGAAAAGGAAAAACTACCTATCAGCAGGTATACGAGGTATTCCCAAGCACACCACCAATGGCTTGCTATGCAAAATTGCGTTGACAGGCACATGCTGAAATGAATCTGTTTTTTAACTGTTTTACCGCATCTATTGTACAGCACGTCATCGCTGGTAACCTTGAGAAAACCTCGTTCTCTCGATGACAGGTGGATCGTACTTTTAATGATGGTGAGCGGTATCTATCCGTTCAAAGAACGGTAACAGCCTTTCAGAGTAGGCCAGAAGCGTAAGAGACCTCTGTCAATTTTAGCATTTGGGACAAAGGTGTATCATGCCTAAGGAAACTATTTACAGGTGGCAGCTGTCATCTCCTTGCGGACAACTTACTGAGTTTTTCAATAGATGATACCCACACAACTAAACCTATTCCATACTTATCATTGTTAAAAAACATGAAACAACGTTCATGGTTACAGAGACGGTAAGAAAACAGATTTAGTTCAGTCCTTGAGGAAGTCTAAAAGACTCTATCAACCTCCTCAATATCGAAAAATGAGGATAGTCGAACCCGCCACTGATCGACACAGGAGTGACACCAATCGAAAGCCGCAGAGAGATGCAGACAAGTCTCCTGTATAGAGACATCCCGTGTTCCTCCAAGTGATTAGCAACGAGCGCTGACATTCGACGCTCGGGGTAATGCAACAGTTGAACAGTTAACGTCTGTCTGTAGGTCTGTCTGCATGCGGAATAATAAATTCGTATGCCGATTGCCCTTGCTCGCAACGGAGATGTGGAGTGGATCCGAGGACCATCCTGTCAACAGTGCTCTCCGTCCGGTTAAATGGCTTCACTTAGTTCTCTATCGCACCAATTGGAATTTGATGAAGGCCGTATTTTGTTACTTACAACTTACTGCTTTATAAATGAAGTATTGATTTTTCTTTTGCAATGTGTTAGTTGTTATTTTTACTGCCATATTAGATGCTATAGAAGGAAAGCCGAAAATGCTAAATGGGTAGTTACTCGAGCGTCGTGTAGATCGCAGGAAGTTTATACGATGTACTGTATAGTATATGCTTTCAGTGATAGGGAGGCATCTACAGATTCCCAAAAATGTAGAAGAAGATATATGTATATTGTATAATCCCCACGTGTCACTACTATTGCAGGTTTGATGATCTGCCGGTTTGCCATAGGTAGGCCATTAATATCAGTGACATCGGAAGTGTTACACCCTGAAAAAAAAAACTTGATTTTTTGGCCTTGACGTAGTATTTCATCAAGAATGAAACGATTACATTCTCACGAATTTTTATTGACAGGTATACGTCTAGGCATCGAGCAAATGAGATGATCGATGTCTGGATATGGCACCTCATTCCACGCAACTCGAACTTCGTGGTGTAGCTGTGGCGGATAGTACAAAGTGGATAGTTGCCTCCCCATCATGTCCCACATGTTCGATGGGCCTTTTTTTAAAGAAAGCAGCCTACTCCCAAAGTTTTTTCAAATTCTCGTGCAAAAAAGTGCTTTTAGCATTTTTAGTGGAGTCATTTCATTCAAAAAGACGGCAACTATTTACGTAATTTTTTTCATTTGCCAGGATTGAGTCAACTTCTATTTTGGTTTTAAGTATACGATATGTCATTCTGTGTAAAGAATTAAGATAAGATAGAAATATGATTTATGACTATGGTCTAAAACTCTTCCAATTTAAGTTTTTAAGCAATGAATCATTAGGAAAATTATAATAAAATTGTGTGTGAATAATCAATCACAGGTAAGCACGTATTATTACAAAATATTCATATTATCTGCACATTGTTTGTTTAGTATACTTAAATTTTGTTTAAACTGTTGCTCGGCAAATTCTGGCATAGGCTCATCTTCTCCCTCAAACTCAAACATTCTTATTTTGTTTATCTGTCTGACCTCTTTGAACTATGGCTCTACACCCAGAGTTTCACAAAATTCTCTTGCTATCAATGTGGTCGCCACAAAACCTTCATCTCAAAATTTCTGAAAAAAACTGAAGTATCCCTTGAAGTAACTGCGACTCAATTCCAAGGTAGCTCGCCGGAAAGCATGAGCCGTCCACCGGCATCCGAGAGGTTCGGAGAGCTATCACCCCGGACCCCCCTTCCCCGCCATTATACAACGATGTTTGGCATTCATTTGGTCACGATTATCTCGTTCGTGGGTTTTGTAATTAATCAATAATTTAATATATTCCGAGAGTAATCAGACAGACATATCAGGCACGTGTATTTGTACATTATTATATTATCTTCATTTAACCAAAACTTTTTACTTATTTGTTAGTGCGAAGCCTTCCTCAGCGCGAGGCCTGGAGCGGCCGCTCCTCTAGCTCACAGTTCAAACGCTGACGACAGCGGTCCGCAATCAGGGGAAGCAGTAACCGTGGACGGTATGAAAAAACTCCGGAGGCTCCAATGCGGCGATAGAGTGTACACATAGTAACAGTTCATCTTCTCCAAACCATTGGTAAAAGATCTGACGCGTAGTAGCAAAACGGTCTCGTAGGGCTAGTTGACGGAAGCGCCTATCTTGACACTCTGTGGTATGCCTCGGTGGACCAGTTGGCCTTCTTCCTCCACTACCTTTTTCTGTCCATACGATGTACACTCATTACCATCTTGCAGTACAGTTAGCACGGTGGTCCATTTAGCGATAGGACAAACCAACATCTCGATAGGCAATAGTTCTTCCCCTGTCAAATACGCTAACATGGTGATAATTTGAGCGTCTTCGAACTAGAGGCATTTTGTTCTGCTTAACGCTAGTAAATGAAAGGGCAATAACTAAAAATATCTGTACCACTCAGCTCTCAGAAACATTTTAACAAAGGTAAAACAAATCAAAGATAAAACGTTGACATTGTTGCCACAGCATGCTTCGAACATAGTCACGTTGCCAAACAAACAAGTTGAAGAAATTATTTTTCTGGATGTGACACTTCTGTCACTGAGCATAAAATACGACGGCTGTACCTTGGCAACCAGCCAAACTAAAGCTATCGGTTAAATTTTTTTATTAAAAAGGTGACCAAGAGAAGTTGCCGGAAATTATTTTTAGCATCCGAAGGTGGCTGCTTGGGAGCATAAAACTGTAACCCAAAACTAGAAGTGCTGTTTTTCCGAAGTCTTCAAATGTAATGGTATTATTTTTCATTATTCAAAAAGTGCACGAATCATATATGTAACTACACATATGTAACTACAAAAGTAGATACAGATGGCCATACATCCGGATACGGGTGTAACCTGAGGAAGCGAAGATGGAAAGGGAAAAAATCACACACGAAGTCCAAACATTTCGGTCCTGATGAAACCAACCAGCATAAATATGTATCGCTCGGGTTACCTATCCTATTCTCTGCTCGAATACACTTTCCTTCTTTTTGCGGATTTTGCCTATTATTTTCCTATTTTTTGTTATATACTTTTCTCCGCATGTTCATTTCCTCCTTGTAGATCCTTTGGGCTTGAAGCACCACAGCAAGTGACTATAACCGGCCGCCTGGTTGCAGTTAGATGTCTCCTTGAAAATTTGAGGTCTTCTAGCCATTTTATACTACAATGTGTAGATTGGCTCTTGTTGTGGACTTCGTGTGTGATTTTTTCCCCTTTCCATCTTCATCTCCTCAGGTTACACCCGTATCCGGATGTATGGGCATGTGTACCTACTTTGTAGTTACATATCTGCATTCATTTCGGGCCTGATAGAGCCAACCAGCAGGAATACGTATCGCTCGAGTTACCTATCCTATTTTCTGCTCGAATACACTTTCATTCTTTTTGCGGATTTTGCCCATTATTTTAATATTTTTTGTTATATACCTTTCTCCGCTTGATCATTTCCTCTTTGTTGTTCCTTTGGGCTTGAAGTACCACAGCAAGTGGCTATAACTGGCCGCGTGGTTGTGGTTAGATGCATCCTTGAAAATTCGAGGTCTTCTAGCCATGTTATACTACAATGTGTAGGTTGGCTCTTGTTGTGGACTTCGTGTGTGCTTTTTTTCCCCTTACCATCTTCATCTCCTCAGGTTACACACGTATCCGGATGTATGGGCGTGTGTAACTACTTTTGTAGTTACATATGTGCATTCATTTCGGGCCTGATAGAGCCAACCAGCAGAAATACGTATCGCTCGGGTTACCTCTCCTATTTTCTGCTCGAATACACTTTCCTTCTTTTTGCGGATTTTGCCCATTATTTTCCTATTTTTTTTTTGTTATATATATATATATATGTATATACGTATATATATATGTATATTGAGACGTGGTCATTGTCGTCTAGACCAGTTAGGTGAAAAATTAAAGCTTCCGCCTTTTGTTGGGTACTTCGACAAGATTTAAGCAAAGAGGACTCTTTATACTTTTTTTAATTCTCTCTAGCTTTCAATGGACTTTGCCATCATCATCAGGAGAGTAGTATGTGAGGATGTTGCTAATTGTTGTTTACGTATAGGATGAGGGAAACGTCCAGTAACATGGTGAGAGCTGAATAGATTGCACAATAGTCAAAATTTATACAAAACATGACAAGAACAAGTTAAAAACAGATTAAAAATTATTTAAAAAATTTTAAACATTACATCGTGAAACCACCTGTGCAATCATCATTCAATTGAAGAGTGAAAATCCCAAAGAGGATAGGTGCCAGAAACATTATTTCAAGATAATAGAGATAAACATTATGAAACTGTTGAAGGTTTATTCACACATTGACATAGAAATACATATAAACAGTTTACCTTGGGACCTTATAACCTTTGTCTTGATATGGAAGCAGCTTTCAAATGTGATAACAAAATTTGGCACTTAGGTTTTTATCTTCACTCTTCAATTCAACTTATATAGAAATCTGCAATGGTGATGTTACCTGAATAGAATAGAAATGTTTTCTATTGAGTTAAGAGTCAGGGTCTTCTGTAGGTTTGTCTTTTCTTATGTGTGTGCCATCAATGACTCCAATGACACCTGTAAAGTTTTTGTTTCGGAAATACCTCTCAATTTCTGCTTTCTCTGTATCATTGGGCCATTTTATTATCTCTAGAGAAAGGTTGCAGAGAAAGTATGTGACCCGTCCCACAATTTTAAATAATGTGCTTTTCGTAATAGTGAATCTGTCAGCAACATCTCTGAAGGAACTTGCTTCGTTAGCAGTAAACCACAAAAAAAAACAGTTACATATTTGAGTGGATTCACCTTCTCTGAATCTCCTTCCTGCCACTTATAATGTTGTGAATTTGCAAATCTATTCGATACCTCCTCCACCATCTCACGAGTCAATCGGAAATATTCTATAAATTGATGGTCGTCGAACTGAGGTACCACTTCTTCAAAGTAGTCCACGGTTTTTGGTACTGCAATAACTTCCAATAGTCCTTCCAAATCATCATCACTAAACGATAAATGGTGCGACATCTTAAGCACAAAATCTTAAGCACTTAATCTTAAGAACTTAAAACAGCAAGCACTAAAAAGCACAGGTGACAGATTTTCACGGAATAGGTTAAACTCTTTAAACCCGAACAGAGGCAGCGGAAGATGAAATATCAAATGTCCATGACGATGCTAATGCGCATGATCAGCCGGATGGAACTTTTAGTCTCACCAAAAATGTGAGAACCGTTAGGACCAACTCTGAATCAGTTCTCTACCAATTCGATATGATCCGCGAACGCAGAACTGTAACTAAAAATTCAGAATTTATAATCGCATATATAATCGCGTACAGTTTTTGAGTTGTCGCAGAAAATCTGCTAAATATCACATTTTTTCATTTCCCTTTTTTAAGCAGACGGCTTCTATGCTTCTAGACGATCATGAAAAATAGATATCAGCATATACAGGAGACTAGATAAGGTATGTGGCGCTATTGTAGTTTTAACGCTAACCGATAATAGTATGTGCTATCTTGTTAACACGGAAAAGTGTCATAAACTTCTATACTTTATACGACCGAATAGTACAACTATTATTCGCTCAAGATTCACAATGAAATCTCGGATAACGAATGGAGCCTACTTTGACAAGCAGTGCTCTTCAAAAAGGCCCTTACTTATCTTCAAGGAGTCAAGTTGTGGAGTTGAAATTCGTAATCATTGAGCTGACATATAAATAATAATAATAACAAATATCTTTTATTGCTGAGCAAAAGACATCAGAATTCTGATGCAATGAGCTGGCGGCAAGGTTCACTTGATTGACAACCATTAGTTGTTAATCCACGCTTTTCCACCTAACCAGAGAAAGAAAAGTAATATAATATCAGTAATAATAGAAATACTTGATAAAATTATATAAGAGAAAAGTTAACACAGATACATACAGACGTATTATGTTTCAGAACTACATATTATATTATACATAGAACACATATAACTGTTGCAGGCAACCTGGTAAAACCTATAATAGAAGACGAGTCGATGTTTGAATGAAATAGTTAGAAGTTGTAGCTAATGTTTTATATAAAGCTAAAAGGTCAAGTATCAAACGAAAAAAACATACAGAAGAATAATTGGCAAATCAGCATGAAATGTAAAATTTAAGTCACCTCAAGTATCAACATAGTCTTCACTTCTGACTTAAATATCAAAATTGACAGGCCTCTAATTCTGTCAGGCAGCGAGTTGAGTTGTATATCATATGAAAAAGGGCACTTATAATTCGATGTGTTGAATTTAGGTAGCGAGAAACGATGTTTAAACCTCGTGTTACGACTATGCACTTCGGTACGGATCTTGATCTTCTTGTAAAGGTAGGATGGTGATTCAGGATTGAGTATCTTGTGGTATAGTCTGGATCGATTCTTTTCTCGATATTGAGCAAACCCAAATTCTTCAAGTGAAGAGATGTCGACTGCCGACTTCAATACCACTAACATACCTGACAAAAGAATTTTGAATAAGCTGAAGGTGCGACTTATCTCGCTGTAGACACAGTCTGCATATCTGAGGTAAGAAATAATTATACAATACTAATTTTGTTGACGTGGTTAGTATGCTTCTGCTATTATGTAGCAGTTGATGAAAACGCCCTTTTTGTTAGAAAAGGTATACCTATGCGGTGAAAACAGTAAATATGTATCTAGAATAACTTCTTAATTTTTCGGGGAGTTTGTAAAAGTTATTTTGTCTTGTCCGAAATAAATGTGTAAATCATTGGATCATACTCCGCTAATTTTTCTACCAAATAGTGTCTTAGATTGAGTTGCGTTGATGGAGAGACAATATTTTTTTTTGTTAACTGATAAACAGCTTGAAGGTCCCCATTTAACTGAATCAAAGTTTGGATCATATCTGATTCTTTAAGTCATATATAATTTAATGCTACTCTAGAGACATGAATACTTCAGGGTGGACCATGAGAGTATTGACGATTTAGATCTTAAATTTTTCGGAAATGTGGTGCGAGGGTTGGAGGGGAGCGATAAGCTGTTAGCCGCGCCGTTACCTGGTAATTTAGTCGCCATGGAGCCGTACACAGCAGCGCTGCGTGCATTTTGTGTCCGAGCATATTATGAAAGCAATAAATCGGCTACTACTGTACGACGTACCCATTATATCGATATGCACAGGGTTTACTCGATTTAAGAGAAGTTCCAAGCACCAATGTGATACGGAAATGTATGAGAATGTTCGGAACAAGCGGCTCGACAGTAGCAATAATAGCTCGTGGTCGTACAGCTTCTGCAAGATCAGCCGACAATGTAGAGCGTGTTCGTGTTTCAATTCAGCGAAATCCGCAACAGTCAACACGTAAGAGAAGTCAGGCTTTGGACCTCAAAAGAACGAGCTTACGGCAAATTTTGAAGCGTGATTTGCATTTCAAGGCTTATAAGATTCAAATAGTCCAAGAATTAAGACTACATGGTGCCAATAACCGACTTGACTTTGTCTATTTGATGCTTGACCGATTCAACAGTTCAACGTGATGTTTAGTGATGAGGCCAATTTTGTCATGTCATTCAGCTAGGGTATCTATAGAGGTGCTGAAAAATGTCTTTCTCGAAAAACTCATTTTGCAAAGGGGGGATACCGAATGGCCACCACGTAGCCCCGATCTTTCTCCATACGATTATTTCCTATGGGGCTACCTCAAATACGTGGTCTACGAGAATAGTTTAGAGTAGCTGAACAGAAATATTGTTCAGGAAAGTAACAAAATATCGAGAACAACTTTTCAACGAGTTTTCCGCAATCTGCAGCTTCAGTTTCAAGAGTGCCAAGCAGCCGCAGGGAGTCATTTGAGCAACATTATTTTTAAGTCTTAAAAATTCATATCTTTTTACTTCTTAAAAATACATTTATTTTTCTTTTATATTGCGTAGTTATTTTTGAGTTGAATATTGAAATTGTCCACCCTGTGTATTTAAATGTAAAGATAACTGTCTGAAAATTTTAGGATGGCGGCTAAGCACATTTTCCAAGTGGAATGGGGGACATGTAATATCTTATTTTTAAACTTGACCTGTTCAAAGAATAAGTACTTTTCTGGAAAGCACTGTATTGTAAAACTCATAGAAAACTTACCGCCGAAAAGTCCCAATATCACAACTCTTTCACCATATCTTTTTCCTGGATTTGAATTCACCTGACCACAAGCTAGTTGCAAACCTGCTTCTCGACCAGAGTATGATGGAAACACCTATTTTCTGCACCCTTGCCGGGCCTGATTGCCAATTAGAGCATAGCATATCTGCTCTGAAACTGTTATCAAAACTAGTGTGTTCAACAGACGGTCCCAAACCACTCAGCTAAGTAATTAGAATAGTATTTGTATTAGGTAAACCGAGAGGCTTACGAAGTTCCATCCGACCAACCTCCCGACCCTCCCGAAAAACTTCCCGGGAGGGTCTTGGACAAATCCCGGCCCAAAAGCCGTAAATAACTTCGGCATTCGATGGATTCATCGAGTTTCCAGAGCTTCCGCTGTTAATACGATTAGTCGTCGGTACAGATTTGGGAAAAATCGCTGGACTGAACTTAGAATCGAAATTAGCTTTCTGTTAGTGATATTGCAAAAAAACTGACGGAAAAGTTTTAATTGCATGTTGTCTTATGTATCAATTACTTTTGATACGCTTACCGACCAGCTTATCCCCTTCCCAAAAAAATCAGTACATTCTAGTTAGACCACAATGGTGGAAAATGAAAAAACGTAACCCTCTAGAAAAAGTAACAAGTTTTATACTAGTCCTTCTTTTCGCTCTCGCGGTTTACCGGTTTTTTTAAGCTAGAACTATTCTTTTATTATACACTTTCTATTATAAACAAGTATGATATACATTTTCTACTAGTGATATTTGATTTTCTAAATGATCGTAATGCAAGATGATTGCCTATATTAAAAACAATTTACTTGACCTGTTCATATAACTACACTGAGAAAACGTGGTCAATTAAACAGATGTTCTGGAAAATTTGCATTACTCCTAATACTTTTTTTTAGTGTAACTAAATTGTTCGGGTTGATTCAACTGAATTTGCTGGAAAAAATTTGCTCAAAAATAGCAGACCAGGTACCTGTTGTATGAAACTTTAACTAGTTTGGATAATTTAGTTTATATAGATACGGTACATTCAAAACAATATAAATAAAAGCAGTTAAACTATCTATTTGAGTCGCGGACTCGGCCCTTCAATCGTGAATGGTCGGTAGTATGTGAACTCTTCAGTTTCGTATGTGATTTTTGAGATGGCTAGAATGTTTCTCGCTGCCCACTCTGTATAGGTTAGCGATTGCTGAGATGACGGAATGGGAAGAACTTTGAAAATCCATGTGTGCAGCCATACTTAGGTCAATGAAGGACATTTATACCAAACATGAGTTTGATGTGAGAGTTTTCTGTTGGTGCAGAATTTGTGGTATTTGAAAATATCGTAGTTTGTTTAAAGTGATGTTGAATTCATTTACTCGAGTAGGATACTCAAAAGTGTTGAATGCGGGTGAGAGCAATGTTGTTCTATTACTATAAGTAAAAGATCAATATTTGAATACACAATCAAGAGGCCGTATTAAGTTTCAGATATCCCTTTTCCTGCTTTCTAGATTTAAAATGTTTCCAAATGTTTCATGTATTAGATCTGTCACAATATACATCACTCAGTGAAATGCAATTTGTTTTTTGAAATACCAAATATCCAAATATACCTTCATATCTAAATAAAACAATTCATTAAGACCAGGAATATACATACCTAAACTAATAAAACAAATTTAATAAATAGAACTGGAATTTTTTACTTGGTGAAGGTAAACTCAATTTAACAGTTTATTAATTTAAAATAAGCCGATGTACTCAATCCAAGTAAACAGTTCGATCAATTTAAGTGAACAGTTGCATTTTGGGTTAATTGAACTAAATTCATATGTCCGGGTTAACTGTTTTGGAAATGGGAGTTTAATTAAACTAATTAAACTTGTTACCTGTGACATAACTAATACATTTTTTAATTGGTCTTATTGGAATTCCAATTGTTTTAATAAACAATTAATTCAAAATAACCGAATAAAATGATTTATCTAGTTTTGAGCTACTTTATACAATAACAAAATATTATTAAGAAAAGATGTGATAAGTTTACAAACGTAGTCACCACACCAAACCGAAATTATCTCTTCCCAGTCTCTTGAAAAAAAAAATAACATTGATAGATGCTCTTACAATAATTTCCTTCAACCTAGTATTGTATTGCGTTTCAAACATTTTTTAAACTGTTCATAATAAGATGGGCCGTGATTATTGGTAATTTTGTATAAAAGAAGTCATTTAAAAATTAATGACCTTAACATATTGTAGCGCCCTCGTATAACTAGACCATCGACAAACATCGATTATTATAAACATTTAGACCTAAGCCTGTCTACCAGAGAGTTTTCCTTAAACCTTATATTGTATTGTGTTTCAGAATTAAAAAAAAAACTTATCAACGTAAGATGGAGTCTGATGATTCGGAATAAAAGAATTGAGCCTGCCTCTTGAATCATTTGGGATGCGTCTAAAAAATGCGTGTGTCGTGATAAATTAGTGTAAGAGTACTAAAGTAGACCTTCGTCAGTGAGAATGGTGATTCCGTTACAGTATCCTTGATAGGGGTACGGATGCTACAATTTAACAAATATATTATATATATAATATATGGACTTTGTAGTTATTACTTACCCTCATTTGTCCATATAATCGAAAGTGATCCACAATAAGTATAGTGATGAGAAAATATGATATTGTGACATTCTGCACAAGGGACAAGAGAATTCGATGAAGATATCAGATTTTTTACCTAATTTCCAACACTTGTAACCAGTGTTTGTTGAAGGTTGCTGATCGGTTATCGTACATAAATATTTACTTGACTTACTCAAGTATCTACAAAATCAAAACCTCTCCTTGAATTTTAACTGACAAATTTAAATCTAGTATTTTGTTACAGTTGTTTCCAGACCTAATCTCGCTTTTTCACATTTAGGATTAAAAACGCAGCCCTACAATTCTTTTCTCGCCCACTGCCTTCTTTCATCCCCAGCTTATTTCCCTTTAATAGTTTTTTCCATTAGGTTTTCGACTTGGAATAGTTAAGGGAACAGCGGATAGTAGATCTGGGCGACTGAAAGGTTGTCGGGCGTGCGAACTAATACCAAAAACCTGTTTATCCAATAAAATTCATGTCAAACGTCTAAATCAGCAGTTCTGAAACTCATTTCGTCTACTGTACACCTTGAAAGTCAATTATTTTCTAGAACCATCAAAAATTGTTCGAGAAGATGTCTGCCTCGGGGATGCTAGTAAAAATTGAAGAGTAGGGAGTGTTATCGACAACTGAAGATTAAAGATGGGGGGGTGGGTCTGCATCAGTGCCTCTGAGAGCGAATATCCTTGTGACAATTGAAGAGCGAGGGGAGAAACTATCTGTTGCGTGCCTCCTTCCTATAAGGCAATTCAACCCCCTCCTTCCTTTTGAGCTATTTACCCACACCCTCGTAGTGTTCCAGGTCCTACTTTGAGTTAGGCTGATCTAAATAAACTAGCTACATGAGAAAAAAAAGACCTAGATATTGTTATTTAAGAAGATATATCGTACAAATGCTCACTTGCAAATATCTGGCAATGTGTAACGACTTCTTCACTCGCACCTTCACTGTTCGAGAAATTTTAGTGGCATCTTTATTTTTTATCATGAAGTACCGAATAGCATCATCAACTCGGTCTAGCCTCGAGTACTGCTCACATGCTTGAGGTGCTGCCGCCTCGACTATCCAACTGATCGATGAGTCTTCTCTGACTGACGGTTTCGGGACCCTTTCGCTCCATGCCGTCGGCGATCTATCTCTCTCCTACCCCTACGTCAACAGCCTCTTCTATTCGGTGCTCTCTTCCACCGCACGATGTGCCCGCCAGAAATTCCCGTCTGACTTCGGCCTACCTTCCTAACCGTATCGGATATTATATTTATTATTATGATATGTCCCTAGGGTAATCTACTACCTCCTCAGGTAATCTACCAGACTATGGTTCTTTCATTTCTACTAACCTTAGGTAGTCTTAAAATCAGATTAACAAGGTGACTTTTGAGGTTGGCATAGCAGCCGAGCCGTATAGGAATTCTATAGATATGAGGAACACTATCTGGTATATTTGAAATAACACTCGTAACTACCGCGTTGAGCACGTCTTTACTGCTTGCTGCTGGAGATGACATCTTTATATGCTCACAATAGAATTTTTAGGGCATCAGGTGCTGTCGCATAATGCTAATCCTCCCCCTGAATCAAACATCTCTCCCTGAACCCGACAAGCCCGAATTTTAACAAGACCAGAGAGATAATCGCATTCATCTATCTATGCGGACAACGCGTGTAACCAGTGGCACTAGGGGGAATACCGACATAAATATAGACCAGGATACCGAGAATTTCAGAAAAAATGACCGCTTTCACAACCGGGTTATTTTATTGAGGATAAGGATAAAGGCTCATCATCTTGAGGTAAAGAAAGAGTCACTAGGTAACTTTTTTTTATTAAGAATCAAATTTGGAAAGGTTATTCTTTAGGATATACCCAAAGAAGTATGAGTAGCGCAAAAATTAGTTATAAGGGTTGGAAAAACTGTGATCAGCCTTACGTTGCAGTAAATTTCAGAAAGGTGAAAAAGTATAGACCTACCTGCAAATTGGTTCTTAATCAATGTGTGAACACTTGACCCGAAAAATAGTAAAAAAAAATAATTTATGGTGGAACAAAAGTGTTACATTAAACGAAATTACCTTGCGTAAAGTTTTATCTTAGTTGTACTATAATCGTTCGGGTCGAAGTCGATGATCCATGTAGAAAAAAGAGCGACTATAGGTGGGTGTTATTTACTTCATGAAACCCGTATATAATTAAGATAGAACTTCAATTATGGTAAGTTCGCGTAATCTAACAATCGTAGGAATGCAAGACTGCCCCAGCAAATACCTTTGCAAAATCTGGAGGCCCCTGAGAAAGGAATTTTCACACAAGGTTACCACAATGCCAAAGACGACAAAGTCTTGTACCTTTTAAGATCGGTCCAGTGGCGGCGGAGGGAAAACCGAAAAACAAAATAAATAAAAGATCCTTTATCGCTTTTTGTATTCGTATTTAACACATTGTAGGTCACATGCCTTTAAAACTTAGAATAAAAGAAAAATATTTTCGATGTGTACTACAGCGCCAGAGCTGAAAAAGCATATATACGAGCGATAACTCGCTGCAGCGATGCCACGCTGGGCACTACCGTGCAGATATGGAAATGGACATCCTTGCCAGATGGTCAGTAGCTACAGGTAGGCCAGGGAAATAGTAATTATGGACTGATTGTATAAGCGTGTTTGACTGGACTTGATTTGTTTTATTTTTCTGATGTACATGTTCTTCCTCAACTGACAATTTTCTCAGTATATTTAAATTACGATAAAAATAATCCTGTATGAACTGATGACGTAGCTGCCTAGGAAGCGCAGAGTCAACCTACTTGACGCCGTTCTTTGGCTTCGATAGCGTATGGAATTCGACCCGAACTACAACCAACTTACCTACGAGCGAGGCCCACATATAAGTCATTAATGAAGCTCAACACTGTTTGCTACCAAGTTCTTGCAAAAAAAAGTCCGTTACTGGTACTGTATCGAAAAACTACGTCATCTATCCTATGTCCAATATTTTCATAAAACCTCAGCCAAGTTGTAACGCACAATGGCCTTATGGCGCCTTTGCTCATAGATCCATATATGAGCATTAACCCGGCCTGGGAAGTCCAGAGATCTCTTCTCTGAATCTACCCAGATAATTCTCAGCAGGCGCGTTCTCGCTCGCGGGGGTGAGCCCGACCCACGGCGACGTCGGTGAGTGTCTGAGTTCTGCTGGGGGGCCAGTATTGCGGGGTATATCGCACTACCCATGCCCAGGGATACGGATGAAGATCATAACGGTGGAGAAGGTGGAGTAGAAGAGATGCTTTGAAACGGTGGATCCGGCGGAGGTGGCAGCCATGCTTCTGGTAGAGAAGTAAAGGGGAAGGTAGGACTCCATAGCTGCAGAGAAAACCTAAAGAAGAAAACCTTGATTCAAGACCATCATCCAGAAAAAAGTTTTTTTTATAGCAAAAATTCTCAAACCAGCCTCGGAATCGGACAGCTCAAATAGACGACGTAAACTGGCAATGGCACGGACTTTACGTTTTGGACCATGGAACGTACAGGGGATATCAACAAAGTATGAGGAGGTATTTAGAGAAATAGACAAGCACGACATAGATATAGTGGCCCTCACGGAAACGAAGAAAAAGGGTAAGGGTACAGAGCTTAAATCATGGGATCAAAGAAACGAGAGTATAGTAACTGTGGACATAGAATTAAAAAGTCACCCTGTCATAGTAATTGCCGTATATTCTCCCAATGACGATGCTTCTACTGAGACAAAATACAAATTTTATAATACATTGACACAGTTGCTCGAGTCAATAAGTAATCGGAAACAGAATATTCTTTTTTGCGATTTAAATGGAAGAACGGGCAGTAGACTCAACGACCCAATTGTAGGACGATATGGAAAAAACACAACCAGTGACAACGGCGAACGTATTATTGAGTTCTGTGAACAAAATGCGCACAAGATTACAAACAGTTGGTTCCGACATAAAGAAATTCATCGCTACACTTGGAATCAACCTACTCGGGGTGTGATATCTACTACGTCATTGAATAAAGCAGCAATCCATGTTAAATATCAGAGACTTGCGGGTGCTGAGAGGCTTAGAATGTGGATCTGACCATTACTTTTTACTCTGTAAAGTCTACTTTCTCTATAGGATAAGACCAAATCAAGGAACGCCTGAATCCGTATAGAATGGAATAGATAAAATACATTATAACATGGATAGTCTAAGAGATGATTCAACTAGATTCTTATATGAGTTACGATTAGTCACAAAATTGGATTATACCCAAGACGATACTCCTAACGATACGTATGGACAACTGAAGAGGCAGATTAACGAGGCTGCGATAGAAGCTTTAGGCATGGAAGATCAACATGCCATACTCCTTGGTGGACTAAATATCTTGAACATATTGCGGATCAAAAAAGGAGGCATATAGAAGGTGGATTGCAACAAAAAAGGCAACGATAGAGAAGAGTACAAGCGCATACGACGAAAAGTATTATTAGAAGTGAGTAAAGCAAGAAACGATTAATGGGAAGAAGTATGTGAAGAGGTGAATAATGCGAATAGCGCTGGAAACACGAGAAACAATAAGTCCAGGAAAATTTTAAAACCAGTGGGAGAAGATGTCCTATATACCCTTTTATTCGCTGACGACCAGGTTTTGATAGCAGGTAATAGAGATGACTCGTGTTACATGTTAAGCAAACTGGAAGAAATGAGGATTGAAAGTTAATGTAAAAAAAAACGAGTATATGATTGTAGGTGGCAGCGATAGAGATTATTTGGATGTTGGAAACCAAAGCATACAGAACACAACATCATTCAAATATCTGGGTCTAACGTTTACAGTGAATGGCAATAGCAGCCAAGACATTTCAAATAAAACAGCACAGTGTAAAAAGCAATTAGACAACTAAATTCTATTCTATGGAGTGCTACGGTAACAAAAAAATTCTAAGAGTGGGTACCACGAGAGCGTCGCAAACGTAGTAGACCTCCAAGAAGTTGGATGAAAGATGTCGAAGAGTCTATGATATCCAGAGGACTCCAAGAGGGAGACTGGATGGACCGAAAGATGTGGCGTTTGAGAAGCGGGAAACGACAGTAGTCGTAAAAAAGCCGAATATATATATATGGTCTTATGGCACTTGATGAGTTGTACTGGATTGAAGATAAGCTTAGTTATTGCTGATACAAACACACAGTTATATAAATATCGTTTGCTATAGGATACTTCTTGATTAACGTATTCCATCTGAAAATATCCTACCATATACTATATTCTGATTTCCAAAAATGTATTTGAAGGACCCTAGCACCATCTATGAGACAATAGCAGAGCCCAAACATGAATTTTTAATTCTATCTTGAAAAGAGTTACACTGTTTGATTCTGATAGAGTCTAATATACCGATCTGGCCATTGGGGTTCCGTATTCAATGTCTACAAGCGAAATAGAGAGAGAAATACGTATATTAGAGTAACATCACGACTCGCTGGCTATTGCGTTAAGCATGCTACTCTTGTATCTTTCTCGTACACACTGAAATTGGTCAACCTCAATCGTAAGTGACAACCACGTCATGGCGCGAGGATCTCCAATATTTTTTGTCAACTCTAAATGCTTTTACGATCAAGAACATAATGCCAATATTGAGAATCCATTTGCAACTCGATTTATACAATTTTTTCTACAATCTTTCTATTTAACCTGATCTATATCTCTGCGGACAACGCGGGAGTTGGACATACATGCGCGCATGTTTGTACAGATCAGCTTCTCCTAAAACACTGATTTATCACATAATTAATTTTGTCATGTTTTATCGCGGAACTCGAGCCGCAATCGCTACCCCCAATGATTAATTGCAATTCTGATAAACGCCATACATACCCGCCAACCAACGAACGCGATGGTTTCAACGGTCGTGTGTTGATTTGCATTATTTTCGATAGCGGACTTGCTGCGGTAAGGGGATTTCCATTTTCATTTTACTTTCTGTCACACGTTAGAAGTACGGAATTGTTAACCTACAGTTTATAAAAAGTCAATGGATAACTTGAGTACCATGGGCAACGATTGACAACACAGACCCACAAAATAAAGGAAGTGGTCTGTGGTTAGAGTCCTACTATGTTTTCCCACAAACCGCCAACCATGGTCAGCTATTTGGTGCTATTTGGCAACTCCTCAACATGACGTAAGGTCTATTGAAATAAGACAGCACGAAATGCCATCTAATATTAGAACTGACCACTGCGACAAGCTGTCTGTTGGAACTGTGATAATAGATGATACTTCGTGCTTGTTTATTCTGATAGTATAGACCTTATACGCTGGATAAAGGACAGTTGTTCACATTTTGTTCATTGTCCTACTTATGCTGAGGAGTTGCCAATTAACACGAAACAGGTGTCTATGGCTGGCCAGTTTTGGTCTGATGAACCAGAATCAGCGGCATCTAGTGGCTACAGTGGCTATTATTGCGAACTGGAATGCAGAAACAACTGACAGCTTGCTGTTTTAACTTCGCAGTGGTTGCTTTCGGTAATATACGAATCTAAAGTCAAAATTTGGATTGGTGTGTAAATTTCAGGGAAAATCCATGAAAGAGATCCACAGGTCTGCAAAAAAAAACAAAAGGTGGTGTGAGATGGAGCTCCGACTACAGTTTTTAATGTATGTTCCCCTCTAAAGGTGAGTAGTCAAAGTGGGCAGAAGATGGACAGAATGGGAAGTAGTTTAGACATCAAACTTAACAATTTTGGCATTTTCGGTCTGTATCTTTCAGAGACCTCTGAAGAGATGCACAGCCACCAAAACGTATTTTGTTTACACAGAAACAGCCGCGCGAGCCAAGACTGCTGCCATGAGGAACTTAAAAAAACTTTGTTAATTCGACTTTTGAACTGCCCAGGGCTAGCAGAACTGGGAAAAGCCTCTTCATACAGCGGTGAAACAGAGCTAGATCGACAATGGCTCGTCGATGCGAAAGGGTCACTAGACTTTCCGTTAGAGAAGAGACATCGATCAGTTGACAGCCCTCTTTTGAACAGCATCGAGCATGGATAACGTAGCTGGGACAAAACATGTGATCAATACTGGAGGAGTGAGTGAGGAGGTCGTACTCCTTAGCCCTAAACAAATAGCCAGCCTTTTTCCAGCAGCTGCCGCTATTGACGAGATGTGTTCGAGCCAGATCAATCCCTCCGTGATCTGGACTCCAACCAGCCGAAATGAATGGCTCTTTGGCAGAACTCGGCCATCCATCGAAACCGGATGAGCGCTAGGATGCTTTTTGTTGGTCAAGGAAACAGTACTGTGTCTTGAAAGCATTGAACTGTACAGTATTGCTTCGTCCCCAAGCACTGATAACCTCCAGATCTCTTGTCAGACAGGAAGTTGCTGCTAGTCTTCTCTTCTCCAGCAGAGTCTGGATTGTCATCATGAATTCCTGCGTGTAAAGTGATGTTATCGGAAAGCTGTGGATTGGACTTCTCGCACGGGAACCGAACAGTGTCGGTGCCAAGACCAATCCCTGGGGAACACCCGCGTTGACAGGGAGGACAACCCGTCAACTATGACGGATACCTTGCGGTCAGAGATAGCCACCCAATCTACAAAGCTTCTCTCTAAGGGTCGCGTGCCACAGCTGATCAAACGCTTTCCTTATATCAAGAGCAACGACATGAACCTCACCGTATGATCGTAATGACTGAATTATTTTCTTACTTCCCTACCGAACCTCATTTATGACTAGACACTCGTGTTAAGCGCGAAAAAATACATAGAAAGAACATGGTGGGGCCCCAAACACGCTCCACTTCTGATTTATGGGCATGTGTAATCGATACTAATATTTTCTCTTGTCGCTCACAAAGTGAGATAGTCATAACAGAAATTTCACTACCGCAACATACCGCCGACAGATTTTAGAGCGTCTATCATAGGTCGGGTCTGTTATGCCGCGGTACTTCGCCACCTGTGCTTTTCGCCGGATTACAGACCCGGACTTGCACATAGTAAGACGATCGATTCGCTACCGGTAAAAGTAAAGTGAAAGTGAAGTACGATCCCTAAGGCACAATATACCAACAATACTTAATAATATACATTCAGATGTGCCTACTATGTAATTATCTCGTCATTCAGTCTGAACATTTTGACAAATATGAGTAATTTAGTTCGACAGGTCACTATTTCCACGAATAGTTAGTGTATTATGTGCCGAGTGGGCTGATAATAAATGTTGCTGAAGAATGCTCTAGGTTGGTTCAGTTTGTAGCCGCTAGATATGACGCTTGTTTTTCCCTTGATTTATTCGCAAATTTAAAATACAGCGGTATACATTTCTCATATTTGTCGAGAAATACTTAAGAAACCCTGTAAAATATATCCTATATTAGGAAAAGGTTTAAGTTGAAATTGTCATGTACCACTAGGTGAGGAGAATTCATGTCATGAATGCTTCTATAAAATGTGCCAATAAGACCCGATTCAGGAAAATTATACTTTTGCTCTATTTCCTCGTCATAACTATCGCCTGCAAGATTATCTGATACATATTTTTTCCTAAATTATATCTCATATTGTATCCCAGTTGGGTTTGTTTTTATGAACAGTTCATAAAATACCAAGTATTCTAACTATTTGTCCAAATTAAGTTCAACCTAGTGAATTATGAGACACAGGTATGCGAAATCTGTTGTAATATTACTAGTATAACGGGTATTTCTTTTAAAAGAGTGTATTGATAAAATCCACTGATCCATGTCATAGTATTCTGGGTCAGATTAAAGGATAAATTGATTATTTCAATCAATACAAAGATGTATGCGATCCTGAAAGGTACCTGTTTGGTTTCCCAGCGATCTGAAGTATTTCTAAGCCTGTTATTCTTTTCGTGTTCGAACTGCCTTTATTAAGTTCGCAGGTTCCTTTTTTCGTTTGTTTTTTAGCTACATGTTTGCAGCAGTACTCCAACTCCTTTTCATCTGATTGTTTCATGGTATTATAGAGATGTCTAAAGAGCAATACTCTCAATTTTTTTGTCAATAAAAGCATTTTTTGTGCATCGTATTGCGCATTTTTTCAATCGTAACTTGTTAACAAACATTACCTCAGCTCTGAAATTGTATGTAAGTGTTCCACTTTTATGGGAGAATAAAACGGACTTTTTTCCTTATCATTTCTTTTGTTTTAAAATCCTTTGACTTGCTGAAGATCTTTGGGAGAGAGAAAGTGATAAGAAAATAGATAATCACCTGCTTCATTCTTCCATAATAGTGGAATATTAACTTACAGTTTGTTAACAAGTTGCGCTTGAATAAAAACCCAAACGAAAAAATACACAAAATTGAATTTTTTACAAAAAGGAAACAGATAAATGATTTAGAATACTCTTCTAGACAGGTTGTTGAAAAATAGGGACATGCGGCATGTAATATTTGACCTTTGTACTAATTTATTTTAGTTTGTTGTTTAGTTCCTTGAACGTCATGACATGACACAATAGGCTTTACTAATACACTCTTTTATATGAAATGGTTGCTATAATATTACAATGGATGTAACACATAATTTAATAATAATTTGCACTCTTGGTGGATCTAAATTATATAAAGGTTCAGATTTAAAAGCGGCGTTGGCGCATCAATGACTACAGGTTAGCTAATCAGAGCTTACAAAAAGGAATTTGTGTACAACACCTTGTTAGCTTCCCGGCAATTGTTAGTGGTATAGATAATAATAATAATAATAATAATAATACGTCTTTATTTTTTAGTCAAAAGAATAACAGTTGCTCTTCCATGCAACCCCCGGAAATAATACTATACTAACAACTAACATGACGGGTGTAATTAATACAACAAAAATGAAACTATTGTGCACTTTTCACATAGGATTTGACTCTATTTCGGAAGCTGATAAGTGAGATCGAATTTTTTACTGTATCTGGCAATGAATTGTATATTGTAGATGCAACATAAGTAAATGACTTTTTGAACTGTTCAGTACTATGTAACGGAACATCCTAGAGATTACAAGAAAGAGTTTCCCTATCATGAAGATCCGATCTCTTAACAAGTTTGGTATAGAGGTAAAGTGGTAGCTGGGTTTTGTTAATATTCTAAGTTAAGCAAGCAAGATGTATCAAAAAGCGTTCATCCATGTTGAACCAGCCAGAGGCTCGAAATTCGTCAATGAAGTGGTCATATTTTTTCAAACCGTACGAAAATTTAATGCATGAGTTCTGAATTTTTTGAATATAACATTTGTCTCTAGTAGTAAGAGCAGGCCGGTATACAATATCCGCATACGATAAGGAAGACAATATCAACGAATCGCATAGCTTCAGCCTGGCTTCAGTAGAGAGAGCATTCTTGTGAAGATAAAAAGTCCTTAATTTAGCATAAGCTTTTTGTAAGAGATGCTTAACGTGGGGAACAAATTTAAGAGTATTATTCATATATAGTCCCAGATTTTTACATTGGTTGCTTGCTTATAATACAGTGTTATTAATGCAGATTCTAAAATTCTGGTTGTCAGTAACCTCACACGGTCTTGATCCAAAAATAAGCAATTCAGTTTTACTTTCATTTAATATGAAGCTGTGGGCTCTTACATATCTAGACAAATACTGAGAATTGATACGAATGTAGGCAACATAAGCATCATCAGGTTTAAAAGAGTAATACAACTGTGTATAGTCTGCATATTGATGTGTACTGCACAATTCCAACTGACTTTTCACATCTGACGTATACAGTGAAAACAACAAAGGTCCTATAATACTACCCTGTGGCACACCTCTGGTAATACTACGAGACTGAGATATGTGCCTGTTAAATTCTGTGCACTGGGATCTGCCTGACAGGTAGCTATTAAAGAAATCTACAGCCATATTGCATAGAGAGATTTAAGTTTCGAACATAAGATTGAATGATATATTGTATCAAAGGCTTTAGTGAAATCGAGAAAAATCAAGCAACTATACATCTTATTGTCACATGCTCTGAATAAGTTATCTGTAACGGTTGCAAGTGCTATTGTAGTACTATGACCAGAGCGAGGTAGGAAGTATATTATTAGATGTAATGAATGTTTTTAGTTGGAAAGCTACGATTCTTTCCAATATTTTCGAAAAGGTAGGTAGAATACTTATAGTGCGAAAATGAGAAAATTCTTTTGGATTACCAATCTTTGGGATAGGGATAACTTTAAAGTATTTCCAGCTGGACGGTAAAGTGTTGTTAGCAAGGTAAAAATTGACAATATAAGTAATTATGTTACTTAGATAAGGAGAAACTTGTTGAACCATCTTGAGGTCAATCTTGTCAGTACCAGATGAATTAGATTTTATTAACATTAATACGCGCTCAATATCTTCAGTACTCACAAAACGGAATGAAAAAGTTGTTAGGTTCATCTGGGTCGTAGGTACTGCAGACCATTAATGTTAGAGGGACATTGAAATAGTCCATAGCTTTCCAAAATTCCGTAGAAGATAATTTTGATTTTAACTGTAAAAATGTTTTCTTTTCAGACTGTATTGAGATGTTGAGCAAATTTCTTAAATTCTTATAATATTGCAGCGTCTCCTGAGTCTTATACCTCTTATACCTTAAAAAAGCTTTTTTCATAAGCTGTTTCATCAATTTTAAGTTATCTGTCCACCAGGGATCTGGTCTCTTAGTGATTCTAGCAGTTTTATAGGTAGCATGCCAATCAAAGGCGTTAGAGATATTAATATCCCAAAATGAAATAATGTCATCAATATTTTGCATATGATAAATTGCTTGCCAGTTTATCTGCAGTAGGTCATTAACAAAATCATCGTAATCAAATTTAGACCAGTCCCGATATGTCCTAAAAATAGGAACGAACCTATCAGCAACGAAAATCGTATTACATTCAACTAAAGAATGATCGGAAATGTCATCCATGTTAATAACAGAACGAGATGCAACAATGTTAACGTTTGAAGTAATAATTAAATCTAGTATACTACCACTGGCTGGACGAGTGCATGAATCTATAATCTGAGACAGCTCATATTCATCTAAAAATTCAACAAGTTGAGCGGCTATATTGCTGGCTTCACTAAGGTCAATATTAAGATCGCCACCGAAAAGTGTTTCATCAAATTCTGACTTGACAAAGGTAATCGCATTTTCAAGCTCGTTGAAAAAGGTATTGACATTAGAATTAGGAAGATGATATAATTTACTATATATTTATTACTAATTTTTAGTTTTATCCACAACTGTTCCAAGTCGAGTGAGATTAATGAGTCAACTACAGAAAATGATAAGCAATTTTTAATATAAAACGCCACCCCGCCACCTCTAGTACCACGATCCTTTCTTACCAAATTGTAGCCTGGCAGCTTAAAAGTGTCAGCGTCGACAGATAGGTCTAACCATGCTTCTGAAAGTCCAACCACAGAATAATTGGAAGCACATATGAATTTAGAAAAAGAGCCAAACCCTGTAAAAAGAGAACGAACGTGAAGACGATGACATTTCAAGGTAACCGATTTAATTATCTATGATATACACAATCCTCCTTGAACGTCTTGCAGTATTGCTTATTTTGAAGTGCCGTTTGCATGATTCAGCAATTTCAATTCAACTCGCCAGCACTGCTAGCTGTGCCAAATAAACTGGAAGGCACCTGTAGTTATCTTGCTATTCCTATTACACAAAACTCGCCCCGTTGTGTACTAAAACTCTCTACCCAATTTTACCAAGTAATCTCATCGGAAAAGTTTACCAAGTACACGGTACATACACCCGCTGCCTAACGGCCGAAGAAGTTGCAACATTCTGAATTTGTTGCATCAAAAATGCTGTGAAAGTTCCCATAGCAAGCACTAACTTGAGGAATCCTGCCGAGTAGGTTAGCAGGGATTATGATAAGTAGACGGGTGAAGTTTCGCACTGTCGTTGATATGAGTGCTGGACAATGCGTAGAAAATTTTGACACCAATGGTTAAAAATTATCTCCCTGATCAAGGCACAGTAGGGGAGACCTAGGAGTGTTGTGGCAGAGATGAGTTGTGACAAAGACGATTTCTCCCTACCTATTGTAGTTAGCGAGCTGGCAACAACACTTGTTTGTCGCTCTCGACACGCGCTACTCGAATGAGTACCTGCCGGCGACACACGAGGCGCGGTTGCGTCAGTGTACAAAAAAATGAAAAAAGTAAGTTTTTCTTCGAAATTTTATTTGAATAGATATCATGTCTTAGTATATATGCATTGATGTGTTATTTTTTCTTAAGTTGTTCAAGTCTCAAAACGTTGCACTGATTTGTTTTGTGCGCATAGTGTTTAGAAAAACTGAATTATTATTCGGACCAAATCTTCATTTTAAAAACTTAGGCCAGTTGTGACAGCCTGTCACAGCTCTCCTATTTTACTCCATTTTTCTACTGGGCTATTTCCACAATGCTTGTTATTAATTTTAGATGTTTCTTGGTGTGTTAGTAGCTACTTAACGTGTATCTATAATTGCATACTGCGTACTTTATTGTTTCAGAATGCCAAATAAGTATACATGAAAGACTGATAGAGGAACTGCTAGTGTCGAAATCTACGATCTGGCCTTCAGTTTAGGTTAAGAGGTAAAAGTTTAAGAAATGCTGCGGCCTTTCAAAATCTAAGCTATATGTCTTTGTCAAGATATGAGTATATTAAGAAGAAAGATGTTTATCAAGCAAACCCAGAAGGCAAAGCTCCGTCTATGGGTTATACCATTCCGACTATTTTTACAAAAGAGGAACAGAATATATTAAGCGACTATTTGTTAACATGTGCAGCATTTAATTATGGGCTGATCATGAAATAAACTAGAGTCATTGCATGTAAGTTAGCCAAATAAAAAATTCCAGAGTCATAGCAGAAAAATGAGAAAGTCATATTTCGCGAAGCTGATTTTCTGCCAAGTCAAGTCACCGTTCGACCTATCCAGACGTAGAGCAACCGGGTTCAGTAAATTGTGGACAATCCAGCAGAAAGAACTATAAGTCCAAGTCTTAACACTGACGCAGTTGATAATGATGGAGCAAGAGCTATTACTCCAGGTACATCTACAGATAAGATCATGCCATCTAGCGATTTGTCAATTGTAAACAATAATGCCAATGAACCTGTTGCCTCCACATCTGCAGCACACACCTCAGTTCTGAATAATAATACCATTGAACCAATTGCATCCACATCTATAGCCCCTAGTCCACTTATCACTGTTTCTAATGTGTTCTTGCTGGAAACAGTTAGAGTTAGACCATTGCCAAGAACTCCGCCAAGAAAAAACAGCCAACCAAACCGACGTAAAAGCAAATCTGCTGTCCTTACTGACACTCCCACGAAGGATGAAAAATAGCTGCTATAGAGGCTAATAGTAAGTCTAAGAACGTTAAGCGAAGAAAAGGAGAAAGCTAAAAAAGCAAAGAAGACTAATAAGAAGAACAGAAGAAGTGACGAGGAAGAAGCAGAAAGTAATTGCTTTTGTTTGGTGTGCGTTGAAGCCTATGCAGACAGCAGATCGAACGGGTAGTGGGTCCAATGCCTGGAATGCAAAGGCTGGGCACACGTAGATTGCACTGGAGACGAGCAGCATTACGTTTGCCATAATTGTGAATCTGATTAGATTAAGATTTTGTACTGATTATAATAATAATATGATTGATCTCAAAGCGATGCCATATAAATTAAAAGATTATAATTACTTGTTAGGAGAATGTTAATACTATGTTGATTTAGTTCGTAGGTACTAAAAGATGGTTAAAGTACTGTTTGCCTTGTTATCTCGGTACTTGTCACAACTTACCTAGGTGGTAGGAGAGTTGTGACAGGGGGACTGATCTTTGATTTTGTTGAATTTTTCAGGAACTACAATATTTTAATTAGTTTTGGTGATCGTTTTGAAAACAGAAGGAGTGGCGCTGAATTAATTCACATGAGTCATCACTGTGGAATGTTTCTTGAGCGAGATATAGCCCTTTATGTAAAAATTGTCACAACTCTCCTAGGTCTCCCTATACTGAGGCAAAATGTAGCGTGTGTACACAATGGGGTCAGCAATAATGGATTTGATTTTGGAGCGAGGCAAAGATTCGTGCTGTCGCCGTTCCTTTTCACATATTCACATAGTCACAGATTACGTTCACTCCAAAGCAAGAAAAATACAATGGTCGTTAACATCTCGTCTAACCGATCTAGAGTATGCCGATGAGATCTGCGTGCTGGGGAAAAATTTGACTGTCCAGCTGAAAATCTCTATTGAGGCCAATAAAATTGGTCTGAAGATCAATATAAGTAAAACCAATTCATGAGAATTTTATTACAACTGATTTCACACCTTTTACTGTGAATATCTCACAGATTTAAATTGTAGAAAGTTTTACGTAACTTAGAAGTGTAATTACAGAAAACCGGAGGCACAGAAAAAGACATTCGTATGAAAATACATAATACCCAACAAGCATCCAGCATGCTTGGCTCCGTTTGGAGATCCAGTCAATACACCACAAAGACAAAGACTCGGCCATTTCAATCGAACGTGAAATCTGGTTTGCTATATGGGTGTGAAACCTGCAAAGTGGCAAAAAATCTCATTGATAAGCTTCATATCTTTATAGCCAAGTCCCTACGAAGAAATATTCATGTTTTCTGGCCTGATACCAAAATAAGTGAAGATCTGCTTCATTTGAGCAAACACAAGGGGATAGAGAGAGAAAGTGTGGCTGGATCGGTAACACATTCCAGGTAAAATAACACTTACATCGCAGAGGCTGCCATAAATTGGAATTCCAGGGAGACAGAAAGAGAGGACGCCCAGGTCACATTTGGAGGAGATCAGTTACAGAGGAAGTCTAGGTAAAACGTGGAAAAAGTGAAGTAAGTCTCTGGTGCCAAATAGAACTCGATGACGCGTTTTCACAGACGCTCTATGCTCCACTTGGAGCTCAAGGACTGCTATATAAATATACTGGCTTAAATACAAGGAAAAAATGCAACAGATATTAAAAAAGATATCCACTAATTGTGTCATTCATTTAGATTACCTATCTCTTGTACAGGTACCATCCTAAGTTTTTTGGGATAGGTTAAAAAATAAATATTGGAACACATAACCGGACATCCGCAATTCGTAGCAAGACTATCAAGTGGGAACACCTTAATCATTGCTATTAATGAGAAATTCTATAACTGAGGCATGAGAGGTATCTTTACTCATAGTGGCACCTGTATGTCAATCTACAAGGTTTCCCTGAAATCAGCTTAGATATCAGTACGTGCATCTGATGACATTGTCCAGTAGCAAGTGTTACTTACTGATCAATATGATTTTTCATAAATTTAAAGAACAGTCATAGAAGATGACTGGAAGAACTACTTTAATTTTGAAATCAAAATGACTTTAAGCTACCCCTTGATAAAATCTTCGCACAGCCCATGTTGAGCAGTGCAGTTGTTATGTAGCATGTTCCACATTTGGAAAGGGCATAATACGATAAATCTTATAACGTTATACTTTAGTTCAAAAATTTTATGGTCACTGGACTACATTATTGAACATGGACGTTGCTTTTATACACGCGTTACCGTAAAGGAGTGACGTAACGTAGTTGACACTTCTGTTACAGATGACATGACATCTCCCATGTAACAACGCACACTGTTAAACATGAGCGGAAAGAGGGAGCATTTGGATTCCAGAATAAACATAATTTCCATACTAAAATGAAAACTAAGTAATTAATATACAGGGTATAAACGTTATGATAGTCATTTAAATGAGTGATGGAGGGGTTAAGAGAAGCAAAAACTTTCATACAACATGCACACTGCACTTTTTTGTAATTAAAGTAGGTGTTCAAAATGTCGTCCTCCACTTTCCACACAAGCTTCGTTACGACGAACCCAGTTTCTTCTTACTCTAAGTCCTCGAAGTTGTCCATCTATTATTTCAGCCGCATTAAATTTTTTTTCGCGAAGTTGTGTTTCAGTTGTTATTGGACCAGCCCCATAAACCATCCTTTTAATTCTCCCCAATACCAGATTGAGGTCAGGAGATCTTGCTTCGCCATTCTCGAGGATCAGGAGCATTTAGACTGATCCAACGATTTGGATAATGATCATTCAAATACTGAATTACGCCTCTAAAAATGTGTGATGGTACCCCATCATAAAGAAACCACAAATTCTGTCTCCGTTATAATGGCGTGTTGTCTAAGGTCTGTTCCAAAAGTTCTGGTAAGTTATTGGCTAGAAAGCTAAGGTATCCTTCTCCTGACTACTTTGGGGGTAACTCGAAAGGGCCAATTTTCTTATCGTCAAGAATACCCGCCCAAATATTTATTTTAAAACGTTATTGGAAATGACCTTCACGAATGGTGTGAAGATTTTCTTAGGCCCACGTGTGAGTATTATGCAAATTTAATATCCCGTCTCGCGTAAAAGTACATTCTTTGGTCAATAGAATGTTTTTAAAAAGATCCGGGTTTTCAATGTTTTTGTGCAAAAATCACTGACAGAATGCTAGTGTGCGATGATAGTCTTCTGGTAAAAAGGCCTGCACTCGTTGTACATGGTAGGGATAAAACAAATTTTCCCATACGACTCTAAGGACGACTATGCGATAGTCCTACGCTGCGGCCTAATTCCCGAGTGCTAATATCTGCATTGATTTCCACGATATTTAAAATCTGCAGCTCCTCCTGTACAGTAACCTGTCTTTCACGAGTGCGAATATTAGTAGGCTTAACACTTCCTGTATCTCGAAGTCTTTGGTACACTTGCACAAATTAATGTCCTTCTGTCTGGGTGTACCCGTTGGCGATATCTGTCGCGATAAATTTGAGCTGCAGGGTTTGAATTCTGACGAGCTTCACCGTAAACTAACAACGTGTCGGCGAACTCTTGATTCGAGAACATTGTAAATAAAAACGACGACGTACGCGAACAAAACAAAACAACACGCCCGATGCTCTGCTAGACAAAACGATAAAGTAATTTATCTATGCAAAACGATAACCAACCACTGTTACCGTTTGCGATCGATTGCCAAGTCGATAAGAGTGATGAAAGACCGACGCGCTGTTGTCATGTGTGTTTTAAATACTTAATTTAATGAAACTTACTTACTTAGTGACTACAAATTTTGGCTTAGCTTAGAAAAACTTAATGTCATTTATTTGTTAATTACCCAGTTAAAAAACGTTTTAGATTAGATTATAAAAATTAGTAAGATTGGGGTGATTGTGGTCGATATAAAGCCATTTATACAAAAATCTATTGACTTTTGCACCATGGGTCATATGAATTTTTTGACTTGTTCTGACCCACCTTATTACCCGTTTCAATAATGACTATCATAACGTTGACACCCTGTAGAATGTGAGCAATTGTTCCTAGTTTCAAAAGTGTAATGAAAGCTATGAATGCATTCTACGTGCGAGATTATTGAGAAGTTACTTACCATGTTTTCTTCCTTGGGATATGGTGGTAATATAAACAAATTTTCTAATGACAAATCCATAAAAAGGTACAGCCAGATATGCGTTGTTTATTTATAAACAATAGGAAAAGCTCAACATTCAGTATTTTGCTTGTATAATTTTCAAATTCTACCAGTATTCTATCAACAATAGGTAAGCTGGAGACTGTATAGCATAAAAAGACGCTCAATTTTGGTTTTTAAGTATTAAAATCGACAAAAAATTAAGCTAAACAGGGGCTTTTTTAGCAATGTTGAATAAATGCTTATAACTATTGCTATGATAATAATCAACAGTGGCTATAAATTAGGGCATCATTGGTGTTAATATGTGTTCTAAATTTCAGCAGGATCGGTTTAATAGTTTATGTCAACGCTAATTATTTATTCCAGAGACGAACTATTTAAACAACTATTCTGGCCCAAGATATGGTGCTAGAACATTTTGCAAGAAGTGAAATGGATTATTAAAGGTTTCAACTTTAAGAATTTATGCTAAATACTTATTTATTCCAAAATTGTTGCCAAAAATGATGTTAAAAAATATCCATCATTATAGTTCTAAACATTTACAATAACCTCGTTATTCTTCAATATAATTTATTTTAACAGGTTGATCTGGATAGGTGGTTAAAAAAGAATATCTAAGCCAAAATGTTTTTTTAATTCATATGTCCTTTGTTTATAAACATTAAGACTCGACATTTTTACAGATTTTAATCAAGGATCTTCGTGAAGGTACTCGCGTAAGTATTTCCGGGAGAGGTGGTGGGGGTCACCTCTAGCTCGATCTATATTTAATTCTGGTAGATTTCTTTTAAAATCATTCAAAATTTGCTTAAGAAGAAACTGACAAATTGCTTCATTGTTCAATATATGATATACCACAAAAAACGGTACATTAAAAATGTTACCCAATATCCCTAAGTTCAGCAGTCTCTATTGTATTTCGTATGGTTTCAATGTGTTTGACAATACGAGTTCCATCACATTGAGATTCAACTGTTTCCTTACAAATAAAATACAAGTTATAAAAATCAAAAGCTCGTATTTGGCGTATTCCTTTCTGGTGTTACCTAAGACTTCCGATGTTTATTTGTTTGCTTTAAGAATAATGCTCTACCGGTAATATGTACGATAACACTTGATATGATGTATAACCATCGACGATTTACTCTTTTTAATAAGTCTCTGAATGCCCATCTGTATTAGCTTCATGCTTCATATCTGTTTGCTCTATGGCTTTGTCGCAAATTATACAAACAGTAGTATCTTCAAAATCTGACGATTGATCCTTTTCTGGATCCATTTTAGATAAGACTGAAATAAAAATTTCAAATGTTTAAAATAAAGTAAACGGACATCTAATATAAACTCGATACAAAAAAGATTCGAAGTCACTTGTATCTAAAATAACCATTATAGGTATATTGTATGGAGAATGACCATCTGAATAGTTACATCGTAGTATAAATAATAAGAAGGGGTAAAACATTTTTAAACGAGGATAAAAAAATGTAAAAGGAGAAAAGGTACCACATATAATTTAAGTTCAAATTCAATTTTATTAATTTAATTTTAATGTAAGTGATTTATTGTTCATTTACTATCTGATAGTAATTTAATTTTGAAGAATACAACGTGACAAGTTTTCCGGAATTTCCCGATTTTTCAGGAAAATGAAAATGTGCCAGATGCCATTATTTCGACGTGTTACCCCAAACGAAAGAAAAAAATGTTCTACGTTGCTTAGAAGCCGAGAAGATGCAAACTTACGGAGCGCTCCGATTTGAAGACTCAATTTAAAAAAATAAATTGAGCTAGAGCTGATTCCCCCACCACCTCACTCGGAAATACTTACGCGAGTACCGTCACTTTAGGTCCATTTCTTCGAGACCTTTGAACTAATGTTCATAAACAAAAGAAGATATGAATAAAAAAATTATCTTGGCTACTCCTTCGTCGTAGAAGGTTTTTTGAATATGGGTTTTTTTTAACCACCGGTTCATATCAACTTAAAACAAATGATATTGAAAAACACTGAGCTTACTGTAAATGTTTATAACCATAAAGATGGCTATTTTTTAACATCATTTTTGACAGCAATTTAGAAATAAATAATTTTTTGCATTGAATCCGTTTCAATTTTGTAAAATTTTCTAGGACCATAGCTTGGGCAAGAACAGTTGTCTAAATAAAATTCGTCTCTGGGATAAGCAATTAGCTTTTTACATAACCTATTAAACCGATCCTTAAAATTTAGTATACTTATTAACACCATTGATGCCCCTATTCTCAAAATTTTTTAGTCATTCACAATTGTTATTGCAATAGTTATAAACATTTATTAGATATTGCTAAAAATCTCCATATTTAGTTTAATTCTTAAAAAACAAAATCGAAGGTCTTTCTATGTTCTAAAATATCTAGTTTAATTTGAATAATTACTCGTATACAAAAGAAATACTGAAATTTGAGATTTCCCCATTGTTTATAAAAAAACAACGCATATCTGGCTATATCTTATGTATTTGTCACTAGAAAGACAATTCCTTAATTCACTGGATGTGATTTTCTCGAGTCTTATTCTTTTCAAGGTCTAATGTAATTGGAAGCGAAGAAAGGAGGGCTCATGTTGCAATAGTTTCCTATCCTTATATGTGTAGATAACAGGTTGAAGCGAAATTACATTTAAATATTAAAAATGGTTCATCTCCTTCCGTGTACACATTTAGGAGGGAATTTCATCCGGAAAAGATTGCGTTCCCGGGAAATTGGACCCGTGGGAAAGTGGAAACGGAACTGGCATTATTCGGATATGCTGTGCAATAGCTGCTGTGTTTCGGTACTGATTATTTAAAATCATTACAGGCGAAACAGGGCGCAGTAACATTAGTGTTAGCATGATTTTTTTGTAGCAGCTATACAGTATATTACGACAAACAAGTTGATTATAACTTTCAAAAAATGTGAAATGCGAAACTGCTACACTAGTAGATATATGTGCCGAATTTAGCAAGGGATAATCTGAGGATCTTTTCAGTTAGTGCTCTTCATCCCACAATGTTAACGTATGTGCTCCCCGTGAATCTGCCTAACCGTGTCGCGCTTCGTACATCCAGAACTGGTCAATACGATCGCTCCTTTATCCTTTGGACCAATATACTTGAGGAGACTCTTTGCCATTCTACTAATCTTAGGCAGTTTAAAAAGCTTCTCAAAGCTCCTCATAGCAGCCGCGCTGCCCTGGTCTTTAGGCTTTTAGTGCAATTGGTAGATACGCTACTCAAAATCGAAAATATTATTTTTGAATTATACTGTAGACTGCCACACCGTTTTTTTATAAATATGAGGAAATAGTGGTGTGATTCCTCTTCCATTTTTTTAAATATATTAATAAATTAGTAAATGACTATAAATGAAATCTAAGCGTCGAAACCAGCTGCAAGTGGCGTCCCAGCTTAATAAATCGGTGAGTAAGGGGGGGGGGGGTGTTAAGAGCGCCAGTGACTCAAGACGGATTAAGCCACAAATCCCCGAGTTTTTTGTCGGAACTTGTTTTGCTTGACCACCACACAAAGAAAAAAATCTAATAGTAATGATGAAACCTAATTAACTGTATACAGAGAGCCAAATAAAACAAGATATCTAAAAAAAATAATCACAGTACATTGACAAAAGAAGCAGCACATATGGTCCACTACTGGAATACAAGTTAAAAGAAAAGATGAAGAACTACCTGACAGTAAAATTAATAGACCGTAATAACTAACCCTGCAAAAGGTTTACCAAGGTACACGTACGAGGGCTTTACAAATATAGGTCTTACAAATATTTCAACGCCTGAACCTAAACTTATCTGGACAATGGTCTTCTTCCAGTTACAGCTCTAGACGTAGCTGCGATGTTCTCAGCTATCAAAAACTCAAGTCAAAAATCGGTGGCCAGTAGTCAGCAGTAACGTAAGGAGCGTCACAATTTAGGGGCTACTTGCCTCGTTCTCAAAATTTATGGTACAAAAAAAAACCTAGAGAGAGAAAAAGACTGCTTAAAAATCTACTCCCTACTCTATGTCTGAGACAGAATTACACATTTAAAAGACTCAAACTTGAAGAAAAATCTATGTACATTCTCTTTTACAAGAAAACTACTTTTCTTTCTGCAAGGGCAAAAAAAGATAAAAATATGCCAAAGTGATATACCCTCAGAAAGGTTCTAAAGGTTATGGCAGCTCACAGTTCAAAATCATGATTAATATGATGTAAACAGCTCAAGAGACAGTAACATGTCGGCACTACCCTATACTTGAATTTGTAAAATCAAGATTACACAAAGAATTTCAACCAGCAACAATCAATATATCAATATCTATAAAATACCCAATTTAAATTATATGTTACCTGTTCGCATCAGGGTTTTTATAAAGGGGGAGAGAAAGCTTCCAACAAAATTGGCTGCGAAACAGCTACAAGGTAACTACAAAATAAAGTTGGAGGAGAGTGAATGGTGGTTCTCCACAATGGCTTCCCACTAAAAGGAACCAGATATTGAACAAACTTCTTCAGGACAAGCATTAATGGACATAGTCCGATGGCATACAGAAGAGAGCTTCCGCTAGAGGTTAAAATCAAAAAAAAAAAAAATGGACGGGTGCTAGTACCCAAACCAACACAACTGAACGTAAGGTACAAAATAAGAGGGTATTACTCCATAAACTGGTGCTTGGAGCGTTAGTATCCAAAAATCTGGAAGTTAACGAAGAAAACTTCCGCACACAACCAAAACTACATCAGAAAGTAAAATGGCGCTGGACGGTCTGCGCACGCAACTCCCTAAAAGAAGGTTAAATAAGTTGTCCTGAAGAAAACACGTTCGACATAACATCAAAAGGAACAGATAAAAGTCGGTAAAGAAGGTAAATTGATAGGAAGGTAAACATTCATATACGGCTAGTATGTATAAAAATCACAAGATGGCGAATACGTGAGAAATTCTACAATCAATAAACTATGGAATTTGACAAAATAAAATCATTAAAAAAGGTTTGGTCTAAGAATCGGTACCCTACTATTAAAGAAGAGAAATTCGAATTACTCATGAGTGATCAAAACAGTAAAACGAAAGGTTATGTGATTTTAGCACGTGACAAGAATTCCACCAAATTTTAACAGTATAGTAACTAGCTCGGGCCGCATATGATAGTGTTCATGTAAAACAACTAATCAAACTAGATCGAACGGACTAGCCTTGTTGCAGTACTGTTCACACCGATTTGTACTGTATACACCACCCCAAAGGATCTGGCTTGAACGTTAAACTTAAGCTAGCGACACATCCCACAGGTGTAGTGTGTTAACCTTTTTTATGATTAATTTGAAACTATGCAACAGAATTGGATTCAGAATTTTTGATAAGGCGAATATATAAAACAAAATGGATACTCACATATCAATAGAGTTGACGCCATTTTTTAAATGTCATGTATTTTCTTATATGCTTGTTATGTGTTGTATGTCATTTTACAGAATAGAGGTGAATGAAAACTTGGAAACTGGATTTGTTTATAAATATAAGGCAACCCGAGGATAACAGAGGGGGCAAGTGTCACTGGCCAGAATTCTGTTAACCATCGTCGTTTTGGTTTCGTTTGGTATGTGTTAATGTTCGGCGCAATCGTCAGATGGGGCTGTTAACGGTGGTACCAGACATCGTAGAAAAGAGTGTTATCTGCAGTGTAGCTAATACGAGCCCCTTCCCACTTCAAGATTTGTATCAAAATATGCCTTTATAAACTAAACATAACGAAACTATTTACTTCTAAAGCAATTTATTTTTTCAAAAACATTTTAGATACACTCTAGTCGTAAAAAACACATATTTGAAATCACTTAGACCTATAACTAATAGAACATCTGAACAAATAGACAATGTGCGAATAAATGCACGAAGTTAACAAATCAACAATTGAAAGATTACCATTGGATAACATTACCTTTACTTTTTATTACGGCTGAAATTCTTTGGGGCATACTGTTAATCAAGTTTTGGCATACATTTGGTGTAAAACAATCCCATATTTCTTGAAGCTTTTGTCTCAGTTTGGTAATTGTACGAGCAGGATGTTGTCATAGAACCTTTTTCATCTCGCGACACAAATTTTCAATAGGTGACAGATCTAGACTGCTAGAAACCCATTTCGTAAGTGGTACATTGTTATCTTCCATCCATTTTATAGCCTTTTTTGAGGTATGGCACGCTGCACCATCTTGCTGAGACACAAAATTTTGGCCGGATGTCAAACATTCTTCAATCACTGGTAAAAGCGATTCTTCTAAAATTGCCAAATATTTGTTTGTATCCACATTTCCATCAATAAAATGAAGTTTTCCTACTCCTTTTGATGACACACTGCCCCAGACCATAATGGATGCTGGAAAGTTCACTTTTCTCTTCAGACAGTCAACATGGAATGCTTCATTTTTTTTGCGAATAACTCTACTCCGACTGTCACCAACACAAACTTCGAATCGGGCCTCATCACTCCATTGTATTACACACCTTTGTTGGGGTGTCCACTGTCTATGTTCTTCAGCCCATCTAAGCCGATTTTTCTTTTGCAGTGGAGTTAATAGTAGCTAAATCCCAGTTTGTGGGCCTGTCTATAAGTTGCGGACCTCGAAATTCTCCTTCCAACAGCGTCACTCCACAGAGCACTTAATTGTAAATAATTGGCATGCCTGGTTTTCACGATTATTCTTCTTAATGCTCTTCGGTCGGCATTTGTGATATTACTTTTTTTCACATATCGTGACTTAATATTTACTGAACCAGATACGTTATATCTTTTAACAGTATTTCTCAAACTGTACCGCGATAAGTATAACAAAGTTGCAATTTCTGAGTTTGATTTCCCAGAATTAAAGAATTTAATTATCAGTAAATGAATTTTCTCACTAATAACCTTTCCTCTACCCATTTTGTAAACCTTAACTACCCAAAACTATTTTAAACGTATTCTGACAGCTGTGATTAATAAAAACAATTGTCATGGCTTTTATTTTTCACACCCACCTATGCGTTATAGACTTATTTTGCATTGAAATGAAAATAGGATGATATGCTGTAATTGCAACATGTGTTATTTTTATGCTGCAAATTTGATTAGGGAGTGATAAAGTTGTGTGTTTCCTACTATATATACTAAGTGACATATAAATCCGAACACCCAGTTTAAATGGTTTTATTTTAATAAAAGTTGGTGAATGTATTTATCTTACTGTAAATAACAAATGAAAAAATTTTCAGCCCTATCAGTTGGACATTCCGGTTTTTATACTGCTTTTTTTAATTCACTAACGCTCTAAAAATGCATATTTCAGCCGCAGTAAAGAATCAACGTTGGCGGATTTTGGTTCTTGACATCCTTTACGATCGGTTACGATGCCTAGAGTACGTAGACCTGTACGATTTCGTCAACTTAGTGAGTTTGATAGGGGCCGTATAGTGGGACTTCGGGAAGCTGGACTTTCTTTTCGGGCAATTGCAGTTAGAGTGCAAAGAAATGTAGACACTGTGGTTAGGTGTTGACAGGCATGGCTTCGAGAAGGCCGTACGCAAAGAGCAAGGGGCACTGCACGCTGCCGTAGAACAACAGACCGTGAAGATCGCCGCCTAAGATTATTGGCCTTAAGGGACCGTTTCTCCACTACCAGGTCCATTGCAAATGAATGGTTTGCAGAACACGGAAGACCTATTGGCAAGCGAAGTGTTTACCGACGAATGAGAAGTTTTGGCTTGTTTTCATACCGGCCACACTGGCTCCTCCCTTTAACTCGAGAACACCGACGTAATCGGCTTGAGTGGTGCAGACAACGGTCACTCTGGGATCAGGAATGGAACAGTATTCTCTTTAGTGACGAGTCTCGATTTTGTTTAGGCATGCACGATGGTCGTGCCAGGGTTAGAAGGCAACGTGGTGAAAGGAGGAATCCACAGTTTTTTGTTGAAAGACATGGTCATCACACTGTTGGAGTTATGGTTTGGGGTGCTATAGCTTATGGTTTCAGGTCACCTTTAATCTTCATCAGAGGTAACATGAACGCGCAGCGTTATATCCACGAAGTTCTAGAACCCCATCTTTTACCCTATCTTGACACCCTAGCAGATCCAACTTTCCAACAAGATAATGCCCGACCACATGTTGCAAGAGTCACAATAGACTTCTTTCAACATAATGATGTCACATTGTTACCATGGCCACCAAGATCTCCCGACTCATCCCCAATTGAGCACGTGTGGGATATGATGGGTAGGGGATTGCTCAATTTGCAACGTCCTCCTCAGACTCTAGAAGCACTTCGAGAGGAGTTGGTGGTTGCCTGGAATGCGATACCACAGGAGGACATTGACCACCTGATCAGAAGCATGCCTAGGCGCGTTGGAGAATGCGTAGCACATCAGGGTGCATCCACACATTATTAAAGTTCAAAGGGCTTTAAAGCAGTGCAATCATTTTGAAATTTTTATCATTTACTTATTATGCTTCATTAAGTACTTATACAAAATTTTATTAAAATAAAACCATTTAAACTGGGTGTTCGGATTTATATGTCACTTAGTATATTATCAAAATATTCATTGTTAATATTTTAAACCTATAACACCCTGCTACATTTTTATTATTTGTGTTTGATAAGAAAAAAACTAAGATTTCAGTAGTTGGGCCAACTGAAGTGGGAAGGGGCTCGTAATACGTGTTATGAGGATTACTAATCTATACTTGTCACTGCCACACAACCGTTTTGACATGGGCGTACCATTTTGAGCTAACCTTTTATTGATCTTTGTATTGTAAAATGTAGCGGAAGATACAACTAATGGGCAATATCGATAGCTTTTGACAATGATCCTTAAGTAACCAATTCTATACCTAGTTGTCGGTTTGCCCAATGTACACTTTTTTCCTATGGAGCTTCAGCTCAGCACATGGTTCAGATAGGTATGGCATTGACTATGAAAATGACTATATGGAACAATAATAATAATATTTTATTGATTCGGTGGGATGATCAAGCGATGACTTGGAACAAGTGAGGACAAACTTGAGAATCACTTACATATACGTTAAAGTATAAATATAAATAAATAGGGAAATCACAAACATTACATACAGTAGCTGCAGAAAGACAAACACTATACGAATAAAGGCTCCCCCACGCCGACGCGGTAAGGCTTTAGCGATATTGTTTGCTGTCCATCCGATGCTCAGTTTTCAGAGCGGTAAATCACACCAGAGCGGCGTGGCCCCCGGTTTACCGCCTTGACAGAGTTTCATTTCAGAAACGCTGCTCACGCGGTTCGCATATAGTCACGTTTTTCACGATGTCCACAATAGAGAAATTAATTGAACAAGTTAAGAAGTACGCAATATTATACGATTTAAGTCACGACGACTATAAAAATTGCAGGAAGAAGGATAAAGTGTGGGATCTCATTAAGTTTGAGATTTCATCAAAGTCATTCGAAAGTATATGTAAGAACTTTGTGGATGTCTACTTAATTCAAACATTAGAGTATGATATTCTCCATATATCCTTCTTTGTTTATTGATATCATGTATCCACTTCTTCTTTTTCCTTAAAAACTATTATTAGTTATTATTAACTAACGATTATCATCAAAATATATACTTACCTCTCTCGCCTTTTATCTTCTGCTAAAGCCAATAATAATAACAGTTCTTCTTCACTAGAAGGCATACTATATAAGAAATCAAAAAACATTTGAGAATATCGCGCAGGTAAGAAAACTGCCGTACCGCGGTTGTGTGAATGTGCAGCCTTCGCGCCAAATGCGATTTTTAACGCTGACGCTACTGCTATCGCTGTATCGCGTTGGTATGGGGGAACCTTTAGTCAATCCAGACGACATAGACTTGTCCAATAAATACTACAAAGATATACAAAACACTAAAGGCTAATGAAGTCAGCAACAGATAAAAACAAATATTAGTAAAGAAATATTTGAATCGCATCTTGATAATGTTACTTGTTTTGATGTTCCTGATATCACATGGAAGTGTATTCCAAATTCAAGGTCTTAAAGCATTTGGTGCCTTGCCACTCGATTTGTATTTAACATAAGAAACCCGCAACTATTGACTTTAGATATTGTTAAAATTATGTACTTAATTGCTTAATAATACCATCAACCGTCATATTGAACTTCCTCGATGATAGTCAAGGTCGTACGTCAGTCGTTCCTACAGTTTATTGTAGGACGGCTTTATGGCCTCCTTGACCTTCATAGTTTTCTGCTGTTTCGTGTCAGCTATTTTGAGGTTATGTTACAAATACCTACTTGCATCAAATTAAAACATAGCCTCACAATAGGAGAGCTCTGACGCTGACTCGGAACAGTAGAAGTCTAGAAATACCCCAGCCTTTCTGAAGAAGAGAAAAGACTATGAAAATCAAGGAGGCCATAAAGGCGTTATAGAATTGTAGACAGATACTTTTATGTAGTTTCAGTGTAGGTGTTTCCTGTCGCTGCCGAGCTGCAAAACGGCACCTTATTCCAACCTTTTTACCTTCCATCATCACACGGTATCAACAGATCACCCTGTCTGCGGGAACCTACGCCCACTTCATGAATAATAAAAATCAATCCATTTGTTTCGCAGCCGTATCGATCTCTCGGTTCACATGACCTAATACGAATGTGTCAAATTTACATATTTCATTCTTGCCTGTCAGGCTACGGCTCCGGTTCGGCCCACTGAATACAAAAAATTATTTATAGGTATTACAAGGTCGTATCTTGACGTCGGCGCCTATGCAGATACCCTTTAAAGGCTTGAACGTAAAAACGATATTGAAGCCAAGAAAAAACGAATCTCTTTTTTTCACTACTTCTTTTGTAACTCCAACTTTGAGATGGACATATTTGCCTTTCATATCTATAACCACGATCAACCGCAGACAGCGCTGTTTCGTATACATTGGCAACTCATCAGTGCCGTATAGGTGTAGTAGGAGACACATGAACGGAAAGCAAACAAGTGGGTATGGTAGCTTGAAAGACTCAAAACACCTCGCGGAGGTACCTGAAAAATCTGTCGATCTCCGTCTACCAATGGTTTGCCAAGTTCATCTGTATCCTCATCCCATACAACGGAAGATGACGGAAGTTTGCTTTTTTAGTGACGTGGTTGTGTGAGGTAGCGCGAGAGCTGTAATTACGTTAAAAGCACCTTGCTAATCCCATTTTTGATCTGCAGGCGGCTAGTAGTAGTCGGTCATACCAGCCAGTTCTGGATGTTCGAAGTTGGACGAGGGGACATCTCTGAGGAGCAAACTCCGTTAGAATAGTGGTAGAAGAGAGCCAGATCGCCGTCGGTGTGAATGTGGCCCGAGACTGTCCTTTGTAGGAGTGTAGTCAATTAGTTGGACAGCTCTCGTCTGAAAAGCATCGAGTACGGGCAGTGTAGCTTGAGAGGCAGCACCCTAAACATGTGAGCAATACTCGAGGCTAGGTCTTATCTGGACCTTATATACAGTGAGGAGCCGACGTGGAGAAAACTGCTTCTCAGCCCCAAGCAGCCCAATATTTTTTCGAACAGCTGTGGGGGTTGACGAGATGTCATCGTGACAAATCGAAACTCATCAGTGCCGTATAGGTGTAGTAGGAGACAGATGAACGGAAAGCAAACAAGTGGGTATGGTAGCTTGAAAGACTCAAAACACCGTGCGGAGGTACCTGAAAGATGTGTCGATCTCCGTCTACCAATGGTTTGTCAAGTTCATCTGTATCCTCATCCCATACAACGGAAGATGACCGAAGTTTGCTTTTTTAGTGACGTGGTTGTGTGAGGTAGCGCGATAGCTGTAATTACGTTAAAAGCACCTTGCCAATCCCATTTTTGATCTGCAGGCGGCTAGTAGTAGTAGGTCATACCAGCCAGTTCTAGATGTTCGAAGTTGGACGAGGGGATATCTCTGAGGAGCAAACTCCGTTAGAATAGTGTTGGAAGAGAGGCAGATCGCCGTCGGTGTGAATGGGGCCGGAGACTGTCCTTTGTAGGGGTATAGTCAATTAGTTGGACAACTCTTGTCTGAAAAGCATCGAGTACGGGCAGTGTAGCTTGAGACGCAGCACCCTAAACATGTGAGCAATACTCGAGGCTAGGTCTTATCTGGACCTTATATACAGTGAGGAGCCGACGTGGAGAAAACTGCTTCTCAGCCCTAAGCAGCTCAATATTTTTTCGAACAGCTGTGGTGGTTGTCGAGATGTCATCGTGACAAATCGAAATTCTCGGTGATCTGGACTACGACCAACGAAAACAAATGTTTTTTGGCAGAACCTAACCATAATTGACTGGTTTGATGAACATCTATTGACCATCAACTCCATTGAAACATAATACATAGCTGTTATAACCACACACGACACTAAATTGCCTAACTATCAAATTCTAACCATCAACAGAACTAAAAATCAAACAGATACACTTCCATAGAAGCAATATATAGAATACCTTGACATTTTTTAGATAATATATTTTGGTGGAACATAGACCGATATGAATCTTAAATATTTGTGAAATGAAATAAAATAAGTCCATTTTTTTCATCTTAATCTTTTATTGAAACTTAGAAGTTATGTATGAAAAATATTCACAGACAAATGTCCGCCTCTAGAAGCCGCGCAAGCCTGAGCCCTCTTGACTGCATTTTCTATCACTTTTTGGTAGGATTCTTATCCTCTGATAATAAGTAATAACCATTTTTTCAACTTATTTACAGCACCAAGTAGTGAGTTGAATTTGCAACTCTCTAAATATTGCAAATTTAATAATTCGATTATAAGAATGTGCCTACTTGAACTTGAAACTTGAACTGTTAAAGCAATACCTGCAAAGTGCACTTTGCTCGAACAACCCTGTGTCGGTTACTTTTACGAACAAGTCAAAAATGTAATTAAGTAAATTCAAAATTGCTCGCAATTGATCGAATAAATTTGGGGAATTCATTGTCGTGGCCATTCTATTAAAATTCATCGATCGTTCAATCATCCCTTTTCTCCAATCTTTTCAAAGATGATCAAGTATGCCTGGTATGCTTCAAAACTATCTAAACGTTGAGAAACATTCTTGTAATTAAACGAGGTTTCTTAACAAGAAGAGATTCTAAAAAATGTTTGCAGTTATTTCTTTTTATCATTCGGGTTCACGTGTTCCTGTACTAAAACGATTGAAATAATAATTCTTTACGCTATAAGTATTATGTCTTATGTATAAAATGTATTTGATAAGATATCTCTTTATAAAAAATAAATGATGGTATTTAACAATTATGAAACTTTATATATTGTATGTGTTCTGTTCCTACATATATTATAAGCTCCAATTACTAGAAAAGTATTTAATTCATTAATTGACGGTTCGACAATGTAATCACATTGGAAAATAGGGTAATATGTATTATCAAATTTTAAAAACATTTTCTATAAAAAACTATATGATTTGTTTCTCAACAATGGCTAAGTGGTGTGCCTTACAACGTACTTTTACTGAGTACGTATTGCCCAGAGGAACTCACCGTGATTTGAATACCCCACTCCCATGCCATCTCCTTGTAAGTGAAATCACATGCTTGATATACTGTTTGCCTACCGATGACGTTTCTGTCACGATGGTGGTTTCAAGCATATGTAGTTTTACTGTAGAAGTGTTTCGTAGGACGCTGGTGCCAAAAACCATACCGCCTGTCTGTGATCAAGCTGTAATTCTCAACCACCTTGCGGGTCGCTGGAAGCAATCTCTAGGCCAGTACCGTATAGAACTATTTTCATCCCAAAACATGGAGTAGCTGACTCACAATTAAGTTTTACAGAGGAAATGTTGCCAGACGCAAGCCAACTCTGTGATGGCAGCTTTATGCTCCTGGAAGTCTTGGGGCAGAAAAGACTATGTGACAGGCTTGGCTTAAGTGAGTAGTGAAGTTACGGAAAAATAGGTGGTAGCGGCAACATTGCGCGGTCAACGTTGGCCGTGGGACAAGAGGGTAGGAGGGGGGACTGAAGAACTAGTTCCAGCACGCGGCGGTCGCAAACGCTAGAAGGCGGCTATGTATGTTTAATTGTTTAATCAATCCTGTATTTTGGGAGTAAGATTCCCAATACGGTTGTTCAGTGTTAATACAGTGTTTCACAAGTCAATCGCGGTTATTTATTTGTCTCAGCCGTTATCTGACTCACCCTTGATTATAAAGAGTCACCGCAGGAACACCTGAGGAATGTTACAAGTAGCATGACTGAAAAACAGAAAAGAACACCCGTGTATTGGCTGCAAATGTAGGATCTTTCTTACAGCTGCTAATAAAAAACTCCATGCCTTTTCTGGATGAATTAAACCCTGTATGTAGAAGTTACACTTTAATGCTTCGGCCACCGCTGATACCTTTTTTAAGGTACATATCAAAATGGCGTTACGAATATATTATCATGAAACGTCAGTAAAGAGAAATTGTGGCATACATGGTTTCGTTTGGCCAAAAAAAATAACATAGGTTTCTGTCTGCAAATCGAATCGAATATTTTACTATGTAGCTGTTATTGTGCATGCTTACCCTCGCAGAATCTAATTTTGGACGCAGTTTGTGATAACGACTCACAAGCACGTATACGAGCATCCCTAAAATTTCTTTACACCTCCGAAAACGTACAAAGCCATCCCATTACAGAGTTTATGGCATCTGTTTCATATTTTTGGAAGAACAATTTAATGTGTAGTTATTTTTTGATTTATGTGACGCGTCTGGAACAGGAGCTGTAAGAAGTTATGGTTGCACGTCTGAAGAGGATGGCTTTTCTCTTATTTCCTTCTCCCATTTCACGGAAATCTGGCTCTCGTTGCGTCTCTCGACCGGGTAGGGGGTTTTCCAGTGTTGAATTGCTTCGAGATTTATGCGATTTATTTTTGATTTTTAAGTTCCTTAATTTCGCACCAGTCTGTTGCCATCCTGTGCAGAACTCGAGGTTAATGGTTAGTGAAATTGCATAACTTGTATTCAGGACGAAATCGTGTCTTACTGTTACGGAACAACGGGCGGATTTGGTAGTTATGTCACATAGAGGTAGACGCAATCACAAAATGTTTTCCATATGATGGTGCTTCAGTTAAGCGGTGTCTCGCACTCCATATAGTGTGTCCAAAAAGCATTATTGCATCAGTATATCTCGAAAAATGTGTTACCTGGAGAAAAATGTTGAAGACCAAAGTTGTAAGGTTTGAAAAGAGTGATCCAATGGCGACTCTGGAAGTGCCTATCACCTTCAAGGTCATTTGAAGGTCGAGGCAGTTTTCCTAAATGGCAATAGCATAGTATTTTCTATGCTCTGGCGCACTAGCCGCACTACCACGCCCACGGTTCCACGTTTCCCTAGTTAGGTATTGGAGAAAGGCGATGTTTCCAGATGCACTACCGGTATAACAGGGAAAGAATGTCTTTGGACTAGTTGTATGGACCTGTTCGACTGATTTTTTTCTCAGAGTGTCTAGTTTGACCCGAACATATTCCTTTACGTAGTGACAGGGACGTTGCGTGGAAATTGCAGAGTCAACCTACTTGACGCCAATTTTTATATCCCCGACAAAAGGTAGAGAGTTTGCTTAACATTTTTTCTTGCCATCCAAATGACTTTGAAGGTCATGACCCAGTCATTGCCAAGGATATGCTTGAACGTAAAATAATTGTTCGTAATTTGCTTTATAGGATTAGCTACACATGTTTCCCGTTCAAGACACATTTGATATTCATCACCTTGATGGTCGTGGTCAAGGTTATTGACGTATTTGAATATACTGCTTTTTGCATTTCCGGTGGCAGAAATAAGGGTTTCTATTAAAAAAAAACTGCCATGACCATCACATGACCTTGAAGATTACCGCACTTTACTAAAAAAGTTTTTTTCAAGAAACGAATATTTTTTGGACACTATGTATAGGGAGAGGCATTTAATTGAATTATCGTTCTTCAGAATCTTCTGTCACGCCTTACCTTTAGAGAAAATTTGATATGGATGGAAAAGTTAATTTTCTTTCCCATCAGTTGTGCAGCATCTGCTTGGATTGCCTAGTACTCAAGGTAACATACTGTATGGTCAAAGAGAAGCAAACGTTAAAATTCATTGTCTATTTTTGATCGCAGCAGATATGAGACCGCACTCCGGTTATTGCAATATTTAATTCATATAAATGAGAGCTTCCCGTATATTTTTCATTTCAGCTAGAATGTAGACGTCAGCGACAAAGAAACATAAATCATCCATTTAAAAATGTTCATCTTCACGGACGACGGCGACACGTGTACACAGAGCATGCAGTTCATTTATCTACTCTGCAAATGGCGGAGTATTGAGACAAAGGCGGATCATGGAGTTGGACCGGGGAAGCAAGTATGCAAAAGTTCGACTGAATCTTAGGCTAAGGCATTGGGACTTCGCAACCGCTACTAAAAAGTTAGCATACAGGTCGGACACAGATCGCCAAAATATCAGACTTTTTCAGAAACAAGTATATCAAGTGTAGTGTTTTTCAAGGAACAGTATCGGGCCAACTGTTATCCAATCTCCTTTATTTCAAATGACTTATTCAAGGTTAACAGTACTGTAAAGATAATGTCTCATAGGCGACAAACTTGTACTATATAAGGTTGATGGCTAGAACACACCAAAGAGGTTTGATAGTCCAATTTTAACAGTTGTAGCTATTGCACTTAGATCTTGTTTAAGATTCTTACATAGATTCGGATATATTTCCCTTAAATGTCATGGCCTAAAAACAAAAATCCATAGACACAGTATTTTGAAATATCTTGGAGCATTTATAGGCTCACACTTGAGGTGAGAAGATCTTACTACATATATTATCAAAAAGACAAATGCTGCCTATATACCCAAAGTATATAGGTACAGAAAATTACCTCGAAATGCTAGATTATGCCACATAGTACGCGAAATTTCAGCCTGCAAAACGTATAATTCTGAGATAGATACACTACGAAAAACTCTTTTAAGAACCATTCTTCATAAGCCAGCGTTAAAACCGTGAAACGTTTTGTATATATATTTTTTTTTGTTTCCAGAAGGCCTTTGATGTCCGAATATTAAAACTGATTAATTTGGTCAACTACTAATTTTCCTGTGTCTCCTTAAAAACTAATACTTTTCAGTTAAGGCAATACATTGATCTTCTTTAGAGAATCTCAACGTCTAACCAATACAATCACTAAGAACATGCACATACTCTGATTACAAAACACCACAAGTTGCTAGGGCTTGATCCTTTTCAACCGTCGGACAGCACTGCGGTTGTCCAGTAGTTGGAGAGCTTCTGCATTACAATGTTGATGTATCCTTTCTTTGTATCTCATCGCTGGAACTCCGATACTGGCATTCAGCCGGTCGGTAACAACCGTTTGAATGTTTTCGACTGTTCCAAAATGAGGTGATTTTTCATTTTCGGGAGAAAAAGATGTCACAAGGTCTGAGGGGGATTAGGAGCCAGAGTTTTTGTTGCACTGTGCCCAAGTCTGAAGCAAAACCTAATAGTACACCGTTACTCAAACTTGATGTCACTCACTTTTAAAACAAAATAGAAAAAACTGTTTTGCAAAAAACATCGCTACGGTCAACCAAATTACTCGAGCGAGTTCAAATTTGTACTGAAAGCGGACCACATGTTCACCTGTCTCCCCTCCAAGTCCTGTTTCTTCAGTGTTGCCAGATCGAATGCTACGTTGCCAGTCTCATCACTTAATTTACAGACCTCTTAGTAAATGAAATACTAACACTTTAATGGCTTTCTACTGTGCAGCAGGTGACCATACATGATTAGTTTGAAAACTTAAACTACAACATGCAAAGTGATGTTCGAGTAAACACTGTTTATAACTTATTTTATTTATTGATACGTACCTGATGTTTCAAATTCGTCTGTCACCATAGGGATCTCCGAAACAGCAAGAGATGCGAAGTCAGATATGGACAAAGCTGTGCATTTAGGTAACTGAGAAAGTAGTAATTAGAAAGTAACGCATGTTCGAGTATTCCTGGTAACAGACGAAAAGGAGCCAATTCTTCCAAAAACGTTTCTAATCTTGCGTGATTATATTTGAGATGGAAAATAATGATAATAAAACGTATATCTACAATGACACTTTTTCTTCTCTAAATGAATTTCGATATGACGTTTCATCTGTTGATGTCAATCATCAACTTTATTAACTATTTGTTGTAGACGCCACACTGAATTTTAGCACATGTGAATAGAGTTTCTAATTCTTATTCCAAAAAGGCATAATATGTTTTAATTTTCTTAGGTACCTAAATTCACAACTTTGCTCTCATTTAACCGTATTCGTATCTCTTACCGTTTCCGAGATCCCAATGATGAGAGTCGAATATCGAGTCCACACACAGGAAATGCGTTCTGTAGATTTTCTATATTTATTTGCCTATTTGCCTATTTTTCTAATCTTGCGTGATTATATTTGAGATGGAAAATAATGATAATAAAACGTATATCTACAATGACACTTTTTCTTCTCTAAATGAATTTCGATATGACGTTTCATCTGTTGATGTCAATCATCAACTTTATTAACTATTTGTTGTAGACGCCACACTGAATTTTAGCACATGTGAATAGAGTTTCTAATTCTTATTCCAAAAAGGCATAATATGTTTTAATTTTCTTAGGTACCTAAATTCACAACTTTGCTCTCATTTAACCGTATTCGTATCTCTTACCGTTTCCGAGATCCCAATGGTGAGAGTCGAATCTCAAATCCACACTCAGGAAATGCGTTCTGTAGATTTTCTATATTTATTTGCCTATTTTTAGGTACTTTTATGATTACTATTAAGCTAAATATTATTATTATATTGATTAATATGTTCATATGTCAAGTTGAATCACAACAGCTTCATTAGGCTTCAGTTTATCATGAACCCCAGGATCACCTTCGATCAATCAGAGATCAACCATCAGACCACGGATGAAGATTGTTGATCGGGGGCTCCAGGAGATGTGGAAAAGTAGCTACGTCACAATTTTTAGGCACTCACTATGAGTATGATTATTGATAAGACTTTTAAATTGGTTAGAATTCAAGGGTGACGTCTCAACAAAAGTTTGGTGATCTGATTCAGCAGAAATTAGCATTGGTATTGCATTTCAAAGGTATACCACTGAAATTGAACAGGGCATAGCTACTAACTCTCTAAGATTTTGGTCTTTTATTGATTCTTTGAAAAATACTTCTTATATCCTCGATACCACGATGTTCAATAAAACTCAACAAACCACAAGATATTGCCACCGCTTTTGCAGATTTTTTCCAGTCCACATACTCACCTTCCACAAACTTTACACCCGCCTAATCACCTGACTGCGCCTCACTACCCTTGAAAATACCAATGATTACTGAGAAACAGGTTGTTGCCGTTTTGAAAAAGATTAAACCCACGGTATCTTCCACTCCAGATCTAATCCCTGCATTTTTACTGAAAGAATGTGCTTTTGATTTAGCGGAGCCTTTAGCTTATCTGTATAACACATCTCTTAATACCACATTTCCCATGGCTTGGAAAACATCTAGGATTACTCATATATTTAAAAACCGCGAACGTTGTGTCATTGAGAATTATAGATCTGTAGTGATTATAAGCAAAGTTGGTAAGGTTTTCGAATGTATAATGCGTGACATAATTTTCTACCATGTTAAGCACGAAGTTTCTCCAAATCAACATGGTGTTTTCCAAGGTAGATCTACTTCAACTAATCTAGCGTATTTTAAACAGTTTTGCCCTGAAGTTGTTGATGAAGGGGGGCAAGTACATGTTGCTTACGTTGACTTTTCAAAGGCTTTTGATAAGCTAGATCATGGTATTTTGTTAAAGAAATTAGCTACGCGAGGGTAGACCCATCAATTCATGATTTTTTTCAAATCTTATCTTACAAACAGATGTTTGAAAATCGAATACAGGGACTTCACCTCCACTCAGATTATACCTTCTTTCCGGCGTACCTCAATGGTCTGCTATTAGCCCTTTGCTTTTCCAAATTTTCATTGATGACGTAGTTGGAGAGCTACACAGCTTCTATATGCAGATGACTTGAAGATTTTTTGTAAAATTGAAACCATGGACGACTGTAATATATTGCAAAACAACTTGAGCAACCTAAATAAGTGGTGTCACCGTAACAAGCTGTGCCTTAATGCTGATAAATGCTACACTATGTCTATTACGCGCAAACTTGTTCCAATCAGATTCATATATAACACTGATAATTCGCAACATGTGTGAAGAGTTTCATGACTTAGGTATATTCTTTGATACCAAACTTACATTTGTTTCGCATATTGATGCTGTTGTTAGCAAGGCCTTTAAAAGTTTCGGCTAATGCGTTGCTTTCCTCTCCGATATATGTAGCATGTAACAACTATGAACGAGCAAGAAACGCTGTAGATTTGTTCTTTTGTAATTTGCGTAGCTTAAAAAGATTTTACATAACAGTAGGTTAAGTCATTTGGCAATTTCAAGTTATTTTAGAACAATTTTGTCTTCAAATTGATTCCTGTGTCCCTGCCCGTTAAATGGTGTAATAAACCATTCGGATAGTGTATATATACTAGTAAATAGTAAATAAATAAATAAAAGCAGAAACGGACTCAGAAAAACAAGTTCTGATGATATATCAGTAGATAAGTGCAAAACCACCAGCTGTTGGTCGATAAGAAATCAGCTTGAAATCATGCTCAGGTAGCGTCACCAATCTATCCTTCTAGATACTGTCCTGAGCGAGGAGCTTGAGCAGTATATTTCAGAGCTCCTTCAGCTACACGCCCCTGCGCCGGATTACGCAAACTGAAGGGATATAAAAATATATGGCATATATGTTAACCATCGTGTGCCGACCTAGTATGCAATATTAAAAACACTTAGCTTAATGGAAAATGTACTAGAACATTTGCGAGAAGAGGTCAAATTTGATATGAAATTTACTCTTCTCAGGAATGGAGAGCTATCCCCACTGGATACAAGGAACAAGGAGACGTAGCATGACTAATAACATAAACTTAATGAAGTGGTAGTAAAAGATTTGTTGCTTTTATATTTAGCAAAGATTGGATCCTATCCATTTAGCTGCTCCACATATCTCAATCATTGAGTGCTCAAAATGAGTTTTACTTGATAAGACTTAAGAAAGCCTTGGAAAGTTGACTAGCTCATGTATTTAGCTTCTTTGTAGGATAAACACCTTATTGTAACTAAAATATACGGGAAATCGATAACTGGGTCAATGATGGTGTTATTTGGTGTAACAATCATTGCTCTTTAGACGTTGACGTGCATTACTAATGTTGACTATGCTACCTCGTATCTTTATCACTCGTGCTGTCATAAAAAAAAAGATTAAGTCCAAAGAGGTTTCTGACTATTCCAAGTGTTATCCAAGTAAAATAATTGAATGAAAACTTAGACCAGCAAAGTGAAAATTCGAGAGGAGTGCGTCGAATCTATGAGGGCCACCTTTCCAAAGTGAAAAGGCGATTCCGACAAAAATATTGTTCTTGGTTCTCTTGAAGAGGCATAGTTTTGTGCTAACAATGTGTTAATGTAGTGTGCGTAAGATATGTATCCAACTTGTTTCAAGAGCAAAGAATGATAATGTTCGACACAACATGACAGTGCATTTTTAAGAGAACAAGCTAACGATACATGCCGAGGCCGGAACTCTGGAAGCTGAACTTCTTTGTTCCACATGACAAGGGTGACTGCATATGAGGTGGGATTAGTCCTAATAGCATCACCTCCCTAATAACCTAGGTGCTCATCCGTATTCAGTATACGAATTCCAATTTGCTACGCAAATCCCGTCACCTACGGGTGGCTGTTCCAAGACAAATAAACAGAAGAGGAAGCGCAGTAAGAACGCAGCAATACAGAGTGTCCGAAACACTTGCTTTAGACGCAAAATCTTGAAATTTTGTTGCTTTGACTTCCATGGTCTATAAGATTTTTGATTACAAACAAGAAAACGTACAAACTTTCAGGAAATCATGACTTTTATCGTGGACCAAACAGTTAACCTCATCCCTTAACGCTCACTGTTTTCTACCCCACCTCTAGCCCTCTAGTTTGGAACGTCCGTGTTGAGTGTTTATATCAAGACCGAATCATCAATAAGAACAGTTGACACTGCCACATATGTTCCAAGCCAACAAATAAAGCATTTTTCCCAAACAGAACATAAAAATGAAAAACGTATATGTCAAATGTATTGACAAACCGAAAGTAAATAGTCGAAAGAAAAAAATATTGCTTGAGTTTTCAGTAAGTAAACGTTAGGAAGGTAATAAAACCTGAACACATGTAATGAAAATATACACAAGAGTACAAATTAATCCAATACGGAAGTACAGACATAGAACAATAAACATCAGTGGGTGAGGAAAGAGCAGCACGTATATTACAATTGTTAGAAACAGCATTGACATATAGCTACATGTAATGTCGAATTGATCCCTAAGGTGATATTCCGCCTCCACAATCTGGAAAAGGCAAATGAGCGCAGCGTAACTGGTGGAACGCCAGTTTGATACAGTAGAGCGAAGCTATCTATGGAATCATGAAAGAGCTTGTAAAATTTGAAGCTTTTGCTGCAATAAGGAGCATTTACGGAGCCTGTTAACAAATGATTACAAGTAAGCTCTTGAGAATTGTCATTTATGAAAAGAAGAACAACAACAGGGCTTAGATTGGAACCCTGAGTAACACCAAAGGAGGTCAAATACTACATACAGACCTAAAACTATCATAATAAACATATTGAAACCTACTCGCCAAGCATGACTGCATAACAAACAAAAACAAGCATCAAATCAACATCAATTTTCTTAAAGGAATGCGATGATACTTCTACCGACCCCTACGAGCACTGGTCCCAAATCAAGAATCCATTAACTCAGAGTTAAAGAATCGATAATTTTTTTTTTGACAACAGACAACTTTTATAAGACACACTTCCGCATAATACGGAATATTCTTGAAGGAAAAATATTGTTTAACTTCTTGATGGAAAAAAGCAAGTTTTTTAAATTTGACAGCTCACCAATCGCGGACCCGAAGTAAGGCTCATGATACGGTATTACTGTCGACATTTTCTTTATAAAATACGTATTAAAAAAGTCTGCGACCTAAAAAGATAAAAGCCCAGATGAGAGCATTTCAAATGTTTTTTAAAGAACCACCAAACTTATATTGAACTAGTGAAAAAAGAAATACCAGTGAACTCGGATTTTTTTTTATACTCCAACTACCACGAAGGCCTAAGGCCTAAACACACATTGGGTACCGTGGGGCTATAGGGGGATACATGCGAAAGGGGGAACGCCACACGGACTCTGGCGAGGTAACACGTGTGCATGCAACATGCACACATTCTGGCTCCGCCGGGTGGAACTTCCGCGCTCGACAGTCAGAGACCGTCTACCACCTACAGACAATCACAACATCCATAGCCAAGAAAAAAATTCCTGCTGGGACGGGACTCGAACCCGCACAGAGCACGGCGACTGATCAGGAGACCGAAGAACCTACTACTGCGGCCACCGCTGCTGCCTCGGATAATAAATACCTACGAGTGTCTCCATTGCTCAGCAGTGCGGGTGTCTACGAGCAGGCCATTGCTGACGACTTGAGCATAGTCGTTCGGGGTCGTTTTTGTAGGACAGTCTCTGAGATTATGCAGGGCGCTCTGCGCTCTATGAAACCATGGTGTAAGCAAGTCGATCTCTCTGTCAACGCTGGAAAGACGGAGCTGATCCTGTTCACTAGGAGAAGAAGGCTTGACGGGCTTGTCTTGTCGACCCTCTTCGGGACTAGATTAGTTCAATCCCAATCAGTAGAATATCTAGGACTTATCCTAGACTGGAAACTGAACAGGAGAGGTCATGCCGAATACAAGATTAACAGGGCTCGCAATTCAATGTGGGCCTGCAGACGTGTGGTCGGTGCAAGGCGGGGGCAGTGGCACCACTGGCTCTACACGACGAAACTACGTCCATCTCCCTTGTACGGTTACGTGGTCTGGTGATCTTGCATTGGCACTGAGGCAACTAATGCCAAACTCAATAAAACTCAGCGCTTTGCCCCCAATGAGTACTGGATCTCCCACCGTTGGATCTAGTGATCCGCGTTGAAGCGCGAGTAGTTGCACATCGACTGCGGCGTCAGGACAGCTGGGCCTTCTTGAATCCTGTCAAAAGTAGGATCCCGTCCTTCCAAGCAGAGGTGATCTCATTATCGCTAAATATCGGTTCAACCGCAAGTTTAATATGGAGTATCCAACGAGGGAGGAGTGGGACGCCGATGGCCAGAGGCTCTCCACAGTGGGTGGGCAGGACTGCTACACAGACGGCTCGGTCACGGAAAAGGGATCTGGCGCCGTAGTCTTTGGCATAGAACTAGGCTATCTATGCCTCTTGGTGGATACACCTCTATTTTCCAGGCAAAAGTCTTTGCGATTCTGGCTTGTATGTCCAGCACTTTTAAGGGAGGAGGGCCTAGGAGAATAATAACAACCTTCTTAGACAGCCAGGCTGCAGTTCCTGTAAGATCTTTTAGAGCCTTGTATTGCAGGAAGGCTCTGGATTGTCTCGCAGCAAGACATCCGGTATCATTGACCTGGGTACCCCCGCACTCTGGCATAAAAGGCAATGAGACAGCGGATGCTCTGGCGAAAACAGGATCAGGTAACAAGCTCTTTGCTCCTGAGCCAGCTCTAGGAGTGTCCGCGCAAAGGGTTAGGAGGATAATGGAGAAGTGGATTGCAAGACAACACTCTCAGAAATGGGTAAGTATCTCCAGACATCTCCGCCCGGCACGGGAACTCATTGTAGGGCGAGAGCCAATCTAAGGTTGCTGGTGGGAGTGTTGTCTGGCCATAACACGTTAAGGCTCAACTTGCACGTGATGGGGGTGGCTGATAATTTTATGTGTGAAAGCTGCGGTGTAGAGGAAGAGACGTCGGCGCACGGTCTGTGTCGCTGTGAAGCTATGTAGTAACAGGCCAGGTCCATTAGTTTGGACACCCAGGACGTCAAGGAGCTTGGACTCAAGGCCATACTCAACCTCGCTAGAAAAGCGAAGCTTGTGGTCTAAGGAATGTAGTTGTGCGTAAGGGCCTGTTTAAGTGCCTATGCGCTGGCTCCTTGTGGTGGCCGGAATGCCTCTAATTTCACGATTCATTTATCTCCATGGGTGCACTTTCAAGTCTAAAAATGGATCAATTCAGCAAGACCATGGATAGTGTTTACTATTTAATTTCTAGAAGTAATTTTGTAATAAACCATGAAATGCATAGTGCTCAATACAAAGCTACTTGTATTTTTAATTGTACCTAACTAGATTATCAAACTCCTAACGCATTTAGATTCGACATTGCGACTAAAAGAATAAAAGTGGCTATATCTGTTTAGGTTGCAACATTGATTAACGTATTCCACCTGTTCGCAGACATTAGCAATAGGTGCAGACGTCCAAGGCAAATATCTGGATTCTGAGCTATGGACATAGTGAGGACAGTGGGCTTGTATTCATTAGCATCAGTGCTTATCCTGTGTCTTTGTTCCGATTTTGTTGTGTTACAATATATGGTTATATTTCTAACATCGGCGTGTTAATCACCTCAGGCTGCAAAATTACGTATATACACTTTTTGTTTAATCTTAGATTAGAAACTCAATTTTAATAATCATTTCCTCCTCAGTAAATTTCATAGATGTCAGTAAAATGCCAATGCGCGTGGTGGCACAACACAAGAAGCTTTATGGCTTGAAAGCCCTTTTAAGTCTGTGTTCAATAAAGATTTTCAAGGAAATGGAGTCAAATACTAATATTAAAACTTTATACGGTATTTTTGTCAGAATTTGATGTATGGACATTTTCTTCTTCTTCTTCTTCCTACTTTACTAATAGGCTCATGCCTGTCTAACTTCGATTTTTAGCCAATTGATGTTGTCTGACCATCTGTTCCTCGGTCGTCCCATTGATCTTCTCCCATTTAGCGATTTTTCTGTTGCTATTCGTACTATTCTATTTTCTGTCATTCTTTCTAAGTGTTGATTCCATTCTATTTTTCTTATTTTGGTCCACAGGTTCATTTCCTCTATACCACATCTCGCTCGTATTTCCTCACTTCTTACTCTGTCCCTTAGAGTTTGGTTTGTTATTTTTCGTAAGACTTTCATTTCTGCTGTTTCCAATAATCTTTGTGTTTTCGCCATATCTGCTATTATTTCCGCTGTGTACGTCATTATCGGTCTTATTGTTGATTTATATATCCCAGTTTTCGTTTCCGTTGTGAGGTATTTGTTTATCCAGATTGTATTGTTGAGACATCCTGCTGCTCTTTTCGCAATGTTCACTTGTTTGTGTATATATTTGGACATTTTGTCCTAATAAAAGTTTCTCAAATGACGATATATCTACTGCCTGTGCTCCACTCCAGCAAGGTACGGTTAGTAATGCAGCTTAACTCCTTAAGCCGCCTCTGGCTCATTATCAGACCCAATACAATCCTATCCAAAGTAGTTGTCCAGAGTCCCTACCTCCACAATTTATACTGAAATACCGGATAGGGTCCAGCCGAAGACCCGGATATTCCCGAACCTCCGACCGCATCCCGCTACCAGTGAAGCCACGGAATTCGAGACCTCTCTTCTAATATTAGTTGAACCCTCTTTGGATCAGGGATTGCTGCGTCTTATTTAAATAACACTCCGAGAAGCTACGAACTTTGCATGTTACCCTTCTCTGATTAAACCTTGGGATACAGTACATACATTCAGGAATGTTGTAGATCAACGTTGCAAGATGGACTCACCGCACCTGTTTGATTGTAGTGATACGTTTAATTTTTTTGTTATACGTGTTCGTAACTAACTTTTGTCTCAGACGATCTAATCTATATATATATACGAGCAGTAGTCATTGCCACTGCCAACGGCAGTTGAGCAAGAAATACAATTAATTGTTAATTGGGAATTGGCAAACTTTAAGCTTAGTATAATGTATATCTACTCGTGTTTGTACATATATTGACTATAAAAATAAATATATTCTTCACTTACTCAAATACGGTTTAACAGCTCAGCAACAGAGTGGTTTTTTGTTTATTTCTGTTACCATCAGATTTACGAAACATCACAACCTAACACTGAACAATGTTGATAAAAGGAAGTTAGATAAAAAAGGCAGACTATAATCTCCAGTTTTTCTTTTTTGCATTTAGAGTGGCTTTGACACACTAGAGGCAATCCATTGATGTACTTTAGATAATATATTTAATATTAATGTTTCAATGTTTGGTTTATATTTGATACTGCCACTAAGAACATGAGACACAAAGTCCTACACCACTTCGTACTCTCTCTTCAGTCGTCGGACTGCGTTGTTCAGCAGCTGCATTGAAGTGACTGTGCAGCCCGTTTGGTACCAGGCTAGTACTTTCTTCTATCCCGTCGATAATCAGTAGGGTATACAATTTGGGGTGAATATCGCTATAAACTGATTATGCTCCCCAAATTATTTTGAGGTTTTTGAATGATTTTGGTGTTCGAGTTCATGGAACAGCCCCATAGTTGACAACCACGGAACCACACAGGTCTTAAGTTCTGATTTTAGACCATGGTTTTGTCATTCAGCGATAGCTTTGAAGAGCTCCTCCCTAGTTATTAGGAATCAGTGCTTGACTTGATTTTCAAACTGCTTGACTTGATTTGACATGGAGTTAAATCTTGCTTAAGTCAGGCATTAGATATCAGCAATCTGATAATAAGGCAAGTAGTTTTTACGTCTGACTGTCAGGTGTCAGAAAATCCAGGAAGGCTTGATATAGCTTGATAATTTTTGTATTATAAATACGAATAGACTATAAACGTACAGCGGGGAGACTATTTGTTACAAATAAAATAAAAAAATTGAGCAAAATAGATGGTTCATCGTATAGCAACAGAACGATAAAGCTGAAGCAGAAAAAACTTTTCTCCGCCTTCTGATTCAACAAACTACAACATTTTAAACTATCTTTCCATTTACCAACCACGAGTTAAAACACATGATGATTCTAACGGATTAGTAATGGTGATAAAACTGAAAATAATGGAAATGACAACTGACCGGATCTGGAACCACACTCCTATAACATAATAATGAAGACTTTGGTGCAAAAAGGTGTTAACTGAGTTTTTTTGTTTTTTGAGATTTTTAGTGCAAAAAGGTGTTAAAAGCGTGCTTTTTGTGGTAGTTCATCTATCTGGCCATAGATGTCTCTCAGTTCTTGGATACAGAGATTCATAAAAGTGTTAACTATATCAAAAGCTTCAATCTGTAAACTTAAAAAGGTGTTAACTTTTGTGTTATAGGTAAATTCCAATTTGTTGTCGTTTGAACACGTTTCGTGAGAGGTTTGGTTTTTCTATTTCCTGCAATCCAGACTCAGCCAAACAAGGAAGCTCCTGGACATGATGTGCTGCAGCTAGGCATAACAGAAATGGTACCAAATAATGAAAGTTCACTTGATGATGAGAATAAACAAAAAAAGTCCAGAAAACGAAAATCTCTTCCAAAAACATGGAATTGTTATGAAAATAAAGAGAACAAAAATAAAGGAAAGGCATATAAAACTTATAAAGGTATTGATATTCAGGCAAAAAATCCTTGTATTGGAAAACGATTATGTAAAGAAAAATGTCGTTTAAAGTGTGACAGCAGGTTTTCAAACGAAGAAAAGGTGCGTCTATTTGAAGAGTATTATTCATTAGATAAAAATGCAAAAAATGCTTATCTGTTTGGAATAATGAAAGCATACAATGTTAAGCAGCCCTCTGGACTTCATAGGCATCTCCAGAAGTCATTCAGATATTCTTTCAAAGTAGGAGGAGATAGTCATCGTGTGTGTAAGGAAGCAGTTATGTCTATATTAGATGTTGGAACTAAAAAGCTAGATTTAATTAGCGATCAAGTATCTAGTGGTAGATCTGCCCCTAAGCGAGATGGAAGAGGCCACCATAAAAGCAGACCCTTAAAAACTTCCTAGGAAAAGCGCAATTTCGTTCATAGGCACATCTGATCATTTCCTTCTGAAGTATCTCATTATTTTCGAAACAAAAGTCCAAACCGACTCTACCTTTCTCCATGGCTATCCATCAACAAAATGTATGCTTCGAATGTAGAAGAGTGTGCAAACGAAAATATCGTCCCAGTATCTACCTTTACATATAGACAAATGTTTGTCAATGATTTTAATTTTGGATTTGGTCCTCCAAAGACTGATACATGTGCAGTTTGCGATGTAGGATCAAATGAGGAACATGTTGCAAAGTATAAAAAAGCCTTTGACGTACAAAAATCTAATCGAGAAAATGCAAAAGCAAACGAAAAAATCATATACCTCACATTTGATTTACAAAAAACGCTTCCCCTGCCAAAAATTTCTACAAGCAAAGCCTTCTATGTACGACAAGTATGGCTCTACAATCTAGGAATATATTTAATATCAACACAACAAAATGGTAAAGGTTTTTTCCACGTTTGGACCGAAGACCAAGGGAGTTGCGGTCCTGAAGAGATTGGCAGCTCACTTATGGCCTTTTTGGAGAATACCAAGGACCAAGCCATCGCTCCCGATCATCTAATTGCATGGAGTGATTCGGCAGGTGGCCAAAATAAAAAAAATTATATTGTCTGTCTATGGCACTATCTAATAAATTCAGGAGTGTTCAGAAAAATTGACCATACGTTTCCTGAAGTGGGACATACTTTCATGGACTCTGATAGAGACTTTGCAGCTGTTGAAAAGTCTATCAGAAAGCACCAATCAATTTATACAATAGACTAATATATTTCTATCATGGCAGAAGCCAGGAAAAAACACCTTTCAATATTACAAGAATGGCGGACAAATTTGTTGATATAAAAGAGCTTCCAAGAAAACTTGGACTCGTCGATAGAAAAAAAACTACAGCTAACGAGAAATTTTCATTCAGAGATGTGAGATGGATCCAGATTGAGGAATTTGGTATAACCAAGTACAGATACTCTTTTGATGAAACAGAAAATTGGACTATTGTTGATATAAGAAAACAGCGGGATAGGAGAGGACAAAATGAACCTTTATTAGTGAACGACGATAGAAGCCGACCTATTGGGGCCAACAAGTTTGACAGTATTCAGGAACAGATTCCTTTCATACCAGAAAATTTTAGAGGATTTTATGAAAACTTAAGAAGAGGAGACGATTAGTTAGTCTGTGGATCATTTGTTATTACCTTTATGAGTTCATAATAATAAAAAAAGACTAAGTTTACTTTTTATAAATAACATCATTGAATTGACACATTTTTACTGTTTTCATTGTCCTGTCCAAGCAAATAACCGTTCTTTAAAAAAGTGTCAAGTCAGATTTTCACCAATCTTTTTAACATTTCTGATGATAAAAACATATTTTTTAACAAAACTGCCTATTCAAGATACTTTTATATCTGTCTTAAATAACCTTGAATAATAAAAGTAACCATAGCACCCACATATAAAAAATGTCAGGGTTTAAACTTTGAGGCCAATTATATCCGAACTATAAAATCTGAGTTAACACCTTTTTGCACCAAAGGCTTCAATTGTTTTTAAGGAATGCACAAAACATTATCGGTGAGTCACAGGAATATACAACTCCGAATGTAAAATATATTGCTTTTTACATATATAGGGTGTTTCTTAATTATATGCGAATATTTACGTGTGGGAATCTACATGCAAAATTAGTATTAGTTTGCCTTATAAACTATGGTCCAAAACTGTTTCCTTACAAAAAATCGGGGTGTTCAAGATTTAGGAAAAAATGGAAATTAATTAATATTTTCAGAACCGCTTCAGATATTTCACTGATATTTAGTACGTAGTGAAAATTAATAAAGTTGCATATTTTTTTAATGCAAAATAATTTTTAGCTTAAACAGTCGCATGCGTACGGGTATTGACTTCGATATTTCTTTTTAGAAAAAAAAATGGTACGCCAATAGTTTTTTGCCAAATAAAAATTATTTTTAAATTCCCCGTTCAATTTAAAACAAATGATCTGTCTTGAGTTGATTTTTGAATAAAAAAATAAAAACTGTTCTATTGTGCGAGAAAATTAATGTAATAATTGAAGATAAAATTTAGCAATAATTATCTAGTTGCTCTGGAATATGTCACTGGCTTTTGACATCTGACAAGTCTCTGTTATTCAAATCTGTTCGTTGAGACATCTTTCTCATTATTTAATTTTTACAATCTTGTTAATAATGGTGAATTATTCAAATGCAGAAATGGCGGAAATGGCTTTGCCGACGGTAATGGTGAGCAAGCCAGACGGACTTATCACCAGAGATACCCCCGATCGTGCTTTGCCAGATAGTCCAACCCTTTCTAATATACATCGTCGTCTTGTTGAAACTGGTTCTGACCGAAAAGGAATATCTGAAGGTAGACCTCTAAGAGTGAGAACACCTGAAATGGAGGAAACAGTGCTGCACGAAGTCGAACAATATCCTGAAACGAGTACGAGGAAGATCGCTAGACACTTAAATATTTGCCATCAAATTGCTTGGAGAATTGGATTTGTTGTTATATCCTTACCATATTTTAAGAGTAGGGGCTTTACTTCCCATTGATTTTCCAAGGCGTGTGATCTTTTGTCAGTGGTATCTTCAAAAAATTACACAAGATGCGCAATTTGAATCAATGATTCTGTTCACCGACGAAGCTATTTTTTCTCGAAATGTCATTCAGAATTTCCACAATAATCATTTGTGGGCAGAAGAAAATCCCTATGCCTTAACCGAAAACCATTTCCAACAGAAATGTTCGGTTCACGTATGGGCAAGAATTATTGGCAACCACTTTATTGGCCCATTCTTTTTGCCGGGACGACTTGACGGACAGACTTAACTCAATTTTCTTGAACAACAGTTGCCTTTGCTGCTTGATGATCTTCCGTTAGTAATAAGAAACAATATGTGGTACAAACTGTTTATCCAAATCATTGGATTGGCCGCGGTGGGCCCCAAGAATGGCCACCAAAGTCTCTAGACCTCAACAGTTTAGATTTCTTTTTGTGGGGCTATCTTAAGACACTAGCGTACACTATAGAGGAATTAAGAGAAAAAATAGTTGCAGCTGATGGTAGAATAAAAGACACTCCAGGGATATTTCAACGGGTGCGCAATTCCATGTGAAGGAGGGCGGAAGCATGGATACTAAGTGCAGGGGGCCATTTTCAACAATTTCATCATTTCGTTGGTTTTAATGATATGCTTATGTTGTCAGTTGTTGTTGTTCATTACCCCTAGTGTGTTTACTTTTTCCAATTAAATGTTTAATAATTTTACAAGTTAGACAATACAACGGTTTTTATTTTTTTACTCAAAAATGGCGCATCGACGAAAAACAATTCAAGAGGCATCATTTGTTCCAAATTGAACGGGAAATTCAAAAATAATTTTTATTTGGCAAAAAACTATTGGCGTACGATTTTTTTTCTGAAATATATATACCCGTACGCATGCCACTATTTAAGCTACATATCAGTGAAATATCTGAAGCGATTCTGAAAATATTAATTATTTTCCATTTTTTTCCTAAAACTACAACACCCCGATTTTTTGTAAGGAAACATTTTTGGACCATAGTTTATATAGCAAACTAACATTAATTTTTCATGTAGATTCACATCCTTGAATATTCGCATATCATTAGACAACAGATAAATTGATAAGAAATATTAAAAATAAATGTTCAGGCGGACATCACATTATATGCAACATGTTCGAATATAGACATTAAGCTTTGTTCTTTTGAAAAACATGTAAGATTAGTTGTTGGAAGGTGTATTTTTTTAAGAAGTTAACTTGTCTTCATATTTGTAGAAAACCTGTGTATTTGTGGTGTGTGTCTGCGCTGTAAAAAAAAATACTATTAACCTGCGCGGCCCAAAAGCCCTTTTGATCTGCCGCTCGCCCTGATTTTTTCTTCTTATCGATTTTGCGTTTCTTGGTCTGACAACGCTGTTTGCATGCGTCATTTGAGATGGCAGTGTACATGGCGTTACGAGACAATATTCAATTTTTCAATTGCTTATTTGCATATTTGATCAGTTGTACAAATAAACATCACTAAAGATCGTCAGTAGAAGAAAAACATAATTTGCCATCAAGCATCAAGTAGTATGAAATTTCTTGACCTCAAGGTAAGCAGAACAATAAAAAAATCAAACGAAGTCAAGCATTAACGTTCAAGTGACTTTATTTTCAAGTCAAGACGTTTATGAAAATATCAAGCTATTTGATTGTTGAATTTCTGCCAATAACCAATGATATTGCACAGAACGGAGGTTCAGTTCTTTTCTCTTTTTCATTGAATAAATTATTTAATTGTAAGATTTAGGTCTCCCTCGAAACTGTTATCCATACTGTATCATCACGTTCGGAAAAACTATTCCGACTGAAGCCATCTGCCTTTCTTTTTTGGATTATTGCTCTGCCCCGTTGAATGCTTGCAGAGGAAAAACGGAGCACTTTATTCCACTTTTGCTCTAGTTTTAATTATTTTATCCTGGATCCAAAAAGGTCAGTCGACCGGGACGCATCGCTAAATCCCGTTAAGTACCTGCTATTTCCGGAAAAGAGTCATACTTTACTTCAATGGACATAGAGAAGGTAGTTTTTGTTAAACTAATGTTAAGGGTCAAAACAGTTCACTCATCGAAAAGTCTTCCACATGAACTGATGCTGTTCAATTCAATTCAATTCAATTCAATTTTATTTAGCGAAAAAGCAGTATTTTTATAATGAAAGACAAACCGAGTGAAAACTATAGTAATCAAAGTTTAAGTTGCTGCTGATTTGTTTTGAAAAAGAGTTTCCAAACGTACACTAAATTGAATAAGAAATTACATTATCCTCATTAATTTTCATGAAATGAGTTCTTGACATGCTAGGGTTAATTATTATTAGCCTTTTTTAAATAGAAAGTAGATTAATTTTTTAATTAATTTAATATCTAATAATTGATAATGTCTTGCCTTGAAACTACATACTGGCGCCAGGTATTCACATCCAGTGTTTTCAAAAAAAGGATGAAACGTAAAAGAGGAATTGAAGAAAAATACTCAGTATTTACTGATAAGGAATATCAAGTACTGCCTTGTCGCACATTTTGTTTGTGAACACTGCCCCTTCCCACTTCAGTTGGCCCCACTAATGAAATCTTAGTTTTTTTCTTATCAAGCACAAATAATAAAAATGTAGCAGGGTGTTATAGATTTAAAATATTAACAATGAATATTTTGATAATATATAGTAGAAAATACCAACTTTATCACTCCCTAATCAAATTTGCAGCATGAAAGTGACACATGTTGCAATTACAGCATATCAACCTATTTTCATTTCAATGCAAAATAAGTCTATAACGCATAGGTGGCTGTGAAAAATAAAAGCCATGACAATCCTTTTTATTAATCACAGCTGTCAGAATACGTTTAAAATAGTTTTGGGTAGTTAAGGTTTTCAAAATGGGTAGAGGAAGGGTTATTAGTGAGAAAATTCGGTTACTGATAATTAAATTTTTTAATTCTGGGAAATCAAACTCAGAAATTGCAACTTTGTTAATATAATTATTTACAATTAATTACTCTGTGTCGTGACGCTGTTGGAAGGACAATTTCGAGGTCCACAACTCATAGAGAGGCCCACAAACTGGGATTTAGCACTTGCAAGGTAAGTTTTCTTATAAAAAAAGTGAAGTAAAAACCCTAAAGTTGCACAACTTGTTTATAGGCCAAAGAAAAGCCACTATTAACTCCACTGCAAAAGAAAAATCGGCTTAGATGGGCTAAAGAATATAGACAATGGACACCTCAACAATGGTGTGCAATACAATGGAGTGATGAGGCCCGAAGTTTGTGTCGGTGGCAGTCGCAGTAGAGTTATTCGCAAAAAAATGAACCATTCCATGTTGACTGAAGAGAAAAGTGAAATTTCTAGCATCCATTATGGTTTGGGGCAGTATGTCATCAAAAGCAGTAGGAAAACTTCATTTTATTGATGGAAATATGGATACAAACAAATATTTGGCAATTTTATAAGAATCGCTTTTACCAGTGATGGAAGAATGTTTGACATCAGGGAAAGATTTTGTGTTTCAGCAAGATGGTGCAGCGTGCCATACCTCAAAAAAATGGTATAAAATGGATGGAGGAAATTAATGTACCACTTTTGAAATGTGTTTCTAGCAGTCCGGATCTGTCACCTATTGAAACTTTGTGGCACGAGATGAAAAAGGTTCTACGACAACATCCTGCTCATACAATCACCGAACTGAGACAAAAGCTTCAAGAAATGTGGGATTGTTTTACACCAAATTTTTGCCAAAACTTGTCTAACACTATGCCCCAAAGAATTTCAGCCGTAATTAAAACTAAAGGTGAAGTTACCCAATGGCAATCTTTCAATTGTTGCTTTGTTAACTTCGCGCATTTATTCGCACATTGTTTATTTGTTCAGATGTTCTAATAGTTATAGGTCTAAGTGATTCAAATATATATTTTTTACGACTAGAGTGTATCTAAAATGTTTTTGAGAAAATATATTGTTTTAGAAGTGAACAGTTAGTTTATAAAGCATATTTTGGTACAAATCTTGAAGTGGGCCAACTGAAGTTGGAAGGGGCTCGTACTTGTCGCTGTTCAACTCAAAAACACTAAATTTGCAACATTTGGGGCTGTCCAGGTCTTCAACTGTATTCAACCAGACGGTTTTTTACGGTATAAACAAACATGCAGTTCTGACGGAAAGAAACACCGAGGACGACGGCGAAGTTCTGAGTACGCTCGCGGAACATCGATAGAATCTTGAAGATGCTCATATCAAATCGATAACTACGTTATTGCTCTAGGAATCTGCCATTTATGGGTTTTCAAATGCAGTTTGTTGATAACCTATATCAAAATAGACACCACGCAACGCCTGGTTTGGATACTCTCTAACATATTATACGTTTACACGTAGTAGGGGATTGAGGGATGGGAGGGTAGCGAGGTCGAACTGGAACGTAGTATTTTAGTCATCTTAAAGCTTTGGCAAATAACTAAAAAACATTCTTATTATTGCCTGACTTATGCGATCTATGAAGGAAAGCTCTAGCATTGTGGACACTCTGTATATTTAACTCCCCAGTCGGTGGATTTAAGAAGTTTCTGGATAAGTACCAGACTAGCAGCCTTCCACCTCTTTGGAAACTTTCCCGTTCTCAAGCGTTCGTTCATCAAAGACTATACGATTCCGATTATATGACGCTGCCTAGCTAGAAGCTAAGTTCCACTGTAAATGTCCCTTTGCGACTGTCAGACTGTCAGTTGGGAAGGAATACAATTTATTATTAATTGGGAAATTGGCAAAATTCTAGGCGTTAGTAAACTCTTTTAACGGTAATCTCAAGCTTTCGGCACGCTATGGTGCCATCATTAGGAGCTGAAACACAAATTTGTAGTTAACCAATAAGGAAAAGATTTAAATTTTCAGACAACTTACTCAACGCTGAGGTTGCAGACAAATGGTGTTTCAAAGCGCGGATGAGAGCACTTGTTGCAATTATAAAACCAGAGTTTTTTGGTAACGACGGAAACCATAGGTGTTAACACTATACATCAACTATATATCAATGCACCCGAAGCATAAAAAAATATCGAACTGCAATTTTGGGGGAAAAAAGCCTTCTAATCTCCTACATCTGTTGCATGTGGAGATAATGAGCGAAACCGGAAGAGTGATGCGTCGACAGATGTCGCGAAGGAATGTGGAAATGTAAACATCATTGCCAAATTTCAGGTATAGTGTATACTAGGGACGTTCGGAAAAAACTCATAATATTTCCCAGATTGCTGGATTAGATTTGTTTTGGAAAAGTGTAATTCATATGAGTGTAAGACGGTGATACGCGCTTGAAAAGATGGGTTGTATGAAGATAAATTATTATTTATTATTGTTGTGAGACATCGGAAAAATTGTTTCAATTAACAGGATAAATAATTGGAATTCTGTTTTAATTTTGGGAGGATGTTAGATCAGCTGGAGTATGTAGTCATTCTAACTTTTCGCAACTCAACAACTTAGAATAAATGACACTAAGCTGCCTAACATCAGCCTTTTTATTCATACAATGAACTGTCATGAAGATGTGGGACATTTCTAAAAATAGACGTTTTGAGAGTTGTTGTTCCTTGCCAAGAACCCTAATACTGCCATAACTCATAGAATGACCTATGGTGTTAACATGTGATACCAAAGCACATCTCTCTGGATGTAATCTGGCGTCCCTTTTGTGTGAGGTTATCCTGCCTTTCAGTGATCTCGATGTTTGGCCTATGTAAACTAAATTACAGTTGCTACAAGTAATGCAATACACAGTTCATTTTGGATAACACACTGTTGACTGTGAGAACTGATTTACAAGCAAAACGACAATTTAAGGAATTATACAGCCGCAATTTTGGAGTTAATTCTTTGATGTATGGCAAGACAACATAATGAACTCTGGCATTAGAAGCATGATCCCTAGTGTTCTCATTCTCATTGGTTAAAGAATTAATGGGCGTCGGATTGGACAGGACAGTGTTGTCATTGTCAAAACTGTTATTTGAAATTGGCAAAATATTAGGAGCAAATACTTCGGATAACAATTATTAATGAATAAAACTGAAAGCTTCCTTAAATTGGAAAGATGGAAAGTATTGTCAGAGATTTTTGTTACCCTGTTCTTCATTTATTTCACCAGGTTTATCTTTATAACTGAATGTAGGGGTTATAGCTGTCAAAAACTTCAACATTATCATCCACACCTTCATAAGGAAGACAAACAACAATATCGTCCACATATCTTTTTATAAAGATTAGATTCTATGGCAATACCTGAATAACAATATCAAGCAGGTCATACATCACATATTGTACCAAAATTGGAGATAAGACTGATCCCATGGGGCAACCATGTATTTGTAAGAAGACTTTGTTATTAAAAGTGAAAAAATTGTTCTGGAAAAGGTACTCTAAGATATTAATGACAGAATCCAGAGTTAAATTGCTGTGTTGGCATATTTGATCCCAGTGTTTGTCTATGGATCTAATGCAAGCTTCCAAATAAACAATATAGAAAAGTTAAACTACATCTAGACTAGATCATGTTATTTCTTTCTTTCTTCCCAGCTCTAAACGCTTCATTTGAAATCTAGACAGTGATGCACTCTCAGATATATCCTGCTCAGCACTCGCACCGTCAACCTTGGAAGATAAAAATTTGAGAAACTTTCGCTGAACATGCTCCAAAGGGTCATTGTAGTAGTTGTAAATTCCAAATTTACGATGTATATTCCATTTTCGATATAATATACGCAGAATACAAAACCGACAGTGACTCTGAGTGGCTGAAGCTTCTGCAGCTTCTCACGATGAAACCTCCGGCCCGTGAAGCTTCACACACCCCTTGGGTTATATGGAGTGAGAAATTAAGTTTATATTTTGTTCTATCATTTTGAAATGAATGCTCATACCGCAGCAACTAGTGATTATTTTTCACAACTGGATTTTGCTTCTGGAATGCTACCCCACTGAGTGGTTTACGGCAATTTTATTGATACCGTTTTCGATCAGGCAGTTCTCACGTAGACGGTCAAGGGAACGCGCAGTTTAACGTGCATTACACTGCAAATGGCGTAGATAATTGAAATATGTGAGCTTGTTGTCGCTGAGAAATTGCACGGAAACATTGGCCGATGTGAGATTGACCGGAACACAAACAAGGCACAAGGCAGCTCACAACCAGCTCATGTCGTGATTGAACCCTGTTTTGTCGCGATCGCGTATTGTTTCAGCTTTGTTTGAGGCTAAGGGTCTATTTATGCACGAAATTAGTGTTAAAATCCGATGTTACCCTAAGCTACTAGCAACCGCGGATAGATGGTAACCCGTACATGCATGTAAGTTCAAGCATTCACACCAAAGCGACCGCAGCGCGATTAGTTGTTCAACGGTTACCGAAATTGCCGTTGCCATAGTTCTTTTTACGGTTTACAGTGGAACCACATGAATTACTTCCTCTCAAGGACGCCAATGCAGTCGGTCACTATGGTTTTGTTTGTGTATGACACACGTTAATTAGGTTTCTTGTCAACTTTACACCTGCTGATCTTCGATACAAAATGTACGGGTGCCAGAAGATACAACTGCACTGTCAACAGTTTGTGTAGAAGCATGTGTATGTGCAAAAGCGAGTAGCAGCTGCATTACAGGTCGTTTTGTAGGAGTGTAGAATTTTAAGTTAAGCTCAACGCATGGTAGTGTTGGTCAATATTCTTACCCATATGCCTTTTTACGGCTTTTGGTAGATCAGAGGCAAGCTTCTAGGATAACTTTCGAAACTCCATCTCCTTCACACATACATATGCAAACGGCCACAATGCGCGGACGTTTGTTTGTGTGAACATAAAGTTTCTTAGTATTGTCTCACCACCATGATAATACTCCCGTCATCGTAAAAACACTCCACATATATGCCTATCACTCTCAGTGATTCATGGTGCTGATGTAAGATATAAAACATAATTGGTGCCTGAATAAACAACTACAATGCCGACAGTCTGTATTAGAAGCGTTTTTAGAAAGTGACTGATGACAACAATCCTGTATCACCCAATAGATGTGTGCGTGCAAGAGCGAGTAGGAGCTGCGCTACGACTCGGATTGGGCAGTGTGCAATTTTCCTGGAGGAAGCTGCCATTAGTTAGTCTGTTTACTTATGTCCACAAAAATCTTTGAACTACTGAATGGTTGGCTTGGAGTGGTCCAACAGCTGATGAAAGATGTTAATAGAGGGGCGAAAGCACTTTTGCATTGCATTTTGGTGAACCTTTTATTGATTCAGTTGGAAAAACAGAGCTGAAAACCTACAATCAAGAAATACGGCAAGCAAATCAATAATGTAAGAGGGATCGTCAGCGACAAGAAACATGTTTGCCGAGTTGTTGCTTTCCTGAAATTATTCATGAACCTATATACGTTATTTATTGTGAGTTTTCTTCGGAAGCAACTTCCAATACAAATTTCCATGGAGTGCAGTAACATCAAAAAGAACTAGGTAGCCCATTCCTTCGAAGCTTTGATGTAAACCTGTTTGCCAACAATGTTGATACCTGTATATAATAGCTCTCATATACTTTATACACTATATTATATAAAATTGCCCCACGAAATCAAGTACACTCCAAATATAATGATGTCACATATGGATAATATCGCGTCCACATCGTATTCGCCTCGTATGCGACATAAGAAATAAGAAAAAGTAAATAATAATATCTCGGAACTAATTTTGAATACAATAGATCTGCAGCAAACTATTCATATTAGACAAAATCACCCCTGGTTTGCGAAACAATTGTATGTGCATAAAAATAACAATTATCTTTCGGAATGGCTTGTGGTTCATGTTGGCGAGATGAACTCGTGTATTTTGCTATAAAATGCGCTTTGAACGAACTCTGTATATTGCCTAATAAACTAGTACGAGGGATGTCCTGTTTTGCATATAGAAACATAGTAGGCCCCGCGGATAGAACGTCAGTACTGCATCTTAACCTCACACTTTAGTAAACTTAAATTCAAAGTTTCACAACAATACGTGCAGTGTTCTCACTACCGTGAATTTTCAAGTGTTGCCAAGTCATTAGAAAAATGGAACTCAACCGAGAACATCTTCGCGCCATAATTTATTACTCACTTTCAGAGACAATTATCGCAACAAGAATGCCTTGCTGAGTTACCGTCTGTTTTCGGTAACGAAGCGCCACATCAGTCGACAATTTCCCGTTGGTATGGAGAATTCAAACGTGGACGGGGACGATCCCAGGGTGGGTGCACCAAAAACGGTAGTCACCCAGGAAAACGTCGATGCTGTGCGAAAAGTCATCATTGAAGATAGACATGTGACATATCGCGAGATTGAGGCGTCCTTGAAGAATTAGGAGTAAGAAAATTAGTTTCTCGTTGGATACCCCACCTGTTGACTGAAGAGAAGAAAGCAGCCAGGGTTAATTGGTAACAAAAAACGCTTGACAGTTTCAATTCCGGAAACTCAAAAAATGTGTACAGCATTGTTAGTAGTGATTAATCGTGGATTTACTGTTATGAACCAGAAAATAAACGACAGTCGGCTGTTTGGGTGTTCCAAGGTGAAGAAAAGTCAACAAAGGTCATCCGTTCTCGAAGTGGTTCGAAAAAGATGGTCGCGACATTTGTGTGAAACGCGGGTCATACTGCAACAAATCCTCTTAATGAGCAAATAACTGTTACTGCGGATTAGTATACCAACATTTGTTTGCCAAAAGGCATCACCGAGCTTCGAAAAATGAACCCCGGAAGAATAATCATCCTCCACCAAGACAATGCAAGCTCGCACACAGCCCAAAAAACAAGGCAGTATTTAACGGAAGAAAACATGGAATTATTGGACCATAGCCCATACAGGCCCGATCTAAGTCCTAACGATTTCTTTACTTTCCCGAAAATTGAAAACAGACTGCGTGGACAAAGGTTCCAGTCACCAGAAGAAGCAGTTGACGCATTCAAAAATGCCGTTTTGGATCTGCCAGCAAACGAATGGAATAAGTGCTTCGAAAATTGGTTCGATCGCATTCAGATGTGTATTAATCTTCATGGAAAATACTTCGAAAAACAATAAAGTCATTTAAAACTTCCTACCGTGTTGTTTTATTTCCATATGCAAAACTTAAACGAAATCCCTCGTAGTGATGGCCGGAAGTCATGCGTTTTGGGGTATACAATTAAAAATTCTCACAAAGTGCTTGACCAATCGACTCCAATTTTGTTGTGTTTATTTAGAAGCAAAAAGCCTTCGGATCTAAAGAATTTCAAGTAGCTGCATGAAATTATCGTCGCATTAGTAACAATTACCGAAACCTGCATTTTGCCATAACTTTTTTACTATTAGAGGGATCTTTAAACATCTTATTTGAAGAGTTTTCTAATTCCTGACAACACTTTCGATTGAATCGTTTCTGATTCTTTATTGTCAAATAAAAAGTTTTACTACAAAAACTGGTGTACCCCTTTTATGCGTCTGTTTTAAATACCCCCCTTGAACAATCAATATCAGTAAAACCAGATTTTAGAATTATTTCGAGGAAATTTTCTAAAACGATTAGACTAAAAGTAGTTGACGTAGACACTCGAGAACTAGGTAGGATTTGATCCTATGGCCTCCCAAAAATATTTGAATTGATCTTTTCAGATGGGTGATTGACTTTTTTCTCTGTTCGTAAGATATCAGCTGTAAATGTCAAGCGCGTAAGGGATGGATTTTGGTTTTAGACCCCACCGCACAAAAAGCATAATACGGATTCTTCTATACACATCTCGATCGAGAAGGCCCGTATAAATATTGTGTTCAATGTGTATTTTCAAGATAAATCATCAAGAGCTGTAGCATGCAAACAACACTGTGGAAAAACAAAATACAGAAACGCCTTGACTTATTTCCGAGTCGTCCCTTCCAAGATTAGATTTTCATGTGTGACACTAGAAAAGAACAGAACGAAAAGCAAATACGCATAAATTCACCTCAATTGTCTGTTCAATCTACGGAACGGTAAACAAACGACATTCACGGTTGTGGTGGAACGTTTTCGTTCAGGTGCGATTCCCGATTTCGCATTGAAGCTACTCGGCGGTCCGTAGGGAGATCGAGCTCCTGAAATAGACCGTGAGCTGGTGTCTCTGTTTTTAAGCTTTACGTTTGAGGTATATAGCATTGCGAAAGATACATGAATCAGCCTATATAAAATTAAGCAGTCCAGTTCCTCTGTGGTTTTGAATCCCCTTGGCTGAGTATGCTTGAGGGAAACATATAATTAATATTCTAGAAACCGTCTGATGGGTCATGCGCTTTACCTGGATTTTCCTTATGGTTGTTATGATATTGGATATCAAGTGCGGGGATATTTTCGTTGGCTCTTACGTCGCATTCACATAGTCGGCCAACGTAAGCCAATACTAGTATGTGAACGCCAGACGAATACGCATTGGCCGGTGTTGACCAATGGTTTCACAGCCAACGTAAGATACTAACCCAACACTATGTATATAAAAAGCTCGACATACAGCAACTAAGAATGTATGTCAAACACAAGTACGATAAGTACTGGTCTGTGTTACGGGAGTATATATATATATATAATATTCGAGCAGAAAATAGTATAGGTAACCCGAGAGATACGTATTTCTGCTGGTTGGCTTCATCAGACCCGAAATGAATGCACATATGAAACTACAAAAGTAGATGCACATGCCCACACATCCGGATACGGGTGTAACCTGAGGAAACGAAGATGGAGAGGGAAAAAAACGACACGCGAAGTCCAAAACAAGAGCCAACCTATACATTGTAGTATAAAATGGCTAGAAGACCTCGATTTTTCAAGCATACATCTAACCACAACCACGCGGCCGGTTATAGCCACTTGCTGTAGTACTTCAAGCCCAAAGGATCTTCAAAGAGAAAATGATCAAGCGGAGAAAAGTATATAACAAACAGTTGGAAAATAATGGGCAAAATCCGCAAAAAGGAGGAAAGTGGATTCAAGCTGAAAGTAGGACAGGTAACCCGAGCGATACGTATTTCTGCTGGTTGGCTTCATCAGGCCCCAAATGAATGCACATATCAAACTACAAAAGTAGATACACATGCCCAAACATCCAGATACAGCTGTAACCTGCGGAAACGATGAGGGAGATGGAAAAAAAACGACACACGAAGTTCACAACAAGAGCCAACCTACACATTGTATTATAAAGCGGCGAGGAGTCCCTTACAGCGTTGTCTAAAAAGGGTTAGGCTGAGATTCAAGTGTAATTGGGATCCGATTGGACGCCCCTGCAACCATTTAGACTACTCCCATGGAAGTTCACGACCTGACCTGAAAACGGCTTTAACATTCCTCGATTCGTGGATAGGGGAATAAATACCTAACCAGATGACGGAAGAAGTCACTGTCGAGCCAAAAGTCTCGGTCAAGCCAGTGCGCAGCGGGGCAGCAAACGTGTTATAAGCTTTTGTAGCAGTAGTGAATTGGACTTTAAACAGTAAAATGGTGCTTTCGTAAAAATTAAAAGGTATATTATTTTCTCACAAGACATGTTCTTATTTTGTCGAACTACTGCTTCTCGCATTTTGAACGTATGCGCAGTGCGGATCCAGCATTGGTTGTCGACACAGTTCTGGGTGGATTTGGTATCTTCAGGGGAACTAGTGACTGTGACATGTTTGGAACGTTCAAAACAACAGATGATATCATGCTCGCTTGTCGGTTTGAGGAACTGAACATTTTTTGACAGCGAGGATGCCTACCTCTGGGATATGCTGGTTTTACGCAGCGCCATCTTAAAATCTAATACCTGTTCTTTGCATGTGCTTATATATACATATGTATATATGAGAAAGACGTAATTGCATCAAACATATTGCATGGTATATTAAACATTCTGTAATGAAATGTACATATTTGGCCGCTGAACCGGTATACTTTAACATAGAGCAAAATCGTAAACCCATCCGCTGGACGAAAAAGAACATCAAAAAACGTATCTTTCCCTCCGGCGCACACGAATATAGGAACCATGTATCTCTGCGTGTATGTGCACAGTTCGCTTTGTGGGGGTATAAATTATGAAGCTATTATTTTTTCCGGGGTATAATACGTTGCCCGGTTGGAAAATCCGTGAGCTAGGAGACAGGGTCGCCATCTAGGGGATATCGCGGTTCTTAGATCAAGCATAATCAAGCACAAATTTCTAAGTAGCCCTACTTTTACTTCCCACGCTAGTTGACAAGCATTATACTCACAAGGAATTTAGAAAAAGAGCTATTTGGATGACATGACATGTACATTACGGAAATCTATGTTACTCGTTTTCGTCGGTCTATCTGTTGTGTGTTTGTATAATCCTTGGCCCCCCTATAACTCGGAAAGCGTCACAAGGAGGTTGATGACTTTTGACACAAGATTACTCATCTGGCCAAAGACAAAATACCTTTGTAGCGTTACGGGTGTGCTTTCAAATTCAAATTATTTGTCAACCTCCAGACATTGAGATATATGAATATGATCCATCAACTTACATATACATCTAGCAATAGATGAAAATAAATATGTTCAAGACGAACAACAAATAAAATAGCAATGATAAACAAACAATGTCTGAGACATCATAGTGTAACATTTAGATACAAGGGATTTTTTCAACTACACTTTAAACTGGTTGATATTGGAGCATTCCGTGATATCACTTGACAGTTTATTAAATACTTTAGATCCCAATATATCGGGCGATATCATAACAACATTGTATTCAGGAAAATCTACAGTCAAATCATTACACGCACCATTATATAAAATTGTTTTACGAAAGCCTTATCCTTATTACTAAAATCATACACAGACATTTCATAAAAAGACGGTGAGGGAAGGGTTAAAAATTCTCGGTCTTTTAAAAATATACAAGAATATGAACTGTCAACTCTAATCAAACATATAATAGCTTTTTTTACTCGAAAATACCTGCTGAACGATAGTTGTGAATCCCTAGAAACAGAAAGCGTATCTTAATCTTGACTCAATTTAAGTATAGTAAATAGCAACTAACTTATATTTGGGGTTGCATATATTTGAAAGTTCATTTTCGAAACCCGCCACTCGCAATGGTCTTAAACATTTATTTTTACCTCAAGATATATTCCTAGAAAGTTCACTTGAGCAATGCCGCGACGCTACTCCAAATTGTTTGCCTTTAAACATTAAGTATTTTCTCGTATTTTTAGAATTATTAAACACCTGAAAAGGAAATCCCATAACCTGAGCAAAGAGTGTGAGAGGTAGCAGTGCTGACAGCCAAAGACGATGGTTGGAACGTCGACAGGTACATTGTCTGTTACCGAAAAGGAAAAGGGTTGCTAAACACAACGCACGCTACTAATACATGAATGTCCCACCGTTTCAAGGATATGCAGTGATGACCGGTGGCGTGCGATGAGTTTCACGGCTCTCTTCCTTTTCTGTGCTTGAGTATAGTGGTAAGCACTTGACGCCGCTACCATACAAATATGCTTATTTTCGCGCAGACACGGCTCTCACTCGGATTGAGCATCTTCTAATTGAGCGTGTTGTTTGTATGTTATATAATCTTCCGAAAAGTCTTCAAATCAAATTAAACCTAGGATTCTTATGAAACATATAAGTTATTACCAATAGAACAGAGAGAAATGGAAATAATGCACTGATTTTGTAAAGTAAGGTGTCCCTTAAACAGCCCCGTGATGGCAGATATGTCTATTGACACCATTATTCGTCCCTAGCGTTAGGGAAATATCCTTAGACATAGCATCCCTGGTGACAAGCTCGGGAGGGGAACGTATCGGCAAGTGCCAGCTCTCGTTAGCGCAAGTGAATCCTTGGAGGGGAGCATACAATTATTTCGCTTTAAAAAATATTTTCAAGTGTACTTTTTAAGATTCAGCATCGAGGAAAATTCAGGTTCTAGAGAAGTGGATGTTCTAAGAAATGATTTTCCTTTTTTCGATACTATGCTTGATTCTTAAATCAACTATGTTACAAAAATGTTCAGCTTTGAACTGGACGTATTTTTTCACAACATACTGCTTTGAAAAGTCGGTTAATTCTCTTCATCAAGCACCTTACTTTCATATGCCGAAATTTCCTGACTGAATCTCGAAAAACAAAAGAGTTACTACGGATGCATGCTTTACATAGGGATATATTGAGGGATACTAGTGAACCTTGAGCTAGATCAAGAAAAATTCATCAGTATATCTATAGCGTAGATTCCCAAACATATTTCGTCTAGCGCCACCGACTTATAGTTGTCGTCACCGTTTGGCTACCACTATCCCTTTGTATATCTCCATCTCCCTCATACATACACATGTCACCTACCCCTGTGTGTGAACGTTTGTTCGGTAAACTCAAAGACATTCGTTTCTTAGTTCTGTGTCTCTGTCTCGAAAACTCTGTCGTTACGTATGCGTGCCCTTCAATCATATTTGTCAGAGTGACAACTTACTTGACATCGGCGTGAAATTCGAGTTGTCATGGTATCAATCTTCAATACAAAATTGTACAATGCCCGGAAATACTATCAATAGGAAGGACGACAGCTCGTGCTAAATTTATTAGAGTATTTCTAGGAAGTGAATGAAAACAGCGGTTCCCTGTTACCCACTTCATGCGTACAGGAGAGAGTAGCAGATGCGCTGAAGACTAGTCGGCGCAGTGTTCCGCCCATGGTACGGTGACTCGAGCTGTTTGCTTATTTTATAGGGCGTTGATAACGTAACCGCCAAGAACGGTGACTACAGGTATATACGTTTAGGAACGGAAGTTTTAATTGTCGTTTCATAATACTAAATCTTCTACTTGACTGACATCTGAATTTATAGAATTAATAGTACTTCTTGCAGTATTTGCATTTCGAAAACGAAATATATCGATTTTAATTTTTAAGAGTTCAACAGTTTAAAAAAATGCTTTATAAACAGAGAAATTTCATCCGTTTGTCACTCGTGGTCTAACGTTGTCTTCTTTAGATGTTCCTAGAAAACTACTAATCGGTTATCGGTTTGCCTCGTTTTATTGAAAAAAAAAACAATCGTTGACGTTGGATTCGTAAAAGCAGAAAGTATAAATTTGCCGACAATTGACACATTAAGGGTTAGTAATTTGTCTGACTTCAACCGAGATTTCCGCTCTTTTGAGCTGAAGAACATTAAGATTTCTATGTAGGTATAGAGCATTTCTAAGCAATACACTTACATAATCTTCGTTTTCATGAGTCACTCAAAACTAAAATCATTCGTAATAACCTCAGAATAATTTTATCTAATATTGTAAAACTCAACCGAGACGACTAAGTCTTATTGTAAAATGTAAAACGTATTCCGAGCATAAGGTGTGTTCCAAGCAATACACAGTGTTGCGTATATTTATTTTCCTGGGCACTATAACGCTCTAATCCACAGGGATCCTGCGATGTCCTTATCGATGCGTTTTTACTGTTTCGGATAGTACAATAACAATATTTACTATATCTCACAAGCACTCTAGTAGAAGTGATACTTAGGTGCTTAAAAGTTTGAGAGGCTATGTCGCTCTCATCAGCTGCTTACAAATTTTAGGCGCATTAATATGGGTCAAACATGGCGGATAGCATTTTCGCCTATCTAAAAAAGATATAAAAATATATTTTTAAGGTTTTACGGTCCTTTAGGTCTGAAAAAATATAGTATTATTTTTAGGAATTAATTAAGAAAAAAGTTTCAACTATTCTATTACCACTAGACTCATTACAGCCCCATCCGTAGATTCCCAGCGTCCACAGGGGGCGATTATCGCCCACTTTGAGGAAGTCTAGTCTATGGGATCCAACAAAGCCAAACTGTTGTCCTTCCTAAAATAAGGCGCGCAAGCTACGTTTATGCAAGGAAACCAGTAACGCATCCGGATGCTCTTTGAATGATATTTCATTCCATGTGTATCGCCAACCTACCGGCAGCGAGGCGAGGTTTAAATAGAATTACAATTTGTTGTGTTGTACGGGCAAGCGGAAAAGCCTTATACAGTATTCATTTTGAAAGGCGAATTAAACACGCTTTTCGTTATCCGCAGACCCACTCGTTGTTTTGGAAATGACAAGTGACATTTATGTAGACTCATATGCTACTATTTTTTTGCGATGCGATTCTAGCAAATATAAAGGTGCTTCACCCTTATACACTTTTTCGTTTATTCTTTGGTATACAGGATGTTGATAAGGCGTGTGGAAGGTTTCCTAGAGATGATCCACCGGATGATTAATTGAGATAAAAGGAAAGAGAAAAACTCGTTAAACATAAGTCGTGACATGACTCGCCACTAACTTGTAGGGTATTTCGTTGAAATATGTTGAATTCTGTATAAACTCAAATTAGAAACGCGCATCAATAAAACCAAAATGACAAAAAAAAATAATTAGAGGGTTTAGGTCCAGCGAACTAGACGCCTACCCCGAAAATTCTATTCTAATAAGACGTTTTTGCTCTAATGTATCTAGTTGAACTTTAAGCGACCTGTCTGTGATTGGCTATACCTCATGAAATTTTGGCAACACTGGTGATGTGAGGTGAGAAAACGAATGTTTAAATCAAGTTTCAATGACGTATTATGTTCATATTTTGGCATCGTTCTTTGGCAATGATAAAGCTATTCTTAATTGTAACATTCCTGAAAATCAACATTTGGGGCTCCCTAAGATCCGTTTTTTTGTTTTTGACTACTGTAAAGAATCAAGTTTCACATTAGAACACAAATCATTGTTAGAACACTAGAGATACAACTCACTTGAACACTTTTTAGAACCATCTGTGGCAGTGCCATATGAAGAAAGCGATCTCCATAAGTGGTAGTTCCTCTATAGGAAAGGAAACTTTTTAACCACACGTGTGCTTCTTTTATGAGTAAGATCTGAATTTTAAACAGATGCTTTTTGCCGTTCTCCCCAAATCTCTAGAACAAGTGGTACTTCTATTAGCTCTTGATTTTGAGACACACAACTTCTGCTTCGAATCCAACAAGGTCACCTTTGACGATTTTTTGGACCCCTCTATGTTTGTAAGATGTCATGAGATTTAGCTCAACCCCCTATTCCGAACCCCTATCGCACCTGATATTTTTTTAAATTTCAAATTTTAGTGTAAACTATGTGATTTATTTAAACAACACAACTTGTGTCATAATTTTTGTTTAAGACTAGTGAAGGCCAGTTTTTAAAATTGCTAAGATCACAATGATAAAATTTAACAATAACATTCTCGGATGGGAGCTAATAAAATTAATAAACAAATATTAACTCTAATTCAGTTCATGCACGGTCTCAACCGTTGAACCATAAGTCTTGCCTGATACCATAGTTAGATAAGTCACCACAGCTCTGTGCGTCAGAGCTGTTTACATTTTGTAGTATGCTTATAGTCAAAATCACGAAAGATTATTACGTCAAACCCTAAACTACTACTGAAGTAATTTGTTTTTCGAACATCTGCGGGATCAACAGCAACACTGATGCTGTTCATCACTACCTGCAATCCAACCGTCCCGCCGTGCTTTTCTTGGCGGAGACAAAAATCTCAGAGACTGCACCGATTAACCATCTCAACTTCCCAAACTACAAGGTGCACTCCAATCTGAGAAAGAACGGGGGAGTTGTGGCTTTTGTCCGCAGCAGTCTTTCCTGCTCCAGGGATCTTTCTTTGGAATCAGACCGGAAGGATATTCTGTGGCTTCGCCTCAACTCCAAAACATCACACACATTTATTTGCTGCCTTTATCGCTCTCCCTCGAACCATAACTGGGATGACCTACTCGAATACCTCGCCGTCCAGATCGACTTCCTGAACATCAATCACCCCGCTTCAGAGGTAGTTCTTCTCGGTGATTTCAATGTCCATAATGAGCTTTGATTGGGCTCAAATAAGACCGATGCAGCAGGTCGTGCAGTTGAAGCGTTCGCTCTTACTCAAGGGCTGACCCAGCTGGTGACGAGCTCTACTTTTTTCCCCCGCGTCTCGTCACACGCCAGTAGCCTGCTGGATCTCTTTCTGACCACGCATCCTGTCCCTTACAGCACTGCTGTCTTGTCCCCCCTGGGTAACTCAGACGACGGTGTTGTGGAGGTTAGGTTTCGGTCAGAAGCCGCTGTGGCAGCAGAAACTCGTACAGGCCGCAAAACTTGGCATTACAGACATGCCGAGTGGGAGGGGCTCAGAGACTTCTTCTCTAGCTTTCCTTGGAGAGATGTCTGTTTCACTGACGCGGATGCGTCGACTGTCTGTTCTTCGATAATTGAAATTATCCACGTCGGAATGGAGGAATACATCCCTCACACAGTGAAAGTTCCTAAACCAGGGTCCAATGGCTGGTTCAACAAATCGTGTGACACTGCTCGCCAGCAGAAGATCAAGGCCCACAGAACCTACTTACAAAATCCCACTGTAGAGAACAGACAAGCCGACGTCGAGTCCAGAAACAAATATAACGAAGCGGTTCGCATGCCAAAAACCAGCATGATATAAAAGTTAGGCACAGGGTAATGTCGCAGCGCAATGGCAGTCGGTCTTTCTGGACGCTGACCAAGCAGATTGAAAAGAACTTCTCACACAGTAGCCTTCCACCACTTACGTGTCAGGATGGAACTATTGTATTCGACTCAAAGGCCAAGGCGGAAGTGCTAGCCAAGATCTTTGCTGCCAACTCCTCCATGGACGTCCCCACCAACGCCCAAGTGCCGTCAATTCAAAGGGTTCCCCACACTATGCGGGAGGTAACATTCAGGCAAGACGAGTGCTCTTGTCGCTCGACATCAACAAAGCTTCTGGTCCGGACTTGATTCCTGCCATTGTACTGAAGACATGTGCAGCGGAGCTTGCTCCAGTTCTTTCGCGTCTCTTCCAGATATCTTATGAATCCAGCACCTTCCCAGAAAACTGGAAATTTGCTCATGTACAGCCCATCCCTAAAAAAGGTTCTAAGACCGACCCTTACAACTACAGGCCTATAGCTCTGCTTTCTGTTATAAGTAAAGTGATGGAGAGGTGCATAAATCGCGGGCTTCTGGACTACCTCGAACGTCACAGCTTGATTAGCGACAGGCAGTACGGTTTCCGGCACCAACGATCCACAGGGGACCTCCTAGCTTACGTCACGCAACTGTGGAGTAAACTCATCCAGTCTCATGGTGAGGCTCATGTCGTTGCTCTTGACATCACGAAAGCGTTCGATCAGCTGTGGCACGCTGCCCTGTTAAGCAAACTTCCATCCTATGCCCTCCCAGAAAAGCTTTGCAGATGAGTGGCTGACTTTATCTCTGGCCGCAAGATATCCGTCGTAATTGACGGATTCTCCTCTTCATCCCACAACGTCAACGCGGGTGTTCCCCAGGGATCGGTCTTGGCTCCAACACTGTTTCTCTTACATATCAACGACCTCCTTTCCTGCACGATCAACCCAATCCAGAGCTTCGCTGATGACAGCACTCTACATGCAGGAATTCAGAGTGACAAGCCGATCTCTGCCGCTGAGCTGGAAAAAGAAGACTAGCGACGACTTCTTCTCTGACAAGAAACCGGGCGGCTATCACTGCTTGGGGACGCAACAATCTTGTACAGTTCAATGCTTGCAAAACACAGTACTGTACTTTGACGAACAAAAAGCATCCTAGCGCTCATACAGTTTCGATGGACCGCCGAGTTCTACCAAAGGGCCATTCATTTCGGCTGGTCGGAGTCCATATCACCGAGGACCTGATCTGGCACGAACACATCTCTTCAATAGCTGCAGCTGCTGGGAAAAAGCTAGGCTATTTGTTTAGGGCTAAGAAGTACTTTTCTCCGCATGACCTTCTCACTCTATACAAGGCCCAGATAAGGCCTAGCCTCGAGTATTGCTCACACATTTGGGGTGCTGCCGCCCCGACTACATTGTCCATACGCGATGCTGTCCAGAGGAGGGCGGTCCAACTGATCGATGACTCTTCTCTAACAGACAGTCTCGGGACTCTTTCGCACCGGCGGGCCGTCGGCGATCTAGCTCTTTTGTATCGCTACACCAACAGCCTTTGCTCCTCAGAGCTCTCTTCCATGATGCCGCCGCGCGATGTGCCTGTCAGACAGACCCGCCTAACTTCGGCGTCCCATCCTAACCGTGTCAAACTTCGTACATCCAGAACTGGCCGATACGACCGCTCCTTTGTCCCGAGGGTGTCTAGATTGTGGAGCAATCTACAAGAGGAAGCTTTTCTCAGTTCTACTAACCTTAGGCAGTTCAAAAATCGTATTAACAAAATTTCTTTGGGATCATCATAGCAGCCGCGGTGTTCCGGCATTTAGGCTTCTGCCTGTGCGGCTGTTTCGATATAAAAAAAAATCAATGGACGTACGTCGATGATAAAATCACGATGTCAGGAACATAATGACAATAAATGTATATTATGATTTTGCGAAGTTAGGTTATTTCACTGATTATTTTTATTTCCATTTTATTTCATGGTTTTGAGTGATACCTTTGTTAATAATTTTAGTGGGGAGTTTTTGTTGTGAAAAAAACAGTTATGAGAAGAATACCTTAAGACAGGAACACCAAAGACCAAAGAATCATCCGAAAACAACATAACCTGCTGTAACAGAACCTAACTATTCATCTTTCAAATATGATCGATCATGCAGCATTAAAACATCATCCATCTTTGTCGGATACATGCAAATTAGCAATACAGTTTGTTTAGACAATAAAATTCTGCTTGTCTCTGTCTAACATATCGGAAACTTCATTAAATATGTTCACAAATCGCTGTCGTTTGTCTTTACTACAGACTAAAATGATGACGTAATCGTCATCTTTCGTGATTTCGACTACTATTCGTCATTTGTTTGTCTGGGCGGTCCGTAGGATCTTTGCCCATTAGTAACTGTCTAATGTACGTTAGTGTGATTTCGACTATAGCTATGAATGCGCCATGAAATCGCACCTCCGCCTCCGGTGCAAGGATAACCACTCTTCACTAGTCTTTCACATAGTATACAACTAGAAAACCGTTTCTATTTTTGAAAAAAGAATTGTTTCGGTATTTTTTGATATTTGCGACTCTTTACAATAGACAAACAGTAACGATCTCGTAATTTGAAGGGCATGGGGACAATAAGATAACTAGGCCACATTCACTTTATTTCGATGAATTTTGAGTTATTCGCTCTATATAGATCCTAAAATCACGTTTCTTGCTTAATATTGATTGAAATGCTACTATAAGTATATGTATAGCATATAGCAGCCTGATTATAGAAGAAAGTTGTATACCAAGGATAATTAAAGAATGGTTTTTTACATAAAAATATAATTTTGGTTCTCATTGTTGGACTTGAAACAGCACACTTTGTTACCTTTTTTTATATATTTACGTTAAAATCCTCTTCAGTGACAGATATGGGGCCAAACCCGGGAAGGTCTATTTTGATATTAGGACTGACTGCATCAGTTGCGTTCTCTATGTCAAAAAATTATGTATATTCCTGAAAACTCAAGAAGGTCACAAGCCATACAGACAAATGTATTGGGTCAAGACAGGTATAAGGCACTCATCTCAAAATTACATATTATTTACACATATTAAAGTTATATGTGATCTACAATAGTCGTTCTCAATGAAGATAATCATGTACCCATACGATTTTTGGGATAATTTTAACAAACACAAAATAATACCAAGCTGCCTTTGAAAACAAAAGTTTGTTTACAAACTTTACTGTCAGTTGACATTTATTTATTTTGAAGTTTTCGCTTTAAGATGTCGTATAAATACTCAGAAATACATGACATTTTTTTGAAAAAAACAAATTTAAGTTCTAAAAGCTGTCGGCCATATGGCGCTCTTGAGCCGAAATGCAGGAATCAAGCCTCTCCCGAAATGAGCCCATTGCGCCGGCCAGCATCCGTGTAGGAATTTGGGTTACTTCTCTTATTTCCTCCCTCAAATGGACGAGGGTCCGAGGCTTGCTTTGGTAAACTTTGGATTTCAGGTAGCCCCATAAAAAAATCAAACGTTGACAGGTCCGGGAAGCGAGGGGGCCATGGAATATCGCCATGACGTGAAATAAGACGTCCTGGGAATTTTTGCCGGCAAAGTTCCATCGAAGTGCGAGCTATGTGAGATGTTGCCTCGTCTTGTTGGAACCACACTGTTCTGAGACGGACACGTTGACGTCCAAGTTCCGGAAAAAAAAGTTGTTTACCATGTGGATGTAACGCTCAGAATTCACAGTAGTTGTTTCTCCATCATCCTCAAAAAAATAAGGGCCAATAACCATCACTGTGCCTACTGCACACCAAACTGTAAGTTTGCTCATGCTCATGCAACTGTTGGGGGTTCAGTGGAGACCAATATCGATTATTTTGTTTATTGACGTATCCATGTAAATGAAAATCTGCTTCATCTCTCATAAACAACGTCATGTTATTGTTCTCCAGCTGTACAAAATTAACATGTTGTGCATAGACTCCTGGCAACAGTTGTTGCCAAACTTGGATTTTGTAAGGATAGAACACCAAATCCTTCTTCAAGATGCAACGTACAGAGGACGCGTGGATCCCTAGGGAACTGGCACGCAAACGGACGGAACAATTCGTGCTTTGCAGCTTGTCGACTCTCACTCTGTCTACGTTCTCGGGGGTTCTAACAGTACGATTTCGCCCTGGCGGTTTTTTTTTCATCACATTACCTGTTGTGTTGAATGCTTCCGCCCATCTCAAAATGGCGGTACCGTCCCACGACGTGGAACACGATAGTGAACTCGAAAATCGCGGTGCGTTCGAACTACAGACTCGCCATTTTGGAAGTACCGACATACAGTGAAGACTCGAGGCGCCACGTTCCAACCCATTTTGCCAACTGAAACGGTACTTCCCCACCGACACGGGACCAGCCTAGTCGATGCAGTGCCCATTCGAAAAACATGCGTTCTTTCTGACGGACCTTGTATCTTATGAAATCTGAGCATGCGGGGGAGTCATGAATAATTATCATAAAACGATTGAAGTTATGTTGAACAAAAAGAAATGTTATCCCACAGAATATTTTTACAATGATTCTCAGCTTTTCGACTGGAAGCAAATTTATTTTTATCATACAATAATATATTTAACAAAAAGTCCAAAATTTTTACATTCTATCAGCCACATCCGTCAAACGCGATTCAAGGAAACCTCTACACTAATTCCTAGACTAAATAAAAGTATGAGCCAAAGATCGTTCTATTTTCTATGCTCAAAATTTTATAATGGTATACGTGCAAACTTTAAACGTATAAAATGTAAAAAACGTTTAAAAATTGAATAGAAATTATGGATCCTAAATCAGTCAAGGCTACAAATCCATAAATTTGTTGACACTAAAAACCTATATGTTAGTTGATAATAAAATAATGCAAATTTATAAATTTAATAGTAATAATAATAATAATAATAATGTTTATTGTCCAAACTATGAGCAGATAACTTAGAAATGACATATTTTAGAACAATAAACAGGGTAGAAAACCCGTGGGTATGCATTAGCTTATGAATAACTACATACTACTTAAACTAGAAATATAAAGACACACGTGATTTTTTAAGAAAATAATAATAACAACATTAAATTTGATTTTGAAATACATTTTCTGACACAGTATGAGTATGGATGGCTTTATTTAATTATAGATCCTTTTTAAGGCGAAATGTCTTATTTAGGGCACAAAGTCTATCTTAGGTTATTAGTGTTTCTGTTCTCTGTTTGGGGGATATATCGAGTATGTTGTCAAAATCGGTAAATAAGTATAGCAGGGGTATATTGTCTAAATCGTGTTGGGTATAGGGTATTTTGTCTAATTCGGTAACTTCATTCTAGTAATTGGTTTTCATGTTAAGTATCATCTTTTTAAGTTAACGATTTCATGAATTCTCTGTCTGGGCATAGATGTTATCCAGGCCTTTCACTTTCCTTTTAAATATGTGTGTGGAACGTATCATCTTCAGGTCTTATGGAAGAAGTTTGTAACATCTTGGTCCTAGGTAAGAATACGATCTGCGCATTATACATATTTTTTCTGGTTTTGGCACCTTTAAATAATTCCTGTTTCTTGTTTGGTAAGAATGTATCGGCTCTTGGTTGGGAGGACGGAATATGTGTTGCACTATTAAAACTTTTAGTAGGTATAATTGCCTTATGTCTAATATACCAGTTTCTTTATAGAGATGGTCAGTTGGATACAGTCGGGGTTTATGAGATATTGTCTTTAAAATACTTTTTTGAGTTATTTCTAATTTGAATATATGAGTTATGTTTGCTACCCCCCATGCTATTATACCATAATTTATGTGAGATTCTGCCAATGCACGATATAGTATTTTTAATTGACAATACTCTAGTATGTTTTTAATTCTTCTTATTCGATATAGAACGGATTGCAACTTTTTCGCGACATACGTTATATGCATATCCCACCTGAGGTGTGCATCTATGTAAATTCCTAAATGTTTTACACCATTTACTTTATTTATTTTACATTTATTATCCTTGGTGTTTTTTATTTGTAGATGATGGTAAGATGCCACTTTGTTGGCATATGAAGGGAATAAAATTAGTTTTTTCAAAATTTGTTGTTAATAACTTTTTACCAAACCAGTCTTTGACTTCACAAGGATCATTTTGTGCTACGTTTCTTAGATCTGTCCGGTTTTCATTTGTATATATCACCACATTGTCATCAACGTAGCTCACGATGTCTCCTTCAATTTTTTGTTGGAACCAGTCTGCCAAATATATGTTAAAGGGTAAAGGTCCTAAGATGCTTTCCTGGGGAACCCCGTACTCGTCCGTTGCTATTTTACTGTAAATATTCCCAATCTTTGCCGTATGAGTTCTACCAGATATATAAGATTCCAATTGGTTATATGATGTACCTCTGAATTCTATGTTTTGTAGGGTATGTAGGAGTCCAGCGTGACTAACTGTATCGAAAGCCTTTGACAAGTCAATAAAAATTCCGATGCAAGGTATATTGTCGTCTACATGCTTTGGCAGCCTTGTGGTGACATACTTGATCACGTCTTCTGTTGATTTGCCTTCAACAAATCCAAACTGCTTTTCCGATAATATGCTTTTCAGTTTCATATAGTTATTTATGCGATTTTTTGACTAGTATACTGTACTTATAGAAAATTTGTTGTATTAATATAATCAATAAAACTTAAGCACAAGTGTACACTTTTTTGGGTATATTATGTTTTTTGGACATTGCCGTTATTATTTATACGAAAACATTGTAATTGGAGCAATAAACATTATTATCTCTCATAGCAGAACTGACAATATACCTTTTGCGCGCAAGACGTTGATATTTCGTCGTACCATGTTTTTCATATACCCCATTGTCTATCGTCTACTGTTCCCGTTGAACACCCTGTATCTGCTTCATAAGTTGTATGAGGTATGCTTCATATAACCCGTTAAGTACCGAAGCGTACACGCCAGTTTGAAAGTTATTGACTTGCTCCCTACCAGAATCTGCTTTGGCAAGTCCTATGAGACAATAGAGGTATCTACAACAGGCTTATTGCTTGCACCTCTGGGACATCACTTAGACACCCCCGATTAGATTGGATAACTTCTAGAAATTACACGAGCATCTCTGTATGGGTAATCAGGTAACCAACAAAGTTTCCCCCGCTACGGTAGCGTGAGTCAATCGTAACCAGGGGATAATTCGAGTAATAGTTCAGTCAACCTCAAAGGAGCCGCAATCCTCGCTTCGTTAATGACCAAAATTAACCGTGATACCCTGCAAATAAAGAAAATGCCTTAAAAAGGTTGACACTGTACTCCTAGGAACCTCATAATATTCAGATTTTCAGAAAAAAAATATACAAGCTATACAAAATAAATCATACAACGCTTTTCAAAAACATCCTCTTCTCAATTATTTTTTTTTATTTATTTATTTAAGAATTTCGGGATATCAAACAGAGAAATTCTCCAAAAAATACATCCACAACATAGCTTACAAAGAATACCAAGTTAGGTATTGAGATTTCTTTGCATTCGTATTAGCGGAGAGTTTAATCCAACATTTGTTCTGCAAAACGGGATATTGAAGTACGTACAGTGCATCTGGTTTACCCTTGGCGGTACATACGACCCCCTTCCCACTTCAGTTGGCCCACTTCAAGATTTGTACTAAAATATGCCTTTATAAACTAAACATGACGAAACTATTTACTTCTAAAACAATTTATCTTCTCAAAAACATTTTAGATACACTCTAGTCGTAAAAAATACATATTTGAAGTCACTTGGACCTATAACTAATAGAACATCTGAACAAATAAACAATCTGCGAATAAATGCGCGAAGTTAACAAAGCAAGAATTGAAAGATTACCATTGGGTAACATCACCTTTTTTTTTATTACGGCTGAAATACTTTCTGGCATAGTGTTAACCAAGTTTTGGCAAACATTTGGTGTAAAACAGTCCCATTTAGTTTTTACAACCTTGTTAATAATGGTGAATTATTCAAATTCAGAAATGGCAGAAATGCGTTACTTATATGGCCTTGCCGACGGTAATGATGAGCAAGCCAGACGGATTTGTCACGAGAGATATCCCGATGGTGCTTTGCCAGATGGTCGAACCTTTTCTAATATTCATCCTCATCTTGTTGAAACTGGTTCTGTCCTAGAAGAAACATCTGAACGTAGACCTCTAAGTGCGAGAACACCTGAAATTAGGAAGCAGTGCTGCTCGAAGTCGAAGAACATCCTGAAATGAGTACGAGATCGCTGGACACTTAAATATTTGCCATCAAATTATTTGGAGGATTTTAGTGGATTTTTTGTTATATCCTCACCATATTTTAAGAGTACAGGCATTACTTCCCATTGATTTTCCAAGGCGTATGACTTTTTGTCAGTCGTAATCTCAAAAAATTCCAAGAAATCCGCAATTTGAATCATTGATTCTGTTCACGGACGAAGCTAATTTTTCTCGAAATGACATTCAGAATTTCCGCAATAATCATCTGTGGGCAGAAGGAAATCTTTATGCCGTAACCGAAACCCATTTCCCACACCAATTTTCTGTTAACGTATGGGTAGGAACTATTGGCAACCACTTTATTGGCCCATTCTTCTTGCCGGGACGACTTGACGGACAGACTTACCTCAATTTTCTTCAACAACAGTTGCCTTTGCTGTTTGACGATGTTCCGTTAGTAATAAGAAACAATATGTGTTACATGCACGATGGTGCACCAGCGCATTTCAGTGTAGCGGTTCGTAATTATTTACAAACTGTTTATCCAAATCGTTGGATTGGACGCGGTGGGTGCCAAGAATAGCCACCAAGGTCACCAGACCTCAACAGCTTAGATTTCTTTTTGTGGGGCTATCTTAAGAAACTAGTGTACACAAGTTCCATTAATACTGTAGAGGAATTAGAGAAAGAATAGCTGCAGCTTGTGATAAAAAATACTCCAGGTATATTTCAACGAGTTCGCAATTCAATGAGAAGGAGGGCGGAAGCATGCATACTAAGGGAAGGGGGCTATTTTCAACAATTTTTGTAATCATTTCTTTGGTTTTAATGTTATGTTTATGTTGTCAGTTGTTGTTGTTCACTACCCCTAATTTATTTAATTTTTACAATTAAATTAATAATGATTTTGCAAGTTAGACAATATAACGGTTTTTATTGAGGTAGACCATTTATTTTGAATTGAACGGGGAATTCAAAAATAATTTTTATTTGGCAAAAACCCATTGTCGTACCATTTTTTTCTTCAAAAATATCGAAGTCAATACCCGTACGCACGCCACTGTTAAAGCTAAAGTTCTTTTGCATTTTTTTTATACTCCAACTACCACGAAGGCCTAAGGCCTAAACACCCATTGGGTACCGTGGAGCTATCAGGGGATACAGGGGAAACGGGGGACGCCACACGGACTCTGGCGAGGGAACACGTGTGCATGCAACATGCACACATTCTGGCTCCGCCTACGAGAACCGCCGGGTGGTACCTCCGCGTTCGACAGTCAGAGACCATCTACCACCTACGGTTGACAAATATGCAACTTTAATATCTAAAGCGGTTCTGAAAATATTAATTAATTTCCATTTTTTCCTAAAACTTCAGCACCCCGAGTTTTTGTCAGAAAACATTTCTGGACCATAGTCTATAAAGCAAACTAACATTAATTTTTCATGTAGATTCACACCCTTAAATATTCGCATATCATTAAGGAACACCCTGTATAGTATTCATGTGTCAATTCAGGTCTCTCGCTTGACTCGTTCAGAAAATAAGTAGGGGGATCGTTTCTCTGTGTTGGCTCTAACTCAATTGGAAACAGGTGTCAATTTTGGTCGCCAAATCATCTTTTCGGACGAAGCACATTTCTGTCTGGGTCGTTACGTTAACAAGTAGAACTGTAGGATTTGAGGTTCTGGAAAACCACATGTCGTCATGGAAAAACCAGTGCATCCAAAAGGAGTAACTGTTAGGTGTGGCTTTTGGAGTGGTAGGATTATTGGTCCCTACTTCTTTCAAGATGAAGATGGTAACAGCGTGACGGTAAACGAGGAACGCTATAGAGACATGATGAGGAGTTTTTTGTGGCCACTATTAGACGACATGCACTTGCACAATCTCTGAAACAATCGATCTTTCACACAGTAAGTTCGGTCATCGCGTTATGAGCCGTTTTTGTGATGTTCATTGGCTGCGATTTGACGCCCATGGATTACTTCTTATGGGATACTGTTAAGGACTGCTCCGCAAACAAATCATGCTCTTAAGGATAATAACCGTTGAGCTCTTGATGAAATAGACCCACAAACTATCGAAAATGTGCCTCAATATTGGGTTAAGGGGATGGCCAGCCGCGGCAGGCATTTAACTGACATTGCTTTCCGTAAATAATCGGAAGGTGTATTCTTTTGAATTAAATACCGAGAGTTACATATTATTGACGAGTGTAGTTTTAACACCAATTTAAAAAAGAGGCCAACGGCTGGCCCACCCTTTATGTGTATTTATGTATTATATCAATTCATATTTTAGGGGTTTCACCTCGGAATAAAAGATAATAAGCTATGAACGCGTAGAAACCTTTATGTCCTTTTGAAAGTGGTCTCAAAAGCCTGCTAGTTATATTCGCTATGAACATTATAGAGAAAACAATAATTCTTTAAACCTTTTGTTTCAAAAGTGTTTTCATTCAACAAACCGTTTTTGAGATAGAGCGCGCGCTTAGCTGTTTACATCATAATGCAAGGTCAGTCCCTAGTCGTATTAACTTTATAAATCATGAAGAATATACAGTTATGCATAATTTGCGTTTTTTATTATTTACTGCATTATATTTTTGATAGTTTTCACAAATCCAGTATATATGCTTATATAAAAATTCCCAGATCCGAAATGGCGAATTGTGCCACCAACAGGGGTAATTCTTTTGACCCCACTGCATTGCTGTTCCGGTTATTGTTGGATAGCTCCTCGTGTACAAGTTTACAGCTTATTATCTCTCATTGCGAGGTTGACCCTCCTTTATCACTTAATTAATTCATCTACATGGATATACAACCTCACATAAACTTTATGTAGTGAAGTAAACTCGAACCCCTGCTAATCATTCCCGTTTTGTTGTTTACTTTCTACTATGAGTAAATTTTAACTGTTTATACGGAATCCAAACGGGATACGAGTATTGCGTTGAACTATACCAAATGGTTCAAGTTTTCCCGTAGTTTAAAGCACTTCCAGCTCTTCTGTCTATATTAATGTATTAATACGGAAAGTGCCGAATATACACTAGAAGTTGCTGCATAATTCTCATGTGAATGTCTATTACAAAATGCCTTCGACGTTTGCTTGTTTTGTGTTTCGATTAGGTACTTACACGCTAATTACTCGTAAGTTTTCTCAACAATTTATCGACGTTAAAGATAAACTAAACTCTGAGGAATACGGCAAACCCCATTTCCAATAAAACCAAAATGTTTGCTAAGCGGATGTGCATTCAGAGCCAATTTGCGAAGAATATAAACTGAGAGAGTTTGCAGCTCTCCTCAACGTTAGAGGCAAAAATGTTAATAACGTTGACGTTGTTCGCTGTCATTGTTCACCCTAAGAAGTCAAGAACGATGGACTTCAGCCATTATTCGATAAATATAATTCGTAAAAGTGCGATGAGTCTAACAGGTCAAGGGTTGCCATGTACACAAATCATTTGTAATAGGGGTGGCCCATACACGTGTGGACGGAATATTACTCATAAACAAATACATTTTCGGAAAATCTATCAACGGTATCTTATACATGACATTTGAGCCACATTTCTATAATATTGGCAATTATACAGGGTGCCCCTATTTTGCCCTACATATCAAAGCTGTGATCTCTTAAATCTTAAATGGAATGCCTCAAATATTATTGCATATTTGGATAAACTAATTCAAAAGAAGAAGATTGATATAACATACTATGGGGTTTTGGTAATTAGCTACTGAAATGTAAGGTGTTTGGTCCAGAAAAACCGTCCAATTGGGCACCCCTCAATCCGCAATTTTGAAATTTGGAGCGCTGAATTTTGTATCAAAAGAATCTTACGCACCTCAGCTTTTATCTTATTTATTACTTTTTTTTGCATTTTTGCTCAAACAGGGTGGTCAAAAGCGCAAAATGTACTTTTTCTCAAAATTTTCATAACATCACCCTGTATATTTGTACAAGTTTAGGTTCAATTTTTTATGAGCTTTTTTTGGTATAAGGTTTGATTCAGATAAAATCATTAGATTTTGACTTATTAAGCTTTCAATAGAACAACACACCAAAATTATGGTAAAAAATCACTTCATCCATGGAAGCAAAAGAAAAAACAATGGGCTTGTTCCATATTGACACTAAGAGTACAGATTTGATGTAAAAACTAATAACAATCAGAACAGTATTAATCAGCTTCAAGCGTAATAGAGAAAAACAACTATAACAACAACATAAACACACTACTACCACTACTCAAGACCTAATCTACAAAAACTACTCGAAGACTTCTCCACCATGTTGAAATGACAGCCGTAGTCTTTGGATAAATGACCGTTGCACATCCCTCAGCATGTGTTCCCTTATGTTCAGAAAAGCATGCTTAACCCTTTCCTCATATTTTCCGAGGTAGATGGTGGATATCTATCAACCACTTGCTTAACGAGGAAAGAAGTCCATCGGCGTCATATCTCGCGATCTAGGAGGCCAAGATATAGGCCCATCAGGACCGATCCGACGATTGTTACTCGAGGTGTTCAAATAATTACGCACACGATTATGATAATGCGCTGGTGCGCCGTCATGATGGAAGTACATATGCATCCGAGTTTGCAGGTTGACATCCTCCGAAAGCAACGGCAAATTCTCGATCAACAAAGTATTCTGTACCTGTTAATCTGTTGTCGAAAAAGAAAGGCCCGATAACTTGTCTGCCAAAAACTCCTCCCGAAACATTCAAGCTCCATTTATTTTGTAAATCTATTTGCCTAACCCAGTAAGGGTTTTTCTTTGCATAGTAGTGCATGTAATGCCTGTTGGCAACACCTATGCTGTTAAAAGTTGCATCATCGCTCAAAAAAACCTTATCCAGGAAAGTAGTGTCTTCACTCACTTTATTTAGCATTATTCTACTAAACTCTATTCGAGCTGCGAAATCCTGAGGACGAAGGCCTTAATGCAAGCGTAGGTGATGGTACAAGTACATATGGTTGTGAATAATCCTTTGGGCAGAAGTTATGCATAATATCAGTTTCCGCTCCAATTTTCCGTGCACTTAGAACCTCCAACTGATTCGCCTCATTGGTGACACTTGGATTATTTATACATTTTTTACTTTATTCCACTGCTCCACTTGATTCAAAACGTTCTCGTAGTTGGAAAATGTTTCCGGCCTTGGATGTCGCATCTTAGGGTACCGTTGCTTATAAATGCGAGATGCTAGGTAACTATTTCTTTGGGCTTCGCCCTAAACGAACATCATATTCACCATTTCGTCTTTGGAAAATGTCACTTTCATACACGTTTTAGTTATGATGCTCACAAAGATAATTTTGACAGCTTGTAACTAATCAACAATTAATTTGTTTCCAAGGATGATGCGACATTTTAGGGAATTAAGCCGTTCCATGAAAGACGTGCAATAACTGAAAAAATAGCCGTAAAAACCGTTATGCGTCTAGTATCAAATAAAAGCTCATAAACAATTGAATCCAAAGTTGCACAAATATGCAGGGTGGTACATCCGAGATATTTGAGAAAAACTACAATTTGCGTTTTTTACCACCCTGTATAACCAAGAATTCGAAAAAGTAACAAATAAGGTAAAAGCTGAGGTATATGTAGGTTTTTTTGATACTAAGGGGTTGCTCAAGTGGGTTTTTTTTCTAGACAAAACATCTTATACCTCAGTAGCTTATTACCAAAACCCTATAGTATGTATTATCAATTTTCTTCTTTTGAATTGGTTTATCCAAATTTGCAATAAAGTTTGAGGCATTCCATTTGAAAAACCACGACTTTGATAAGTAGGTCGAAATTGGCACACCCTGTATAATGGCCAATATTTTAGAAATGTGCCCTCAAATGTCGAGTATAACATCCCATAAATATATTTTCCAAAATGTGTTTGTTTAATATCCCTGTCTGGATGAAATCACAAAATACAGACTGCAAAAAATTCAAAACTCATGTAGTCGTTACATAAACAATTTAAGAAGGTACGATCATGTTTCTCACTCAATATCTTCAATGAATTGGTTGAAAATTTCTGATCTTTTCAAATACAACTTTGTTACATTTGTCGTAAAAATATTAAAAACTTCTGTTCCCGTTTATCTTATGCAAAAGCTTGTTCGTAGGAATTTAATTCACAATTTGAATACGCGCAACATTAATCTCCTGACAATGCCACAACATAGGACAGCCATTTTTCAACGGTCTTTTACGTATAATCCGGTGAAATTGATCAACTCTTTCGAACAATGTTTCATCAGCAACTTTTCTAAAAAAAAATATAAAAACTACTTATTGAGCTCTTAGGTTATTGTCCTCTCTTTGAATCGTACGTATTATGTTTTTTGTTCTAATCGTACGCATTATGTCATATTTATTATTTCTTCTTTTACTATTATTCTTCTTTTTCCTTTTCTTTTTCAGTTTTTTTTTTTATTTTATTTTGAAGGTAGTAATAAGCATTGACATTTATGGTTAAGTATAAATGGCCATTGGCCAGACTTCGCCATTTGTAAGGATACATAATTATGTATGTGTTACAATAAAGTCCATTGAATTGAATTGAATTGAATTGAATTATGAGCAATATTCCGTCCACACATGGATGGGCCACCCTTTAGGTCGATTGTACTTGCACAGGTCATATTGTATGAATCTATAAATATATGATATGAAACATATACAAGCAAGATTATAAGAACAGATTAAGACACATACAAAAGAATATTTAAAATACAGATAAAAGTTCAATATAAAAGTCAGAATTCATAATTTAAAATCCAAGGATCCGTTGTACAAGTAAATTGCCTCCATAATTCAAATCCATGATTGTTTATAAGCTTTCAAGTCAATAATCTGATATTTAATGGTTTGTTGAAACATTTTGGTGCTATATATCTTATACTTTTTTGGGTTTTACCTGTCCCATTTTAGTCCTTTAACGACATGTAGGTACCCCTAAAAATGTTGTACTTTCCTTATGATTCTGCACATGCTCCCCTACTTTTTTCAACGTGAAAGTCACGTGCCTTGTTTTGGATGCATTTATGGTCAACCTGTTTTCATCAAAACCAGCGTTTGGCTCACGACTGCGTGGTTTCAGCCATCTATAATTCTCTTATGAAGGCTATTTGTACATAAACCGGGTTTTTCAAATTCGACTCTCACCATCAGGATTTAGGAAACTATAAAATATACACAGTCAGTTAAGTAGGGGCACAGAATGCGAGATTTGAGAACACCCCTTTTCCGAATTTTTCCTCGATATCCGCATGTACAGTATACTGTCATCAACGGAGAAACAAAAATCGGCGTCTTCTTCTCCACAAACTAAATGATTTTTTCTGAGCATGCTACTCAATCATTTGAAAGGCACGAATATTTTCGGGACTTGAATACATCCAAAGTTTAGATAGTCATAGATATTGATAGTTAATTAAGAGGTGGCGGAACTACAAACAAAAAAATAAACATCGCTGGAACATAGTGTTTCAGACATTCCTGCTCATTTTTTGAACGTTGAACATTGTATCTCAACTAATAATTATCACTCCTATGAGTTAGACTTGCAAGAATGATTATACAGTATTCCTTATACAGCATTGTATACTGTAAGAACATTGGCAAAACCCTTTTAGAACAGCTATGCAAGCGGAATGGGTACACCTAATAGGACAGTTCAGTCATTTAAGAGGTTGTATAAGGGCTGCAGGTAACAGTTATAAAGCAAAAGTGTAAGCCTCTTGCAGCCGCTATAGGACATTTGCGTCAGTGCAAGATTCAGTTTTTGTCAACTATACAACTATTCTGTTACGTGATTCTACTTTATTGCAACCAAACTATTTCTTATGTATTGTATAGACGAAGTGAAGAATATATAACTAACACATTACAGTCATCTTGTTTACTTACATATCGGCCATTATGAGTTTCAAAGACATGTATATGATAAACTTCTACACTGAGATATAGGACTATTGAATTACTTGCGCAGCAAATTTTATTGTGACTATAGTACAAATTTCATTCTACGGGTTTGGTATTTGATTCATATTTTGATAATGATCAAAAGTATGTCTAGATTTTTAAGATGGAAAACTGAACATATCTGCGTTAAATCTTCCACAAATCCTATATTTAGACACAATTACACTAATGTTTATCACTTTATATCTGTAATTTCGAACTGAAACATAATTATTTAATATTAAATAGAGGAATAAATGTTTGCCCAATATGGCGGCTGGTTGTGTATAATCATGGCATCGTCCATGTTGTCTTTAGGTTATTAGAATATTTTGGTGTTGCTTGCAGGTGTTATACAACAATTTGACAAATGTCTGAAATGAAATACCGACAGAGTCGAATGATTTACCCAGAATTTGTACCAGATGTATCTTCTGTTTGAACAGTTGATAAAACCTGTTGAACCAATATGCTTGCGTTGTTTGTCTTAAAACATTGGTTATGGCATTTTAACAAAAATATGACAGCAGAAAGTTAGGTTATGGTGAAGTTGTATACCAACATGTTTACCACATGTACCACCTTTAACAGTTACTAAACAACAGTTGTATAAGTGCTTCCGTTGGGAGCAATTTGTTGGCTAAAGTAGTAAATTGCCTAGCAAAACAACAAGGCTCGGGTTTGTTTTATAAACGTTACCATGGATGTCACAACACAACCATTTTGACTAACATGCAGATATGCCGTATAAAATAGTTGTATAAACGGTTATGCAACAGTTAAAAATTTGCTATATAGCTATATGCTATAAGAATATTTTACACACCTCATTTTAGAGCAAATATGTTGCAGAAAGCAAATTTGCATTCCACATAACATTAAGCCAGCATTTTGGTGTTCAGGCAACAACAATAGAGAGCCTTTATGGCTGAACGGTTCTTTTACCAAAAGCTTATACCACTACTTTACTAGTTGGGTAGCTTGCAAGCTGTATGAGGTAAATGGTTGTAAATTATCTCATGTTTGGTGTCACTAAAAGATATTCTATTATTAAGATGCTCTGATAATATGCTCAGTGACATCAGAAGCATTACACCCAAAAAAAAAATAGTTTCTTCAACTTGTTTTTTGGCAACATAACATTTTATCTTTGTTTTTGTTTACCTTTGTTAAAATGTTATCTCTTAGTTTTTGTGGAAAAAGTACTTTTATTATTTATTCACACCGGTCAGTATTTTTCTCCGTGCTCTGACAGTGCACTTGTGTTCACTTGAGGTCGAGATGGCAAAATTGTCAAAAGATCAACTTGCAATCATTGCATTAATTCTGGATTTTTTTATACTCCAACTTCCACGAAGGCCTAAGGCCTAAACAACCATATGGTACCGTAGTGCTATATGGGGAAACACAGGGGAAGGGAGGGACGCCACACGGACTCTGATGAGGGAACACGTCTGCATGGAACTTGCACACATTCTGGCCCCGCCTACGAGATCCGCCAGGTGGTACCTCCGCGTTCGACAGTTAGAGACCGTCCCCCACCTACGAACGATGAAGAAGAAGACACGAGAAGAAAACGGAAGTCCACGTATTTTGAATTTGACTGGTTCTACAGCAAGGGTATGTACGCGTACAAATTCAATTAGTTTTTCATCATTCATGTTTTTGACCAATTATATCAAAAGATTGAAAAAAATCGAAAGATATCATTCCAAAACAACGCGATGATCACGGTACGGCGTCGTCGAAGGCACTGCGAACACAGCCACTTCCAAGTGCCGGTCTAGTGTGAATCAGTTCATCCAAATTCCAGGAAGAATCACGTGCCGGTCACAGCACTGTCACGTCACGGCTGAGTATGAATAGGCCTTCAATTGTACTGCATTGATGGTAATGTATGTGTGTCGTGTGTGGATATAAAAAGGTAGAGGATCGCGAAAAGGGACTGGTCCAACGACGCGTACCTAAGAGCGTCAAGATCGGCGTTTCAGACAACTACCCCTACGAGACCGTTTTGTTACCACGCCTCAAATCGCTGACCAATAGACTCTACTGCCACATTCTAGCATTTGGACTTCTTTCATACCGTCCACAATTAGTGCATCCTCTGACTGCGGACCACTGTCGTCAACGTTTGAACTGGAACAGAAAACACCAAAATTGGAGGCAGAATGGCATAATGTCATCTTCAGCGACGAATCGCGATTCTGACCTACAATGATGAGTCCATTAACGAAGGTATAGTTGATGCTTTGGTCGATTTTTTCTCTAGTGTTTACTCATGACCGTATAATATTGATGCCAATCATAGCCTAAGTTTCGATCATAATGCCGCAATAGATATTAGTTGTGAACAAATTACGGTCGATGAAATTTTTGCTGTCAATCGGAAGCTAAAAGACAAGCTAACTGCAGGACCTGACCAAATTCCATCATTCTTTATCAAGGATTGTATTTAAATATTAGTATTTCCATTGCAGATTCTGTTTAACTTAGTTTTGCTCACTTCTCTTTTCCCAGATAAATGGAAAGCTGCAAAGGTGTGCCCAATTACAAAAACAAAGAACTATAATTTAGTTTCTCATTATAGAACAGTGTCTATCTTAAACAATTTTGCGAAACTATTGGAGATCATATTATATAACCGAATACATCTGTCCGTGAAAGACCATATTTCGATCCGTCAACATGGTTTTATGAGGCAACGCTCAACTTTAACCAATCTAATGGAGTTCAATAGTCAATACTTATGCCAAAGATTGGATAACAGAGGGCAGGTTGACGTAGTATACAGGGATTTTTCCAAAGCCTTTGATAAGGTTAGCCATAATATATTGATTAGTAAGCTACGACACTTAGATTTTGATAGTACTTATATTGCGCTTTTGACTTCCTACCTTTCTGAAAGAAAACACTATGTTTTCTACAATGGATACTATTCGCATGTTTACATTTCTACCAACGGTACTCCTCAAGGCTCTAACTTAGGACCCCTACTGTTCATTCTTTTTGTCAATGGTTTATGTGTCTCTTTGGATTGTCTGAAGTTGATTCTTACTGACGATTTAAAGTTTTTCTCTACTATTTTCTCGACAGAGGAGTGTGTTGTGTTGCAAGAACAAATAAACATTGTACTGAGATGGTGTGAAAATAACAACCTTTTTCTAAATATTTCTAAATGTAAAGTACTCACTTTTTTTAATCTTATATTTTACAACTACACAATGAGAGATTTTGTCTTGGAGCATTGTGAGACTGTGAGAGATTTAGGTGTCTACTTTGACGGGGAACTCACTTTCAATTATCACATAAACCAAATAATTTCTAGTGCATCGAAAACGTATGGCTTCATAATCAGAAACTGTAGGAACTTCGACAACATCTGTACATTGAGATCTTTAGTTTTCAGCCTGATAAGGTCAAAACTTGAATATGGATCTCTTATATGGAGCCCTATTTATAAACAATATGTTGATGCTGTTGAGAAACTTCAGAAAAAATTTTTGAAGTTTCTCAGTTTCAAAACTGATGGAGTATAAGGTTCCGTTACAAAGACCTTTTACAAAAGTTTGAGTTTCAATCTTTAGAGTAGCGACGGAATCAATTTTCTGTACTAATTTTATATAAATTGTTGCATGGTCAAGTAGACTGTCCCCAAATTCTCTAGCAGTTGCTATTTCTGGTGCCGCAGTTCGCTTCACGAGCTAGTGTTCCTTTTGTATGTCAAGGAGCACAGACTAACTTATTATCAAAAGCACCAGTTAATATGATGAATAACAATGCCAATAAAATTGCTAACGACTGTGACATTTTTGGTTGCAAAATAAGGAAAAAGACACGTTTTCTAAGTTAAGACTTACAATTTTGTATATATATATACATGTACTTAACTCTTTCAGGGGCAAACTATTTTATAAAATTTATTCTCTATTTGGGCACAAAAAAAATTTTTTTTTATTACTTGTTTTTCACATAAAATGCTATTTGAGGATATAAATAATACTCAAAGCTTTTCATATTTTTTATTTTTACATGTAATTTTTCATATATTTGGCAAAAAATAAGTGGTGCTATTTATGTACCACCGCCCTATTCCTATTTATTTCTGTGAAAGTCCTGGAAACAGGTTTTATTTTTATTTAAACAAAGAGGCACATTGCAAACGCTGCATACCCAGTCCGTTCTTACTTGTTTTTTTTTAGTGCTACAGTAAGCACACCGACGTCGAGTACCGCGTTCAGGTTGATGAGATGAACCTTCAAATCGAATTTCTTCAGAAACATATGGTTTGTTTTTTTTTATGGCAACAGTTTCAAAGGTTGACAAAGAAGATCTTTTTCTATCTACCAGTTGTTGTACAACAAGACCTTGTATTATACTTCTTCGGAAATCTTTCATAGAAAGTGTGGGTAGCTGTAACTCCTTATATAATACAAATGCATTAACAACAGCAGCATCGAGGAAAAAAAAGAAAATGCGATGCCACCATTTATGGCTTTTTCGATCTATTTTGTAGGAAGTAAGATTTTGGTCGAACTTGTCGACAAAATTCATATTGGCATTGTAATCAGAAAGGGCTTTTGGACAAGGCACTTTGGTAATTGATCCATTCTTTTCTTTTCGGTTCACTTCAAGAGTATCACGTGGGTCATGGAAGTTAGACAGGAGAAAAACGGAACGCTTGTCCTTCCATTTAATAACAGACAAATCACTATTGCTTGTAAACCACTCGATATCACCTCTTTTCATGTTCTTATCTGATTTGAACTTCGGAATATTCCGCCTAGAAGAATTAACAGTACCACAGGCATGTATCTGCATATTTTTTAGATCTTCCATTAGCTCGACTCCGTTGAAAAAATTGTCAAAATAGACCAAGTGATTTTTATTTTCGAGACCCTCGCATAGCTGTTTCACAATTCTTGAGCCCAAGTTTTTCTCGACATCACCACTAGGTTTTCCTGTATAAATATCAAATTTTAGACAGTACCCATTTTTATCAGCCAGCATCCACACTTTGTATCCCCTTTTAGTAGGTTTTTTTGGCATATATTGTTTGAGAGAACTTCTCCCTTTGAATTTTATCATGGATTCATCTATGGCAACTTCACGACTTGGCAGCATACATTTTCCAAATGCCTCTGACATACGATTCAACAATGGCCTTACTTTGTACAGCTTGTCGTAATTGGCTTCGCCTTTTTTTGCCATCAATGAATTGTCATTCAAGTGAGTATTTCCAAGCAACCAACTAAATCGCTTTACCGACATTAGATTACTGACATAAGAGTCATGTAGATCTGGCGCGCGAGACCAATGGTCCCTATAACTTGGAAGGCGCTTTATGCCCATAAGTAAATTTAACCCCAAAAATGTTTTAATTTCACGAACATCAGTTGGTTTATGCTTGCTGAACTGTTGTTGAGCATACAGGTTCGTTTCAAAAACAATACTTTCTATCAAGGAGTCAGAAAAAAATAATTGAAATAATTTGTACGGTGTTGGAACTGTCATATTCGTTACACAATCTGCTAGACCAGAATGCGCAGTAAAATCTGGAGGTGGTGTAGGAGTTTTCACATTAGACCAAACTGGAGACTTTCTTCCAACTGATGAGGCAGATGAAGCTAGCTGCAGTTTTCCAGCGATAGTTGACAAAGGTATATCATCTTCTGAGTCACTATATGAACATATCAACACGTTGCTTCTAATAGTAGTTTCTGTATCACTTTCTTGGTCGTCTATGCTACTGGCTAACGATTCACAATCAGATGGAATTTCTTCACCGTTTATACGACTTTGTTCCATTTCTGAATAAATGTTTTCGAGTTCGGCGTATAATTCACCTTCCGTCATATCGACTAGTTTAAATGGCAAGTCAGACATGTTGTAAGTCTGAAAATAAAAAAAAAAAATAGGGTGTAAAATAAAAACGTAATGTGTGCGGTGGTACGCATTGAGTACCAGTAAATATAAAACGATAGAGGTTTTTTTTTCAAATAAATATAGGATAAAATCATAACAAAACAACTTTAATAAGATAATTACATCGAAATCATACAATGTTACTTACTTTTTTAGTGTTTCTCCACTCACAGCTGGTATATATTCTTGACTAATGAATCATAACCTTAATTTGCTTTTGCATGCGGTATTCCGAACTCCCGCGCTATTGTCGGTGCATGCGCTCTTTTATAGACACGTGAACAACTTACTTTGAACGGTGGTTCATGGAATGAACCGCTGCTCGCTCTGTAAATGAAATTTTTAGCAGTGGTGCTAAATATGTACCACTGCCTCATTAAAGCATGCTTTGAGGTGGTTTATTTTATATACCATCGCCCTTGAAAGAGTTAATACCTTTAATCTAACTTTTATTTTTATAAATTGCTCTGTTATTGGCGATAAGCTGTTGGGTAATAAAGGCTTATTATGATTGTTATTATTATTATTATTATCATTATTATTATTATTATTATTATTATCATTATTATTATTATAGATACGCACGATGTTTGTAGGAGGGACTTTTGAAACGGCCTACTTGATGCCATTTTTTATAATCTTCATAAGTCTTCGCCATTGTCGGCAAGTACCTGGAACACAAACTTCTTATATGTTTTCGTAGAGAGGTACGAATTTCATGTGACATGTCAAAAACTGTCACACTGGCAGCTTGAGCCGGATCGACTTCTAGAATGCACTTGCATTCTGACTACTGACTACGTAATTTTGCCGACAAACTAATCATCGGCTTGCTTCTTCGATATATTCCGAATTCGTTGGGCGGGTTATTTATTACTAAGCTCCATGCAATGTTTCATCACAGCATAGAAGTATAATTACATATTTGCTGCGTGTTGAATACCATTGACTAAGACTTTTTTCTGTTTATTTTACGGGAATGAACGTGGGCAGGTATCATATTTAATGAACCATTGTATTAAATGCGAGAGAATGGACCACATGCCTCAAATTAATGACTGAGAACCAGAAAGCGCTGAGCCGACCAGTTCAGCGCTCTGGCTACAAACACAAAGGCGTCAATCTGAAAAATAATTGGCCGTTCTGTGCAACATAATAAAATTTCCACCCACTATTGTTCAATTATCGCGGCAATATCGTCCCCATGTGAGGACAAGCAGGTATCGGTGTTGGATTCCAGTGACGTGCCTGATTTAAAACGTCGCGTTTGTTGAAAATCAAAGGTCAGATCTAGTAAAAAAAAATCACCCAATGAAATTATAGCAAATACCACACTTTTGCCAAATTTACAAGACTAACACGAAGTCGGTTAAATGGGGCAGGTAACTAAGAAAATGGTATACCCATAGAAAGTTTCGCCAGTTGGGAGTATTTTCGGAGATAAATGAATGAACCCCAATTTTCTCAAACATTTTTTATTTTTTTCTGGAATTGTTTGAAATGGGATTACAAAATAAAAGGTACATTATTATTGTGTAGGATACGAAATGGATAATAAGATAATAGCAATATAACGATAAACGTGAAAACATCTCATCTTAGAAGATTTCGAAGTACCGCCCCATTTCATTTTTACTACATGGGCAGTTCGTAAACAATTCGATATGGGCAACAATGTCAGGGTAGTATTAAAGTCACTTACTTGGTGACGAAACGACAACGAGTTATCCTCCTTTGGCAAGCGATAATGGCGATATGATCGGATTGTCGGGGCCAACACCTATTTTTAGAAAAAGACTTATGAGTATCTCCCGTATTCAACTGACTCATGACATCACATGCACAAATCTACTATTTACCATTACATTAATGTACCCCAACTACTATTACGGATTCGTCATCGACTGAATCACGGGACCGTCACACAGACTAATCCTGACCGTCACACAGACTGATCATTAAGTCGTCACACAGACTGACTAGGAGTCGTCTCACAGACTAACTCGGAGTTGTCACACAGACTAACTCTAACTTTTTGGTCGCTAGGTGTATGGTCAGACGTGCTGAGTTTAGCTATTGTTACAAAAAGACAGTCCAGGAACCGGGATATCACGCTGGCCAAGGGCCGTTGTGTCAATACCCCAAATCTCCGACGTTACCCCTGAATCAGAGGTAACCGAGGAATATGACTATCATTAAAGTAACAATCCCTTCATACATCCTGCCATGAGATACATTCAGAATCCAGCGCTTGCCAAGAGAAGATAGTTAAGTGGTCATTCAGACCAAGGACGCCACTTCGGCCAAAGGCCACCGTGTCAACATCCAAAGCACTCCGACGTTTCCCCTGGTAGAGGAAACCGAGCAGTAAGTAACATAACTACCTCAACCCAGCAAACAGGCTCCGAAAGACTCATAATAACCCCCAGAACCTGGAGGCGTCCCACCTGCGGATATTCAATAACAAGTCGTAAGCCATAAGTTAAATTATGAAGGTAAAAAGTATAGCATCTTTATAAACATGGCTCAAGACATTCATGATCATGAATATAAAAGTATTATGGTTATCAATCCATGCAGTACAGTAGAATGGAGGAAACACTCAGTGATTGCTCACCTTTCAGGTAACCAAAACACTAGACCCAATAGCACATCAACACTGTAATCAAGTTCACAAAGCGCACTACTTGGTCTGAGATGCGATCTCCTCCGCGCAATAATTGAACTGTATCGCCGTCCACGCCCGTATAACAAAGTTTATCCTGAGAACAAGTACCCAGAGAAGGAATGGAATGTATAATGTAAACAGGCGTAAGGGCTGTAGCGCTGAGTGACACTAAGCAGCCTTGTGAACCTTCTGGAAAGGTTTTGTGTGCTACAGGGTTGGACTCGCATGCAAAAAATGTGTTTGAGATATTTCGCAAGCTTACAATTGATACTTTTTCTTCTATACAGGACAGCATAGTTAGAAAATCATACGGCGTTTTGTATCTTGTCTCCAATCATCAACGTTATTTCCCTTCACAGACGCCATACTGGATTTAGAGTAAAATAGAATCTTTAATTCTTATTTCAAAAAGGATCAATCATCAAACATTCACATTTTAAAATCTGATTTACTTAAAAAAAAACCAAAATTGTCATAGTTGGCTTTGAAAATCACAATAATCCGTGCTTATCCGATTAAATCACCAATGTTTCACAAGTGTGCTAAAACGACGTCCACATAATTTGCCCTTTAATTGACTATACAGAGGGTTATTTTAATACGATGGAAGCGCTCTACATGACACCTTAGCCGTAGGTTAATAGTTTTTGATTGCAAGATGCAATGTGTTTAGGTAACTGCAAAACTCCAAAACATTTCTATGTGTTATAAAAAATAATACCGTTCTCAATGTTTTCAATACTACCCGTAAATAGTATGGAGAAGTTTTAGATTTAGGTTGTTGTTTATTAGCTGAATTAAGACCAGCTTTAGGTAAAAATATTACTTTTTTAGATATTCGGAGTTTTATTATACCAACCATGTTATATGTTGTATAATATCACATCCTCCAAATCACCTATGCTTAGTTCACAAAAACTGAAGGAATGTCTGGTTGATGATATTATAAAACAAATGACTGTTGTCTGATGAATTCAAAACCTACTTAGGAAATTTCCTCTCTTTTGAAATAACTTTGGATTGACACTGTCAATGTGTAATATTATACAACTTTGAAATCAGAGTTATTCCAAAATGGCGTCTCGAAGAAAAGATGTTGATGATTGAGGACAAGACACGAAAAGTCACATTCAATTATGCCACCTTCTTAAAAGAAAAAGTGACAATGTCAAAATTCACCTTATTTTGAAATCCCATTGCAAATGACTAGGAAAAATAAAAACCATTTCGAAAAGGTTGGGTTTCGTCTATCTTCCTAAATACTAGCAGTTGCGAAGCTTTCTTAGTTACCTGAACGCCCAACTTTGCCCCAGCTTAACCGACTTCGTGTTTATTACGGCTTCGGATATCACAATGGCGAGAGAGGAATTTGAAACACCCGGATTGATTTCTTTATGTTGATTCATCGACGAAAGCTGAAACCTAAATACCGAAGCATCGCTGTCATAAGAAGCTTAAGGACAACTTATCAACCCGGTTTCTAGCCTAAAGTTAGCATAAGATGAAAAAGCCTTTTCAAACAGAACGTTCCATAGTTTAGGCATCGTAGGACCAAAGCAGCAGTCGCATCGGCGAATTTCGGGTGTACGAAGTTCGTCGGGATTAAAACTGAAGCCTGGCGGGTCCGTATGGTAGGCTCAACGTGCGACGACATCATGGAGGACAGCTCTGGGTAACAAAGACCGATGAAAAGATTCAAGACCGCCCGTTGGGGGAATATCACCGATCAGTCGGACAGCCCTCATCTGAACAGCATCGAGTATGGACAATGTTATCGGGGTAGCAGCAGGGAGGTATGTGGAGAAAAGCACTCATCAGTCCTCAGCAAAGAAATGCGTAAAAATAATGTGAAAATATAGTGATCCAATTAAACTTAAGTGCAACAGTTAGGTACGTGTGGTTTTTCTAGACAATGTCAAGTAATAATTCACATAACAAATATTGCAGAGACTTTAAATGCGGACCGGTCCACTTCTAAATTTATTATAATGGGTGACTGAAATTGAGTTTACATATTAAAAGTATTTAAAAAAAATTGAAAATTATAAAAAATATGTATTTGCCCTTTCAGGGTAGTTCATTACAATTATGCATGAAAGATGATAATATTAAGTAAATGACCGCCGCTGCTCATGCGGCATGACGTAATTCGTTTCGAGAAATTTTCGACTACTCTGTGGCACAATTCAGGTCTTATGTTGGTAATTTCGCGTCTGATCTCCTGTTTCAGCTCCGCAATTGTGTTTGGGTTATACTTGTAGACTTTGCTCTTGAGATACCCCCAAAGAAAATAATCTAAGGGAGTTAAATCACAGGATCGCGCCGGCCAATTGATATCGCCGTTACGTGAAATAACGCGACCTGGAAACTGGCCGCGCAGTAATTGTATCGTTTCTCTTGATATGTGACAGGTGCCGCCGTCCTGTTGAAACCGCATATCTGCGATGTTCATATCTTCCAACTGTTCCCAGAAAAACTCAGTCATCATGTTCCGATAGCGAACGCTATTAACCGTAATAGCGTTCTCCGCACGATCTTAAAAAGAAATGGACCAATTACGCCTACGGACCAAAAGGCACACCAAAGAGTCACTTTTTGAGGCTGCATTTTCACTCCAACAATCTGTGTTGGATTTTCCAATCCCCAAATGCGGCAATTGTGAGTGTTTACGAAGCCCCCAATGTTAAAATGTGCCTCATCGCTAAAGATTATTTTCATTGGAAAATTTACCCCTTGTTCTCTTATCCATTCGGTAAACACGCGGCACTGTTGATGGTCTCTAGGCTTCAATTCCTGTGTTATTTGGACTCTATATGGGTGTAACTTTTAATGTTTTATTAAAATCCGCAGAGTAGTAGAATAGGTAAGGTTCAGTTGCTGCGATCGATGACGAATCGATGTTCTTGGATTTTCGGCCACACTTATCAATATTGTGTTCCGACCGACCTCTACGAGCATGCCTAGGGGTTTTGATGTTAGCGACGGATCCAGTTTGCTAAAATTTTTGCACCAAATTCCAAATTGCCCTCCCACAAGGCCGATTTTGTGCGCCAAAAAATACACGTAAATCGGCCGTTTTCATTATAGGCTAGGATAATTTTAACACGTTGTTCGGTCGAATATAGATCCATTACTGTTTTGTTTATATTTGGCATTAGAAATGGCACGTTATCGTTGAGAAATTCAGTAGCGTTTTCAAAAAAAATTATTTGTAATGTGGAAACTAAATTTGAATCACCCTTTATTTTATTTAAAACAGATTTCGTTGACACTAGCAAAATATGAGAGATCTCGCAAATTTTGGAATTTTTTATCGATTTACTAAAAAAACAGCATTTTTAATTAATCATATTGTAGTACATCTACAGAAATCACTTAGGTCGGAAAATATTTCTTGTTTTAAATCATGAACGCAATACGTACATTGCCAAATGTAGACAGATGGAAAATCGGTTTGGGCGTAAAGAATAATTGTATCTAGCAAATATACTAAGTATCATAGGAAAAGTAATGATGCTTTTTTTTTGTATACATGTCTCTCAGGTTTAGATAAGTAACTGATTATCAGTTCAGAAAAATCCGACCGTTGAGGAAATGTAAAAAATTCATGATTTGTTGAGCCTGCATGACTTTTTATGCACTCAAAAACGCGTCGGGATATCAGCCTATCCTCTTGAGGTATCTCATCCTTGTATCGAAGTGCCGCTGAACCTGTGGATGATGAGATGAAAGAAACGAAGACGCGTTCAACGGGTAAAAGATAGGAAGATTATTGGGCAAGGAGTCAGATCGACTCGATATAATCCAAACATGTGGTTCCCCCACCTCCTGAATAGGACGCAGGGCAGTCAAGGTTGCCTCTGACGAGCACCTTCTATAAGCCCCCGACCCTATAATACCAACAGTGTGGTGCACCTGCGTTTTCATAGTAAATTGAATCTCGCCTTTTACCTCGTCGCTTTCTCACCCTTACATTGCCACCAACTATTTTCAAACAGAACCTGCATTCATCACTACCATTCATAACTACCCAACAAGATTCAATCATAATTCAATGTGTATTCCACAAACATCAAAAACCATTACACAACGATCTCTGTTTTTCTTGGGACCAACATTCTATAACTTCATACCAGAGTCATTAAAAGTAATTCAATCAAATAAATCATTTAAAAAACAACTAAAAAAATGGATTTTACAACAACCAAGGTACTCCATCTACGAAATTGTAGATCTGAAAAATCAATATCAAAATCAATAATATTTTACTTACACTAACATCCATACTTTTACTTCAGTTCTAATTGTCTGGATATTTTTCCTGACATTACCATAATAATTCACCAAATTATACAGTATTAACGGGTTTTTGCTTTTTTTTCATACACTGACTGTACTATTAGTTTTCATTTTGTACAAACCCAAACACAAGTGCAAACTTTTTTTGGGTGCTTTATGTTTATTGTGCACAATATTTGATATTTACTTGTATTTTGTGACAATAAACATTATTATTATTATTATTATTCTGCTATTCAATACTATATTACCATCTGTTATCCAATCCATTCGAGTTCTTTGTTCAGCAGTTGTCTTCACCAAGACATTCGATCACTTTGGTTCCTAGGAGCGAGAGGTAAAACAAAGTAAGTTCAAAACCACCATTGTATCTAGACTTTTGCGCTGCCTGGCGAATATTTTTTTAAAGGACAAACCAGCCTCTAAGAAGCAAAGTATTCACTAAGAAGCTGAAAATTTCTTTCATCTTACTCTAGGCATAATGAACAGATTAGAGCAACTCTTCACAACATACGATGATCATATGTCATTTTTAGCTACAAAAGTCAACTGTCGCTTACTTACTCTTTTTGTAAGACCACGGAATATCAGAAAAACTACTCCATCGACATTGTGTAGAATTGCCTTGGAAGTGAAATCTTACAAGGATAAGTTGATACTTATAAGCACAAGGTATTTCTCATTTTCATTACATACTATCGAATGCTGAAAGCCCAAATCTTCAGCAATACCGGTTTGAAGTCCAGTAACACTAACAGACCGCAGATATATCCCCATTCTTTGCGGCGAGATAAGTGCACCTCCTCTGGTTTCATCCGTCTTAGGTAAAAAATATTCTGGTAAATAGTCTACAATTTCGCTTTCAAAACGCAAGAAAACCTTGGATTTGCTGCACTTTTATTCAACTAAGAAGACGGAAGTACTGGAGAAACCTAAGTGAGGTCTTATGTTTCAAGTGATGACTTGAAACTAAATGAGTTCACTTAATACTACGAGTAGACTCTCTTTATGCAGTACTTACTGACTCTTTATTCAATGATTATAAAGGAAATACTTTTTCTTATTTAGTAGACCCATTGCTGTAAAGCTGAACGTTTTTTGTCTCCACCTAAGTAGACCTACCTAGAAAACCTTTATAATGAATACATTATTTCTGGGTGTTCTTTTTCCTGTGTATATTGTTTTTTAATCTTTACCCTTGGATTGTTCAGCAATACAAACATTTGTGGGTGCAAAAACATATCTCAATCAAAGGATTATATTGTTACGAAGATTATAAGTGGATCGTAAAAAGCTTGGGAATGGCAAGAGTTACAATGTTGATTAAATGACGAATAAATTGCTTGCTCGAAGCTTATTCAGATAATTGAACGATCATTTGCCTATTCATACTCTGAAAAAACTAATTCTGCCCGTTCCGACGACTGCGTCACAGTTCACATGACTCAACAGTGGGTGTATACTGGTTTTCTGGGAATTTCGTACAAAGTATACAGGATGTTGCAAGAGTAATAGCCTTCATCCGAGTGCACAACTACAAGGAATATGACAAGCTGGTTGCCTCGCAGCGAGCAGCACCTATATGATAGCTGTCTTCGTATGCAAATTACTGACATTAACATACTGGTTCCTGTCTCTGGCAGGCCACACTGCAGTTAAATTGCCGGCATAAAATTACGCATAGACGTTATAACCTCAACTAGATGATATAAATTGCTTACAATTGAACAGCACCGCGGTTCGCAGGGCGAACAAAATTAAATCATACAGCTTAAGTTAAGATTATGAGTTTTCTTTGTCTATGGTTTCTATAGCGGCTATAAAAATTCTGAGTTGTCGCGAATCCATATACAGGGTTATCCAAATTAAGTGTCCACCATTAGTAACTTTGTTATTAGTGAAAATACAAAGTTGTTTGAATTAGCAAACTAGTAGCATTTTTAACGCTGGTAAAAATGAGAAATAAAAAAAACAATTGAGAGTCGTTATTTTGATTTTTTTCAGTAAAATAACATTTTTTTAAATGGAAACCCCTGTATATTATATTTTTTCTGTTAAAGCATCAAATTTTAAACAAAAAAGCTTACAATAACTTTTCTCCTAGGTTACAAATTGTTGAAGTTATGGCCTCCAATCTGAAACAATTAAATTGTATCGACAAACTTTATTTTCAACATCAACTTATACGTATAATCTTACAAAATACAATAACAATTTTTTTAAAGAAGATGCTCGAAAACACCACCTTGTTCTTCAATACATTTTTGGGCACGTTTTTCAACTGCTCGAACTGTCTTAAGTATGGTCCTACCATCTATCTGGGTTATCTTTTCCCTAACTGCAGTCTTTAACGCGTCAAGGTTATCGTACCTTCGCTTGTAAATTTGGTTCTTTAAGTAACCCCACAAGAAGTAATCAAGTGGGTTTAGATCTGGTGATCTGGGAGGCCACTGTATTGGGCCATTTGTTCCTATCCACTGATCATTAAAAGTAGTACTTAGAAAATGATAAGTACCTCTGGAGTTGTGGGCAGGTGCGCCATCTTGCTGAAAATGCAGATGATGTCTACTTATAAGATCCAATTCGTCTAAGAAATTAGTCAGAATTTCTGACATAAATTCCACATATCTTTCACCAGTTAGGGTTCCCTCATAAAAGAACGGGCCAACAATTTTTGAACCAATTATACCGCACCAAACGTTGAAACTGAAACGGACTTGTGGGCCTCTTGGATGTACTAACAAAATATTTTCTCTTGACCAATAATGGTGGTTTTTTCTATTAAACATTCCAGAATTTGAAAAATTTGATTCATCTGTCCATAAAAGGTAACGAATGTTATTTACATTTTGGCGACAGAAGCTAAGATACCAATGGCAAAAAACAAGTCTTCTCTCTGGATCCCCTGCCAAAAGCGTTTGAACTGGTCGGTACTTATACGGAATAAATTTGTATTTTTTTAAAATCCTTTGAACAGTGCCATAACTGAAATTAGAGTCCTTGAGAATATCTGCTATTGAATTCTCACGATAAGCTTCAAAATATCCAATAACTGCAATTTCCGTGGCCTCGCTTATTATGAATTCTTTTTTTGCCCTTGTTTTAGCAAAAACATTTTCGTTGCCCCTAAATTTTCGATAAAGTCTCAGAAAATATCGTTCATACGGTTGAATGCGAGCGGGATATAATTCACTGTAGTATTCTCTTGCTCTCAAGGAGGATTTTCTGCACACTAAATAGCATTCTAACATATCACACTTTTCTTCATGGGAGAACATTTTTCTTTAAATTAATGACACAATAAAGCTTATAAACAAGTATTTACACTAATGTTTGACATTATTTGATTTTATCATTGTTTTCCAAAGCCTTCTAGTTGCGAGTATGTCCAGTTTAACAATTTGTCGCTTATCTTAATGCTGTCAAATCGCGAACGCCATGTTGTTTTCATAGCCGTCTTAATATTATAATACTGCAAATAATTAAAAATATTTATCGTTATTTTGACTTTATTTTTGACTTTAGCGGAAAAGTCATTATGAACTTTTTTGTTTAAAATTTGATGCTTTAACAGAAAAAAATATAATATACAGGGGTTTCCATTTAAAAAAATGTTATTTTACTGAAAAACATCAAAATAACGACTCTCAATTGTTTTTTTTATTTCTCATTTTTACCAGCGTTAAAAATGCTACTAGTTTGCTAATTCAAACAACTTTGTATTTTCACTAATAACAAAGTTACTAATGGTGGACACTTAATTTGGATAACCCTGTATAGAGCCAGAGAATAGGGGTTTGAGTGCCAACCATCAATTTCACGGAAAAAACTGGAATCATGCGTGAACCACGCACCCAATTTACCTAAGAAGGTGATAAGCAAGGATTTTTTAATATCATCGTCAGTTTTTAACTTTCCAGATTTTCAAAGCAAGACACCATATTTTCAAAACAAGACTTTCCATCATCCATTATTACCAACGAACGAAACTCAGTACAATGAGATAATACGAAATTCTGGTTTTAAACATGACCATCAAAAAAAGAATGAGTGGCATCAAGTGAGTTGAATCTGTACTTTGATTTTCCAAGAACTTATTAGATCTGCAGGCTCGCATGAGTACCTCGAAACCCTTTGAAGGATTTTTTCGTGTTGTAAGAAAAGTCAATATGGAGTAAAAAGGACGAAACTGATAGTTGCAAAATACCCGCGAAAGTATTATAAAACTAAAAGTTCGTAAGTATTTTTAAAGTGAGATATCAGCCTATATCCTATGAAGACGTAGAATAGAGGTTTTGCATAAGAAAGTAGCATGTCAGGTCTTTGATCTAAGTCAGGAGAAACGATGTATAGCTTCTCTAAAAGACCGGATCAATCGAGTATATGGTTCAATTAGGTCCAAAAAAAACTTGTAATCACTGACTTATAGTATACTAAGTGACATATAAATCCGAACACCCAGTTTAAATGGATTTATTTTAATAAAATTTTGTATAAGTACTTAATGAAGCATAATAAGTAAATGATAAAAATTTCAAAATGATTGCACTGCTTTAAAGCCCCTTGACCTTTAATAATGTGTGGATGCACCCTGATCTGCTACGCATTCTCCAACGCGCCTAGGCATGCTTCTGATCAGGTGGTCAATATCCTCCTGTGGTATCTCATTCCAGGCAACCACCAACTCCTCTCGAAGTGCTTCTAGAGTCTGAGGAGGACGTTGCAAATTGAGCAATCTCCTACCCATCATATCCCACACGTGCTCAATTGGGGATAAGTCGGGAGATCTTGGTGGCCATGGTAACAATGTGACATCATTATGTTGAAAGAAGTCTATTGTGACTCTTGCAACATGTGTTCGGGCATTATCTTGTTGGAAAGTTGGATCTGCCAGGGTGTCAAGATAGGGTAAAAGATGGGGTTCTATAACATCGTGGATATAACGCTGCACGTTCATGTTACCTCTGATGAAGATTAAAGGTGACCTGGAACCATAAGCTATAGCACCCCAAACCATAACTCCAACAGTGTGATGAACATGTCTTTCAACAAAAAACTGTGGATTCCTCCTTTCACCACGTCGACTTCTAACCCTGGCACGACCATCGTGCATGCCTAAACAAAATCGAGACTCGTCACTAAAGACAATACTGTTCCATTCCTGATCCCAGAGTGACCGTTGTCTTCACCACTCAAGGCGATTACGTCGGTGTTCTCGAGTTAAAGGGAGGACCCAGTGTGGCCGGTATGAAAACAAGCCAAAACTTCTCATTCGTCGGTAAACACTTCGCATGCCAATAGGTCTTCCGTGTTCTGCAAACCATTCATTTGCAATGGATCTGGTAGTGGAGAAAGGGTCCCTTAAGGCCAATAATCTTAGGCGGCGATCTTCACGGTCTGTTGTTCTACGGCGGCGTCCAGTGCCCCTTGCTCTTTGCGTACGGCCTTCTCGAAGCCATGCCTGACATCACCTAACCACAGCGTCTACACTTCTTTGCACTCTAACTGCAATTGCCCGAAAAGAAAGTCCAGCTTCCCGAAGTCCCACTATACGGCCCCTATCAAACTCACTAAGTTGACGAAATCGTACATGTCTCCGTACTCTAGGCATCGTAACCGATCGTAAAGGATGTCAAGAACCAAAACCCGCCAACGTTGATTCTTTACTGCGGCTGAAATATTCATTTTTAGAGCGTTAGTGAATTAAAAAAAGCAGTATAAAAACCGGAATGTCCAACTGATAAGGCTGAAAATTTTTTCACTTGTTATTTACAGTAAGATAAATACATTCACCAACTTTTATTAAAATAAAACCATTTAAACTGGGTGTTCGGATTTATATGTCACTTAGTATATTTTTCTTGACGGTGACGGTCTTTCATATGCTACATTTCTTTGCTTGTTTTTTCTTTTTCCAATTTATTCACTTGTACACTTACAAATTGTATAAATACTGTGAATGAATTATTATTATATAAAAGCACGACCAGTGGTGCCAATAAGCTGCAATCTACGGCTGCCTACGCAGACGCTGGGCGTATTCAAAGCGATGAGGCAATTTGACATCTGACAATCCACAACTATGTAAATAAATTCATATTTGCTCTCGGAGCGCTAAATATACTAACTGATAGAGAAAAAGAAACCACAGTAATAATTAATGTAATTCAACAACGTTTTGTATAATGTCTCAAGCAATTAATTGATCAAAATTTCAAAAAAAACTAGCGTTAAAATATATGTAAAATATTAATAATTTTTTGTGCCTACTGAATACATTATGCACTCGATCACACGTCTGGGCAAACTGCTAATCAGATGATCGATTTTTCTCGTTATATCTCGCCCAAAGCAGTGGCTCCTGATGCTTCCGTAAAAATTGAGACCCTCGTTCTTGCCCTCACCGACTTCTCACACTTGCAAGGTCATCATGCATCCCCAAACAGAATCTGACTCAAGACAACGGTATAGTTCATCCGTTCTCTGCACCAAGCCTGTTGATCATCCCGGTGCCTAGAAGTGAGAGGTAGGACAAACTGAAGACGATATGAAGTAAGTTCAGAACTGTTCACCTGGAGATAAACAATAATGGGCTTCCCGTGCTCTCCGAATGACATTGTGGACTAGAAGTGGTCCCGTAGAGCTAAAAGCCTACGCGGGAAATCTTGGTATGGGGCCGTTCTTCTAACTCTTCGTATACGGCCTGCCTGGTTCCATGCCGGACAACAAACCACCAACGTACTTAGACTTCTGATGGATAATTCTCTAAATCAAACTAACTCGCATAGCTGTGGAACATTTTCCCGTCTTCTCATTCTAGGCATAATGAACAGATTAAATCAGCTCTTCACAACGTATGCTACGACACGACGATTAAATGCCGAATATAGCTACAAAAACACAAATATCTCTTGATTACTTTTTTGTTCAAGAACGATATCACAAAAACTACTTCATCGAAACCTGGTCGTTTTTCATCCCGCCCTAAAGGAACATATACCTAGAAAATCTTTATAATGATTCCATTATTACTGGGTGACCTTTTTGTATGTAACTCAATGCAATTTTGTACAACGCGAACACCAACCTAAACCTGCGCAGAAGTCATTGACAATTGGACCGCTTGCGCCCATATACACTGTACCACTAATACAAAATGGCACACAAAGCTTGTTACATTTCATTTAGACATCGACCTGTTCTTATTAGAAAACCCTTTGAAAGCAATCCCCTCTTGTCTACCTTTTGGTATGATCTCGTTGGTACTGTCGCAGATAATACGTCTGTAGATCTCCTCTTAATCATTTCTACTAAAAACTGGCCATAATTCTCGAAAGACAAATACGTATGGTACCAGATAAAATTATGTTCATATTTAGGGAAATATATTAAATACGCGAAATTCTGGCGCATGAGAGATCGCCTGCATTCATCAGAATATTAAGTTTCTCTCAGGAATTTACAGAATGCAAACATAGGTGCTGTGGAGAATATACAGGGTGACTTTGAAGTTGAGTCATTAATTTTCAGATAATGATTGTAGAAGGAAGATAAACCAAAATATGTGTGTAAAAATAAAAAAATAAATAAAAGAAAAATGTTACCTTGTTTAATAAAGTATCGTCCCGACAAGTATTTCAGTGCGGACCTGTATTTGATCGTGCGGTATTGGAGCAGCATGCCCTGACCTGTGAGGTCTTAAGTCACCTGATTCACGAGCACTTTGTACTACATTAACAAAGGCACGAGGGGTTGGTTGCACTCGATTGGGAAACCGATTCGCATAAATCCGTGATGCATCCGGGAGCATTTTGTAAAGACTGCCCCCCCGTAAATAAGAATCATGTCCACAAGTTCAGCATTTTCGTAAACATGTGCCATTTTTGATTTCGTTTGAGCCACGCAACAAACACTTACTATTTATTCACTAACGCGTTATCGACTGACGAAAAACATCGTGATAAACGTTTCAAATTCTTTCGCTTTTTTGTTTCCGATGCGATGAACCGGTCAGGCGGATTATATCCGTTGTCGCCAAACACGAACATATTATTATTGAGACAGGGCAGTACTCAAACTTCCAAAGGGCTATAACTTTGTTACTTTAATTTTACCAGAAAAATGGTAAAGGAAAAAAACATTTCTTTTGATCAGATCTACTCACTGTTAAAATAAATGACTCAACTTCGAAGTCACCCTGTATACAGGGTAGCGCATCGAAAACGAAACAAGGCGCATTTCCTGGCAACTCAGTCTTTTTTGGAAAAACGCTCAGACCCGTCGATTTTGTTTTTGAGCGGAACACAAGTTTGGCAAAAAATCACGTTAACACGTGCAGCCCCCTGAACGGGGGTGACACCAACCCTAAAATCTTGAATGGAAAGGGGGGTCGAGTGATACCTTATTTTAAAGGTCTTTCAATTCCCTTCATAACGGTGTAAAATACATTAGCTTCAGTTCAGTAGTTTTGAAGATTTGTTGATTTAAAGCGTAAAGTAGACTTTAATAGGTATATCAGATTAGCTTGTACTACTTTCAGAAGAAATTTGACTAAAAGAATTTACTTATTAAGTAAATGCTTTTCTTCACTACGCCCTTGGTTTGTTTATCATATTGTTGAAAATAGCTATTTGAGCGTTTTTTGTGGCAAAAACGTTATTTCTTGAAGAAAGATAAGGAAATATCTTGTACTTATTTTAAATAGGAATTTAGTACATAGTTTGCGATTGATTTGACCAAACTTTGTTGCTAATATAACTTATAACGCTTTATTACATAAATTAACCATGGTATATTCCACAGCAGAAAGAGTTGAAATTATCGAAATATTTTTTGAAAATAATCAGCGCGCTAATAGAACAGCAGAAATATTTAATGAGCGACGTGAGAACAGTAACATGCATAGAAAATATGTTCTAGAACTTGTAGATAAACGTCCGGAAACTTGGTCAGTCGACAATAAAAAACGCAACACTGAAAATCCTATAAGGAACGAAGCAATAGAAGTGGGGGTTTTAGGGCAAGTTTATGTAGATCCTACGTTAAGTACCCGCAAATTGGAGACTGTGTGTGGTGTTAGTCGACGTACTGTCCAACGGATTCTAAAGGCCAATAGTTTTCATCCGTATAAAATTCACCTGGTACAATAACTTATTAAAGACGATTTTGATCGGCGATTACAATTTTGTGAAGATATGAGTGAACGAATTATAAACGATGAACACTTTCTATTCAACACTTGCTTTTCCGACGAATGTTCCTTTTTCCTAAATGGCGTAGTAAATCGCCATAACTGCTGATATTGGTCCGATTCTAATCCCAGAATTTATCATGAGGTTTATACACAGCAGCCACAAAAATTAAATGTTTGGGCTGGTATTTTTGCCCATCACTTAGTTGGTTCGCCATAGATCCTGCAGTAATAGCCATAATTGAAAATCAGAATGATTGGCGGTAAATTGCGAATAGGTTGATGTTCCAACAGGACGGTGCCCCACCACAGTACGCATTACGTGTTCGACAATATTTAGGTCAGACGTTTCCAGATCGATGGATTGGTAGAAGAGGTGCCATTGAATGCCCCCCAAGATCGCCAGATTTATCACCTTTGGATTTCTTTATGTGGGGTCATTTAAAAAGCAAAATCTATGCTACTCAGCCAACCTCATTAGAAGACCTGCGACAAAGAATTGTGAATGAGTGCCTTCAAATTACTCCTCAAATATTGCAAAATGTGCGGCAACGGTATGAGCAAATTGTTTATTATTGCATGGAGAGTCATGGTGGCCATTTTCAACATTTACTTGCCTAACGGGTCAGTTTATTCTTCATTTTTAAATTACTTTGCTGCCAAATGTATTGATCTCCACTAATGATGATGTATTAGTTTTATTTAAGCTTTAAATCTATAAATCTTCAAAACTACTGAACTGAAGTACATTAATTTCATATCATTATAAAGGGAATTGAAAGACCTTTAAAATCATGTATCGCTCGACCCCCCTTTCTATTTAAGATTTTGGGTGGGGCTGCACGTGCTAACGTGATTTTTTGCCAAACTTGTGTCCCCCTCGAAAAAAAAAATCAACGTGTCTGAGCGTTTTTCAAAAAAAAAACTGAGCTGCCAGTAAATGCGTCTGTTTCGTTTTCGATACGCCACCCTGTATGTTTTGCGGGCGAAGTACCTGGAAATAAAAATGTACTGAGCAGGGATTCTTCGTTCAGGTCGACCGCAGAGAGATGTAAACATTTTGTTTCAAAATAAATTGACCCAAGACAAAAAATTTCGATTTGATTTGGCTACTTGCATCGCCTCAACCGGGCCTAAGCGTTTTTAGTTCACAGCTTTCCCTTACGCCATCGTTCTTCTTATTTTGACTAGATAGTGATTTCTAACTAAGTGGCAAATAAAGTGCAATTATTTATTGAATTTTGATAAAAACTTGTAAACATGATTGCTATCATGTGGTTATTTGGGCAGTAGTGAACCAGTGGTTCGAAGCTGTCGGAAAGGCAATAACAAGAAGGATAGCTTTTGTCGAGCAAGGCCTTTTGGACTGTTTTCATACCTTACGGAATGGACCTCAGTCGTGTACAGCAATGAGTCTAGATTCTGTTTGGGCACACATGATGGCCGTGGCCAGGAGAACGCTCTCGACACGCCTACCTCGCTGGAATGTTTTGCCTCTAAACGTTAGGTTTGTCCAACAAGCAGTTCCACACTAGTTCAGAAGTAACTCCGAATTATTTTTCTGTGTATGTCCGAGGTGAAAAGCTAGCTCCGAATTCTATTTGGACAGATGGCTTGTTTTTGTAAACATAACCTCAATTGAAGGGACTTTAAAATTATTAAGTTTTCCGCATTCTGTCTGAGGAATTCAGGAAAACCAGATGGCAGATTTAGCAAGAGGTGAGCGAGTTGGTGAAATGTTTTGAATAAGTAATGCAAAGTTTTGTCATTTTTTTGAACTTGAAAGGATTCATCTTTCTGCATCAGAGGAGAGGATTAAGTGGAATGTTAATTAAACTAAGCCATGGATTCACTTGAAATGAAAGGAATATATGAGTAATATTACTAACATCATCAGCCTATGCAATTTTCATTTCATATTCTTTAGAATCATTGAGAAATATTGTATGAATACATTCTTTACGTTTAGCTTGCAATATGATGATACGTTTCCCAGCGTTTCAAAGCAAAATGTTCTGATCGGTCTGTGGCCGATATGAACGTTTGTCTCATCAGGTGTTACTGGCAACGTGGTACGTAGAAGCAAGTGGGGTTATGTGCAATACCAAAATAAAATGCTAGCCCTAATTATACCTTGATGGTCTTCCTTTATTATGGAATCTTGAATCGTGAACAATGCACTTATACGAGTGAATCGGATATTGCATAAGTGATCTTAACTACCTAAGGGGCCAAGAAGCCTATTGTTGGATCCATAGATTTTTCGAAGTATAAAGATCTTTAATTAGGGATATAAGATGGCGTAGACGTAAAATTCTCAGGAATCATAGCTAGTCTCCAAAACTCTATATATCAAACCAATTTTATTGGTTCACATTTGTAGCGTGTTCGTTTTTTTCAAATTGTGCACACACATCTGAGCGTGAGAAAAATCTTCCACGGCAGGTCATATTCACTCTCTGCAGATCCGTTTTGAATATAAATCAGTTATATAAAAAATGATGTCCTTTGCAATCGGGTCACGTTTTGCGCCTCCAAGACTGAATCTCCTTTGAACGGTAGCGAAGATGCCTCAAGATGCAATTATTTCCAACGTTCGGGTATATTTCATCTCCCTTTTCGTTCTGAATGACCAAACAATCGATGACATTCCTCAAGAATTACGGCCGAATATAAATTCGTTTTACAGGGCGACACAAGGAAATGGAAATGCTTATCATTTTTCTCTATGATCTGATCTAACCCTTTGCGACCTATCCGTTTTTTGAGTTAACCACTAGTTTATGCTCTCCGGTGTAGGCTTTTTGGATGAACTGCCCTTCTCTAACGAAAGAAGCAGATTCCCAAATTCGGACACGTAGTTACCTCAGTTTTATACACTAAACATTCCATTTCACCCCAACCAAAATAGAAATCACGAAGTATCTTGAAAAACGATCTACATGCACTTGCAAAGACTCGGTAGCATTTTGAAGACAGTCATCGTAAATTAAAATAATATCGTCAACTCCAATATTGCTGTATGAGTGTGCCATTTTTCTTTTTCTTTTTTCGAACCGATGTGTGAAGGTTTTGTTTACCTAAAACGGCTTAGCGCCTGGACTGAGTACGTGATCTCGTTTGAGTTGATCTCATTTTTTGCGGAACCTCACATCTCTATAATCTTAAGACTTTGGTGTATTTATGTTACTTTTCCAAAAGCTATGCGCCATGCAAAGAAAAGACCCAATTTTGAGGACATTCTGTATTGTTACATACGATTGAGGCATTAATCGAAATAAGCAGCACAAAGCAGCATATATTACCGGAATTAACCACTGCGAAAGTGTATAGTAGCAAGCTATCGTTTGGAACAATACAGATCTCAGTTCGCCTTTGATAGCCCAGTCAATACTGTGACGGCTTGAGGCTCACGATTATGGCAGTATAGTTGATATGGTCTACTCGCTGTTCAATTCAATTTGCGATGGGGGCTTTGTATTAAGCTCAACAGTGGGGAGTCTTAGCTGTTCACCTATTTTAAGCCAGCAATGCTGTCATAATTCATATGATTAAAAAATAATGGCAACCTTCATTTTTGCCATGTATTAGTATATCGTACGTAAGCTTGGTAGCTTCCTAGGAAGAGCATGTCTTACAGGATAACAATCATTCATATACAAAATGTTACCATAAGAAGCATAAATTGCACGTCCAGCTTAGTGTTATCTGGTAAGGATAATTTAACAACGTCTTTAATCTTGGGTAGGGGAATCAAGCTAGCGGTCGAGTTTTTTCATAATGGAGGTTCTATCAATCCGGTGTTGCCATTTATTCTATTTATGTTGTTCGACTGTGTAATAATACTGCTAACACCGCTGGTACTAATTCAATATATTTTTAGTAAAGAAAGAACGATTTCATAATAAAAAATAAACGTGGTCGTAAAGAGGCTTCCTCACGAAGGAGTACAAATTTGCTCCAAGCTGCGTGTTTTTTGAATATCACTGGCTGGCGCTTGGATGGAAATTTATCGATTCAAGGTAATAGGAATCGTCCAGGTAAGGAATGTATTTCTCAAAAGTGCTTTCCAGTGACCCAAAATTGACTTACTCGGAGTTACTCTGAGTAACTCAGTAGTGGTCAGTACCAATATTGCTTTACTGCACTTCCCATACACACTTTCTAGAGCAGGTCGGGAGCATAACACTCTTAAACCAAAAACCACTGGAAAGCAGCTCAGACTAGCCGTATTCGTTAGGGTGCTCCTGACAGGAGTGTGAATACGGTCACTTCTGTCAGGCAAGCTTGAGCAGGCATATATAGTCAACGCCAAACAAAGTGGCGTGCACGTCATCAAGGTGGGTGTGTTGAAACATGTACATTGTTGCCAAACTTTTTGTAAAATAATAAAATTTATTATTTACATATCTAGGTTTATAAGCAATATTAACCTCAAATGAGAACAAAAATAATAGTATAATAAAATTATAGATCTGTACTTGCATAATCATTAAGTATGACAATTATTGATCAGATGACACTATGAAACTACCATATTTAATTGATAGCTTAAAGGTACTGAATAAAAATCCAAATGGGGTCCTCCAAATTTTATGCATGGTATTTATTTTACAGAATTCATACAGAAAAATGCATTCTAAAATTAGGTAAGCTACTGGTGTAAGCTTTTTCTGTACAATAAAGTTAGTCGGAGTTTCTTTCTTCAGCGCTGTCTGAATCTGAATCTTCATCACTCTCAAAGTTGATTATTAAAGGTTCGATGTCTGGTCGATCAAAAATTCGTTCTCTTTCATACCATTTAAAAATTTCTTGCTCAGTATGTCGAACACTATTTTTCCACATGTCTGGGGTAACCGTTTGTAGAGCCTCGTTCCACATATCCAAACAGTCTTTTTCACTGTTTTGATTTGTCAACCAGTCTTGGATATTTTTTTATGTCCATGCATTGTTGGGCACTTTGTTCAATATCATGCTGTGATAAGTGGCGTTATCCAGTATAATCATAGATGGACTCTCCAATTTTTCTAATAACTGATGTTGAAACCATTTCAAAAAATTGTCCTGGTTCATCTCTCCATGGTAATCGCTCAATTTTGTTTTCGAAGAAAATATCGCTTCACTACCCTCAATAAACCCATTTTCATTTCCAGCATGTAATATAATGTATCTAAAATATATTAGTTTTAAATTTTATAGTGCAAATTGTGTAAAAGTACATACCTTTTACCATCTGTTTTAATAGCTTTCATGCTTTTTTGGTTTCCATTTTGCCAAGAGCGACCTATGGTCCCATTTTGAAATATCCAAGTTTCATCGAGGAAGACAAACTGGTATAAGGCCTCAACCTTGGCTTGATTGTATTGCCTTAGAAATTCCACCCTTTTCAAAGCTATACTTGGTAGTTCCATGAGCCCTCGTCGCGGATTGTCCTTAAGCCACTTAAATCCAAGATCTCTAAGCAACCGCCTTAAAGACGTGGCACTACCATCAAATAATGCCCTATCTCTTAATCGAGACCATAAAGTTTGTATCGTAACTTGTTCTTCTGAAACCATGTCTAATATGACATTATAATTTAGTTAACAAATTAATGCAAATTTCTGATAAGTTATTATAATAAGATCTTACTTTTGTGATACATATTATAGATCACTTCTCGAATGGCACTTGTATCCAATGTCGCTGTGTTGGTTACACGTTTAATATAACTCCGCTTTTTCTTGGGCGATTCTAAATTTGCATCACTTTTCACACCCTCGGAAATACGACTAACTGTCCTTAAACTAATTTTTAAAGCAGCAGCAACACTCTACAAAAAATGAAATAAAATTTCACTATTATTAATATACATTACATATAATTATTAGTAACCTACCTCTTGAACAGCATTTAAAGGCAACAAAGGCCCGTTGTTGTCCCTTTCTTGCTCAAAGTAGTGCATTAACGAGGCCACGAGTTCCTTACACCGACTATTTAACTGTTTGGGCATCTTTATATACCAAAATTGCCTTTATCTACTCGTAAAATGAATAATTTTGTTTTGAAACAAACAGTTGTTGATTTACAGTATGCGGGGCCAAAGGATTTATAAAGATTTGAAATGCCACAAATTGATTCAGTGTCAAAATTAATACAAATGTCAGTTCCCAGTTTAAATAAGTTTCAAGGTGACAATGTGTCAACGCTGCGAAATCGGTTTAGTGCGTCTACATGTCGATAAGTGATTGGAGCGTTTGCAAAACATTTTATTTCGCATAATGCGTCTAAATTTATCAGAAAGCAACTTATGTGATATTTTAATAACAATGTTTATATGACTATTAACCATAATAAGAGAGTAATGACCATTTTACAATTTATATATCACATTAATATGAAACTGCAATAGAGCAATTGTTTGTGATAGAAACCTAGGCATTAGGTCGGGGAACTTTTATCGTGATGACGTGCACGCCACTTTGTTTGGCGTTGACTATAGTTCATTTTACCGTTTTTAGCGGGTCAAATTAAAACTACCGGCATCACTTTTATACATTAGGGTTGTGCGACATTGTGAAAAATTCTAAACTTCTGGGTGCGGAGAAGTTATGGCTATCATAAAAAATGATCCTAGTTAGTCTTCCACCTCCCCAAGATCAAATAATTTTCTTACAATAAAACGGTAGTGGGGAGGGTTATGATGAACTTAAATCTGTTTGTGTTATGATCAAAAACTTTTTGTCTCGCTATATAAGAAGTATTTTTCGGTCAGATATCTTTACCTATTCGCAAAAGTTAGAAAAACGTAAAATATAACATGATTTTTGAAAAAATCATTCAGGGACTCTTTTCCTAATATTAAGTGTGTAAAACAAATTGATTTGAAAATAAATTAACTATTTATTTTAGTAAACTTGGCAGCACTTATTGGTAACCGAAGAAACCTCCATAGCGCCCAATTCTCCCCACCATAGCGTAGTACCACTAAAGTGGGTAATCTGCCTCTTTCATGCTAATTAACTCCCTCTAAGGCACCTAGATAGCCAAACATCTGGACCTCAAGCACCTAACGATCATATCGGGCAGATGCTAGTGCGCTGTGAGAATCTGCCCTTTGTCGAATTCAGACGAATTGGATCAACTCTTCCAGATATGCGGACCAGTGATTTAAGTTGCGATCAGAAATAGCTTTACGATATTTGTCAAGTCATTGTAAGTGGAACTTAAATGGAAAACATGTCAAAGCGCGAACCTGGAAAGCTTAATCACTCCAGATGGCTAACCACAGGTAATCGAGTTCTCAGGCTTTATGTAGTTACTAAAGGCCAATTGGACAGTTTGGTAACATTATCGATATTTGTAATAAAAGTTTATGCGCCGTCGTGATTTAACATCAAGCAGAATTCTTCTTGCATTTACGGATCAAAGAATATTTTTGATACCATTAAACTAAGACGATATTTGCCAATGGAGTAAAGAAATATAGAAATATAGTATATGATGTCATTGAAAGAAACGGTTACCTTGGTCATCCGGAAATCGTTCTGCTATAGTCAACGCCAAACAAAGTGGCGTGCACGTCATCACGATAAAAATTCCCCGACCTAATGCCTAGGTTTCTATCACAAACAATTGCTCTATTGCAGTTTCATATTAATGTGATATATAAATTGTACAATGGTCATTACTCTCTTATTATGGTTAATAGTCATATAAACATTGTTATTAAAATATCACATAAGTTGCTTTCTGATAAATTTAGACGCATTATGCGAAATAAAATGTTTTGCAAACGCTCCAATCACTTATCGACATGTAAACGCACTAAACCGATTTCGCAGCGTTGACACATTGTCACCTTGAAACTTATTTAAACTGGGAACTGACATTTGTATTAATTTTGACACTTAATCAATTTGTGGCATTTTAAATCTTTATAAATCCTTTGGCCCCGCATACTGTAAATCAACAACTGTTTGTTTCAAAACAAAATTATTCATTTTACGAGTAGATAAAGGCAATTTTGGTATATAAACAGTTAAATAGTCGGTGTAAGGAACTCGTGGCCTCGTTAATGCACTACTTTGAGCAAGAAAGGGACAACAACGGGCCTTTGTTGCCTTTAAATGCTGTTCAAGAGGTAGGTTACTACTAATTATATGTAATGTATATTAATAATAGTGAAATTTTATTTCATTTTTTGTAGCGTGTTGCTGCTGCTTTAAAAATTAGTTCAAGGACAATTAGTCGTATTTCCGAGGGTGTGAAAAGTGATGCAAATTTAGAATCGCCCAAGAAAAAGCGGAGTTATATTAAACGTGTAACCAACACAGCGACATTGGATACAAGTGCCATTCGAGAAGTGATCTATAATATGTATCACAAAAGTAAGACCTTATTATAATAACTTATCAGAAATTTGCATTAATTTGTTAATTAAATTATAATGTCATATTACACATGGTTTCAGAAGAACAAGTTACGATACAAACTTTATGGTCTCGATTAAGAGATAGGGCATTATTTGATGGTAGTGCCACGTCTTTAAGGCGGTTGCTTAGAGATCTTGGATTTAAGTGGCTTAAGGACAATCCGCGACGAGGGCTCATGGAACTACCAAGTATAGCTTTGAAAAGGGTGGAATTTCTAAGGCAATACAATCAAGCCAAGGTTGAGGCCTAATACCAGTTTGTCTTCCTCGATGAAACTTGGATATTTCAAAATGGGACCATAGGTCGCTCTTGGCAAAATGGAAACCAAAAAAGCGTGAAAGCTATTAAAACAGATGGTAAAAGGTATGTACTTTTACACAATTTGCACTATAAAATTTAAAACTAATATATTTTAGATACATTATATTACATGCTGGAAATGAAAATGGGTTTATTGAGGGTAGTGAAGCGATATTTTCTTCGAAAACAAAATTGAGCGATTACCATGGAGAGATGAACCAGGACAATTTTTTGAAATGGTTTCAACATCAGTTATTAGAAAAATTGGAGAGTCCATCTATGATTATACTGGATAACGCCCCTTATCACAGCATGATATTGAACAAAGTGCCCAACAATGCATGGACAAAAAAAAATATCCAAGACTGGTTGACAAATCAAAACATACCATTTTTAAACACAATGTTTAAAACAGAGGTATTGAGTATTGTTGCTCGGTACATAATGCTTCTTAATTATATATATTTTGGTCGACAGTTTATATTTCTTTTGTTTATTCCTATTCTTAAAATAACTGCTTTTTTAGAAACAAACCACCTAAAATATACGTGATTGATGAATTGGCGGAACAACATGGGCACAAAGTTCTTCGTCTGCCTCCTTACCATTGTATATTTAACCCTATTGAGTTAATTTGGGGCATAGCAAAACGTTACTATAACAGACATATTGGTAGAGATGGTAACAGTGAAAAAGACTGTTTGGCTATGTGGAACGAGGCTCTACAAATGGTTACCCCAGACATGTGGAAAAATAGTGTTCGACATACTGAGCAAGAAATTTTTAAATGGTATGAAAGAGAACGAATTTTTGATCGACCAGACATCGAACCTTTAATAATCAACTTTGAGAGTGATGAAGATTCAGATTCAGTCAGCACTGAAGAAAGAAACTCCGACTAACTTTTTTGTACAGAAAAAGCTTACACCAGTAGCTTACCTAATTTTAGAATGCATTTTTCTGTATGAATTCTGTAAAATAAATACCATGCATAAAATTTGGATTTTTATTCAGTACCTTTAAGCTATCAATTAAATATGGTAGTTTCATAGTGTCATCTGATCAATAATTGTCATACTTAATGATTATGCAAGTACAGATCTATAATTTTATTATACTATTATTTTTGTTCTCATTTGAGGTTAATATTGCTTATAAACCTAGATATGTAAATAATAAATTTTATTATTTTACAAAAAGTTTGGCAACAATGTAAATTTTTCAACACACCCACCTTGATGACGTGCACGCCACTTTGTTTGGCGTTGACTATAGCTATGATTTGGAATGAAAGAAAGTATATTAGAAAACTTGCCTATCATAAAATAGTAAATGCACGAAATAATATGTCATGATAAAAACGTTCGCAATTTTATTATCCCTAACGGACCCCCCCGAAACACTTTGGACTCCAGAGCAAAAATGCCAAAGTTTGAAAGCAAGCAAGATTTTAATATTGAATAACCTCTTAACTTAATTTGAATATATAGTTTTCACTTAAATCAAAATATATCGCTCTTATTTTGTTTTTCTTTCTATTAATCCTGTTTTCAACCCTTATCACTTGAAGTGATAAAAGGGTTGGTAAAGAAGATGTATAGAGGATATGGCATTGATAAGTTGAGAAGAAGCAGTAGCAGACATAACTAAAGCTAATTTAAAAAAAATGATTGTTCGTCTTAAAAGCTGCATTTTGAAGGGTGTTGGGGAGGTGGAAGGGATGATCCAAAAAAACTGAAGAAGATACGATTCATCTTCTAATTTTAATACACAACTTTCCTGCATACAGGGATATTAAATTTCAAACATAATAGCGACGCACCACAATACTATACATCCAGCTCCCTCACAGAGATATATGCAATCGGCCTCTGTGCGGCAACATTTGTTCGTGTAAGCTCAGACATACGTTTTTTAGCTTTGTGTCGTCATCTCGAAAATGGTCTCGCCAATGTATGAGTACTCCCACTATATGCTAGTCACTGTCACTGTGACAACTCCCTTGACATGGGCGTACCATTTTGGGTTTACCTTTCCTTGATCTTCGTTATATAAAGCAGCCAGTACCTGAAAATGCAACTAGCGATGAATATCGATAGCTTTTGTCAAAATTATTGGTATTCTTGGCTGAAGTGAATGAAAGCAAAGCTTCATTAATCATATTGATCAATTCGTATATACAAGAGCGCTTAAGATCTGTTTGTCCAGTGGGCAATTATTCAATAGAGACTCAGCTCCGCACATGGCTCATCTAGTAGATTTGCTTGCCCATTTCGTAAAACATTGACAATGTAACCTCCAAAAACCGTGAAGATAACTACACATGTGACAATAAACATATACAAATTCTAAATTGGAACCATGGTCATCTTGTCCAGTCGGGCAAACTTTCATTTCCTCCCGTGGAACCGTCTCTTCCAACACTGATAGAAGACTTGCTCCCCGAGTCATTTTTATGAAAAATGCGGAAGTCTCGCTGTCGTCCATCAATGTCATCACTGAATAGGAAAGCATTGTGATGGAGCACTTGGTGCCACCTCTTGGACTGGTGCTGCAGGATATGGGATTTATTTTTCCATCAATGAAAAGCTCCGAGAATACGAACTTTTAGGAATAATTACAAGGAACGTTTAAGGGTCATGTAATAATAATAATAATTATAATAATATTGGCGGAGTTTAGAAAAGCTATTCTTACACTTACACATTCATATCTCCTCTTCGACCCACAAGATCAACGCGGGTGTACCCTAGTGATGGATCTTCGCCCCAGCATGTTTCTAGAACATATTGATGACCCCCCTCTCCTGCACGATCAACCTCATCAACAGCATTACCATTCAGCGTTACAAGCGAATCTTTGCTGATGAGCTGGAGAGTAGAGTCTAGTAGCGACTTCGTCCCTGATGAGAGACCTGAAAGTTATCACCGCTTGGGGATGCAACAATAGGACATTTTAAAGCTTCCAAAACATAGCACTGTAACTTGATTAACAGGAAGCGCCCTACCGTTCATACGATTTCGATGGGTGGCCAGGTTTTATCAAAGAGCGATTCATTTCGGCTACTCGGAGTCCAGATCACCAAGGACTTGATTTGGTATGGTAAGAAGTACTACCTCGTCACTCTGTACAAGCCCAAGATAAGTCCTGACGTCAAGTACTGCTGTATGTTTGGGGTTCTGCCGCCTCCACTACATTGTCCATACTCGATACTATTCAGGGGAGAGCTGTTCGAGTGACTCTTCTCTAACGGACAGTCCCGGGACCCTTTTGCACTGATGGGCGGTCAGCGATCTTGCTCTCTTCCAGCTATCTGTCAACAGGCTTTGCTTCTCAGAGATCTACTCCAGGATGCCGCCGCGCATTGAGCTTGCCAGACGGACCCGCGAGGCTTCTGCCTTCCATCCCAACTTTGTCAAACCTCGCACTTCGATAACTGGTCAGTACGACCGCTCATTCGTTTCTAGGGTGCCAAGATTGTGGTACAGTCCACCTGGGTAGGTTTTTCCCAGTTCTTCTAACCTTAGGGTCTTCAAAAATCGGACTGACAAGTTCCTCGTAGCAGTCGTAATGCTCAGGTACTGCCGAAGAGGTTGCAGTATGAAAAAAATCTCGATCTTTCACTGACGAAAACTGACACAGGTTTACGTTTGATCGTTTTAATTATTTTTGAATATTATAATTTATACTGTGGAATAGGTCTCTTAGGTTGCCAAAATGATGGCTACTCAACAACTGTATATCTGTGGTTCTCGTTTAGTGGACAATAAAACATGGAGACCCATCAGTGAGACAACCACAGGATTGACACGCTACACTTTCCGAATTTGCTCAGAAACTCACAAGAAATATGTACTTGTGAAGCATGCTTTCGACAGCTGATACAAAACAAAAAAAAAAATGTGATAAAGGCACAAATTGTACGTGTCGTACCATGGGATTCAGTCGATGCACAATTCACATTAAACTAATTTCGTTAGCCGCTCGAATGCGTTTTATCCAACGGATATGCCGATGTTTTGCACAAATATAATAAATTAGCTGTATGTGTTATATGCAAATTCAATATATACATATTTCGCTAATTAATTTTTTCCCGTTGCACACTTCTGACGGCTCATGGAATAATCAGCGGCATGCTGTATCGATTTCACACCACGGGGAAATCATGTTTTACATTAGGTACTAAACTTTATGCTAGACACGTTAAAAGATCAGACTAAAAAATTAGTTAGTCCCAACAGAGTATAGAAAAAATCTCATACTTAACTCTGATTTAACACATTCCAAGCTATTACCCTTCTCCTGTCTCCCTACTTCAAACTTTTTTACATGTTCCAGAAAGGACCTCGCACAAAACATCTGGAAAATGGATCCCAGTCAATTCATCTTAGAATTCAGTATGACATATTTTTTGCCTTTCTGGACAAAAGTTCTCATGGGAACAAAACAGTGATTCGTTTCTGAGAAATAGGGGGCTGCAGTTTTCCGATTTACAAAAATGGTGAACGTGTACAAAAAATAGATCCTTAAATTCCTCGAGAAAACGATTGAAATGCAGCATGTGCCAATTCCAGGAGACCTTTATAAAATAGCTGGCGTTCTTATTAATAGATTGATATCTTCAATTATTGATATCTATGAGAGGTGCTAATGTTGCATTAGCGCTTCAGCTGTTAGCAAAGGCAAAAGAGCAAAACGTCGCTCTAGCTTTAGATAAAGCAAAAGGCATCCACCCAAGGAATATGCTCACGTTTTAGAAATCCTATGAGGGATATCTTATTGATGACTTTATGAGAATAACGAGATTTACCAGATGAGTGTGCAATGAAATCAATGGGTGTTATTGCACATATGAATTTGGAGCCCAAACATCAGAGACAAGTGTTTTTTTGTATGCTATCCACGAGATTGGATTTCGTTATCTTTCTAGAAAGTTAGGTATGCTATATGCAGACCAAAACAAAACCAGCTCAAATTAATAGTCAATAAATTGTATCACACACCATCGTTCTCTTCCGCCTTCAAAACTAACATGACCTTGAATTGACGGCTTGCGTCTTCAAGACCTTACTGATACTTCGCGAGCGTTCGCAAGTGGTTCCGATGATCCTAACCCGACCTGGGTAGGTTTGTTTACAGCGTGGAAAGGCAATTAAAGTGGAGACAGCAGAAAACCTAGACAGCCACGAATGTTGCAATTTCAGAAAAAAGAAACTTGTGTTTTTGAATCAAACGGCGGTAACTTCAACAGTATTTACGAGAAACACAATTGACACGGCAGTATTCGAAGTTCTTGATCATATGAACAGTGAGCACTTTTTTAAATTTCTTGTTTACGTTATTTGAAACGTGTTTGCTTGTGCAAAGGAAACTCCCTTCTTCCAGGACACCCTGTATAGAGATACATACACATAAAGTGGCTAATTGTTATTATCTAGTGGTAGCGTTATATCCCGTACTCTATTGATTGGCAACATGTTGGAATAGATCGTAATCGCTTTGGGGCGATTACCACCGCTGATAATGCCAGCCGCTAATAAGCTATACGGATGCAAGACAGACAGACAGCTGCTAACAGGATCATCTGGAATCCCGGCAAATAACAATCCACTACATCTGGACATACAGGGTGTTCATTTGAACTAGACTAGACAACGACTTTCCAGGTAAATGGATATGGAGAAGAGGGCCATAGAATGGCCTGATAGACCTCCTGATTTGATGCTATTAGATATTACACAACATGTTTTTGAAAATTTCCGTCAGAGATTTGAACATCGCCTATATCATTATTTGGCCAATAATGTGCAACACTTTTTAAAATAAAATATGATATTTTCGTGTTTTTGTTTCTGAACAAATAAAGATAAATAAAGTTTTTTCCAATTCTCTTGAAAACGAATCGACCGATTTTAAAAAATCAAACGTGAAGATAAATGACTTTGAAAGACCTTTCAAACAAGCTGTTACTTGTCATTTAATATTTTTAAGTGGATGACCCTGCTGGGCAGGTGGTGTAAATGGTGAAGTAGTTTTAGGTTAAAAAGTTGTTCCCTGGACAAATCTTTCACGTGTTTTTCAATTTTTTTAATCAGTAAATGAACACCCTGTATAATGATACGACAAACATAATAATATCGTATTTTCAACGCTTTGTGTATTAACAGTTTAGGTACACAAGATCATTCTTCTTTTAACAACATATTATTAGATGTCGGAATATCGTGAGTACCTACTCGTCGACCACCTCCCTTATTGAAGGAAGATGTTTAACAATCTTTTCCAGAAATCGAAAATCCAATTTGCGAGAACCTCAAATATGACCTGCCTGATGATATCGGAGCAGTAATATTAACGAAAGTTGCCTTTAGAATTCGTAAATACAATACTTTGCTGCTCCTAATTTGTTTTAGCTCAACCACGTGTGGACGTTGTTACATGTGACATAGGTGATATTGGATTGGACTCACAATATAAAAAACCATGATGTATCTAAAAAAATAAAATTGGCGTTAATAAAACCATCACGACTTGGATTGCGTGACTTGGTTTTTCATATACCATCATTTGTACTTAATCATGTCCCGCATTTAGGGTCAGTGCACATATAAGGGCTCACTTGACCGTGTTTGCATCCTATATCTTATGGAGCACCCTTATCAGAGTTATGTGCCTAAAGTCCTACAAATAGAGAGTGACCTTCAGCAAAAAAATATTTTTCGACGTGTTATTTGAAGTGTGTAATTGCGAAAAATTTCTAAAATCGGCTCACTGGCGGCGAAAAAGATGCCGAAGAGCCCATGAAATATTATTGACCCAAACTTTGTTTTTTGACGTTTTGAAGGACCCTGACCTATTTGAAAACAAATTTAATAGGAAGAGATTGTAGGCTGGGATGTTGTATGGAAGGGTATTGTCGCAACTTTCAACTGCACTATATTTATAAACTCCTAAACCCAATAGTTCTACTTGCCTGCTAGGCATATTTCACACATACATTTCCCTTTAAGACTTAAAGTGATAGGAATATTTGTATACTTAGCCGCTGCTTGCTCTCGAGCGAATATCCACCCGACGAATTTTTTACCTGGACAGTTGAAAAGAGGTAGATCAACAACGCCACGGCTGTGTAACAGGTGCGACTAGTAGGGGAATATAATTCATAGTACATCTGTGACATAAGGGTTGTAGTTGTTCAGGTTTGAAATTAAGGAAGAACGTTTACCAGCCTTCTGCAAATATTGAGATATTTTGTGGAATAAAGAATCTTTTCTACTTTCAGTACCTTTTCCTCAAGCAAATAATACTGGGACGTACAAAGGTGTCAAACGTCCTCAATCATTAAAAAAGAACTCACAGTACTTCTTCCCAAATCAGGGTAATTATACTATTGTACACGACAAGCTGTAAGGGTTTCCATTGTCAGCCAATATAGTATAATCATACTAGCAAATCTCCTTGAAATAATTGTGAAGTCTGGTTTTATTGGTGTAAGTCGTTCAAGGGGGTATTTGAAACGTGGACACATAAAATGGGTACAACAATTTTCGTGGGAAAGCTTTTTATCTGAAAACAAAGTATGAGAAAACGTGTTTCTTGGGATTCAATCAAAAGTGTTGACAGGAACGAAAAAACTCTCCAAATAACATTTTTGGGTACTTATGAGACCTTCAAAATGAGACCACACGTGAACAGATTCGACTAACGGGTGATTTTTTAAGAGGTATAGGATTTGATTTTCATAAAAAAACACAAAAAAAATTAAAAAACGATTAAATCTTTATTTGAGTCGATAGAACGGTCGAAATAATTTAATGTTTAAAGATTATTTCATGTAAATGTTGGCCGCGGCTCCGCTTTAGATGGCCCATGCGCAAGGTCCAATTTTGGCACACTCTCTCCAACATATCGGCCGGTATCTCACGAATAAATGCTTCAATATTGGCTTCCAGTGCGTCCATCGTTGTTGGTTTATCCCTGTAGACATTAGCCTTAACATGGCCCCACAAGAGATAGTCCAACGGCGTTAAATCACACGATCTAGGCGGCCAACTGACGGGCCCCAAACCTGAGATAGACTGTTCACCGAACTTGCCTCTCAATAGGGCCATTGTTTCGTGTGCGGTGTGGTATGTGGCACAGTCTTGTTGAAACCGCATGTCAGTCAAGTTCAGCTCTTCCATTTTGGGCAAAAAAAAGTTTGTTATCATCGCACGGTAGCGCTCGCCATTCACAGTTACGTTCGGCCATTGTCGTCTTTGAAGAAGTACGGCCCGATGATGCCACCGGCCCATAATCCACACCAAACAGTGATTTTTTCGGGATGCATTGGTAGCTCTTGCAATGCTTCTGGCTGGTCTTCACTCCACATGCGGCAATTTTGCTTGTTAACGTACCCATTCAACCAGAAATGAGCTTCGTCGCTGAACACAATTTTTCGATAAAAATGTGGATCTTCCTCCAACTTTGCCAGCGCCCATTCACCAAATTGGAAACGTTGTGGGAGGTTGTGTGGCTTCAATTCTTGCATCAGCTGTGTCTTATAAGGTTTTACACCCAAATCCTGTCGCAAAATTTTCCACGTAGTGGAGTAACAGAGGCCCAATTGCTGCGAACGGCGGCGAACCGACATTTCACGGTCATCACTAACACTGGCGGATACAGCCGTAATATTTTCTTCAGTCCTCACTCTACGTCTGCGTGTTGGTGGGTTAACGTCCAATAATGTAAACTGGGTTCAAAATTTAGTCCCAAGCTTCCGAATAGCTCTCTCAGTAGGCCGACCAAATTGCCCATAAATTGGAAGCAGTGCTCGATGCACTCTCTTAACCGACCATGAATTTTGATAGTAAAATTCAATAATTTGCAAACGTTGTTCGTTCGTAAGTCGATTCATGGTTAAATTATAGACCAAACTGAACAAGTTTGACAATGACACAAGACACGAATCACGCGTCATCTGTCAAAAACAGTGTTGCCAAAAAAGGTACTAGCAAAAAAATCACCCATTAGTAGCAAAAATGTTATGGCAGGAAAATGAGGCAAAATGCAGGTTTTGGCACTTGGTAATGCGACGATAATTTCACGCAACTACTTGAAATTCTTCCGTAGGATGTATACATCTAAATAACGACAACAAAATTGGAGTATATAAAGGGTTCATTTGTTCAATGAGCTTTAATAACAAGATAAACATTCGTGTTTACCTTGCCGATATGAATCACAAACCATTCTGAAAGATAAACGTTATTTTTATGCAAGGAAGGGAGGTTACGTTTTTTTCTTCTAAGCAAAACATTTCATATTTGTGAGTGATTGAAGAAATGCGCTATCATATTCGACAAACATACGGTACTATACACCTTTTGAAGCAAAGCGGATGTGTCTATCATCCTTTGTTGCGAGTTACCCGCAAATACGAAATTTTCGAATTTAACCCATCCTTTTTTGCATAAAAATAACATTTATCTTCCGGAACGGTTTGCGATTCATATCGGCACGGTAAACTACTATATTTTGTTATAAAATGCCCTTTGAACTAACCCTCTATATTGCTCAGTAAACTAGTAGTGATGGCCGGAAAGCAGGTGTTTTGGTATAAACAATTATAAATTCTTAAAAACTACTCCATCAATCTAATCCAGCAATACAACCATACTTTACAGTTATTTCGCAAACGAGGGGTATTTTCGTCTAATACGATTAGACTAATCATAAACCTACCAGAATCTAAGTGAAAATTTATTCTAAAGCCATAATTTCAATTATTTTCGCCAATCCAACCACCCTTTTTTCATTGGTATTTATTCTACTCTACGCTCTTATGTGAAAAAACAAGAATTTACTTATTCGGCACACAAATCTACCAAAGCGTACAAAAATTTACTCAGATACTATATGCAAAGCCAGTTTGTACAGAATTGCCTGGGAAATACAGAGTCGACCTACTAGATGCATTTTTTATTTGTTACACTTCCGTTAGCCCATGTCTGTCAATTGTAAAATGTACTTTAAATGGGACATATCGTCGAATCTCCACTTTGAGAATCCAAAGCCTTCTAGATCGAATTGATGCGGCTGTCCACAGTATGAATAGCTCGAATTGAATTGTTCACGAGAAGAGCACACTGACATGTGGGATTGTAGCGTCTAGATATAGCAGAAAGAACGGTGCGGTGTGCTCGTTTTTGCGAGAAGTGAAATAATGGAACGTTGGTGTAGCAGACTGTCGTAAATCAAACTGAAACTCCGTACTCCGGGTCCGATACCCAGATATGCTGCCGTCGAAGCTCCCGATCCTACATTAAAAGATCCGCCGATTGTTCGAGCAGCATCACCGCACCATGCAGCTCGAATATAATTTCCAGTGATACATTTATAGTACAGTGCAATTTCATACATGTGTACCAGATTGGCCGGTATGTCATTGATTGATTCATTAGCTAAGATGGTCACGATGAAATTGGTTAATTACGATGTCAGTCAGATAGAGCGAAATTAGAGCGGACATTCCGACAATAGCTTAACGTTCATGTTCTCAGGAATTTTTTGCGATTGGAGCTGAGTAACGGAAATCGTTAATAAGACGGTAATTATCAAGTGGACGCGATTTAAGAAAAAAATGTAAGTTAACTTACCAATTTACTATCTTAATATCTGCGCGCACTGAGGTAAACTTACTTGGTTGATTTTGCAATATATATATATATATATATATATATATATATATATAAAACAAAAATAGGAAAATAATGGACAAAATCCGCAAAAAGTGGATTCGAGCAGAAAATAGGATAGGTAACCCGAGCGATACGTATTTCTGCTGGTTGGCTTCATCAGGCCCGAAATGAACGCACATATGCAACTACAAAAGTAGAGACACATGCTCATATATCCGGATACGGGTGTAACCTGAGGAAACAAAGATGTAGAGGAAAAAAAGACACACGAAGTCCACAACAAGAGCCAACCTACACATTGTAGTCTAAAATGGCTAGAAGACCTCGAATTTTAAAAGCGACAAATAACCACAACCACGCGGCCGGTTACAGCTACTTGCTGTGGTACTTCAAGTCCAAAGGATCTACAAAAAAAATTATCATGCGGAGAAAGGTATGTAACAAAAATAGCGAAATAATGGACAAAATTCGCAAAAAGTGGATTCGAGCGGAAAATAGGATAGGTAACCCGAGCGACACGTATTTCTGCTGGTTGGCTTCATCAGGCCCGAACTGAATGCACATATGCAACTACAAAAGTAGAGACACACGCTCATACAACCTGAGTTTCCTCAGGTTACACCCGTATCCGGATGTATGAGCATGTGTCTCTACTTTTGTAGTTGTATATGTGCATTCATTTCGGGCCTGATGAAGCCAACCAGCAGAAATACGTATCGCTCGGGTTACCTATCCTATTTTCTGCTCGAATCCACTTTTTGCGTATTTTGTCCATTATTTTCCTATTTTTGTTATATACCTTTCTCCGCATGATAATTTTCTCTACGTATATATATATATATATATATATATATATATCTAATATTTGACAAGTCAATTTCAGAATCTTCAAAAGCTATGACTTTATCACTTTTAACACTCCAGGGCTACGAAGTGAAACAAATGATTATGGAGAGGTAAAAGATATCCGTTTATTAAACTCTAAGATAAAAAAAAATAAGAAAGTTTACTCAAGAAGAGAAGATACTGGATTGTGATATTTAATTGAAAATTAAAATTTAAATTCAAGGGATATGGAAAGAAAACTGAAGATATAAATTAGGTAAGTTGTATAACATCAAGACAGTGAGGTGATTTTATTATCACAGGTAGTAATGGCATATTCTAAAGAACAGCACAGAATTTAATGGGCACGTAACTCAGTTTCGTAGTATTACCAGAGGTGTGTCTATTTCAGGACCTTTGTTGTTTTCACTGTATACCTCAGATTTGAAAAGTCAGTAGGAATTTTGCAGTACACATCAATATGCTGATGATACATAATTATATTACTCTTTCAAACCTGATGATGCTTATGTTGCCTGCATGCGTATCAATTCAGATCCTGAGTATTTATCTGGATATGTAAGAGCCCACAGCCTTGTATTAAATGAAAATAAGACTGAATCGCTTATTTTTAGATCAAGATCGTGTGAGGTTACTGACAGCCAGAATTTTAGAATCTGCATCAATAACACGGTATTACAAGCAAGCAACCAATGTAAAAATCTGGGACTATACGTTATATGGATAATACTCTTAAATCTGTTCCCCACGTTAAGCATCTCTTACAAAAAGCTTATGCTAAATGAAGGACTTTTAATCTTTACAAGAATGCTTTCTCTACTGAAGTTCTCTCACTACTATAGACAAAAAATTCAGAACTCATGCATTAAATTTTCGTACAGTTTGAAAAAATATGACCACTTCAGTGATGAATTTCGAGCCTCTGGCTGGTTCAACATGCATGATCGCTTTCTTGCTTAACTTACAGTATTAACAAAACCCAGCTACCACTTTACCTCTATACCAAACTTGTTAAGAGATCGGCACGGGTATCATGTAAAAAACCTATAAAACGTCAAAAAAAACCTATAAGATGTCAACTTGCAGACTAGGTAGTTTTTAGGGCGCAAACAGTAATTCCACGTTTGCTCACTAGGATCGTTGTGAACGTCCGTCTATGTAGGAATCACTCAACTAAACTACACGCATTATTGGTTGCATAGTTTTGTTAGGCTGAGTGGTCCGTGTTTGTAATCTTTAGCTCTGAGAAGAAAGTTGGTTGAATAGCAAGATCGCATCTCGATGTTTATGTGTATCAAATCAGTGATATTTGCTGTGTGAGAGAATCATTACTGAATATACCGAATATGACGGGTTATTTATATGTCGTGCTTTCTGAAGAGAGGTTATGTTCAAAGTTATAAATTACGAAAAACTGAGGAGAATTACGGGAAATCATCACCGCGCCCTCGTTGTGTGTAATTTCTGTTAGCATGTATATGGCTTGTAATTCTACAGTATACAGTGAATATACTTATTGCTTATCTTGCTCATTTTTGAAATTCAGAAAATTTCTATATGTAATTGCCAGAATGGATAAGAAAAAGTGGATGCGCAACTAATTTCTAGCTTTGAATCTCAATTAAGTGTATTTGAGACAAGAACCCAATGTAATTGTCATCAACACATACAACTTCCAGCTCCAGTAATGCCATCGCAGAAACAGATTTTACATCACATCAGAGCCAAAGATTGATATCAAGCCTCATGACATTTAGGTAACACGTACAACTAAGTGCTAAGTTAATATCTTCTAGGAAAACCTACGTAATGTCAAAAAAAAAACAGCATGATGTCAAAAAAAAATCGGCATAATGTCACTTTTCAAGATACGTGATACCCGTGCGGATCTTCGTAATACTGAAATTCGTTCTTGTAATCGATTAATATCGATCCAGAATATCGGGTTTGGGATGCAAAAGTATCGATACTTCTAAATATAGGATCGTATCGAGCATATATCACTCGAGGTACCGCAGCTATTTTGGGGCGTCATGGAAATAATTTTAAATTTTCGTTTGCATTTTTTCAAGTGTTGTGCAACGATTTTGAGAAACATTCCACGAATAGTTTTATAAAGCATAGTAGAGTATATTTCAACAGTTGGGGGAGCGTACTCCACTGGGACCAGGATATTAATGCACAATCTCACAACCATGTCGTACCCACACAAGTCACCGTGTTGTCATTAAATAGCATGGAGTTAAACCTTTTTCAGTCTATATGATATGTGAGTGGGACCAAGGGTTGACGGATCCCACACATGTGTCACTCGTTCGGGAGCTTTGAAATGATCAGCTGTTATTCAAATAATGTCTAATTATATAACCTAGAATGTGTACTCTTGAAAAAAGAAAAATATTGCATTTCTAGTTCTTTTACAGGTATTTCTTAATCGCTGTAAATGAAGTGTGGATGTTTGGTCAGTTACTGAACAACGAAAAATATTCATCTTCATGGATGTATGGATATCAAAAAACCTTAATGGTTTTGTGGGAATATCAATCTAAAGTGCATAATGGTTCTGATGAACGGCAAGTAAATGAATGAATGTTTTGAAACGAGCAATATCTATGAAATTTTTGGTAGAGTCTGTCATCCAGTAGGTATTTAATGGCTATCTTCAAGAGGTTTATAGGAAAGGAACACACGATGGGTGATGTTGAATCAGTAAAATCGCATATAAATTGAAGAAAATAATATAAACGTGAATAAACAATCTACAATATTGACTAAAAACATGAAAATCGAATACTTTTTCAAATGTTGACTAAATTATATGTAATTCCTTAATATACAATAAGCTGGTGATGTTTCAATGACAAGCTGTTATCTCATACTTTGACAGTATGTTGTTTTCAATATTTCATAGCTATTGGTTGCTAAAATTTGTTGATTGGAACTTGAGGCTCATTCGCTGTATTTGACGGACTGTTACCCTATAGGTGGAGAATAACGGACTGTTAATTTGGCAACCTTGGTGAAATCCACCCCTAATCTATCATTTTCATACCAGTATAATTGACAAACGCACTCAGGATGGAGTTGTCGTTGGAAAATTATAAATTTTCTTGCAAAAACTTGCAAACGAAGGTACACTGCCGGAAGTATTCTTAGGTAATAGGCCTATATTCTTCGAAGGTGGTTTATATTTCTAGATTTTTATGATAGTTAACTTTTTATTGTATGTGTGTATCCACACCATTAGGTATCTCAAATATACTGAATTGGATAATAAGGCATGCTTGGATCCATTTTGATTACAACTGATACAGTACGACTGTTGATCTATGATGTGTCGTTTTCTTTTCCAATTGGGAAGCCAAACCAACTTTAGTAGCTGTTTCATAAATATTTTAGTTTGTACATGAAAACAACAGTCAATAACTTTTATGATCATCTCACAAATTCTAAAGAAGCGTTGGAAAAACTATTTGATGGAACAACCTTGTCTGGCAACTACTGGTTATTAAGGGTTACAAGAAAATATAGTATACTTAAATCAAAAGCTCACTTTATCAGTAACTCATAAAGTGCATTCTTGAATCTCGCAATTGACATTTATCACTCGAAAAAATCTCCAGAAGCTAAGCCCATGTGACAATGAATGACGCGTTCAAGAAGAAGCATGAGTTGCTTGGAAATAGTTACCCTGCGTTATTGACCACATTTTCTAAACAGCCGTCTTGAAATCAAATACCCTAAGGAAAGTAACAGTCCAACTAACAATTATCACTCCTATTAGAGTTGCAAGAATGATTATACAGTATTCCTTAAACAGCATTGTATACTGTTAGAACATTGGCACAACCCTCTTAGAACAGCTATGCAAGCGGAATGGGCACACCTAATAGGACACTTCAGTCATTTAAGAGGTTGTATAAGGGCTGCAGGTAACAGTTATAAAGCAAGATTCAGTTTTGTCAACTATACAACTGTTCTGTAACGTGATTCTGCTTTATTGCAACCAAACTATGTCTTATGTATTGTATAGACGAAGTGAAGAATATATAACTAACACATTACAGTCATCTTGTTTACTTACATATCGGCCATTGTGAATTTCATACACAGGAATATGATAAGCTTCTACACTTTGATATAGGGCTATTGAATTACTTGCGCAGCAAATTTTCTTGTGATTATCATGCAAATCAGTTACCCAGTTTCTACGGCTTCGTATTTGATTCATATTTTGACAATGATCAAAAGTATGTCTAGATTTTTAAGATGGAAAACTGAACTTATCTGCGTTAAATCTTCCACAAATCCTATATTTGGACATAATTAGACTAATGTTTATGACTTTATATCTGTAATTTCGATTTGAAACATAATTATTTAATATTAGTGGAATAAATGTTTGCCCAATATGGCGGGTGGTTGTGTACAATCATGGGATCGTTTATGTTGTCTTTAGGTTATTAGAATATTTTGGTGTTGCCTGCAGGTGTTATACAACAATTTGACAAATGTCAGAAATGAAATACCGACAGAGTCGAATGATTTACCCAGAATTTGTACCAAATCTATATCTTCTGTTTGAACAGTTGATAAAACCTTTTGAACCAATATGCATGCATTGTTTGTCTTAAAACATTGGTTATGGCATTTTAACAAAAATGTGACAGCAGAAAGTTAGGTTATGGTGAAGTTGTTTACCAAAATATTTAGCATATGTACCGCCTTTAATAGTTACTAAACAACAGTTGTATAAGTGCTTCCGCTGGGAGCAATTTGTTGGCTAAGGTAGTAAATTGCACAGCAAAACAACAAGGCTGGGGTTTGTTTTATAAACGTTGCCATGGATGCCACAACACAACCATTTTGACTAACTTGCAAATATGCCGTATAAAATAGTTGTATAAACGTTTATGCAACAGTCAAAAATTTTCCCTATAAGGTGTTGTATAACTATGCTGTAAGGATATTTTAAACACCTCATTTTAGAGCAAATATGTTGCAGAAAGCAAATTTGCATTCCACACAACATTAAGCCAGCATTTTGGTGTTCAAGGAACAACAATAGAGAGCTTTTATGGCCGAACGGTTCTTTTACCAAAAGCTTATACCACTACTTTGCTAGTTGGGAGCATAGTGACAAACCATGACAAGAATCACAAATATAAAATTTCAATGTAAGTATGTCGCATGCAAAATTCGAGAGCACCCCTGCACTGGCCTATATGTCCCTAAGGACTCTGTAGTGAGCAAAGCCGCGCACCGTGTTCCAATAATGCCGAACTGGAACGTTCAATGAATTTAGTTTAATATTAATTTTAGCTAAGTTTTGTTGGAACGAAACGAACATGGTTTCGGCAGAGAAGCGACTATAGTCGTATCTAAGGCAAAGTTAAAACTATTTCCAAACGTTGCATCTAAACCTCCTGTCTAAATAGCAACAACCGGTCATGTACGTATATTCTTGCCTGTATTTGTACTTAATTGTACTCACTTATATGTTCAATCTACAGTGTAGAAAAGCATAAAATAGAAATTGCAGTAACATCAATGTCATATTCGGCCAGAACAAGATGGAAGCTACTTTTTTGTGAGAATATTCGCACCAGCGTAAGAAAAATCAGTAGAAAACCTCAACATCTGAGTCAAAGGGTTCATCTGAGATATATGATTCTTTCTTTATTACTTGAGATGCTGTATTTCCTTGAGTCCAAATACTTAGTCATCTGAGGCCTCCTTATTACCTTTGGTTATAGTTCAAGTGGTTTTCAAGAAAAATTGCAGACTGCAGAATTCTGCGTAAGGATCTGCTGGTTTTCCTAGAAACTTCTCTTATCGATAGACCGGCTTCACGCCCAATTCGACCCCTCTTAAAGTCACTTAGCTGGGAGACCCGGCAAATTCTATGCACTCTAGGCATTTTGAGCAATCACAAAAAGTCTTCTCAATAAGCTTCACGAAATTTAACATTTAACTAACACCGTAAATGTACGGAAACTGAATGCTTATTTATCACTCAACAATACACGCAGCCACCACAAAAACTTGCGAGTTAACAAGGAGATCTCTTTTTCTTAAAAAAGATACTAGACGACTACACATCCTTTCACTGTCAGGTATCAACACAAGTAGAAAAGGTAGCTGAATTCTTTAAATTCCAGCGATTCTATGTAGAACCGACCCTATAATATAAAACAATAGCAAAACATTTTATTTTGACAAAATTCTGTTTTAAGGTAGGTCTTTGTCTGACATTACATGAGTGATCGCCTTCATGGAACAGCAGTTAATTTCTGTTTTTGTGGTGCCTTTATCACAGTTGATCATAACGTCAAACGCTAAACAGGATATAATAATAATAGTAATAATAATAATAATAATAATAAAATGCCTTTTATTTTCCTGGCGAGGATTCAGCTAGCAGCTGTTCTCACTCTCTAACCAGGGCACCAGTTGCTTACAAGCACCTTTACAATAAAATTTAATAATTTATAAGAGTTTAAGAAGAAACCAACAAGAGTCTGTTTAGTTATATAGATAGGCCAGGCCGTCATTAAATATGAGCTCCTTGATTTGTCCTTTAAATCTACTAAGTGGTAGCTGCCTGACTGAAAGCGGTATTTTATTATACAATGACTCCTATATAAGAAAATGGTATTTTAAAGTTAGTTGTATTGTGGGCAGGAATATCTAGTGTATGATCGACAAGTCTGAGATTGGCATTATGAAATTGATTACGCATTGATAACTTATCTTTTACGTAGGCGGGGCGGGCATTTATTACAAAGTACGGACTGCACCAAACAGCACAGATCCACCTTTTTCTCATAGTTATCCATGGAATACGGTTCAAATATATTGATATACTTTCTCGTCGGGGACATCTACTGCATAACGGACACATGCATTTTGAATCTTTTGCAACCCGTAGGATTCATTTTGTATCAGGAATCAGCATATTCTACTTTGTTTAACGAACTCGTTAACCTAACTTTGGCGGATTCAGAAAGTACGTGTGTAAAACTATATATGTTTTTCAAGGCACTATATAAGTTTTGTACTATTTTTGTGACATGGTCATGGTCTGTTAACGATGAGTCAAAAAGCACACCTAAATTTTTTATCTGTAGTTTATGATGGAGTTGCTCAACTCCGATAGATGAATTAACAACTTTACCGTCAAAATTGCTTAGCTTGGATTTGAAGGTAACGACGGTGGATTTTTTTGGGTTCATAAGTAATCCATGGCTAGATAAATATTGATTTGTAGCCTGTAGGTCTCTTGACAGTTTGGTATTGGCTTGTAAAAAATCATTAGGATTATACGAAAGGTAGATCTGGGTGTCATCTGCATAGGAGTGAACTTTACAATAAGAAGTAGACTCGTTGAAATCTGATACAAGGAGATTAATTAAAATTGGCCCCAGGATCGAACCCTGCGGAACACCTTGCATAACATTGCATTTCGAAGATATTTTTGCTCCAAGTTTCATAATTTGTAATCTACCAGACAGACAAATAGCGAACCAAAAATACAGTTTTGCAAAAACTATGATCTATGCAGTCAAAAGCCTTAGACAGGTCCAACATCACGCATGTTGTAACGTTACCATCATCTGTGGCTCTTAAGTAGTCGTCACTGACATCAATCAGTGCAGTTACAGTACTACGTCCAGGTTTGAAGCCTGATTGTGTGGACGGTATCAAGTTATATTTCTTTATATGTTCCAGCGGATTATCAGCCTTTGGCAGAGGTATCACAGTTGCTAATTTCCACATTTCCAATATAACATACTTAGTCTCAGTCCATCATGACCTGCACAATTTGATTTTATTTTCATAAACTCGTCAAATATGATTTGCTGAGATATTAAAATGAAGTTAAAATCGTCATCAACAGAACGATGCTTGTGATTTTCGTAGTACACTAGTAGTAATTCATCTATAGTGCTATTTGGAATAGAATTAATAAAGAAATTACTGACAGAGTCAGGTTCAAGAGGGCACTCGTTAAACTTATTTTTATTACCATGTATTCCTAACTGCTTGATATAGTTGATGCTCAACGTAAGCCTTCTTCTCTCTACGAATGGACGTAGTTACTAAATTTCGTAATTGTTTCTAATAAATCAATTTTTGTTCAATCACTTCTTTGCTAGAACTTTTCATTTTCAAGTTTCTATAACTTAAATAGGCTTTATCTCTTAGTTTCATCATGAGATGTATGTTCGGTGTTATCCAAGGGAGAGACCTTTTGGATACCTTCTTTTATTTCAGAGGAGCACATGCATCTAGAACAAATATAATTAGTTTCTTGAAATACTGAACTTTAGAATTAATATAAGGATGATGCATGCATCACACCTAACCAGTAGAGAGAAGAGGCCTCAGTAATGAAAAGGTTCATATCCATATTCTTTAAATTTATTGTCTATATAAACATTGCTGGCGACAAGTAGTGATTCAACGCAAAAATATACAAGGTGATGGTCAGATATCGAAGGGAAGTTAACAGTGCCAGTTTTAGTGACTGGTACATTTTGACTAACAAAAGCCACGTCACTAAGTGTAGATGTGAAATTGCTGGTTCTGGTTAGTTCTTCAACAATCTAAGCTAGTCCATAGTCCATGTTTGTTTTCCATCCCTCTGATCATAACCAACCGTAATCAATGTTGTTTCACGCATTTTAGCAATCATACACAAACTTGGCCCGTGCATTTGACCAGACCCACCTACGGACATATATTTCGAATCGCTGGATCCGAATTTGAGGTCCCTATGACCCGTACACCCTCAAAACTTCGAGTAAGTTGCGAAAAACTGCCAGTTGGAATTGAGAGAAAATTCAAATTCAGCGCCTTGAAATACACGTTGGTAGGTACGTCTCGATTGTACGGAGCGTTGGTCTCACTGGTAAATAAAAAACAACGTAGCGGTGGCTTATGACGTATGTTCTTATATAATGTTATTTGTCCTCAAGAATATGAACGACCGTGTATTCCATTCTCAGTGTCCTTTTTAGATTATAACCCATAGACCCCGTTTTATTTTCAATTGCAAGTAAGCAGCATGTTGTTCGTTAACCAGAAATTAACGGTAGTTAACTCCAATCAGAGAAACACATACGAGATAACCATAACGATTTGGTCAAATCGCAGTATCTAACCTAATATGCTTGGCAGTGTCATGAGTTGTCACAGATAACACAGGACGCAAATCCCGACCATCGCTAAGCCGATAAAGCGCGATTCATCCTAAGTTGTAGTAATAAAAGCACTGTTAACCAGAACTTGAAAAACAAATTGGCAGGCCGCGGGGCAATCGGAAAGCTAACATGCTAACAGTAATAATAATAATAATAATAATAAATGCCTTTATTTCCAAACAGTTTTCAAAAAAAAAAAAAAATCAGAAAGAGAAACATGAGTATTAACCAAAAAAAAAGGAAAATATAAAAAAAAAAAATAAATAAAACAAATGTCGACTGTCTGAAAACCACAAGGGGGAGTTCACTATCTAGTGCTCTTCCACTCATCCCTTGGAATTGTAAGAAACATTATGCCAGTAAATACATCCATCAACCATATAAAAACATCAATATGAACAGCATGTAAGTTTTTAAAAAAAAAATAAGATAGAAAAGTGAGACATGTGGTAATAGATTTAAAAAAAAAAAAGAAAGTCTAGAATAATATATATATACATATACACATATATACATATACATATATACCCATACATACCGCATAAACAAACGCCAATATGAGCGACAATTAAGTTTGAAAAAAAGAGCAAAGAGAAAACGTGGTGGTAAATGTAAAAGTCTAGAATGATATACAAATACATATACGTACATTTATGCATCATATGAAAAAAAAAAATATAAATAAAATAATGGAATGCAAACAAAATAAAATTGAAATTCCGCAGTAAGAATAATTCTACTTTATACATTCAAGGTAAGAATCACGCAAAACCGCTTTGAACTTGTGAATTTCATATGATTTGAGGTACTGGGGGATAGGATTGTATAGCTTATATATATTATACGTAAATGATCTTTCATAAAATTTAGTTCTGTGGAATGGAGCGGTAATGTTTTGTTTCGAACGAATATTTACGGAATGGATGTCTTTTCTGAATGTTATTTTCTCGTAGAGGTAATGCGGCTGCCTGAGAGTTAAAATTTTATGATAAAAGCATATTGTGAATATCTCAAAACGAGCCTTCATATTTAGCCACCGGAGTTCTTTCAGCTTATGACTAACTCTTTCAAATTTTCTTATGCCATATATAAAACGTATGCATGAGTTCTGTGTTCTCTGTATTCGCATGAATGTATCACAATCTAAACATGCAGAATAAATTGGAACACAGTACGAAAACTGTGATAAAACCAAGGTTTCGCAAAGGATTCTTTTGATGTGTAAATTGGGAAAATTTCGGTGAGGATATAATAATTTTAGAGCCAGATAAGATTTTTTGATACAGTTTGATATGTGCTCACGAAACCTCAGATTATAATCCATTGTTAAGCCTAAGTTTTTAACTTTATCACAGTATTTTAATCTAATATTATTTATGGTTATATTTAAATTCTCAATCACATAAGAACGGTCTTTACCAAAGATCACAGCAGCTGATTTATTTGGATTTAATATTAATGAATGCTCTTGCAATCTTTTAGAGAGGTTAGTCAAGTCACTGTTTATTTTCAACTCGGCAGCTGGCCAATCTGAACTAGGAAAAGAATAGTACAGCTGGGTATCATCCGTATAAATGTGTGACTTACAGAATTCCAAACATTTAATGATCTGACTGGTATATATAGTGAAGAGCAGTGGTCCAAGTATAGATCCTTGCGGTACACCTGTGGTAGTGGGCTTTGAACTAGATATTTCATTCTTCAGTTGTACACACTGTGATCTGCCACTTAAGTATGAATTAAAAAGTTTTACGCTGTCAGTAGACAATCCACATGACTTTAAGATAGACAGCAAAACATCATGGTTAATTGTGTCAAATGCCTTGCTGAAATCTAATAGTATTAAAGCGGTAGACTCACCCAGATCATTCGACTGAATGATATCATCAGTTATTTTAGCAAGTGCAGTGGTGCAACAGTATCCTGGACGAAAACCTGACTGTGTTTTAGGAAGGATACTTTGACTTTCAATATGTGTTCTTAATTGTATTTCAATAATTTTTTCAACCAATTTCGAGAGACCAGCTAGAATATTTATTGGACGAAGATCTGATAGCTGTTCAGCTTCCTTACATTTTGGAATTGGCACTATTAAGGCCACTTTCCAGCACTTTGGATATTTTCCCTCCAGAAAAATTGTATTAATAAGATGTACTATATATGGTAAAATATACGGGACACACAATTTGATGAGATGTATGCTAATGCCATCATTTCCTGGTCTGGTGTTTTTTATCCTACTTAATGCGTCAAATACATCTTGCTCAGATACCAATTTGAAATTGAACTCTGAATTACATATTTTGTTTTGATCATAATATATAGCAATATGATTACCAGACGCCACACGAGGTATGCTGTCAATAAAAAAGTTATTTATATGTTCCACATCTTGCAAATCAATAGGAATATTTGACTTCTGTGACTTAATACTAAGCGAATTAAGTTCTCGCCACAAAGTAGTTACTCAAAACGTGGGTGCGGTGGTGATTTCCCGTAATTCTTCTCAAAGTTTTTGAAAACACAAAAAAACGTAAAAAGTAATTTATAACTTTCAACATATCCTGTCTTCAGAATGGATAACATATAAATAACCTATCTGGCACAGCTAATAGATATACTTCATTGGCAGCATATTGTAATGATTTTCTCACAGAGCAAACATCACTGATTTTATACACATGCAGACCAATATACATAATGATCCAGATGAAATCCTGCTATTCAACCAAATTTCTCCTCAGAGATGAAAACTACAGACTATTCGGCGTATGCAACCAACAATGCGTATAGTTAAGTCATTCCTCCATAGATTGATGCTCCTAACGATCCTAGTGAGCAAACGTGGAATAACTGTTTGCAACCTGAAAACTACCTAGTCTGCAAGATGACATTTTATAGGCTTTTGTTGACGTTTTATTGGTTGTTCACATCATACCCGTGCGGACCCAAATATTAGCCTTATTCCTTCTACTATCAGCAGACCATCAAGAAGGACAAGAAAACTCAGTCATCAGAAATGCAAAGATGTTTGAATTGTTGCAAAATGTTGTTATCTACGATCTAGTATTCATGTTGACCTTCAAATTGTTTTCCACCGCATACCTGCAGTGATTCCCACATGCACCTAGTTTAAAATAATTAATTAGTTAGCGCGACAGGATGTACTGGGAATTTGTTACAATGCTACCGTTTCAGCTTTACAGCGATCTAGTTTCCCTAAATAGCTTTTCGTTAACTATTTTAAAATATAAATTACATTTGCTTGTCTATTCTAGTGGAGTATGCATGACAAGAGTCACGCAATGCGGATACCGAACGTTGGCTCCTGTAGAGTGACGAACAGTCTTCGAACACACAAAAGTTGTTGCCTAAAAATTACAAACGACAGTAGTGACGTAAAATGGAGCATCAAAAATGGAATGGAAATATCAAATTCTAACGAATGGTGGTTGTACCACCCGTCCTCAGTCAAAAATATGGTGAAGGTGCAACAATCGTCCAAACTCGGCGAAGGAATAGCGAAAGCGAAAAAAGTGGCGTCAAGTAGGTTTTCATCACTTCATAAAGGACAAGTCAGACCCCACCAAAATAAAACAGTGCCATAGGCCTTACGCCCTGGATAGAGGACAGTTACCATGCTGTTCCAGAGACCAAGCCTAGACCACGCTGATGAGTTGCTAAAAAGCACGAGCAAGCTCCCTATGGTTAACTGTCCATGATCGGACGGAAGAAAGCAGCATGTTCAAGTCGGACCCCCTGAGACAACATTTAGTTATAAAAATGTATGACAGAGAAATTAACCAGATCAAGGTTGCCCAACAGGTCCATCTGACAACGTCGTCTCTTCCCAATACCACAGAGCACCAGTCATCACGTGGGGTCAACTGAGGTCCGTCAAGGTGTAGCACAGGAAAATTGGCAATGCTTTTTGCAGTTAAACGATGGCTGGGGGTACTGTCACTATTGGCAGTGTCACTGTGGTGTCACTTGTCTTTTATTGACAGCGTCGTCCGTCATTTTATTAAGTTCGCCATTACCTATGTTGTTTTTGCTTGAAAATTTCAAAAAAATATGGATGAATTGGACGAGGAACAGGTATAATTTTATAAAATTGAGCGAACATGACGTGATATATTGTACTGCACTACCTTTTGCATGTTCGCCTAATATACTTACTTTAAAAGCTAAGCTTTGAAGTTTAACCCCCCCCGCCCCCCACTTGCATTAAGTGGGCTTCCCCTGCTTCCAAGTGTCCTGATTAGAAGATATTTCCACATTTATATCTGTGAGTCACATGTTCAACTTCGTTTTTCAGAAGAACATGAACAACCGTTTAGAAAGCACAGTTATTCAAAACTTGCAGGTAGACGAATGATTATAGCCCCATAAACAGAAATATTTGTTGGGTCAGATTATTTAGTTAGTTTGAAACAATAATATGGTAAGGTGAATTTGAAACCTAGCTAAAAATTCTAAATCTGTTAGACATCTGTTTCATTTTTTTATTGTTAGTTGATACTGTATCACGAGATGCGCGAAGTTTAAATTTTGTACATAACACATTTGAAGCTGTAAAAGTCTTTGCTTTATGTTTACCATGCAACTATCTAAATACATATCAAATACCGTCTTATCTATATATCTGTAATTTTATAGATGAACATCTGAAAAATTGAACTAATTTTTGTGCTGATTTTGTAAGTAAAGTCACTTGACACGCTCGTGAAAGAGATCTCATCACATATAAGCTGAGATTGATTAAAATGAACATGCAATAAGCTGAGTGAACTGAAGTGAGGTGAGCTTGATCATCTGTACTTTCTTAGAGCAATGCTTTTTCCAAAAAAAGTCTCAGAAGCTCTTTTGTATATTTGTCTTTAGGAATGTGGCAATCAACCTTACATTATGTGATGATAATTGTTATGTACACGTATATTATAGGAAACACCATTCTGGGCTATCTGAGAAGCATGATAATTAAAGTACTGTGGATCATATCTATTATTATTAATTATTTTTTATTATAATGTATATATATCACATCTGAAAATAGCAATAATCAGTTAAATTGTTTTATTTTTATTTACCACAGTGTAAAAATCCAATTTTATATTGTTCGATTTGTTTTTCTTAATCGCAAAGCTGCTTTTAAGAAAAACAAATTAAATATCAGCTTTGACATTCACTGCAAATGTTATTCATGTTGCACGGCGAACTGTGCGGAGTAGACGTTCTTTCATTGTATGTGTTGTGCTAGTCATACGAGGACACTCATGACGAATGGCCACCGGCCGATAAAGCTAGCAGACTCAAGTACGTGTCGCGAAAGCACTTCTGAAGTATCCATTATGTTGAAATATTTCTATTAGGTGCGTGGAGATGCTGGGATTGGGAGTACATTAAGAACAAACATCAGAAGATTGCGATACACCCTCCCCCGCCCCCAGTGCAACCCCACGCCTACCAGCTTTTTAGCACTGAAAAATATTTAAAAAATGGAGGATCTTCTGAAATGTAGTGTAGAATGAAGTCACCCATAAACGAATTTAGGTATTTTACGATGAAGGTAACAGCTCAGGTTTACACATTTATTGCAGAAACGAAGATTGGGCGTTTTTGAGTTCCGTCATAGTTGGCATTTTTATCCTCTATCACTGGACAGAGCTGTCCTTGGCATTATTAACTTTGTGTGAACATTTCGTCCAAGCCCTAGCTGCTTTCCAAGTTATAGACGGGCCAAGAATTAACGTACAGACAGAAAAACCGACGAAAATGAGTGACATGTTTTTTCGTGACATGCCAGCTCAGCGCTTAGCTAGGCAACATCATAACATTAATTTGTATGTGTCACTATGTCTAACAATCTCCGATAGTCAGATGTTTCGTGTTGTACATTGCATTGTCACACTAGATGTCCGCCCTATCGGATTTAAAATGAAGTCACTTTACTTGTTTTTCGTACAACAACGTAGTTCACACCAAGGCGTCCAAAGTATATAGTTATCAATTTAGCGAGTCGAACTGAGCCTTGTAATTTCTACGGCCCGTTCTTCTGTAACGTGTCTGAAGTAATGAATCTCATCGATCTTTATGGTGCTTCAGCACATCCATTTACCGCTATTTTGAGAATAAACGTTTAATATCGAACACTTAATTGCTAGCCGATAATATGAATTAGACTGCCTTTTCTGTGGAAACGCTTTTGTTTTGCGTGATCTTTTTGACCATGGTTAAATCAATGAGTTCCACCTGTTGCAGCTTTTTATAGTGCTATTGAAAGTTTTATGACACACCACGTAAGTTCAAAACCATTTAAGCTACAGCTAGATTTGCGGTGATCCGTCAAACCGTTGGTTGACCACCACAAATAGAAAAAACTTTATAAACCAACATTCGTAGAAGTGTCTGCTCAACGAGTAGTGAGTAATTTTTTAATTCTGTTTTTCTAATTTGGGGCTTTAAAGGTATAAATGACTATCGCCAACTATTACGTGAAAAACCTAAGAAACCTTAAAAGAAAAGACAAAGGGTCAACTTACTTCGGAGATAGTTCCTAGTGTGTAAATAGTACGTTGTTACTGAATATGCTGCCCATGAAATATATCTATTAGCTGTGCCAGACGGGTTATATGTGATGTCCTTTCTGAAGAGAGATTATGTTGAAAGTTATACATTACGATTTTCCCCGTTTGTTGCATCTTCAAAGACTTTGAGAAGCTTTACTGAAAATCTGCACCACATGCGTGTGGTGTATAATTAAGCCACATCACAGAAGAATTAGGGATGACGCGGAATCTGTAGGGATTTCAAGAGTGCAAGAGCCATGACATCTCTATATTATGCATATATTTATAACAAGTTGAACTTTGCTTCTGTTATATGGAACCCTCTGTATATTACATACATAAATCGAATTGAGTGTACAAAATAGATTCCTGAAGAGATTAAGTTTTAAAATCGGCAATCCGGTACGTGACGGAAATTATGATGATATTGTACAACATTTCAATATCATGACCTTCAAAAGTAGAAGAATGATGTCCGACGTGTGTCTTATATACAAAATATTCAACAATTTTGACTGTCCCTATATGCTTTCAAAAATAAATATTAAGTGCCAGATAGAAGCTACCGCCATTCCAAGTTTTTCAGGATTCCCTTCTGTAGAACGAATTTAGGAGCCAACTCACCTGTAATTATTGCTCAGAGAGTGTTTAACGATACCTCTACAAATTTGGACATTTTTGTGGTTAATTTTAACAAGTTTAAAGCAACGGTAAGGAGGCAGCTTACATAGGATAGTATCATACTATCGAATTGTTTGTTTGCTGTGATAGTGTTGTCAACCATTAATACTTGTATATACTTTTATACAGTATTTTATATGTTTTGTAACCAAAGCTGTCTAGTAACGTGCTCTGTATTTGTGTTTTTTGATGACTAGTGCGATTCATGGAATAGTGTAACAGATACGTGCTAATTTTTAAAAAAATTAAATTCTAAATTTATATCGTTTTATAGTAGTTGCTATATCATAGTATTGTTTATTCTCATATAGTAGGCTTGTGTTACAGATTTTCATATCTTCTGGATTTTGTAATCTATGTATCTTTTTATTTTATGACTATAGAAAGCAGAGGAATTCACATTCTGTTGCACCCCAAACAAGAGTAAATAAATGAATAAATAAATAAACAAACAAACAAACAAACAAACAAACAAACAAACAAACAAACAAATAAATAAATAAATAAATAAATAAATAAATAAATAAATAAATAAATAAATAAATAAATAAATAAATAAATAAATAAATGAATGAATGAATGAATGAATGAATGAATGAATGAATGAATGAATAAATAAATAAATAAATAAATAAATAAATAAATAAAAAATAAATAAATTAATAAATAAATAAATAAATAAATTTTCGCACTGTCTCACATCTAAGCGCTGATTTGTATTTTCTACTTGACACCGTAAAATAAATTTCTATAAAATTTAAATGTTGGGGATTAAAAATTAATATGAAATGCAATAACTTTTCTCGTAACATGAATGTTGGTGTATGTACCATATTTTCTCGCCTGTTAGATTTAATATACTTCACCAACCAGATATTTCCTGTTTTTATCGCTCTTTTTTATGAAATTCAGCATATTTGCGTTTGCAATTTCCAGGTCAAGTAAGTGTATTTGAGACAAGAAACCAATGAAACTATCACCAACACAGTTTATTAACACACAATTTCTCGTCATGCACCTGAGCACAGCCATTTCTTTCCAGCTATAGTTTACAACTTACAGCTTAGACCCCAAAGCAGACATCGGAGACAAACATTGTTAGCTGAAGCATCGTGACCTTTACAACAGCAATCGAATATTAGTCATTTAGGAAAGTGTCCATACGACAGATATGTCAAAACGCACCGTTTCCACATGGCTCGGACAGAATTTCCGCAGTGTAAGTATCAAGATCTCTTGGAGCTGCTTCTTTTACAGAAAAAAAATGCCTTGTACAGTTGATTAATGGTAAGAGGTGAGTTTGGAGCAAAGAGCGGGGGGATGCTTTCTATCTGCGAACCGTGCGATTTCCCTCAGTACATTGTATCCCCAAGAAATTGTCAACGCATCATTGATTCTCAAGGCGCCAATTTTCAGGGTGGTTTTTACAGCACGGACAGCATTGCCCGACTGAGGATCGATCCGTTGGATCTCGATATCATCAATTATTTGACAACCATACTACCAATTACCGTTTTACCAAATGGCGCAAATAGATAATGCGTGGTTCTCCATTTAGGTGATACATTACATACTAATAAAAACTTACCGTGCATGGTTTTTCATGAAAAAAAAAACAGACCCAAAAGGTATCAGACGAAAGTGTTTTATTGGGTGACATACTTTTTCCAAATTATTCACCGCTCATAGTACACTTTAGTAGCCCAAGAGTAGAATTGATAAATTTGAGGGACTCGTAAAAGCAAGCGTGAAATTTGTAAACTTGAGAAGTGCCTTTTTGCTTCATACACCCATTAAAACATCATTAGCCTATTTTCAAGGTTGTAGATCTATTGAAATGAACATGTTTCTTTCCAGCTGTTAGATGGGTCTACTGTATTGGTGGCGCGAGATATATTCTTGCACTGCACAGAACGGCGAGCAGTTATGGGGCGGTGACGTAGGGCTTTTCCGTCATTTTTTATCGTTTGGAATGATAATAACGATCCACCTGGCAAAGCATTGGAAGGTCAGATCTCTCGCGTACCTCCACGCTGGACAAAACTTTAAAAAAGTTGGTACTTCTCGCAATACTTCTGGCATATTAAGCTTGGGCCTTAAGCCACATTTTTAAAAGAAATACATAACTAAGGTTTTTGACTCCACGGTGATTTAAACTTTTTCTATTTCAGCTGATAGATTTTGATGTAGCTTGAAGAAATATGTCGAAGTTGTCTTTAGAGAGTCGATTATTCTCAAGCTTAATGATGTTGCGTTTGAGGATATTTACCAGTTTTTCTGGTACGCTAATGCATTTAACATACAAATCATAAGTTATGTTTTAACGTAAAATGTACATGTAATAGCACAAAACATCGTGTATATGGTTTTATCTGAGTTTACATCTGACGTTGCCAAATTTTTGCATTTTACTGATTCCCTCAGACCAAAACACATTATCAGTGCTCCAATTGAGCCTATACTGTGCCGGATTTATCCAATTTCCAGTAGATATTGGAAGAACTACTTAATCTACTACTGAAAACGTCATTCAGCTCATAGAACTTTTCTTCAATTAAATTGCTAATACATTTTCCACTGGTTAGGCGCTGTTCAGGATTCAAACTAATTGCCAGAAAGTGTTGGAAGAACTAATAAGTAAAGTCATTTACCACAGAGATCTTTCCTCTATTTAAATCGCCCAAATAGCGCATTTTCCCTATTTGGGCCTGTACTGTTCAGGTTTTATTAGCTTTCGCTAAATATTGTGAAACCTACTGATGGAAAAAGTCGTTTGCTTTGATGATTTTTGTTGTGTTTCTGTAATCGACAATTATTTTTTTGCAGATTTTCTCTGTTATTTGAAAAACAAATATCTACTCATTGATAAGGTATTTATGCATTCTCTTTGAACTTTGTATCTTTTTTGCAAAAAAAATCAGTGTTGGCAACGTCGCCCTCATATAAGCAATGACAGTTGACGTTATTTTATATTGAAAATGCCACAATTTCTATACAGTTTTATACAAATGTTCATAAATTATCATTTCCTAATAAATTATATTATTTATGTATTCTCAAAATAACCGATAAAGTGTATAATATAAAACGTTTCTGTAGAATAGACAGTACAAGGTTCTTATGTTACAGCAAGTATTGATTGTTATGATTATACGAGAAGTTAGCAACTTTTTCAGCTTTGGTTATGGAATTAGCGGATTGTTAGGAAAATATCAAAAATGTCAAAATAGGTTTTTCAGTATAAGAGAGCCGACTCCAAATATCACTAAAGCCATTGTACTCTGGAATCATCTCAGCTTTTGCATATAGTAAAACAGTTAAAAGTTTCTCAACGATTTGTTTGTCTCGTTCCACTTTGAAGTTCACCCAACAACCTACCAAAAAAGTAGCAGTCTTTTCCCTATCCGGTTACGTTACCAGGGCTGGGATAATAGCCATAGTACAATGTCATGCTAAAATGGATAGTGATAACACAGCCGCCTCAAAAATGCATAAGGAATTTGCAATAACCGTGCACGGCGGCACGGTGACATATACAAGTCGCTTCCTGGAATTGTGGCATCCACAGGCAGCGCAGATACCGAAAATGTGTATTAAAAGTTACAGCCTAATATAAGCTTCGGTTAGCTAAAGGGCTTGGGGCAGTAGGGTATCTAAGTAACATTTGAATAAACGATATTTACACCTTGAAGCACCCGTGGCGTAGGCAACTATGTTCGAAATGAAGAAATGTAAAATGCCACTTACATACCAAGATGGGCGCCAAACAGAATTTAGTCGATGGTGAAAACAATGGATGTTCCTATGATACAGAGAAGAAAAATACTTCTGGATTTAGTTCAGATGATAGTGTGAACGACAAACGCTATCCACCAACTGATAGCAGTTCTGACAGCATAAAACTGACTTCCCCAAATAATTGAATGCGGCTTAGGTACCTTATTGCCCCAAGCCCTCAGATCTGCAGATCACTTTGCAGTACAACATCGACAACGACTATGAGAATATTTACTGCTGTTATGGCGTTTTATTCAAATCTTAGTGAATGGCGTGTACAAGGTATTTCTTAATTAGGAGTTAGATGGTTTTTAGTGCTCTTATTTTCCTGCTTTGTTATGATTTTCGTTATTCTTTGTTTGTGCAGTAGTCAGGCGGTCCTTCGTTCTCCATTCACGGTGACCTAAGGACCTATTGCCGTAATTCTCAAAGTTGGAAAAGTTTTACTAAAATAATTTCAAGCTATAAACGCATATTGGTTGAAACGTAATAAAAATGTGAGCTTTTGATCACAGATAGAAATAATTGCTAGAAATAGGCAGTGTTCTCAATTGATAAAACTAGCTTTACTTTGTTATAATATATGCAATATGGCAAGGTAGCTTTTTGTCCTGGTTTTGCAGGTTTTGTGATCACTTGTCGTTTTGTGATCCTATGGTTCTGAGCATATTCCTTCTTCAATCTGCTTGAAGCAATCATAGCTCAAATAATACCAATTCTAAAAAGAGAGAGACCTAAATATAAGACGCAACGGAACATCAATGGCACACACTGCTAGGAGAAATTTCCTGGTACACAGAGAAAGGGACAGGTTCAGGAATATATACAGGTGTGATCCTGGGCATTGTATACCACTTGGAAGACACTGCATTTCAGGCAGAAGAGTATGCAATCTTTCACTGCTCAAGAGTAAATAAAGAGCGAGCTTACAAAAATCAAAGGATCGCCATATACACTGAAAATCACGCTGTTGGAACACAACAAAGTAATTTTGATGTGGGTACCAGAGCATTCAGGTATCGCAAGAAATGATAGGGCGGATGAGCTCGCAAGGCCCAGAACCTGCCTTGGGGTTGCCAAAAAGCACAATAAGGGACGAAGTCAAAGAATAGTTAAGAAACCAGCGCAAGAAAAATTGGCACTTAGTAACTGGATGCGGCATGGGAAACAGTTTATCTCGGGACCATGTCGAGATACGGTTGCGGAACTGCTCTCAATAAGTAGAAACCAACTCCTTGTTGCTCGCATTGTAACAGGTTAAAATGATCTGGACCTCGGTTGCAGACAATGCAGAAAAAGAACATAATCAGCCTTACATGTCTTATGTGAGTGACGTCAGCTCGTCGGGAAACCAAAGCTAAAACCGTTGTTTAGAACAGGTAGCGCACGTGTACGTACCGACTGGTAAAGAACACTAGACTGCAAGATTGGGTGCTGCAAATTCGAGGAGCAAGACACGATAAGCCCAAGTGGCTGCATTGCCATCAGTGCTGTCAGATTACAGTGGTTCACTTTATCATACAAACCTCCTCTGAGCACCGTTAATTGCTATCACCGTCAAAAGTACTGTAACAGACGGCGTAACAACATCTCTATTAATAGGAAGATTGCACTTATCACACTACTTGAAAACAATCTGAAAAGTATCTTTGAAGTGTCGATTGCTTATAAAACCTCCAATTCTCGTGAGTACCCTCCATGGTTTTCTAGAGAAACAAAGAGGTTCGATAAAAAGAGGCAGCACACAAATTATACAAAAAACATAGGACAGGTTCTTATTATGACCGATTTGCTAGTCTGAGATCTTCTGTAAAGATAAAAATTAATAGAGACTATCATAATTTTATCAAAAGTGCTGAAAATAATATAAATAACAATCCGTCTCAATTTTGGAGTTTCATTAGAAATAAAAAAGGGAATAGCAGGATTCCTGGCGCTGTGAAAATGGGTGACAGTGTTTTTACAAATAAGATATTGTTGATGCCTTTGGTCAATGCTTCTCTGATGTATATAATATGCCTGATGCTAACCTAGCTGATAATTTCCTCATAAATATTTGAATTTACCTGTTATCGCTATTAGGTTAATTTCAGAGGCTGATGTTGTCGCATCGTCTAAGAAATTGAAGAATAAACTGATCATAGGGCCTGATCAGATACCTAGTTTTCTAGTTAAAGATTGCATTATGCCGTTGTTACAACCCTTAGTTTTCACTTTTAACCTAATTCTGTAGTCCAACTCGTTTCCAGAAGCTTGGAAAACTAGCTAGAGTTACTCCGATATTGAAAAGAGGTGACCCAGCGCAAATTGATAACTATAGGCCTATTTCAGAATCTTGTAGTTTAGCAAAATTATTTGAAATAATACTTTACACGTTTATTTTTGCCGCAACGAAAGAGTCATTGTCTATCGATCAGCATGGCTTTGTCGATAAGAAATCATGTGTCACTAATCAGGCTTGCTTGTCACAAACCATTTGCGAAACCTTGGATGACAGAAGCCAGGTTGATGTTATTTATATGGACATGGAAAAGGCATTTGATATAATAGATTTAGGTATCCTATTGAAATAACTGAGTTTTTTTGTTCTCTGAAGATCTTTTGTCGCTGTTTAACTCGTATCTTTTTAACAGGAGTCAATATGTTGATTATAAAGGATATCGTTCACCACTAATAAAGCCTACTTCAGAAATTCCCCAAGGCTCGCATCTGGGACCCTTACTATTTATCTTATATAGAAACGATTTAACTCTTGACTTGCACTGTTCAAAGTTATTATTTGCAGATGACCTTAAAATATACAACTATGTCAATACTATCGATGACTGCCCTGTCTTGCAGCAAGATATTATCTTCATGGTGCCATGCCAATCATGTTAACTTAAATGTGGACAAGTGCTTTGTTGTGTCTTTTACAAGGAAATTAAACATCTTAAATTTTAACTACTACCTTGGACACGTTAGCCTTAAGCATCAAGGACTTATGAATCATATTTGATCAAAAAATATCTTTTTCAACTCATATCGACACGACTGTTCCGTCGGTTAATAGAATGTTGGGATTTATCCTGAGGAACGCTAGAGAATTTTCTATTTCAGTACTAAATATTATATATACAGGGTGACTTCGAAGTTGAGTCATTTATTTTAGCCCTTTAGAAGTTTGAGTACCGCCCAGTCTCAATAATAATAATATGTGCTCGTGTTTGGTAACAACGGATATAATCCGTCTTATCGGTTCATCGCATCGGAAACAAAAAAGCGAAAGAATTTGAAACGCTTATCACGATGTTTTTAGTTGTATTCAGTCAATGTGTCAGTCGGTAACTCGTGAGTGAATAGTGGTGTTTGTTGCATGGCTGAAACGAAATAAAAAATGGCACATGTTTACGAAAATGGTGAACTTGTGGACATGATTCTTATTTACGGAGGGGGGAGTCTTTACAAAATGCTGCCCGCGGCATCACGGATTTAAGCGGATCAGTTTCCCAATCGAGTGCAACCAACCCCTCTTGCCTTTGTTAATGTAGTACGAAGGGCTCGTGAATCAGGTGACTTAAGACCTCACAGGGGAGGGCATGCCGGTACTCCAAGACCGCACGATCAAATACAGGTCCGCACTGAAATACTTATCGGGAGGATACTTTATAAAACAAGGTAACATTTTTTTTTTATTTTTACACACATATTTTGGTTTATCTTCCTTCTACAATCATTATCTGAAAATTAATGGCACAACTTCAAAGTCACCCTGTATAAGTTATGTACGTAGCAAGTTGGAGTATGGTATCTTGATTTGGTACCCATACTGCGCAACACACAGTAAGATAGAACGTGTTCAGAGAAAAATTTTGATATATATGCATTTTAAGAAAACTGGTTTATGTTATTCCCGGAAAGAGGATTTGATTACTCTTTGCTGCTTAATGAAGCTAACTTTATTTCTCTTAACACACGACGTATCTTTCTAGTAACCAGTTTCTTGTACAAACTCATTCATGGGGACATAATATGTGAACTTTTGTGGTAAAATTCCATTTACCGTGCCCAGACGCAACACCGGAAATTCTAGGGTATTTTATTGTGAATGCCCTAGAACCAACATTTTAGCTAAGTCGCCTATTTCGATGATTTGTAACAATCTTAATTTGATATGTAACAGCTGTGACATCAGTTTTTCCCCTATCTCGCTAGTTTATAGTTCTATTTTGCAGATCACATTTAATATGTTTTTATATAACATTAGTTATATTTTTTCTTTTACAACGAAATGTACATTTGATTTTACGCATTTCCTGTTATTGGGTGCACATGTACCTGTTGGAAATAAATGTCTATCTGTCTATCTATCTATCTGTCTATCTATCTAACTACTCGGATAGTATTTTCCCGCCGTAGAGATTTAAATACCTTTTCTTTTCTTGAAAAACTGAAGCAGGTATTACTATCAAAACTTCATACAGCGGCGAAGTTACCACCAAAAAATAAAAACAGCTTAAGATCGCTCCCAAAATTTGGTTTTCATTTCCTGATGATTAATGAGCGTTGCAAAACATATTTTTCAGTTTTAGAAAAATCTGTATTTTTCTTCTTTATTTTTCTTCATTTTTTAAGTTTTTCATCACTCTATGACATACTCAAATATTGTCAGTACTTTGAAATGTGATCTCATTTTCATCACGGGCATAGTCGAGATATATTACATATATGCTGCACTGCCAACATTTTGCAATATCTTTTTGTACGATACTTTTTCGATTCTGTATCCATTTAACTACCTTAATGTCGCATCCTTTCCAAACTTAATGACTTATACGTGTAAAGCTCAGTCCAAGTTGTAGTACCGTTCAACATTAGAGACGCAAGTTTCTGTAAAAGTATCGTAGTATAGTACTTGGAGCAACTCATACAGTTGGTTACTGCTCACGTTGAATAACTGCAAATCAATAAAATATAACCATAAGAAGCGAAATGACTCAAGATGTTTTAGTACAACGTGTGACCTATTTAGAGAAACAGTAGTTTGGGCATCATGATGCGTCGACATCTTTGTTAGGGCGTATCTCTATCACGAAAACGATAAAAAAGCATTTGCTTTTTATGGGGGTGAACCCATAAAACATCAAGCGAAGAAGATAACAGAGCATTTTTGGAGACATAAACGTTGAAAGGAAACCGTATGATGTCTACAGTTCTGCGTCGACATTCAATCTACTTTTACGCATTTAGTTAATATCAGAAGGCGACGGAGAACTTTATTCAGATTTTTGTGACGATTTGAAAATGTTCTAGACCTTATAGCTATTTGTACATACAGAACAACTAAATCCCTTTTAGCATGGATTTACGAACAGGCAGGTAACGTATTACTGGAGTACCGTAAGATGTAAAAAGGAGAACCTCTAGAACTTGGACAGAAGCAAAAGAATGACCCTTTTCATAAGTACTATAGGATCCCATTTCCTTAAAAATCCTCATGGAATACGATTGTATAATACAGTTTCTCTATGTTTTGCGGTATAAACCCAGTGCACTCCACTATAAATCTGCAAAGTTTGATTGAGATGCCTAAAGCGCCATGAGGAAAAAACAGAATCTGAACAAAGATGTAAGACACTGAGGCCAAGGAGTACAGCTCAAAGCACTGAGCCCACTGTAATCACTTTGACAATAGCTTGGAATCCGTAGATGTTTGTCTTGACGTCTCTCGTAGGTATATGTCGCATTTCTTACTGCAGCTGGGCCAAAAGATATCAAGGCCAGAAAATGATCCTTTATTTTGAAATCCCATTTTCACGTTGGTTTGCGTTTGTATGTGGAGAAAAATTAGTTATCGAGCTAATCCTTCGCATTTGTGTCAGTGAACCACATCAGCACAGTTCACGTTAGAAATGCAGCTTTATACTGTTTGGTTCTGCTATCTTCTCATAGATGGCGCTAGGATCTTGCATCTCTTTTGGACTTCTCCAATGCCTATTTTAATTGGGTACCTTTCGACGACGTATCCCATCATATTGAAGGAGGCATCTGAGGTAATAGCAGAACCAACCACTCTTTTCAAAACAGATTCCTAAATTTATTTTTGTGTTCTGCCAGTATCTTTCAGATCCCTTTTTAGATGTCGGAATATAGTTTATGGTTGGTTATCTTTAGGTAGAATATTAATGAATTTAGGTGGGGGATGGGGAGTAAAAAAAATTTTAGCTCGACAATCTTGAAATTATATGAGCGAAATAGTGGCATGATATTCTCTGTCTAACTTCGGCGTAGGTTCGGTGAGGCCACTTTGGCTGCTATGAGGAGGTTAAGCAAACTTTGTCGATCTGCCTCTTGAACTGCCTGAGGTTAGTAGAAATTGGAAAAGCCTCCTAGTGTAGATTGATACACACTTTTGTCACCCTCGACATGACTTATATGTGAGGCTGAGGTCAGGTGGGTTTGTCTAACAGGCACATCGGGCGGCAGAATCATGCAGGAGAGCTCTGATGCCCAAATACTATCGAAATAGCGGTAGAAAAGAGCTAGATCGCTGACGGTGTCTGTTAGGGAAGAGTCATTAATCAGTCGGACAGCCCTCCTCAGAACAGCATCCAGGATGGATATTGTAGTTGGGGCGGCAGCATCACAAACATGTAAGCAGAACTTGAAGCTAGATCTTATCTGGGCCGTGTACAGAGCCTATTTTTCTCCGAGCAGCAGCCGCTATTGACGAGACGTGTTCGTGCTAGATGAAGTTTTCGGTGATCTCGACTCTGACCACCCAATATGAACGGCTCCTTCGTAGAACTCGGCCATCCATCGAAACCGGATGTGCGCTAGGGCGCTTCTTATTAGTCAAGGTCCTATACTATGCTCTGGAAGCATTAAACTGTACCAGATCCTTGCGTTTCCAAACAGGGATAACCTCCAGGTCTATGGATAGACAGGAAGTCGCTGCTAGGCTTCTTTCCTCCAGCTCATTGGGAGAAATCGGCTAGGCACTCTGAATGCGTGCATGAAAAGTGCTATGATTGGTAAAGCTATAGACCGGATGGATTGTTGACGAAGAGATGTCGTTGCTATGCAAGAAAATGTCGGAGCCAAAACCAAACCCTGGGGAACACCTGCGTTGGGATTGCGAGAACCCATCAATTACGACGAATATCTTGCGGCCAGAGCGAAAGTTATCCATCCATCTTAAAGCATCTTTGGGAGGCCACAAGATGGAGGTTTGTATAAGAGGGCAGCATGACACAACCTCCCGAACGCTTCCATGATATCAGTAGCAACGACATGAGTCTGATCATCACTGAATGACTTCACTCCACAGTTGGTGGTTGGTGCATGGCACTTCAGAAGCTCCCGATTCATGCAACTCTCCAACACCTTACTTTTAGCAGAAAAAAGAGCTATAGTTGTAAGTGTCGGTCTTGGATGGGATGGAAAAGTGGCAGATTCGTAGGATATCTGGAGGTTTCACAAAGGAACTGGAGCAAGCTCGTCTGCACACCTCTTCAGTTGTTGGAGTTGTTGCAAATTTCAGAAATCAGATGTGATATTGAATAGCGTTTATACCAGCTGATAAAGGTTATGTAACCTAACCCAAATTATTTTGATTGCTTTTTTATATTCTTTGTGTCACAAATAAACATTTAGCACTGCCAGACATTTACCACCGACCTCAACATCTGCCAGATGCCTTAAATAAGGTGTCCCACTATAAATTGCCCTCCCACTAACTTCTTGTGATAGCGTTTAGAAAAAATACTTTAAAAGGAAGTTATATAGTCTAAAATTGAATTTTCCATGCACGTGTTTTTTATATACAGGGTTCCGGTGCTATCGAGTGAAGTGTGAAAAATACAAATGTATGTAATGCGATTCTTTTAACAAGAAAATACAGAAAAAAACTTGAATCAAATACTTTATATTACACTTAGTGGATACTCCATGCATTGAAAGTTTATACCTGTGGATGAAATAATAATAATAATAATATACAAAGAGAAAAAATTTAAAATGAAAAATCAATATCAATTCTCTGCAAAAGGGACTAGCAAACAGACGAGCTGATAAAAGTACTAGCCCAACAAACAAAATTACAACAAAGGAATTCTTAACCAAATTAGATAAGCTAATATTAATAATTAATAAATAGTAATTACAAACGTCAAAAAAAAATTATGTATATAAAGAAATTATATAAAAAATATAATTTAGCGAAAAATGTCAAATAATTTTAGGCAGATTTAACAAAAAAAAAACATTTAAAACATAAAAAGGAAAGGAACAGTATAAAGTAAACACTACAGTTCATCTAATAGCAATTTTCTGTAACTTCTTTTAAAAGCTGACACAGACATAGACTTAAAGTTTGTGGGGACGTGATTATACAAGTGGTATATAAAATGAGAAAAACATCTGCTAAACATAGATGTACGATGATGTGGTTGGGAAATCAGCTTCCGATACCGAACACTGGTATTGTGAACATCAGTTCGAAATGTAATCTTATTATATAAATAGGGCGGAGTTTCATATAGAATAATTTTATGAAACAAAAATACAGAGTGCAGATTTCTCCTAGCTTCCATATTTAGCCATCCTACTATAGGTAACATATAAGAAATATGTTCAAATTTTTATATATATATCATACCTTGTTATACAAGGTCCATAAACTTAGTCGCAGTAATTGAATAATGACAGAACAAGCGTGTACAAAGCAAAGCCCTAAGTTCGGTAGAAAAGATATGACGATGTGGAAATAACACTTTAAGCCGACCATAAGCACGGCCTATGCACTTATCAACATGCTTTGAAAACCTCAGATCACTATCCATAATCAAGCCTAAATTCCTAATAGCGGATGTATCAGGAATAACATTATTATTAATTGAAATATGGAATGAATCTGCCACGCTCTTTTTGTGTTTCCCAAACAATAAAACATTTGACTTGGTTGGATTTATGGATAACTGATGTGCTATGCTTTTACTTGTCAAATTATTATGATCTTCATTTAATAAATGTAACCGCAGTTGTTGTATCTGTATGAGAGAACGAAAATTTTATCTGGGTATCATCAGTATATAAATAAGGCTTTGAATATATCAAACTACTAGTAATATTTGCAGAGTATACTGAAAAAAGTAATGGACCCAAGATAGAGCCTTGAGGTACCCCACACAGAACAGGCTTGGAAACAGACACCCCGGAAGAGGTTATGACAAGGTGCGTCCTCTTCGAGAAATAACTTTTGAATGGTTTAACATCTCATGTATTTTAAAATAGAAAACATTAACTGGTGATTAATTGTATCAAATGCCTTTGTGTAGTCAGGCAATGCAAGAGCCGCTGTATTTCCGTTATCAATATCGCTGATAATTTCGTCCGTAACATCTAGAAGCGCTATCGTGCAACTAGAACCCTTTCGAAATCCTGACTGAAATGAAGGCAGCAAATCATATTCATCTATATGAAGAATTAACTGAAATTTTATAATTTTTTCCAGAACTCTAGACAGCACCAGTAATATAGAAATTGGACTAAGATCCGAAATCGTTTTTGATTGATAGAATCCAGTACGTCCCTATGGCTGAGAAACTAGATAATGTGAATACTAGATAATGAGAATAAATCATCAACAATGTTGTAAATATAGGTGTTCCACAGGGGGGTATAAATAAGCTAAATAAGTGTTCTGATGGTACTAAGTTCGTCTTATACGCGGACGAGGCATCCGTCTTACTATCAGATAAGTGTGACAAATACCTAACAAGTAGATGTAAAAATTTGTATTGGTTCTCAAAGCATCCACAGCATACATACCCAATTAGCAAGGTAGTGGTATAAGCTTTTGGTAAAAGAACCGTTCAGTCATAAAAGCTGTCTATTGTTGTTGCCTGAACACCAAAATGCTGGCTTAATGTTGTGTGGAACGCAAATTTGCTTTCTGCAACATATTTGCTCTAAAATGTGGTAAAATGAGGTTTTTAAAATATTCTTATAGCATACAACACCTTATAGGGCAAATTTTTAACTATTGCATAAACGGTTATACAACTATTTTATACGGCATATTTGCAAGTTAGTCAAAATGGTTGTGTTGTGGCACCCATGCTAACGTTTATAAAACAAACCCGAGCCTTGTTGCTTTGCTGTGCAATTTACTACATTAGCCAACAAATTGCTCCCAACGGAAGCACTTATACAACTGTTACATATGCTAAATATGTTGGTAAACAACTTCACCATCACCTAACTTTCTGCTGTCATATTTTTATTAAAATGCCATAACCAATGTTTTGAGACAAACAACGCATGCATATCGGTTCAAAAGGCTTTGTCAACTGTTCAAACAGAAGATATAGATCTGGTACAAATTCTGGGTAAATCATTCGACTCTGTCGGTATTTCATTTCAGACATTTGTCAAATTGTTGTATAACACCTGCAGGCAACACGAAAATATTCTAATAACCTAAAGACAACATGGACGATGCCATGATTGTACACAACCACCCGCCATATTGGGCAAACATTTATTCCTCTATTTAATATTAAATAATTATGTTTCAGTTCGAAATTACAGATATAAAGTGATAAACATTAGTGTAATTGTGTCCAAATATAGGGTTTGTGGAAGATTTAACGCAGATAAGTTCAGTTTTCCATCTTAAAAATCTAGACATACCTTTGATCACTGTCAAAATATGAATCAAATACGAGGCCCGTAGAAATTGGGTAACTAATTTGCACGATAATCACAATAAACTTTGCTGCGCAAGTAATTCAATAGCCCTGTATCAAAGTGTAGAAGTTTATCATATACCTGTGTATGAAATTCACAATGGCCGATATGTAAGTAAACAAGATGACTGTAATGTGTTAGTTATATATTCTTCACTTCGTCTATTCAATACATAGGAAATAGTGTGGTTGCAATAAAGTAGAATCACGTAAGAGAATAGTTGTATAGTTGACAAAAACTGAATCTTGCACTGACGCAAATGTCCTATAGCGGCTGCAAGAGGCTTACACTTTTATTTTATAACTGCTACCTGCAGCCCTTATATAACCTCTTAAATGACTGAAGTGTCCTATTAGGTGTGCCTATCCCGCTTGTATAGCTGTTCTAGGAGGGTTTTGCTAATGTTCTTACAGTATACAATGCTGCTTAAGGAATACTGTATAATCATTCTTGCAACTCTAATAGGAGTGATAATTGTTAGTTGGGTATGATATAATTCCGACAACCTTGAAAGTTGAAGAAGCAGTATTGCCAACAGAGTACTGCGGTTCTTGGGTATCCATATTGAGGATGCTATAAACTTTAAAATGTACTCATGAAGAATCCGAGAATAGTAAGTTCTAACAGCGAATCAGCTGTCCCAAAATTTGGAAACCAAATGAATTGCCGACCCACCTTCTCAATCAAGGCTGCAGCAGGAAAAGTGACCCACACACTTTCGGTCTCCCGTCAGTCAGGCAGTCGACTGTGAAACAATGCCAAAAGTAGGAGGGTGAACGAAAACGGAGAAAAGTTCTGCAACCGAACCTACACAAACAGCGTCACTGGTTGCCTATGGGTAGACCCCAGAAAGCCAACTTTACGAGGGACCAACAATATTTTATGAGAAAATTTTATTTTCCAACAGATCCCAACACAACACTGAGTTGCTATCAAAAAAAGACATAAAATGTGTGAAATTATACCCAGGGCTGGGTAGTTTCAAGCTCAATAGACCAATCAATTATGTTTGACAAAAGAAAATCATTGAAAAGGGTTTGGCCTAGGGATCATACTCTATCATTAACAAAGAGAAATTCAAATTACTGGTAAGTGATCAAAATAGTAGAAACAAACTTGTGATTTTGGCATGTTACATGTCTCTATAAGCCAAAGGTTCAAAGATGCAAAGATTTATTCCAAAAAATATGAAATTGTGATCCACCCTTCAGTATTTGTATTAAAGGTGGCCATTTACACGTTTTTAAATTACAATGGAATGTATATTAAACAATGCGAATGAAATCAGGAACATCGAATCGTGTAACATTATTAAGAAACGACTGAAAGTTTTTCTTAGAGATGCATGTATTTATTCTGTTGCTGAAATCATTAGTTCCTAGTGTTTTGTGTTTCTTTTCAGTATATATTGAACAAGTCCATGTCGTAAGGATTATAACGTTTTATTGTTTAAATACTAGCTTTAGCTTTTAATAATTCAATGTTGACTTTTTCGTATAGTGTTTGCCTTTCTGTAACTACTATATGTAATGTTTGTTATTTACCTATTTATTTATATTGAAACTCTAACGTATATGTGATTCCAAATGTAAGTACTCTTTGAATTGTTTTATGCCATCGCTTGAAGATCCCACAAAATTAATAAATATTATTACTATACCAACTCTCAGAAGATAAGTAATGTTTGGCAGCCCTGAGATCTAGCACTAGATGCTCCCGTTTGAAACGAGACGTCCTCCAAGAGACCATGGATCATTCTAGTAGCGTTTCTTTAAAGCCTTGCTTCTTGTGTAGGAAGCACTCTGTATATTTCACTGGTCTGCTATTGTTTATCGGTCACAATACTATACAACATATAATTGATTTTGAAAAATCTTCATTGGAAAATTAACCGCCCTCTCTACTATATATTCGTCGTCCATAATATTTGCATATAAATAGATTTGTATGATGTATTACCTATTCGGGGGTAATCAGGATCCACAAATGTTCAGTTTATAGATTAAACCATTGTTCGAAATAACTGAAAATGATTATATTATACGAGAACTGCTCTTCACTAGTATTAGTGTACGGACAATAAATCCCATTAATTACAACAACGAACACAACGAAACATCAAACAGCGGTTCTGCGGCTCGAACTAGTAAACAAACTACTCATAGAGTGTAATACATGACTTTGTTAGTGCTCAGAACGTGCAATCGTTTTAGCTATCGCACCAACACTGACCAGAAAAAAGAATGTGTGTTTTGTGGTTCTGAGCAGTCAAATTTTATTAATTTTGGGTCAAAAATAACGAATATAGGCTGATAGCACAAAATATTCATTAAATATTTAATAATATTTTTACCTTACATTCTTATTTTAAACAAATATTTAGTAAATATTTGAAATATAATATTTTTATTAAATATTTATTAAACATCTATCTTAGATATTCTAAATACAGTATTTCTTTTATGATATCCATTAAATATTTACTTTTCAATCTATGGAAAATATCAAATCTCCATTATTTGGAAAATATTCATTAAATATTTTCGGCTACGGCGCAAGTGCCTGTGTCCCTGAGCGACCAATGGCATAATGGCAAGCCGACCTGAGCCGACCCGTATGTCGGCATACATTTTATGAGTTTCACTATAGCTTTGTCCCAACCTTTACTGCTAGTATTGTACCAGAACCGTTCGATTATCGTGAGGTATCCTGTTACACGCATGCGCGGCCTGTCATGTTTCTAGGATTGTTTGTGGACTTTAAAAGGTGTTGGAACGGATTCGGAATCGTTTTGTGCCTCAACATTGGCAGAATAGCCAATGTTGCCTGATTTACCAATTTTTCGGCATAGCTTTGAAGAGAGAATAACATGTACTAAGTGCTTACGTTAAAAGAGGTTCATGTGAATCATTGGTTTTATATCTCGAACTCTCATAGGAAGAAAATGCGGGGTCCTTTTAGATGCATAATAAAGCTGCTTTTCGGTGACCCAGTTTTGCTACTCGGAGTAACTCAGCAGTGCTCAGCACTAATATTATTCCACAGCATTTTATATTCCCAGAAATACACTTTCCAGACTAGTTTGGGAGAATATCTCTCTCAAACAAAAGACCACTGGAACCCAGCTTATACAGGGTGGCGCATCGAAAACGAAACAGACGCATTTACTGGTAGCTCGTTTTTTTTTTTGAAGAACGCTCAGACCCGTCGATTTTGTTTTCGAGGGGGACACAAGTTTGGCAAAAAATCACGTTAGCACGTGCAGCCCCCTAAGCGGGGGTGACAGCACCCCCAAAATCTTAAATGGAAAGGGGGGTCGAGTGACACCTTATTTTAAAGGTCTTTCAATTCCCTTTATAATGATATAAAATTAATGTACTTCAGTTCAGTAGTTTTGAAGATTTATTCATTTAAAGCTTAACTAAAACTAATACATCATCATTAGTGGAGATCAATACATTTTTCAGCAAAGTAATTTAAAAATGAAGAATGAAATGACCCGTTAGGCAAGTAAATGTTGAAAATGGCAACCATCACGCTCCATGGAATAATAAAGATTTTGCTCAAAACGTTGCCGCATATTTTGCAATATTTGAGGAGTAATTTAGAGTCACTCATTCACAATTCATTGTCGCAGGTCTTCTAATAATGTTGGCTGAGTAGCATAGATTTTGCTTTTTAAATGACCCCACATAAAGAAATCCAAAGGTGATAAATCTGGGGATCTTGGGGGCCATTCGATGGCACCTCTTCTACCAATCCATCGATCTGGAAACGTCTGATCTAAATATTGTCGAACACGTAATGTGGTGGGGAACCATCCTGTTGGAACATCAACCCATTCGCAATGTACCGCCGATCATTCTGATTTTCAAATAATGCAGGATCTTCCAGTAATTCCAAATACATTTCACCGGTCAAATTTCCAGGTAAGAAAAAAGGACCAACTAAATGATCGCCAAAAATACTTGGGCTGGTTTAATTTTTGTGGCTGCTGTGTATGAACCTCATGATAAATTCTGGGATTAGAATCGGACCAATATCGGCAGTTATGACGATTTACTACGCCATTTAAGAAAAAGGAACATTCGTCGGAAAAGTAAGTGTTAAATATAAAATGTTCATCGTTTATAATTCGTTCACTCATATCTTCACAAAATTGTAATCGCCGATCAAAATCGTCTTCATTAAGTTCTTGTACCAGGTGAATTTTATACGGATGAAAACTATGGGCCTTTAGAATCCGTTGGACAGTGCGTCGACTAACACCACACACAGTATCCAATTTGCGGGTACTTAACGTAGGATCTACATAACCTTGCCCTAAAACCCCCACTTCTATTGCTTCGTTCCTTATGGGATTTTCAATGTTGCGTTTTTTATTGGCGACTGACCCAGTTTCTCGAAAGTTAGCTACAAGTTCTAGAACGTATTTTCGACGCACGTTACTGTTCTCATGTCGCTCATTAAATATCTCTGCTGTTCTGTTAGCGCACTGATTATTTCCGAAAAATATTTCGATAATTTCAACTCTTTCTGCTGTGGAATATACCATGGTTAATTTATGTAAAGGGTTACAACAAAGTTTGGTCAAATCAATCGCAAACCATGTACGAAATTCCTATTTAAAATAAGTACGAGATATTTCCTTACCTTTCTTCAAGAAATAACTTTTTTGCCACAAAAAAACGCTCCAATAGCTATTTCAACAACAAAATGATAAACAAACCATGGGCGTAGTGAAGAAAAGCATTTATTTATTAAGCAAATTGTTTTAGTCAAATTTCTTCTGAAAGTAGTACAAACTAATCTGATGAACCTATTAAAGTCTCTTTTAAGCTTTAAATCAAAAAATCTTCAAAACTACTGAACTGAAGTATATTAATCTTATATCGTTATAAAGGGAATTGAAAGACCTTTAGAATAAGGTATCACTCGACCCCCCTTTCCATTTAAGATTTTAGGGTTGGTTTCACCCCCGTCCAGGGGGCTGCACGTATTAACGTGATTTTTTGCCAAACTTGTGTCCCCCTCGAAAACAAAATCGACGGGTCTGCGCGTTTTTCCAACAAAAAAACTGAGCTGCCAGTAAATGTGTCTGTTTCGCTTTCTATGCGCCACCCTGTATATTCAATAATACTTCACAGTTAATGAGTTTTTTTCAAATGAGTGTATTTCCAAGATGTAGAAGAGGCTTAGATTGTTTTTCAATGATATTTTTCTACCAAACTATATCAGTATATCTAGAATGCATCTTCTTTATAAACCCATTTTTATAAAAGCATTCCCACAGATTTTGCTAAAATAACCAATGAAGAATTTTCCATATACTCTGACAATATGTATCAGATGCTTGACTAAAATTTCATTCGTATTTATGAAAAATATAAGATAGAATATTTCATCAAAATATAAAACTGATGTTTAAAAATCTTTCCAAATAAATTTTCTAAATATTAGGAAAAAATATCCCAAAAAATATATGAATTATATACTACAAATATCTATAATGAATGCTTTACGAATATACCTAAAAAATATACTTATTAAATATTAGAAAATCTGTCGATACAAATATTTAACAATTTTTTTTAAATATTTGATAAATATTTAATGCTATCGGGGTAGATATCAAACTTTCTTAGTTAGCTGTTGCTTTTATGATATACAGCAGTTAATCGTATGCATCGATATACAGATGAATCGAATCTCCTGTGTATTCAACAGAAAACGTAATTTTCAGTAAAGTAATAATATGTGATATGAGGCTCCATTCCAGATATATCTTGGAGGCATCATTCACCACGCTTATCACTTAAAGCCCCACAGTGTTCACAGAAAAGATCAAGATGAGAGTGCAGGAAATGAATTTTGTCATGTGTCATATTTTCGGATGCCTAGAAATCCTCGTACCACACCTTTAAGGGCTTCCCAGGCTGCTTTTTCTTTCCCCTCTAAGCTTTCATCAAACCCAGGGTCCTGTATGCTGTGATATTGACTTCTAGTTGGAGTAGCCATTTCTTCAGTCTCTATCCAAGAGGCTCTAAGTTCTGCTTCGAAATATGGTTCACGGAAGTTGCAAGTCTAAAGACTTGTCTCTTCTTGTTATCCCTCGGCAACAGCCTTCTCAATTTGATAATTTTGAGGCTAACTGGAATAAAGATGACGGAGAGGAGTGCCTGTCCTTTTGGTACTTGAGATATTTCTTCTGCTGTACGTTCGGCGGAATTTTCTTGATTTTTCTTTCCATAAGAACCTTCTGGAAACTTAGAGACTACACGTTGTAGTATAAAATGGCTAGAAGACCTCAAATTTTCAAGGCGATGAAGCCAACCAGCAGAAATACGTATCGCTCGGGTTACCTATCCTATTTTCTGCTCGAATCCACTTTTTGCGGATTTTGTCCATTATTTTCCTATTTTTGTATATACCTTTCTCCGCATGATAATTTTCTCTTTGTATATATGTATATAGATAAAATATCAGAATAATGTCAACTTGTGTACTATCAAGTCTCGCCACGCGCACTCTCTGTGATCACCACCTAAAGAGGTTTGGCACCATGACCAATGGTATATAATTTCTAGCTTAACCCACGGACCTTATAGATGGCCCCTGCTAGTGCTTTCTCTGAAGCGCATGTGTCGCCACATCAGAGCCAAACCATATACCTACCTATTTCTAACGCCATGACACAACAGCACAAGTGAATACAGATAAATGACGGCTAGTTCCAAGTTCTTTTTTTTCCAGATAAACCTACACAATGTCATTAAACATCTATATAACATCATTCTTTAAGTTACATGATACGGTTACGGGTTGATGATCTTTCGCAAATGGGTAGCGCGGTGGCACAGTGGTAGACGCTATAGGTCGCTGTGAGCTGCGCGGGTTTGAATCCCGTCCTAACAGAATTTTTCTGTGTCATGGATATTGTGATTATCCCTAGGGCTTGGAGGCACTGTGTGACGTCCGACCTTATTTCTGAGCTCCCCTATAGCTCCTCGGAAGCCACGCGAATTTAGACTTTAGGTCTATGTGCACACATTTAATAATAATAATCATCTTTATTCGTTGATAACAATGTACAATGATATAACATTGCTACCCGGAAAAGGCGAAGTTCAGCTTTCATTCCTAGGGGGAATAACTGGTCATCCACTTAACCCTACATGTACAAACAAAGAAAGACTGACAAAATTCAGATTGAAGGGAAAAAGAAAAAATACAACAGCAGATATAAGTAATCATATACATATAGGTGATATATATTTAACATGGTACATTACTATAGCGAGATCTCAGAAACCTGGAATAGTATTTTGTGCAAGAATCTAGCAAATTGGATTTGTAGTATTGAGGGACTGCGTTATATGTTCTAGAGATATTATAAGAAAACGATCTTTCAGAGAGAGCAGTACGATGAGCTGGTGGTGTGATTGTAGTTTTAGACCTTATATTTACTTTGAGTACATCTTGACGAAAGGTAATTCTGCTTTATAAATTGGAAGGAGCTTTCATGGTCACAACCTTATGATAAAAACAAACGCTTTAACTGGTTTGTTTACACCAGCTTATGTGAATACATGTTCTACGTAGAACTCCGTGCATGAGTCGTAAGCACGAGTTTTGAACTTTTTGTATTTTCTTTACATCATTTTCATATATATATATATATATATATACGTATATATATTTGTTGTGAAAAATGTCACAGTAATTAAAATCGGATAGTACAAGAGTATCTGTCAATAAAATTTTGGTCTTGATATTTAACATATCTCTGTAGCCGTATGTGATGTTTAGGTTGCTGAAGGTCTTCCTGATATAATTAGTTATATGATTCTTGAAACGCAAGCTTTCATCAAGTAATACTCCTAAATGTTTTACTTCGGTTTGCTTATGTATTGCAGCACCATTAATATGAATATTTATTTTATCTTCAATAATTTAACTTTTTTGGGACCAAAAATAATAAAATTTGACATGTCAGGGTTAAGTTACAAGGAACACTGTTGTGAGATATCGGAGATACTTTCGAGGTCAGCGCATATTCTACAACATCCTTCATCTACTTCATCTGGGCGAGATTAATAGAGAAGCTGAGTATCATCCGCATATAACTGCAAGTCTGAGTAGTTGGTGGCTTTTGGAAATTGTAAAGTGTAAACTATATATAGTAAAATACCCAATATTGATCCCTGGGGAACACCAGCAAGTACAGCTAGATCATCCGAGACATTCCCATTCAGCACAACATTCTCTTTGATAATTTGATAATAACATTGATGCATGATTACTTACTCCAGCAGAATGCAGGATCGATATTAATGTTTGATGGTTGATTGTGTCAAAGGCTTTAGAATAGTCCAGGAGTACCAGGGTCGTTATTTTTCCGTCATCTGTTGCCTGAATAATGTTGTCAGTTACATTTTAATAGTGTAGTACAACAACTATACCTCCTTTCAACTGGAAGTATCGCATGTGAATGGAAAAAATGTTCTAAGTTGTTTGTTAATAGTTTATTTTCAATAGTATCTTAGAAGGTCTTGAATGACTGAGGACTTTTGTTTTCAGATATAGGTTGAATTTCTGCAGTTTTCCACTCTGTAAACAGTAGTTCACAATATGCGTTGAATAAGGAAGTAAATAAAACTATTGGTGTCAATTGTCTGGTTTTCACAAAACTAACATCACGACCAACGCGTGAGGTGAACAATTTCTCCTTTGTGCGAAATCAGTCTTCCCTGCACACATTCATATACAATATATGAATACATTCTTTGATAGTAGTGAGGGCTGGAGTACCTCGAACGTCAAAGCTTGATTAGTCACAGGTAGTCTGGCAGCGATCCACAGCGGACCTCCCAGCTTACGTTACGCAAATGAGGGGTAAACCCATCCAATCTTATGATGAGGCCCATGTCATTGCTGAGAGACTTGCTCTCTGACGGGAGACCTAGAGGTAGTCACTGCTTGAGGACGTAACAGTCAGGTACAATTAGTACTTCAAAACACTGTCCTGCACCTCGACTAACAAGAAACGCCCTAGCGCTCATCTGGCTTTGATGGAGAGCCGAGTTGTACCAACAAGACGTTCAGTCCAGATCGCCAAGGACATGATCCCACCTCATCAATAGCGGCAGCTACCTGGGAAAGCTAGGCTATGTTTAAGGTTAAGAGGTACTTTCCTCCATATAACCTTCTCACTCTGTACAAGACCCAGATGAGGCCTAGCCTCGAGTAGTGCTTACACGTTACATGTTACAGACCCGCCCAACTTTGACCTCCCACCTTAACCATGTCGAACTTCATACATCCAAAGCTGTACAGTACGACCGCTCCGTTATCTCTGGCGTATCATGATGGTTGAGCAATCTATCTGAGAAGGCTTTTCCCAGTTCTATTAATCTCGGACAGTCCAAAAAATGGATTAACAAAGTCTCTTCAAGTTCCTCATAGGTGACGGGATGCCCTGGTATTTAGGCGTCTGTCTAGTAAGCTGCTCCGGTATTGAAAAACCAATTTTGGGTTTCCGGTTTGATGTATCTTCATACAGCAGTACATAGCACCCTATATTGCTCAGCTTTCTGCGAAATAAAATGATATAGACTCTTATTCCCTGACATAAACCGCGCACAATATGCGGCCCTCGCTTCACCGCATCAAGAAATCTCCACCGTATATTCCATGAGAGCGGCGAGAAGATTGAATCATCACGTGACGTTATGACAAACACTTTCGGAAAGATATATTCATAGGATATGTGTTTTCGCCCTGGCGTGCTTTAAATTTTGCGGCCGATCCCCAGGGCAGGATAGATTTAATCGAAGCGACCGTCACCGTTCGATCCCGCTTTTCCCGGTGTCTTCCTCTGGGAACCGAGAAAATTGGAAAAAATGTTTTGCACTTGCGAAGCCTGCAAATCCTCCGTTCAAGGTTCAACCTCAGAGTTATTGAAGGAACAGTAACTAAGTATTGTAAAGCGTTCGGAATAAGATGTATGTACATAGGAAACACGACATGCATACATTTTATTAAGAGTGCCCCTTAAGGATTTACCATATTATCTTTTCTAAAAACTGACAATCACACTTTTAGATTAATTTTACTTTCCACATCTATTTTTAGATGTTATATGGCATGTATCACGCTTTTTTTATAAACAAGAGGCAAAACATGATAAGCGAAATCTAAGGGTCAAAAACAGCACCCTAAACAAAACAACTAAACGTAAGGTATAAAATAAAAAGGTGCTCGTCCATAAACTGATGTTTGGGGCCTAATATCCCAGAACCTCGAAGTTATTACAAGCGAAACGACCCACGCATTACAGTGTCCTCAGGAAAACATAAAATGGCGCCAAACACGTAACTTTTTAAAAGAAGGTATCTTGGAGGAAACCAAATATTCTTCTATGTACAGTTTAGGCAGTTGCGGTGGCCGCAGTAGTAGACTCTTCGGTCTCCTGATCGGTCGCCGTGCGCTGTGCGGGTTCGAATCCCGTCCCAGAAGAAATTTTTCTCTTGTCTATGGATGTTCTGATTGTCCATAGGTGGTAGACGGTCTCTGACTGTCGAACGCGGATGTACCACCCGGCGGATCTCGTAGGCGGGGCCAGAATGTGTGCATGTTGCATGCACACGTGTTCCCTCGCCAGAGTCCGTGTGGCGTTCCCCCTTTTCCATCTATCCTCCTATAGCCCCACGGCACCCCATGGATGTTCTGGCCTTAGGCCTTCGTGGTGGTTGGAGGATAAAAAAAAAGTACGTAGAGAAACCACAGAGTGGCGCTGATTGCCAATGAGCGGACCCTAGAAAACCAACTCTACGAGAGTCCAACGATATCTTACGAGGAAACTTCTGAGATAGTTGTTAATAATACTAGCAAATCATCAAAAAGGGTTTGGCCAGGTATCGGTACTTTACCATTAATAAAGAGAAATTCAAATTATTGGTAAGTGATCAAAATAATAAAAAAGGCTACGTGATTTTGGCACGTTACACATGTACAGCTCGAAAACACAACGTCACTCATTTTTGTCGGTATATCGGTTTGTCCGGTAAACCTTGGCCCGTCTATAACTTAGAAGGTACCGGCTTTGCTAAAATTTTCACACAAAATTAATATTCTGACATGTAAAAGCTTTGTAATTTTCGGGAATTGTGGGGCTTCCGTGGGCTAGTGTTTATATAATATCATTTTCCATACATAAATAAGCATATGCCAAGAAACACCAATCTATGTAATCGTGTACATCTATGATTTCAGAAGATAAGAAGCTCCAGAACAACGAAAAATACTGGTTCGAAATTTTTGCAATGTTTTTTACTGTAAACATACTTCCGCTCTTTTGCATTTTAGCAGCCCGAGGCGATTCAGACTCTCCGGTTACATACTTCCAAAGAGGGAGTTTCTATAGAGACCCACTAATCTTCTACATCTCCAGGGGTTTGTGCTGTTATATCAGTCCTGAAGTTTTTAGCGCAAAGCGTTTTTCCACTTAAAATTCTTAATCGAACCTTAATCTGTTGAAGTTTGATTAAAAACAACGGCCAACAAGAGTACAAAGTTTCACTTTCCTATTAAAAGTTCGGAAACAACAGATTACATATTCGACAGGCTGTAGCTAAACGGCTTACCTTGAGTATCGAGGAGGCTGAAGAAGAAAAATGGGTCTTTGAAGCTACTAATACAAATATTAATTTTTCCGTCATAAAACTAATGGAATTGTTTACGATATGAGCATAAACTATGTGAGGCGTGTTGACCTCCAGAGGCAAATATTAGTTAACTTAAATCCTCTTAAACAAAGTATCTATGTCTGAGTAGAGCGCTATCAGCAGCTTGTCAAAACGATTGACAGGAGCGTTGCGAGAGGATCGAGAAGCGTATTTTACGTGAAAAATTGATATAATTTCATTAACAATCAGTATAAGGTCAACTTGTGTACTAGCTAGTCTCTAGTCCACGCCACATGCACCGCTAGGAACGCCACCTTTGAGGGAATGGCACAACGACCTTAATTATAGAATTTACAGTTAGGCCATGAATGGCATCCGCTAGTGTCATCTCTGAAACAAACCGTCTCAAGTGTCATGGTGTTTAGGCAACACGAACAGTTAGTACATGTGAACAGGAAGTTCAATAACTGCTAGTTCCAAGGCCAACATTTTTCGGGAAAAGCCTGCATTATGCCATCAAAAAATTTAAATAGGGTCACTAATCAAGCTACGTAGAATGGGTGCGTAGCCCCTGAGAGGGTTTTGCGGATCTGAATGTAATTCCAACCTGACAAATCTCTGAAATGTTTGCGTTCAAATATTTCAGAACAAATAAAATATTCACACACACATATTTTCATCAATTTGTTCCTTCTTTACTTTTTGATTGTTCTTTGAAATCCAAAAGTTGCTAATTTTGGCATGGTTGTGCAAAATTAGCCGATTTTCTGATATAGATTGTTATCTTTATATGAGCACATGGTACCGACACTTCTTACTTCGCATCTACTAGTATAATAAAATACACTGAGACTCAAAACATACATGGAAATAAAAATGTTGCTCGTTGGGCTCACAATAAAGACAATAGTCGAGTTCTCATTAAAATTGTGAATTTCTTTCTTCATTTATTCGTTTGAACATATGTTTTTATTATTATTTATTATTAATTCTAAAAAAATTATGAACAATTCAGTTATTTGCTTTCCATAACATCACGAGTAGCAAGAGTTTCCATGTCCCGCCAATAGTGAAGATACCAGAACGTAGGAAAATTATTATTTTTATTATTAGTTCTACAACAGTGGGCGCAAAAGTCGGGTGATACAATTGCTCGTTGCACTCACAATAAAAACAAAAGATTAGGTCTCATTAAAATTGGGCATTTATTCGTTCCAACATTTGTTTTTATTGTGAGCACAGTGGCGCACAGTTATTTTGCAACATGTATAGTCTGAGCTCATTATTCTAAATAAAATGTCGATCAACAATTCATTTTCTTTGCAAGGGTTTCCATCTTCCGCCAATAGTGAAGTACGAAACTTGTTATTCTCTACAACAGTAGGCCGAAAAGCTCAATGGCACTTGTTGTGTGGAGGCTATTTTTCACACTAAATCATGCAGAAAACGTGTGCTGCTGTGTCTTCTGCAACCTATTCTTGGACGAATTGACAATTGTTGCACTCATTGTTTCTTCACTAATAGAGCTGCACAAGTGAGCCACACGATTGGTAATAAATGTTTTTCCTTATAAACTTAGGTGTTCTCTGTCTCATACTGAAGATTTGAATGGTTCATGAGTAGCAGCGCTGGTAGCAGCCACTGGTAATCTTGAACGTTTCGACCAGGTCCCCTTCGCTCAGCGAGTGTTATCAAATTCATAAACCTTACACGTTGTTCTCTTGGTAAATGTCAGATCTCTGGTGGAATACGGGTTATCGTTTAGACATAGACTCTATACGTTGTGTGCATGTTCTGGATCTGGTTGAATGGACATCTTGTTTTGCTTAACGAAATTGTAGTTGGGTATCGTCAGCATACATTTGAATGTAACAATGTTCTACACGCTCACGCAGATCAAAAGTGTATACTAAGAATAAAATAGGTCCCAATACTGAACCCTGTGGAGCTTCTGATGAAACATACCGTGCATCAGAAGTTAGCCTAGATGTTTTCACATTTTGAGTGCGATCGGTTAGGTAGGATTTGAAGAAATTCAAAGGAACTTCTGACATGCTAAGATATTGTAGCTTTCTCGAAAGGATATCATGATTGACCGTATCAAAAGCCTTGGAAAAATCGAGCATGACCAACAGCGTGCGGCAATGTGTCCAAATTAACCTTACATTTGAATGACAAGATTCCAGTCAAACTTTTTTTCTAAAGGTTCCTGCAATAAAGGTATCTCAATTAACGAAATTATTCCACGAACATTGTTCTTTCGCTGGGTATCATTATTGTGATATGTTAACTATTGGTTCTAAGCAATTATTACCCTTGATCCCAATCGCTGTTGAAATGTCATGTTCTCACCCCGTCGACTGCATCACCTCTCACCTCTGCCTCGCCTAAAGAAACATAAGCAATAACAATCACCCAGGCTGTGTTCCATTTAATTTTCGTCCCTTCGAGGCAGTAGGCCTTGTCAACCCCCCTTCCTGCAAGATGCATTACAAAATTACAGCATATCTAATGCGTAGACAGCAGCGCAACTTGCGACAATATGAGAGGATTGCGCAGCGCATAACACCTTATTATGCAGATCATCCTGACAGCTCACGTTCACTAAAACTGCAGATAATAACGGGCTATACAGAGTGGCCAGAAAACATGGTAATATCAAAGTACTTCGAAAAGTATGTTATCTAGAGAAAATGGTTCTGAAACAAATTTGGAAAGGTTAGAAACAGTCATAGAATGCTGACTTTTAACGTGACATTGATTGTGTCCTTGAAGGCCATTTTGAGATGAAAAACAGCAGAGCAATTTACTTTTGGCTAACTTCTTTGCCCATAACTTTTATGGTGACACATAAGATCATTTTTGGTGAGCAGATACTCAGGATAGGAAGAATTATTTTGAAAAACACGTTTCCCAGAGGAAAATGCTGCAAAAACTTATTTCATCTTCAAATCACCTCGAAATTCGTAGTCAAGGTCATAGTAAAAAAAGCTTGGACACAGAGTTTTTCGTATTACAAATTCCCAGAATCAAAGGTATCGGTATTATGTCATAAATTGATTTGAGCTATTTGTGGTGAAGGTCATGAACAAGGACATAATTGGACATAAAAATGTCCGCCTTTTCAAACAATACTAACTGCCATTGCAACATTTTTTTCTAGGAAACATATTTCTCGATATACTTTGTACTTCCTATACTATTTGGGCACCAAAGAAATTACCAGGTGAAGCTCATGTTCCATGTCATGAACAAATGTCTTCGGTCCTTTATATTTCCAGAGCTAAAAATAGAGGTCTCCGATACAGAAGGCTTTCTCGGCCTTCAAATCACCTTGAAGGTCAGGGTCAAGATTGAGTTCAATGTCACTGAATGAACCTATTTTGTTCTCCAAGGTTTCTCTGTAGAAAATATGTTTCTAAGATACTGTGTGATTTCCGTACCTTTTGGACATCCCTTGATGACTTTGAAATTCGTGATCCAGGTCATGGACATGCTTGACCAAACAGTTCCCTCCATTTACATTTATAGAGGTATCTCAGTAGGAAACATGCTTCTTAAGATATATGTGCCACCCGTACCTTTTGGATACAGTTAAATGACTTTGAAGTTCAAGCTCCAGGTCTTGGACATGATTACTTAAAAAGTTTCCATTCAAGAAAAGCGTCTGGACTTTAAGGTCACATTCAATTCTACTTTTAGATAACACCTTTTAAACCTCACAACTTTGTGCAAGAAATGTCTTCCATAGGAAGCATATTCTTTGATTTAGACTTTCTTGATGTTGACACTCTGTATACCAGGTAACTATCAAAATGCTACTTAGAAAGATAAAGTATTTCCGGAGAGAGACGGAAAAACCCAATTTTCCGAAAATCGTTTTAATTTTTTCTGACTTTACTTGTAGTGGGATTTTAAAATGAATTGCACAATAACATTGCCACTTTATCTCCTCTAGGAGAGGGCCTATTCAGAATCTCAATATGACGTTTCGCGTGTTGTCCTTCCTCCAGCATCAACTTTATTTTTTCGAGCTTCAAATTCTGACTCAAAAAATGTATCTCGCGTCATACATTGACATTGCCAAGCCTTATTTATTTCAAATAATCAGAATTTTCAAGGTAGGCGTTGGAATTATCAGATAGTCATTTGTTTCGTACACAAGATTTATCGCAAAAGCATTTTTATTTTTTCCTGACTCTATCTGAGATTGAATTTCTAAATAAATTTGACACTTCTACATGGTGACGTGGTCAAATAATTTTCAATTAGACGTTTGTTTTTCAAAGTTCCATTACCAGCTTTGTTTTCTCATACTGGGGCTGTATTGGAATTTTGTACATTGAAGTACTACCAAGAATGATTTGAATTTAATTCAATATATGGCGTTGATCGTTATATAAATAAATGTATTACATTCATAACTAAATACGGGATCAAATACTGTGTTCGATTGTGCAAAATTTCAATATGGAGTCCACAAAGAAAAACAAAGTGAACGATGGAGATCGAAAACATAAACGTCCAATTAAGAATGCAACTTCGCTTTCTTGTAGAGGAGAAAGAGCGGAAATGCTATTATGAAAAGAATTTTGCGATAAATCCGGTACGAAAAAACTGACTATCTAATAATTCCAAAGCCTGCCTAGGAAATTCTATTATACTAAGTGACATATAAATCCGAACACCCAGTTTAAATGGTTTTATTTTAATAAAATTTTGTATAAGTACTTAATGAAGCATAATAAGTAAATGATAAAAATTTCAAAATGATTGCACTGCTTTAAAGACCTTTGACCTTTAATAATGTGTGGATGCACCCTGATGTTGTACGCATTCTCCAACGCGCCTAGGCATGCTTCTGATCAGGTGGTCAATGTCCTCCTGTGGTATCTCATTCCAGGCAACCACCAACTCCTCTCGAAGTGCTTCTAGAGTCTGAGGAGGACGCCGCAAATTGAGCAATCTCCTACCCATCATATCCCACACGTGCTCAATTGGGGATAAGTCGGGAGGTCTTGGTGGCCATGGTAACAATGTGACTTCATTATGTTGAAAGAAGTCTATTGTGACTCTTGCAACATGTGGTCGGGCATTATCTTGTTGGAAAGTTGGATCTGCCAGGGTGGGGTTCTAGAACTTCGTGGATATAACGCTGCGCGTTCATGTTACCTCTGATGAAAATTAAAGGTGACTTGAAACCATAAGCTGTAGCACCCCAAACCATAACTCCAACAGTGTGATCAACATGTCCTTCAACAAAAAACTGTGGATTCCTCCTTTCACCACGTCGCCTTCTAACCCTGGCACGACCATCGTGCATGCCTAAACAAAATTGAGACTCGTCACTAAAGACAATACTGTTCCATTCCTGATCCCAGAGTGACCGTTGTCTGCACCACTCAAGGCGATTACGTCGGTGTTCTCGAGTTAAAGGCGGACCCAGTGTGGCCGGTATGAAAACAAGCCAAAACTTCTCATTCGTCGGTAAACACTTCGCATGCCAATAGGTCTTCCGTGTTCTGCAAACCATTCATTTGCAATGGACCTGGTAGTGGAGAAACGGTCCCTTAAGGCCAATAATCTTAGGCGGCGATCTTCACGGTCTGTTGTTCTACGGCGGCGTCCAGTGCCCCTTGCTCTTTGCGTACGGCCTTCTCGAAGCCATGCCTGACAACACGTAACCACAGTGTCTACACTTCTTTGCACTCTAACTGCAATTGCCCGAAAAGAAAGTCCAGCTTCCCGAAGTCCCACTATACGGCCCCTATCAAACTCACTAAGTTGACGAAATCGTACAGGTCTCCGTACTCTAGGCATCGTAACCGATCGTAAACGATGTCAAGAACCAAAATCCGCCAACGTTGATTCACTGCGGCTGAAATATTCATTTTTAGAGCGTTAGTGAATTAAAAAAAAGCGGTATAAAAACCGGAACGTCCAACTGATAAGGCTGAAAATTTTTTCACTTGTTATTTACAGTAAGATAAATACATTCACCAACTTTTATTAAAATAAAACCATTTAAACTGGGTGTTCGGATTTATATGTCACTTAGTATATTTTTTTTAAATAGTTAAGATTTGGTAATGTCCATGTATGGACATATTTTGTGATTTTGTTATCAGAATTAAAAACTACATTAGAAAAAATAAAGTTGGCGCTGAACGACAAGATACAAATTGTCAGATAGAAATTCTAATTGAACCGTCCTGTAGAGGAGGAAAAGTAGCAGTTAATGTTCAATTTATTCTGAAATCCCACTACACATAAAGTCAGGAAAAAAGGAAACGATTTTGCGAAAATTCGATTTTTTCCATTTCTCTTCGGTACCTTGTACTTCATTATAAACAGTCTGAGCGCCATTTTGTTAGTTACCTAAATACGCAACTCTCTTCCCAATGACCGGGGTCGAATTTGGAACAACCGGTATACCTCGCAACGGCACACATGACACGGTTGCGCATGGCAACGTATCGCAGTGAGTGCCGAGCTCTCGAGGTCAGTCGAATTCGTCCAGAAATTCAGCCTCACACTAGGAAGTTGTACTGCTGTATTCGCAAATGTATGCTTGTTTCTGCGGTCTGTGTCGGAATTTCTTTCATTAGATAATTGAAACGGTGGCGTTGAAAGAGCAAACGTGGGTGTGGACAGGTGTCGCACTCTGAGCTCAGAGCATCTCACAGATAGAGAGACGGGAATCGGCAGCACTGAGAGCAGTCTCTCTGATTACAATTGGAATTCTTAGGACGACGCGCCATTACTACTAATGTGCAAGGTGCAGGGGCGGAATCGAGGGGTAAGCCGGTCGGGAAATCTTGTACACAGAACAGCCACAATGCTGTCCGACAATCAAAATGCAGCCAGAGTCAGCTAAGTGGACAGCCATGCATAGACACATAGCATCACCTGCCGCCATCTTGGAAATAGGAAATGACTCCACAATTTGAAAACTATTGGTCCTAGAGGATGGCAATGTTGTGAACGAATGAATTACATCACGCTTGATCTTTTTCGTGAAATTTCAATAGATTACGAGGTTCTCTGAGACAGATTAAAAGAACATCACATATAACTGATACGCCAATTGCAGATATGGACATATGGACAATTATACGAAATTTCTCAATGAGAAGTTTAACTCTAATTACTAAATATTTAATGCTTTTTTAAATTTCCTTTCCACAGATCTTTATACTATAAATTTTTTAAATATTATCACAGTCTTCAGTTGAGCACTCGGTTCATTTTCACTGACTCAACATTGACTTTGATGCAAACATTGAATACAAATTGGACATATTGTATTTTAACAGTAGTTTTCGCTATTCTTGAAGATAAAAACATAATTCAAAAGTATAGACCGATATTGCCTCAAAAAAATTAGTGTCACAAGCTTTTAATCTTCAATTCAAAAAATACACTAAATGCATTCACAATGAGAAATTACGGGATAGCTTTTATTCCTCTGTATGATTATGGAATTCCTATAGTGGTCCCCAAATTAGTTAGATATGCCTCTAAGAAGGAGGCTTATTCACTAGAACTGTAATTGGTTGAGGATAGATGTTCTTTGATAAAGTAGTTTCCATACGAGGCATACCATGGAACAGTCTAATCATTTTAGATGAAAATACCTCTGGTTTGTGAAATAAGTGTAAAGCCTGGTTTTATTGCTGCAAGTTGTTCAAGGGGGTATTCAAAACATGGACGCATAAAATGGGTACACCAATTTTTGTGGGAAGATTTTTAGGTATTTATAACCACAACCAAATTGGAATAGATTGGTCAAGTAGTTTTTGAGAATTTCTAATTGTTTATCCCCCGGCCATCACTACTACTTTATTGAGCAATATACAGGGTTAGTTCAATGGGCATTTTATAGAAAAATACACTAGATAAATATTTGAATGCAAAAAGGACGGGCTACGTTTCTTCTTCTAAACAAATTCAACCATCTCTTATTTGTGAGTAATTCGCAACAAAAGATGATAGACACATCCCATTTGTCTGAAAATGTATATAGTAACGTATATTTTTCGAATATCGTAGCGCATTTGTTCAATTACTAACAAATACGAAATGTTTGAAATTGTTTAGAAGAAAAGACGTAACCTTTGTTTTACGCATAAAATAACTTTTTCTTTTCGGGATGGCTTGTGACTCATATCGTCAAGGTAAACACGTGTATTTTGCGATTAAATGCTCTTTGAATGTTGCTCAATAAACTAGTAGTGATGGCCGGAGTACAGATGTTTTGGGATTAACCAAAATCTACTTGACCAATATAATTCAATTTTGTTGTCATTATTTAGAAGTATGAATCCTGTGGATATGAAGAATTTCAAGTAGTTGCGTGAAATTATCGTCGCATTTTGTCTCGTTTTTCGGCCATGACATTGTTCCTATCAGTCGGATCTTATTATGTGTGGTCTCATTTTGTAGCCCTCATAAAAGCCTATACATATTATATGAAAAGTTTTTTCGCTTCTGTCAACACTTTCGATTGGATCCAAAAAAACACGTTTTCTCATTCTTTGTTGTCAAATAAAAAGCTTTCCCACAAAAATTGGTGTACCTATTTTATGCGTCCACTGGTTAAATAGCCTCTTGAACAACTTGCACCAATAAAAGCAGACTTTACAACCATTTCGAGGAAAGTTGCTAGTAAGATTAGACTAGAAGTGGGAGGGCCAGTGCGTAGTAGCCTCAAGACAAGTTTCAGAGCAAAAAATGGCGTAAAATGGTTTGACTCTGCACTTCCTATGCAACACCGTCGTAAATCCAGCGCAATTGTTCTCTGATAATACTCTGAAAAAGGTTAGGTTACGGACATATATAATAGAGAAATTAAACGTATCAAGTCAGTCAAACTGGCCCACATGGTTAGTCCATAGTCCCTGTCCTACTGATAGTTACCGAAGATGTGGCAACGTTGTCCCTTTCCACATACGAGCGGCATCCTTTGTTTTGTGCAAGCTCCGTGTGATATGAGTCGAACAGGTTCGTCAGACCGTGCGCTTAAAAACCTTTCTCTATCAGTTTTAAAGGTATATGTACGAATAAATATATGGTGTGTAAAATATCATAGGGGTATAGAAATACCGGGGTTGAGAGCGTACAAATATTCTAAGATAAAAAAAATCATATACCCGCCCCCACCCTCTACAACCCCCAAATTTCAATCCCCACATTTTTTTTTCTGTAATGTTAAAAAATGAAGTCTGAGCGATTTTTATTTTTTTCTCTTTAGTCCTTTTTCTGTGCCTTCAATGGACCGTCTCTACGTCCTTGGCATAGTAACTAGTAGGTTAGTGTAAACATTTTATCCAATTCCAGGCCTATTACTAGCGGACAAACAGACTGACGGAAACGACTCACCTAATTTTTCGTGATGTACATGTCATATGACATCCAAGAAACAATATCTTATTTGCGAAGTTCTTTGCGATTACAATATTACCTCGCCAATAGACGTAAGAAGTAAAAACGTCCCCGACAGCGACAGCACGAACATTTGCGATGTTCTCGACACTGTTTTAAGAGCGGCGAGAGACAAATTTTCTAAGAAAATGATAAATCAGAGCTTATGAGGCGACCGAATTCTCACTGGTGAAACTGTTCCCCGTCCTCCCTAAGGGCCCGCATTCATCCGTAAACTTGATTTAAATATTGGCTAGCAATGATTTGATTTACGACCATTTTCACTCTCCACTGTAAAGATTATTGGATTTTAGAAGTGATTACGTGATACACGTTCGATACATAGGTATCTAAACTGAATTAAACGCTTCCTTGTTACGACGCAGGCACCTGAACATTGATGTATAAGCTTGAATAGGTTAAATTACAGCTAAGGATAGCCACAGACAGCCACAAATAACACTGGACAGCCACCAATAGCTATGGGACAGCCGTGGACGGTCAACGGCTTGTTCACCGGCAGTCAATGGGCTTACACTTCCAGCGGAACCGTGAAATAAATAAATAAAAATAAAATGAATCGTTCATTGCAAAAACTTCATAAGTCACACAATTTGAATTTTTCAAAGGAGACAATAAGCACTATTTCATTGACAAATAAACCAGTTTTAAAGTAGTTTTTTGCTTAATATAGTAAGTTGCAGCTTCACAATTCATCGATAATAGTGGCAAAGGTCCGAAATGCTATTCTGGAATTGCGTTATATTACATAGGGTTAGTGGTATATAACTTAAACAAAAGGGTCATAACTAACCATATCTCATATTGCCTGACATTGAAAATTACACTTTAATATTAACTTATTACATGTTTCGATTTTGCATATTTTCATACCTTTATGGTACATAGGGAAAACCCAAGCAAAGCTAAGACACTGTGAAGATCGAATTTAATGCTTGACACCCAAACTATCAATCGACCTTCGTGCAAAGGTACATAGACTTTTTCTTTCAGCCTTGTCGAATAATCAGCAAACGATTGTAAAGAAATCCACTACCAAACGGAAGAATGTACCTTTTCAGCAAAAAAAATGGTTTTGCAAGATTGGTGTTTTCGGTATATGCATTCAATTTCTGTACCATATAGCGTACATTTAACCGACCTTCTGAGTCATACAGGTGAGGAAGGTTGAGATATTGGTTCTGAAAGGAAACAAAAGAATCTTAAGTAAGTGATGTCGAACAAAGCAACTAAGACAAAGTGGATAATCTATGCGTCCGTAACCTAATTTTTGTAGTTAGGTATTGGTATTTTGGTGCAGATCATCACGAAAAATACGTTTTCTTGAGAAAAATTTTGTAGAACAAGGTTGTATGCTTTGAAAAGATTCATATAATGATGACCTTGAACGTAACCTTGACTGTTACTTCAAGGTCATTCGACGAACAAGACAGTTTTTTTTTCGAATAAAACAACTATTTTTACATCGGAAATGTAAACAGACGAAAATTTTTCTTTTAAGTACGTCTTTGCCCATGACCTTGACCATGATCTTTCTGGGTATTTAAAGATTTTTCCAAAGTTTTATTTCGGTCTATGCAACCTTTGAGATAACAACGTTTGAATCGATAAGTTATTTTCATTAAAATGGGTTCCACAGCTATTTGTACTGTCATCACATCCTAGGTGACGAAGTTTTCTGGATGATGAAGCTGGTTGGTGCTCATGACGTGTTCTTCGGGAGATCTGCCCTGATTGTTCCAATCTTAGTGTCTTGACGCTGCTAGTGATACGCTCCTATATTGGTAACGCTTTGGAGGCAAGCAAACTTTCTCAAAAGGTTATCTCGTGCCGATGATCGGCAACCCCTGAAAAAACTCCTTCTGGCACCCTTGAGGGTAAACCTGACGCGTCCAAAGATTGATATTGTTAGTTTTTAAAGCAACGGAGGTAATTTATGTATAACGAAGTACGGTAATTTATAGATAATGAAGTACTTCAGACAAGCTGAGCTTAGGAGCATCGTTATTGATGTGCGATTGTTTTGTCTTCGAACCCCTCACTCCTAGTTTTGAAGCTCTCTGCCTATTTTTTTATACTACTGAATTGAGCCGTCTTGAACGACAAACTGTCGGTGGTTTCTGCCGAATCGCGAATTCAGCATCTTAACCAGAAAGTGTGGTTAATGCTACCTCAGTCAGTAGCTTCAATTTATATTATGACAGGTGAACAAATTTTATAGTTATCAACGTTTTGTTTTTATTTTATGTCTTTTACGCTACTTTTCCGTATGCTACGTTTTCTTTCTGTAGCTCATCCGATAGTATTATGTTCTTCTCATTTATATTTTGTAATAGTAATAATAGTTGGAACGAGGTTTTACACAAATATTTCCAGATTTCTTTTCAAATGACACACTACGTCCCTGGATTATGAGCAGCAGGAATGACCCACCACCTCGCTGAAATTCAGACAGCGATTTCTGTTGGGATGTTTACGGTTATTGGGTAATTGAGCTGTAATTACGAAAAATAGGAAGCAGGTGCCATGGTCCCTCCGTTGCTGTAAAATGTACTTTACGTGGAATCTTAACAGGTTTTTAGAATAACATCTTTTCGTCCCTACCCTAATATTATTCCCTGTTTTGTGAAAGATTAAGAAATAAACGGAAATTAACTTGCTTCTTATTAAAGGCAGTTGAAATTCAAAATCAGCAAATCCAGGTTTGCCTTGACAAAGCGAGCATACTGAAATTATATAACATAAAAACGGCGGATTTTAATAAAAAAATAACCTTTAAAGTTTTATTCCACGGGCTATACCCTAAACGGCTTGATGAATTTAGACATACAGCTTGATTTAATTATTCATTCTTTTCAGTTACTGCAGTCGGATTATTTGTATTATAAACACTATACTATTGGTATCTTTGTCGGCGGGTTTGATACAGTACAGTCATACTGACCTTTTGAGGGTTATGGAGAGGCTCGATTTTAGAAAAACACAACTTTTCTTGAAGAACCATCGCGTTCAATCTGTTAAAGTATCTGAAAACAAAATGATCATCAAATGTAGCGTCCTCAAGGAACTACATTAATCCCTCTTCTATTTATTTAACGTATATCTCAACTACTTGTACAACACTGATGGAGCTAGAAAAATTATACGCTTTCTACAGTGACAGACAGTACTCACTTTCAAGTATATAAGGACTTTGGTAATTTGATTTTAACCTGTTATCTACGTCAGCTTGATTAAGGTTGAATCAATTTTCTTATACAAGGTGGTCCCCGGGAGCGGGAAGTTTTGATAATGTTGTTATTCCATAACTATGCATAGTTGGCTGTGGACTGTTTTTTGAAATTATAATTATTAATTATGCCATTTAGTAATCATGGAGCAGTGAGCAACGTGCATTTGCGATTAAGTCGTGCTATAAAAACAATAACTGCGTGGGTGCCGCACAGCGACATTTCCGACTTTATTCCCAAATTGGTCGACAGAGTTCTTTCGACTCATGCTATAAAGGAATAGATTCGTAAATTTGATCAAACAGGCTCAGCCTGTGGCGCTTCAGTCTGGGGGGGGGGGTAAAATGGAAAGTAAACTCTCAGTGTGACGTAGTGAAGTGTTATAATGATTTAACATTAAAAGCATGGACATATGTAGCCATATGAATTTGTTACAGTGATTTCTGTAGAAAATACTTACATTTTTTTAAAATTTTGAATCATACGAAATCAAAGTGTAAATAAAGCAAACCAAGCTCGAGCAATCTTCATATATTAAAACAAAAATGCAAAATGATATAATCTATCACAGACTTTTCTACATAACAATGTCAGACAAAACAACAAAAAATACATCTTCATGAAAAAAATAACAATAACAAATATGTTGCGACTTCTATAAAGTACAAAACTGAATGTTAATCAAAATAAAATTCCTAATCATGAGAAAAACACAAAAAATATTCATTCTCTTCGCCAGTCTCAAAAAACAAAAACGTAAACTATGAAACTACATTAGTTCACAGTCTCAAAACAAAACAATCATTACATTAGCTTAGAAAGTGATTTGAACCGAATTTGAAGAGACTTTTAGATCAATCTGCTGGCCAATAAAAAAAACACATATCGTGATTGGATACTTCGTTAACTACATCCGCTTTTTTATTTAGTGGCCAACAGAACGAAGATTGATATGAGAGACAACCTTAGGCAAAGTTCAGGTGTTATCATATTACAAAATCAAGGCGCCTATTCTTTTTGCTAGGGAACCGATCTATGATTGTATTCACGTCTATTTTAATATCAATATGCATATAAAAACGAGCTAAGCCCAGTAACCGCTCTTGTAACATAGTGGAGCGCAGTCAAGTTTTAATCCTCTTTAGATGGGAGACAGAATTGTATACATGTATTCATTGAAGGAAAAATATTTTTATCACATGATAAATACAGCGACATTCCACTGTCTATAATATCTTGTGTACATGACTGCCAAAGGTCAAATTTTGCTTTTACTCTGGTACTTATTAAATTTTTGTTTTCGTTACTATTTAGTCCATGCAAATATTTAGAGATTCTTTCTTATATGTCCATTACTTCAGCTTCAGTTTTTGAATTAAATACTGACACAAATAAAATATTAGAATTGTATATATTCAAAGATTCTCCATTGAACCGGTATACCAAATTCTGTAATATATTATCTAACAAAGGGACATATAGGTTCAGTCTGTAATGATTTTCCTTGTAAGACGTAACTAAACATATATTTGTTCGGTATGTTCATTTGCCTTCATGTTATTCTTGGCACAGTCAGTTCAATACCCGGGTTTCATGTAATTTCATTGTAGATGCGAATAGTGTTTTTCGGAATTTGCGCGTCTTTCTTGTACAACTGAAATAATATTACCTATGAGTTTGACAGCGTATTGTTTGTCAATTGTTTTTGATTGTAAAATCTTACTCAGGTTGACTGTTAAAGCTAATATATCATACAAACCCTTTAGTGATACGATAAATTTGAAGAAGCTTCGCGGACTTTCCAATTTGATATAATATTTTGTACCTCTACAATTTTTTCGAATTTGCGTTCAAATTGGAGCACAGAATCATGTATATCGATCCATCGTGTTTCGCACATACCATGAATTTGATATACGTCTAGTTTTCTTTTTAATACTGTATTTCTTTTAGCGGATGTTTCGAAGAACGTAATTACTTCCTCCATTGCACCTACAGTATTTCCTACTGCTTGGACACTGCTGCTTTTTGAAATTGCAAGATTCAAGGCATGATTTGCGCATGGGCTTTTTACAGCATTTGGCAAACATTCTTGCAATTCCATAAGTTATTGGTTTTAATGAAATGCTTGACTGTTTTAACCAAACTTTGACCTGTGAGTTTGGGCTCCATTGAATCTTCATCAAAATTTGAGTAGCAATCTACTGATCCCATGATGTCCTCGTAAATATGTTCTGCACAACAATACCGCTATACGATTGACATTGGTGATTTACGGCTAATGTCTATAGTTTCGTCAAATATAATACTGTAATACTGACTTTGACGCGACTTAAAACTATATCCAAGATTTCTTCGTCACAACTTTCTATAATTTCATTTTGGATGCGGCTGCTTATGTACGTAGCATGCGCTTTTGAGTTCTCTAAGTTTTTTTCTGAAAGGTGTTTGTTCAATAATAAACCAACAACCATTCAGGAGCTTGAAAGAAACATTATTGAAGAAATTGCTAAATTCCTGTGGATATGTTGCATCGTGTTATGAAAGAATTCAAGAGCGCATACTGAGAAGGAGAGGACATTTACGCGGTACTATTTTTAAGAAATAAAAGTCGTATATTACTAGTTTGTTAGTATTATCCTGTATTTTATTCAAATTAAATTGCCTTTAGAATCATAGAGTATTCAAAGCTTCCCGCTCCCGGGGACCACCTTGTATTTATGTTAGCCTAATCTGGCATCGTATAGACTGTGTTCATTGAGTAACATAACAGAAATCGTAAGTTGCCTTCGTGACATACCTATTACGTATCCTTTCAATAAGTGCTCACTCCCTTTTATGAGACTACCAATTCATTGCCCCCTTAGCGTATATGAGTTATTCTAAAATCGGTTGCGGAAAAACGTGGCAATAGATCTAAATTCTAAAAAAAATAAAATCTTGTTTAAATTAGGTGTAAGATATCCATGTTATGCACATAACCTTGTAAAATTCAGTTTCAAAGCTAGGCGTGATCATTCGTCTCTATTTTTTGATTTTTAAAAGATTTACTTGGTCAGGACACAAAAAATAACAACTCTGTTACTATCATTTATTTATTGATTAGTTAAACAACAAAACTATCTGTTTATATTCTTCTTTCTAAATAACATGAATTAAGTCTTTACTCTCATGTTTGACATGGAAAATCCCAGTATTGTTTCTTACTTATGAATAATACGTAAAATTATAGATACTCTGTTACTCTGTATGTTTTATATGAAACTAACTTTTGCATCAAATTGCTTAAATTGAATGAAATACAAGAATTTAACTAAGTTATCGTTCGTAAATAAAAGTATTATATATCTGAAATATAAAATATACAACAAAGTACCAACTTTTTATAAAAAATCTAACATTACTCTTTTAAAAATGGGGACATAAAGGTAACAGAGTTGCAGGAACCGTAACATAGTTGTACTTTCATAACTAATTTATAAATATAATCACAAAACTTTCTTTTCGTAATTATTAGACGTTAACACTTAAAAAAACCAGTATGCTCTAGCCGAGATTAAATTAAAATTAGTTAACTGATATCTTATTTTTCAAATACTTCTGAAGGAGTGGGGAAATGGAATATACTCTTTTGCCCTTCATTATCTTTTTAGGTACAGCAACAATTCTTATCAAGCTTTCATATTGTTCGTATGATATATAATAATAATAATAATAATAATAATAATAATAATTTTTATTGGAATGTTTATACATAAAAATATAAAATTTTCGACCAATTTAAATGTTTCTCCGGTATGGCCAACAGACTTCAAGAATACTATTTTTACTTCTTCATCATCGTCTGCTTCATTTAACGCTTTCCCAAGGTAAATGTATTCGTTTTTAGAAGAGCAAATTTTTACTAGAACGTCGACTTCTTTGATTTTACTGCGATGAATATTATCCTTCTCAATTAACTTGTTATTTTTCTTTTGACAATCCAGGTTGATCATCGCTAGATTCCGAGTCCGAACTGTATACAGCATTGTAAATTGATTTCCTGTTTTTAACAACTAAATTAGTAATATCTTCTAACGTAGCAGGATCTGATTGTTCAATCGTTTCTTTAGGCGGACAATAGGTTTTTGGACACATGCAATAACAGAAACCACGCTGGCAAAAACAGCTCAAATCTAGATACTTCAGCGATCCCATTTCTTCTGTAAAAACTTGATCTACTTTCATACAAAGGAACTATTTCTTTTGGAATTCCTCTCACCATGTTTTCAAAGTGTTCGTCAAGCATAAAGTACATCTTCACTTTGCTACTGTCTTTCAGAACCTGATAGCAGGAAGAAGCATCAGAACTATCTTTCCCAAAGGCAACAAATTGCCGCTCCCTTTCCATGTCCCGCCTCAACATAATTCCAAGTAACTTTGACAAAGTCTGAGTTGCGGGTCCATCTGAATATATATTTCAGCAGCGGTGAGAGCCATAATGATGTCGTATGATTATCTAGACAGAACAAATTATTTTATTTATTATACAAGATACAGACAGACTAACCACGACCAAAGATTCAAACAGTAAAATAATAAGTATGATAACAACTATGTTACCAGTCTGTAACAGAGTTGTAACTCTGTTACTACATAGTGATAATAGAGTTGTGCGGTAACAGAGTAGTAAATTTAACACTTCGTGCCGTTTATTATTTGAACAAGATTGTATTATGTTAAAATGGATGCACATAAGATAATTGTTCCACTATATCTACTTTAAGGTTGTAAATTTATATAGAAATATAGGAATACTTACCTGAAGACTCCGGTAACAGAGTACACACAGCATAAAACTACGCGCCCCACATCATAGCCAACGGAAAACCCCGTTTGTATACCCCCGCCTGACTTGCAACGAACAGTGTCGATAGAGCAGTAGACATAAAAACACAACTGTTTCCATTGAAAATGTGGCATCATATATTGGCAGCTATCAAATATATGTGGTAACAGAGTATAAGCTTACTATATGAAATAAAGCGGGACAACATTTTAAGTAATCATAAGTAGATCAATAAATTATATCTACTAGGTATGAAACATGTTGCTGAAAATGTTGAAATTGCTTAATTACTATAGCATTTAAACAAAAAGATCCATATGATTTGACAAAATGGTATCACGATTACTGTATAATGGTCTGCGGTCTGGGACACATCTTTTTTGTATGAAAAACAACACTGTTACCATGAATGACCACTCTGTTACATGGCAAAATGGATGATTTAAAGGCGTTGGATGTTTAAAAAGCTATTAAATAATGTGTCCTTTAACGAATGATGCCATAATAATATGAAATGGCTCTAATATCTCAGCGAAAAGAAAAGAAATTAGTTTCGGGACATCATTTTCTGCAAGGGATTTTAGAATGACCCATATCTAAGGGTCGTTGCGGACATACCTATCTCACCTTGCGACGCAGTCCTGCAGTATGCAATACAGCGATAAGAAAGGTTATCAGCTACGGCAGCGGGGACTACATATCGCTTGCTGGGATTGGAAGCAATGACACCTTACGTTAAATAGGGTGTTGGTAATTCAAGAATTATGTAAGTAATAATGTAATTATGTAAGAAAGTATTATGAGCTTTAGAGTCGTGTCCACGTTTTTCTAAAACATTCTGTATATTCGCTTCTCGTAAAACGAAATTTATTCACTACATAAAAAAATGCTGTTGGAAAATTACGATGCAAAAACTTCACATCTCATCTCTATACGCCAACTTTACGATGTCCGGCAGTTTCTGAACACGTTTACGAGAAATAAAGTAACAGCGGCAAAATCGGTTCGGGTAGCTCAGGAAATACACCATCCAAGTAGAACAATAGCCATAAAATACTCCCCAAAGTGTTTTAGCAAACTTCTGGATTATCTATAGCGCTTTTTTATTTGGCATAGTTCTCATAATTGAGCGTTCCAAGAGCAGTCTACAGAATTTACGGTTTTTGTGTGCTTCCAGTTACCAAGAGAAAACAAAAGAGTTTCTGCTTGTTTTTGGCTATCAGGCCACTGTATAAATCTGGGGATACGTAAGTCCATCGGATGTTGGTCAAAGTATACAGTGGTCTAAGTTTCTGACTAAGAAGTTGTGCAAATTTTACGAGAGCTAAGAGGAAGTTTCAAAAATGAGGAAGCTCAATGCATTATATAAGTGGCGTTATGAATAATTATTACGAGCCCCTTCCCACTTCAGTTGGCCCACTTCAAGGTTTGTACCAAAATATGCCTTTATAAACTAAACATGACGAATTTTAGATACACTCTAGTCCTAAAAAATACATATTTGAAATCACTTTAATTAATAGAACATCTGCGCAAATAAACAATGTGCGAATAAATGCGCGAAGTTAACAAAGCAACAATTGAAAGACTACCATTGGATAACGTCATTTTTTATTACGGCTGAAATTCTTTGGGGCATAGTGTTAACCAAGTTTTGGCAAAAATTTGGTGTAAAACAATCCCATATTTCTTGAAGCTTTTGTCTCAGTTCGGTGATTGTACGAGCAGGATGTTTCAATAGGTGACAGATCTGAACTGCTAGAAACCCATTTCAAAAGTGGTACATTATTGTCTTTCATCCATTTTATAGCATTTTTGAGGCATGGCACGCTGCACCATCTTGCTGAAACACAAAATCTTGGCCGGATGTCAAACATTCTTCCATCACTGGTAAAAGCGATTCTTCTAAAATTGCCAAATATTTGTTTGTATCCACATTTCCATCAATAAAATGAAGTTTTCCTACTCCTTTTGATGACATTGCCCAAGACCATAATGGATGCTGGATATTTCACTTTTCTCTACAGGCAGTCAACATGGAATGCATCATGTTTTTTGCGAATAACTCTACTGTGACTATCACCAACACAAACTTCGAATCGGGCCTCATCACTCCATTGTATTTATTGCACACCGCTGTTGAGGTGTCCCTTGTCTATGTTCCTTAGCCCATCTAATTCGATTTTTCTTTTGCAGTGGAGTTAATAGTGGCTTTTCTTTGGCCTATAAACAAGTTGTGCAACTTTAGGGTTTTTACTCCACTTTTTTTATAAGAAAGCTTACCTTGCAAGTGCTAAATTCCAGTTTGTGGGCCTCTCTATGAGTTGTGGACCTCGAAATTCTCCTTCCAACAGCGTCACTCCACAGGGCACTTAATTGTAAATAATTGGCACACCTGTTTTTCACGATTATTCTTCTTAATGCTCTTCGGTCGGCATTTGTGGTATTACTTTTTTTCACATGTCGTGGCTTAATGTTAATTGAACCAGCTACGTTATATCTTCTAACAATATTTCTCACACTGTACCGCGGTACGTTTAACAAAGTTGCAATTTCTGAGTTTGATTTCCCAGAATTAAAAAATTTAATTATCAGTTACCGAATTTTCTCAATAAAAACCTTTCCTCTGCCCATTTTGAAAACCTTAACTACCCAAAACTATTTTAAACGTATTCTGACAGCTGTGATTAATAAAAACAATTGTCATGGCTTTTATCTTTCACAGCCACCTATGCGTTATAGACTTATTTTGCATTGAAATGAAAATAGGTTGATATGCTGTAATTGCAACATTTAGGGAGTGATAAAGTTGGTGTTTTCTAATATATGTATATTATCAAAATATTCATTGTTAATATTTTTAACCTATAACACCCTGCTCCATTTTTATTATTTGTGTTTGATAAAAAAAAACTAAGATTTCAATAGTTGGGCCAACTGAGGTGGGAAGGGGCTCTTAGACCCATATGACTTGAAACATTACCGTTGACCAACATAGTTTTCAATTAACATCTGGTGCGGCATTGTGGACGAGCATATCATCGGGCCATATTTGCTTCCACCACGTTTGGATGGGCATGCTTATGGTCGTGGCCACATAGGGACACACGGTATGTGCAGAAAACAGTGTGCACACATATGATGCACATGGTCGTTAACTTGTTAATTTACTTCCGAACGCATGAAACAGGTACGAATGCTACAATTATTACAGTAGTAGAGTAGTAGGAGTTACACCCTCTAACCGCTACTGAATCAAAACAATGACGGTGACTTCGGAAAAAATGAAGATGTTGCGCTGGAGTCATCCAACTTTGTCAGATCCGCCAATAATTAAATATAGGCAAACGGCTTCTACTTTACAACTATGCCTCGTATATTAGACCAAGATTGCCTGCTTCAAATGGTTGAGCTGCTAAAAAGTCCTATTACACAGGTCTACAAAAAAAATGTTTTGTTTGGTGCTACTAATTCTATGTTATTACTTATTACTACTCGGTTAATTAGTCCGCAGGATATCGTGCGAATCTGTCAAAATCTTGAATCCACGTGCAGGTTTGTATCGATTGATAATAATCTAAAAAATGTATTTTTTAATACTTAAAATCGCTATAATCAATTTATTTATTTTTTTGATTAGTAATATCAATATACCGTTAATGAGAACGTATTGTATAGATAATCCAAATACATTTTATTACATTTGTGGTGAAAATGTAGTGAAAAAGTTTTGAAAACAGATTCAATGAAGAAGACATACGTTGACTACTTTAATATAGAGAGATGAAGGCTCTGAACAAACCGTGGGTTCCAAACATTGTGTGCATGTTGTGTAGTGAACACTTAAGACAGTGGGCAAACGGTAAACGTAGTTATTTAGATCATAGTGTGCCGATGATTTGGAAAGAGCCCAAAAATCACATTGTAGACTGTTATTTTTGTGTTGTAGAATTACATGGTATGAACAAAAGAAAAATGGCATATCCTGATCTACCGTCTGCTAAAAGACCTCGACTACTCGACTGTGTTCAGATAACGTACCATCTCCTATGAGTCAGAATCTTTCAGATCTGTCAGATTTGTCGGACACAGAGATAGCGGAAGTTTTTTCTGATGAATGTGACAATGATTTTGAATTGTCAACAGCGCCTCCACTTATTTCTTAAGATGCTTTAAGTGATTTGATTGGAGATTTTGACCTTTCGAAAGAGCGATCTCAGCTACTCGCATCTATGCTCAAAGAAAGGAATGTGTTATCTCAAGATACAAAAGTAACATCTCATCGTGATCGCAAAAAATAATTTCTTCCATTTTTTAGCTCTGAAAATGATATAGTTTATGGGGCTCTTAATGTACAAGCCGTAAAAAAGTATCAAAGCACCAACTGTCCCGTGGCGCTACAAGTCCACAAACGGGCCACTTTAGGTCTATTTATCAATAAGATGGAGGTAGACAAGGGCTAGTCTGCCGAGGCGGTACCACACGCTGGCTTTTTCTTAAACATTTTTCCACATCTAAGATATACAGTCGGTTTCACTACTTTCCTCTTTTTTTTTCTCAACAAGAAATGTTGGTTTTTTCGAGTACGTTAAATTCTTGACGTAACCTTACTCTACTCCCGGAATGTTCGGATTAGCAGCAACATTGATGGTGTTCACCTCTATCTGCAGCCAAATCGTGCCGCCTTGCTTTCCTTGATAGAGACCAGAACCTACGGTTCAGCTAACCATATTAAGTGCGAGGTGCACTCTGATTTGGGAAGAACGGCATAGCTGTGGCTTTTATCCGCAGCACTCATTCTTGCTCCAGAAACGTATCTTTGGAATTACGCTGGAAAGAGATTCTCTCGCTCCGTCTCAGCTCCAGACCGTCTCCCAAATGTATTTGCTACCTCTATCGCTTTTCCTCGGACCACAACTTGGATGGCCTGAACGAATGAATGAATGAATCATGAAATTAAGGGCCTACCGGTCACTATCAGTAGCCAGCGCATAGGCAACTTAAACGGGGCCTGGTTCACAACGTCCTGGGAGTCCAAAGTGATGGACTCCAGTATTGGCTGCCTGTAGAGTAGTTCAGATCCTCACAGTGTCACAGAACGTGTGACGTGCTCTCTTCCTCTACCCCCACAGCGCTCACACAAGGGATCCTCAGCCGCCCCCATCAGGTAGAGCTGGATCAGGACCAACGAGCTTGCTGGCTAATATTGTCTTCGCTAGAGCGACCGCCTTATCCCAGAGTGCCCCGGTCACACACTAACGATACCGGATGCTTTACTGCTAGACAATCCAGAGACTCCCTGCATTTCAATACAACGCACGAAGTAATCTTATTGGCACTTAGTGCCTTCATGGCAGCCTGACTGTCGGAGAAGATTGTTATTATTCTCCTAGCCCCCCACCCCCTCGAAAATGAGGGATACACAAGCCATAATCGCAAAGATTTCCACCTCGAAAATAGTGGCCTAGCCATGAAGAGTCAAGGATAGCCTGTTTCTAGGCACAGATATTCCGGAGCCAGAGCTCTCTTCGGTGACCGTCCCGTTCGCATACTCCGAAGCACCTCCGGCTACCGACGCCCCACTCCTCCCTCGTTGGATACTACACATTAAACTTGCGGTTGGAGCAATAATTAGGGGTAACCCAAACACCGCTGCTCAGAAGGACGGGATCCTTCCTTAGCAGTTCGACTAAGATGGCAGTATGATCCTTGACAGGATTCAAGAAGGCCCAGCTACCATGACTCCACAGTCGATGTGCGACTACTCTCTCTTTACCACGGATCACTAGATCCGACGGTGGGAGCTACAGCAGAGCTTCCACTCAATGGCGTGATTCGCACTGCGCTAGTTATGCTAATACAGGCCAAACGTTGAATTTTATTGTGTTTGGACTTAATTGTCTCAGTTCCAATGGAAGGCAGCTAAACCAGGAAGCCATGCAAGAAAGATGGACATACTATCGTCGTGTAGAGACAGTGTACCACTTTACACCTTACATTGAATTGCGAGCCTTGTTAACCTTGTACTCAAGATATTCTCTACAGTTCAGTTTGCAGTCCAGGACAATTTGTAGATATTTTAATGATTGCAATAGAACTAATCCCAAAGAAGGTCGGCAAGACAAGCCCGTCAAGCCTTCTTCTCCTAGTGAATAGGATCAGCTTGGTCTTTCCTGCCTTGACAGGAGGATTTATTTCCCTACAACACGATACCACAGTGCGCAGAGCGCCCTGCATAATCTCTGAGAGTGTTCTACAAAATCGACCCCTAACTACTAAGCCGTTGCAGTGAGCCAGTACCCTCGTCAGGGCCTGGGCAAGTACATGCACTCTATGATTGATTGGATGTGGAACCGGGAAAGTGCGCAGCCTCAGAGTAGCTTCCTCGGGAAAAGTATTACCTTCCTATGGATCTGTCAGAGGTCCCCTTAATGTTGCTTCAGTATCTTCGCATAGAATTCTGAGTATTCCAGCTGTAGCAGGCATGTCATTTATGGGCTGACAGAAGTTCCTCCAGGACCTTCTGGAGGCTCTTCTGCAACGCCTTCTTGTAGTATTCCCATTGGAGACAAATTCTCGTGTGCTCAGCTCTGCTAGAAAGTTTGTGCACAGCTCGTTTCCTATAATCTAACTCCTTTTACCAAAAGGTTTCCTTGACCTTACCCTGAACTTTGCGTAACGGGCAGTTTTCCTCATATGAAGCCGTCAAGTCACTGCTCAGAGGCTCTACCGCTGCTTCTATATCGGAGCCTCTACAAAGCATATATGGAACCTCTCCAAGCTTACTATCAAGGTTTGCCCTAAAGGACGGCCAATTAGTATGCCTACAATTCCAAGCATATTTGTCGGAAATATCTCCATCAGGCTTCAACAGTATATACCTGTGATCCGATATAGGAGTTGTTAGAGACACCTGAAAGTCCCTAATCTCCTGACCTAAATAAAGCGTACCCAGTGTTAGTCAATCACGTCTTCTCTGACATTGTTACTGAAAGTAGGCGTGTTACCGACATTCAGAGCCTCGAGGTTCGATGACCCCAAGAACTCCATGAGGCCTTCGCCCCCGCCTGTTGGTGTTCGAGCTGCCCCACATAACGTGGTGAGCATCGCTTACGCATCCAATCACGAGGTCGAGTCCAGAATCCCTACAATATGCGACAAGGTCCTCCAGTTCCTGAGACAGAGGAGGTTCCTTCTTATATCTAATTCTAACTGCAACTAAATCTCTGAAGGTAAATTCTTTAAGTTGCCATGACCTACGTCAACTGTCAAGATGAACTTCTTGAACGTCAAAGGTAGTGACTTTAACTCTCTAATGAACTCTAGCTGGGGTCATACAAGACTGATACAGCAGTTCGTTCCATTTAGCCATGGACTCTCAGCTGGTGACAAGTCTTAGTTTTTATCCCGCGTTTGGTTGCACTGCTGTCCTGTCTCTCCAGAAAAGTTTGACCAAGGTGTGGTAGAGGTCAGGTTTCAGTCAGTGGCAGCAGAAACTCTTCTCCGCCGCAAAATTTGGCGTTACCGACATGCCGACTGAGAGGGGGGGAGGGGGAGACTTTTAATCACCTGTCTTTGGAGATATGTTCATTTCGCTAACTCGGATGCATCGGTGTGTCAATAGCTTTCCGTTCCGCCTAGATTGTCTATGTTCGATAATGCTCAGATCATGCTGTTCGACTGATCAACGACACTTCTCTAGCCATTCTACCGCTATAAAATGAGGTTTGTTCCTCAGGACTCTCATTTTTGATGCGGCCGGGCATTTAGTCGCCAGGCTGTCGAACATCGTGCATCTAGAACTGGTCAGTACGATCGCTCCTTTATCACTTTATCGATATTCCGAAACAGTCTGGCTGAGGAGACTTTATCGAGTTCTACTAACATTAGACAGCTCAAGAATCCGATAGGCTTCTTATCGCAGATACAGGATGCTCCGGTATTTAGGCTTCTGCTAACGAATAACATAAAAAAGCGTCAGAATATCTTCAAGGGTCAAATAATTGACTATGAATTGGTGGTCAACTCAGAAGGCTAGCGGGCTACAAATGGGCAGTCTTGTCCTTTTTTTCCATATCATTATTACTAGAGCAACCTCAAATTGACAAAAATATCAATCTATTTTGATGCGAGAACCTTGTTCCGGGCCACAGTCAGTCGTTTAGCGAACATTGAATAACGTTTTCTCCAGGAATCCAACTGCCATTAACAAATGAGTGACGTAGCATTGTTGTCACGCTTCACAACAAAAAACGCCGCCTACGCAGTTTTCTTGTAACGCTAAAAGGCCTTGTGGAACGTGATCGAAAAGCACATTGTTTGTCAGTCATTTTCTGAATGACTCGTTCGCTTTTATTGGTTTTCATGCCCTCACAGCGTCGGTAGCGGCTCGAAAGGGCTATTCTCTCGCCCTATATTCCATAATTAATAGTTCTACTGGTTGTTTCTAAAGCCCTAATTGGAACCGGTTGATGGACAGCTCAGACTTATTGGTTTGTCTTCAAGCAAGGGTGTGAACGAATTTTATTACGCTTCGTCACGTTAACAATATGACTTATATTGCTACTGGTGTGTGAACGTAATTTTATTGATGATTGAGACTTTCGGTGGATTGAAATCTGAGATCTAATAATAATACTTTTAGCTGAAAGGCTATGGAAGAACAATTAACAATTATCGCTCCTATTAAGATCATATTAAGGATTGTACAGTATCTCTTACACATTACACTCGAAATTCATTGTGATTATCCAAAAAAGTATGGATGCAATTTCTACAGGTTTCGGATTTGATTCATATTTTAATGATGATCATAAATAGGTCTAGATTTTTAAGATCTAAATCTCACATTGTATGCACTAAATCTTTCACAAATCCTATATTTGGACACAATTACACTAATGTCTATCATTTTGCGTCGGACTGAAATGGGATTATTTTATTCACAAGAGAGGGATATATTATTTTTACCCAACATATCGGGTGGTTATGTATAATCATGCCATCTTCTATATCTCTGGTTAATAGAACATTTTGGTGTTATCTGCAGGTGTTATACAGCAATTTGTCAAATCTCAGAAATAAAATACGGACAGAGTCGAATGCTTCACTCATACTTTGTACCAGATCTATATCTTCTGTTTGAGAGGATAAAAAAACTTTTAAAACAAGAAGTTGTGTGTTGCTTGTTTAAAAAAAAAATTAGTCAAGTCATTTAACATAAAAAAATGATAGCAGAAAGTTAGGATATGGTGAAATTGTGAACACAAATATTTATTAACAGATATATGCCGAGCACAGCAATTTTGTTCTATAAAGGTTAATTAGCCACAATTGTATAAGTAATTCCATTGGGAGAAATTTTTTGGCTAAAGTAGTATTTTTTTAGATTGTAATAAAATGTTCAGCTCTTACGTGTATGATTCACATGTTCATATACTTCAAAATCAGTCAACAGCGCAGCCATTCCACCATGTGTTCGATAATCGATCTTCTTTGGTCTATTCTCCTTCTCCAACGTCACTGTAGTCTATGTTCGGTGGTCACTTGTTATGCTATCTGTGGAAGATGGAATTTTGTAAGAACAAATTTCCGTATAAAAGGTGCTCTCTCCAAGATTTTTTTGTGCAGTATTATATATTACAGTGTCGTGTATTCGTTAAATCTGCACTTACCCCAAATACATGGTTATTTTGAGTGTGCCATGTACCATCACCAATGGTGCGATAGATTATGCGCTGAAATCAAAACAAAAAACTGCAACTGCAATTGTATGTATGAATGTTGAAAATCTTGAACAGTTTCGGACCAGTGGTATTAAAATGTCGTTTAGGAACTGGAAAGTGTGCATGAATGTGTTGAAATGCGACACCTAACAAAATTTTGAGTGAAAAGGCTTTTTCATGTAAGGGTTTGGACGTGCATGTTTGCAAATGTAGGATAAACTATAAACACACGGTAGGTGATGTTAATATAATCACATATGGATTACAAAAGTTGCAATAAACATGGAGAAACCTTCAGCTAAACTGAAGAAAATGGATTTTACTCAGACATCAGGCATTTTTTTAAATTTTGGCTCAGTTTTATATAATGATCATAAATATATATATCTAAATTTTTAAGATATAAATCTCACATTGTATGCACGAAATCTTTCACAAATCCTATATTTGAACATAAATACGCTAATGTCTATCATTTTGTGTCGGACTGAAATCGGATTATTTTATTCACAAGAGAAGGATATACATATTTTTACCCAACATATCCGGTGGTTATGTATAAACATGCCATCTTACATATTTTCTTTGATTTATAGAATATTTTGGTGTTATCTGCAGGTGTTATACCGCAATTTGGCAAATCCCTGAAATAAAATGCGGACAGAGTCCAATGCTTCACTCAGACTTTGTACCAGATCTATATATTCTGTTTGAAAGGTTGATAAAAGCTTTAAAACAAGTTTTCGTGCGTTGCTTGACAGCAGATTTAGGTTATGGTGAAATTTTATATTCAAATAGTTATCAATAAATGTATGCCGAGCACAGCAATTTTGTTCTATAAAGGTTAATCGGCAACAATTATATTGTTGGAAGAAATTTTTCGGCTAAAGTAGTAGTTTTGCACACCAAATCAACAAGGGCTCGGGTTTATTGCATAAATGTTACAATGATTACCGCGAAAATATACAACAGTTAAAAATTTGTCGTACAAGATGTTGTATAACTATGCTAGAAGAATGTTTTAGGCTCAATTTTACCAGAATTGATATTTAACGGTCACTTGGACCAATGGGAAAAGACCTTATCGAAATGCAATTTGACGCAAGCTGTCAAAGCTCTCTGAATATCAGTGATTTCTATTGAATCATTGAATAAAATTGTGAAAAAGCGATTGTATTATAAACAAGAGCACTTCTTGATTCCAACGATGCTTTCGTACAGAGAAAACAGGACAAATTTCGTGTATTTTGATTGTTCCTATAAAAATGTACATCTAATACATCCGTCATCCCTTTAGCCATTGGGAATGCAAGTAATAATATGTCGATTTTCTAGCTGTTCAATTTGATAGCATGTTTGGACGTTAATTAATGCATGGCAATCTCGAGTTTGTTAAGTTCAATATACTGAGTGTTTATATGTATGTTATCATTATAGCTACAAACCTGTTGGAATATGCTGATTGGTTTGTATTTAGCATGAAAAAGAATATAAAATGTATTCCGATCAATTCCCCATCTTTCGCTACTTCATAGTAATAATCACTTATTATCAATTTATGGGTTAATGAATCTCTTCAAAGCAATCAAAACAGTATATGTACTCTCCATCCTAAAACACCTACATCTGCGTGGTGCATAATGGAATTACTACAGACATAGACCTAAAATCATTAGTAATTACTGAAAAGTGAGAGCTAAAAAACCTAATAAAATATTGGTGGTCAAGTTTTTTGACTGGTGGGGACACAATGACACAAGACACAAATACTGAAGAAGTTGAATTCCACGGTCCGCACTATTCAAGGGCAATTCGCCTTACTTAAGTCATGTCAGCGGCCAATTCTGAGGGTGCGCCATGGTTGCCAAATTGTGCAATAACACCCCGCAACGTATCCAGCTCAACATATAAATCTGGGATTGCTAAAGTTTTATATACGTATATAGAAAATGTCAATTTTAATAACTCAAGCTGTTATAAGATGACTCATAGGACAGTGATGGAACATATCATACATACTGATCGGTGGACGAAAATAACTGAACACTCACCACCACTGCAAGTGGGGAAAGTGATTTCTCTCAGACACCAAAAGGAAAGGTTGAATAAGAATTCCATCTGACATGCATGGAACAGTTTTAGAAGTCAGATTTAGGTGTTCACGACCTGAAGCAACTCCTGCTGATGTTTCCTACTGTCTTGTGCTACAAATCTTTTTTTTCGATAATTCGCCATAGTAATGCAGAAATAACGGACAAAGAAACGAAAAATCTGTTTCATTGACAGATTACTGCACGACACACGACATGGGAGTTGCTTAATATTGTTTTGTGAGCAAATCTACGATCAACGGGATTAGCTGAGGTAGAGTATTTTAAACACATAAAACTGCGCTAGTTTTATCAGAGGAAAACACTATATCTTTGAGCCACAGAAGCAGGCTCCTGATTCTAGTTCTAGAAACTAGATCGCGAACAAACTACTTCATGCAACGCTACCACAAGAAATATAGAAACTTCAAAAGAGTGGATATTCCAGTCTTTCAGTCGAGATTAAATGAAAACGATTTACTCATATTTTTGAACCGTTCCAATGCATTCCACTAATCACAAATGCGTTTTCCCAGCACTAACATTATAAGCCACTAATTTCAAATGTCAATTCCTCAATATTAATACAAAAATATTTATATAGGAAGCAGTTGAAAAATCTAGCATGTTGTAAAAATAGCAGCTACTGTAAATTGTAGTTTGTTGATGGTACACTTAACATAACCACGTATTTAGGGATTGCAGGCTCAACGTGTACACGACAGTGTAATATGTAATTTTGCAGTATAAAAATCTTGGATGGGGACTTTTTATGAGGAAATTAATTTTTCCAAAATACCATTTTCAACACAGAACAAGCGACGTTGGAGAACAGACCAAAGGAGATTGACTATCGGAATGGATACGAATCTTGACTCCTCTGAGTTGCCATATTTCGCCACCTAAGAGGTGTATGGTCACATTGTGGTTGACTGTGATTTGAAATATATTATTCTGTGAATTATATACGTTAGAGGTAAAAAGTTTTATGACATTGACAATTAAAAAAAAATAAATAGGTACATTTGCTTAAAATGAGTGAATAAATAATAACAAACAAAAAAATAATCAAAAACAACAAATGGACAAATCAGTAACTAAAACATTATTTAAGAAAACAATATAATAAATGAAATATATATATATATATATATATATTTATATAACAGAATTCTTATTTTTTTACTTTTTTTTTTAATTTTTCATTTCATAATCAGTCAACCACGATGTGACTATACTATACATCTCTCAGGTGGCGAAATATGGCAGCGCAGCGCATCCATTCCATCATGTGATCGATAATCGATTTTCTTTGGTATATTCTCCTTCTCCGACGTTACTGTAGTCTATGTTTGGTGGTCACTTGTTGTGCTATCTGTGGAAAATGAAATTTTGGAAGAACAAATTTCCGTATAAAAGGGGCTCTCTCCAAGATTTTTTTGAGCAGTATTATATATTACAGTGTCGTGTACACGTTAAATCTGCACTTAGCCCCAAATACGTGGTTATTTTTAGTGTACCATGTACACATCACCAATGGTGCGACAGTTTATACACTGAAATCAAAACAAAAAACTGCAACTGCAATTGTACAGGTATGTATGAATGTTGAAAATCTTGAACAGTTTCGGACCTGTGGTATTAAAATGTCATTTAGAAACTGGAAAGAAGTGTATGAATGTGTTGAAATGCAACACCTAACAAAAATTTGAGTGAAAAGGCTTTTTCATGTAAGGGTATGGAGGTGCAAGTTTGCAAATGTAGGACAAACTATAAACACACGGTAGGTGATGTTAAGTTAATATAATCACATATGGATTACAAACGTTGCAATAAACATGGAGAAACCTTCAGCTAAACTGAAGAAAATGGATTTTACTCAGACATCAAGCATTTTTTAAAATTTTGGCTCAGTCTTATATAATCTCATAATATTTAGTTAACTGAAAACATTTCAATGGCAAGCTGTCACTTCATATTTTACAATGTTTTGTTTTGAAGACTTTGATGCTATTTTCTGCCAAAGTATACATGGGTATACATATTTGACGGTCTGTTTGGTACTCGTACCCTATTGGAGGAAAATAATGGTTTGTTAAATTGTGAAATCCACTTTAAGACCTTTAATTATAGAGCAAGTATGCTGCAGAAAGCAAACGCACATTTAACACGACATTAAGCTTGCATTTTGGTGTTCAAGCAACAACAAATGAGTTTTACGCTGAACAGTTCTTTTACCAATAACTTATAGCAGCACCCTGGGAGGTAATTAAACATCCTGTGTACTGTCTTTAGTGGATGACAATATGTGTGAAGGAATTTATAAAACAAGCGAGTTTCTGGTTGAATATCTGTTGTAACCATTTAACTTTAGAAAATCTGCCAAACTTGTTTTCACGTAGGTCAGCAACTGTAGGATGTAAATAGATGCAATTGTTAACATTCAAAGCTGTTTAAGATATTCTCTCCAATTTGCTCGTCTATTTACACCCACAATTAACCAGACCAGTCTTTTTTGTCAGGTGAATACTGTGGTGGTTTTGAAATAACATCCTTAAGCAGCTATGCCATATGAAATAATGGATCCCTTTGCATGCTCGCCGGGGTTTCCATTTGTGCCTGAAATATTAAAACAAGCAAAATCAAAACATGTGCCACGTCGATAAATCAATATTTAAGTGTCATCTTTAGTAACAGGCCGAGAAAAATGTTGTTAATGTGATTCTTTTGTTAAATTTATATATCACTATCCCTATTCAACTAGCATTTTGTTCGAATGCGCTACCACCCAAGAAGAACCAATAGTTACCTATACTTGTCAAATTTCAGTAGTTATATCTTTGAGTATTGAATTATCTTAAAATTGAGTCCTTTGCAAAAAAAATTGGTTACGATGTACCAAATTAGGGCCCTAATACATTTTGGACTAAGAGGTGAAGATAATAATAATAATAATAATAATGTTTATTGTCCAAACTATAAGCAGACAACTAGAAATGACATATTTTAGAACAATAGAAAACCCTAGCCTTGTACGCGGGTATGGATTAGCTTATGAATAATTATGTACTACTTAAACTAGGAATGAAAAGACACACGTGATTTTCTAAGAAAAGAACAATAACAACATTAAAATAGGATATTAGAATACATTATCTGACAAAGTGGGAGTATGGCTTCATTTAATTATAGATCCTTTTTAAGGCGAAATGTCTCATTTAGGGCACAAAGTCTATCTTAGGTTATTAGTGGTTTTGTTTTCTGTTCTGCGTTTGGGGGATATATGGAGTATGTTGTCAAAATCGGTAAATAAGTATAGCAGGGGTATATTGTCTAAATCGGTAGTGTTGGGGATCGGGTATTTTATTTAATTCGGTAACTTTATTCTAGGAATTGGTTTTCATTTTAAGTGTAATCTTTGTATGTCAACGATTTTGTGAATTCTCTGTCTGGGCATAGATGTTATCCAGCTTTTTACCTTCATTTTAGATGTGTGTTTGGAATGTATCATCTTCAGGTCTTGTGGAAGAAGATTGTAACATATTGGTCCTAGGTAAGAATACGATCTGAGCATTATAATTAATATATTTTTTTCTGGTTTTGGCACCTTTAAATAATTTCTGTTTCTTGTTTGGTAAGAATGTATCGGCTCATGGTTGGGAGGACGGGATACGTGTTGCACTATCAAAACTTTTAATAGGTATAATTGCCTTATGTCTAATATACCAGTTTCTTTATATAGATGGTCAATTGGATACAGTCGGGGATTATGAGATATTGTCTTTAAAGTTATTTCTAATTTGAATCTATGAGTTACGTTTGCTGCTCCCCATGCCATTATACCATAACTTATGTGAGATTCTGCCAATGCATGATATAGTATTTTTAATTGGCAATACTCTAGTATGTTTTTAATTTTTCTTAGTCGATATAGCACAGATTGCAACTTTTTGGCGACATACGTTATATGCATATCCCACCTGAGGTGTGCATCTATGTAAATTCCTAAATATTTTACACCATTTACTTTATTTATTTTACATTTATTATCCCCAGTGTTTCTTATTTGTAGATGATGGTAAGATGGCACTTTGTTCGCATAAGATTTGAAGGGAATAAAATTAGTTTTTTCAAAATTTGTTGTTAATAACTTATTATCAAACCAATCCTTGATTTTACAAAGATCATTTTGTGCTACGTTTCTAAGATCTGTTCAGTTTTCATTTGTATATATCACCACAGTGTCATCAGCGTAGCTCACGATGTTTCCTTCAATTTTTTGTTTGAACAAGTCTGGCAGATATATGTTAAAGAGTAAAAGCCCTAAGATGCTTCCCTGGGAACCCCCTTGGTAGGATCAAAACTGCAAAAATACGCGTATAAAAAGTAATTAACAAATTTTCTACACCGAAGACAAATCCAGACGTTATAGCTTACCTAATATTAGCCTAAAATATGACCTAGATGTTAGGTTTTATCTTGGACATATTGGTAAGTAAAAATTATCTTATTAATGACAATTAAAAATTGCTTGTAAGCTTGAAACAAAGATTGGTAAAGAATAAGTCAATATGTATACGATTATTAGACACCTTGAGGTTACAAGGATTCCTTTAGTAAATGTTCGTCTATAATGAAGTGGAGATTACTCGCAAATAATCGTTGCCAATAACACGAATTGGCGTATTTTAGAATATACGAAAATTGAGTTAGGTCGATTTTATTTTACTTAAAAAAGGCTGCACTTCAATTTCACGATGTGGCATAAGTCAGTTTCAGGGTTATAGAAAAATAATATTAGACACATGGTACAAATACTGCATTCGAACTTATAAAAATAAGTATCTCGAAAACTATTAGCTTTAGACTCTTCTAACAAGCCTTTTTTGTTGTGGAAATACGAGGAAATAAATTTTTTTTGGTCAGTTGTTGTATAAAGGGTAGCACAAAATAGTAATGAGTTATTTACCGAAATAGTGCTGTAAGTGGCGCCCTCTAGAAGTTTGACCATATAAAAGTAACGGATTCTCGTTTCTCATACCTCCCCTATGCCAAAATCTGAAATATATCTCAAGCAATAAGGAAAATATAAAATAAAATTGTAACTTTGACACCCTGTATCTCGCAAACTATCAACTTTTGGATTAAGGTATGTTTAGGTCAATTCACATATTTTGGTCTGAAGTATCTCCAGTTTCGAGATTTTCCAACCTTTCGCAGACACCCTTGATATCTTTGATGATTGCTCCTCAGACCTTCTAATTTCCAACGTGCGTACCTATGTGTGCTAGTTTCTTCAGTGCTATTTACATATAAATAATTTAGAAGATGTCTGACAATTTAAACTCTCAATACTACAGGGTTATTAAAAGAGACTCATCTATCACGATTTTTCCTAAATGTGCTTGTGCGTTCAATTCGGAAGTATAGTATTAACGATGCGTTCCGCTCACTATTATGTGTAATACAGATCTGATAGATTTACTTGAATAACTTCGCCACGCAGTATACAGATAGCTAGCATTCAAGTGGCCAATATGGCAAAAAAGCATTTATTAAGATACTCCCAGGGTTGCTCTAAATAAGTCGCCTTTCCCTTTAGATCATAACTATCAGTCAAGGACCGTTCTGGTCACTCACTATTACACTCTAAAATAATTTCGTTAGAAGGTCCAGCTGGGCCGTTGGTAGTGCCATTAGCCTCCTCATTACTTGCGGTCATTTGCCAGATACCCCCTCGTTAAATTTTCCATGTCCTCACACTCACATTGCAGAGGAGGGAAATGTGTCCACGCCATTACGCGCGGTTATTGGACCAATTACGGAAATTGGCCTGCTTATCTTTCACGGTCTGTACATCGTTTGAGGAGCTCATACTGCGTGTTTTCATTATTTCGGTTCACTTTGTGTCAGAAACTGCTTAGCGACTAGGCATAACTATAGTCCCACCAAAAATGTTCGGTTTTCTATGTCTTTAACTATAATGTAACGTAGCATTACTAATAAAGATAAGTAGCTTTGCGGAAAGTTAGTTGAAAAACAAAGGACAACAGTGAGCATGTACGCAATAAAGGGATAGGAGTAGAAATAAATGGGCTCTAAACCCGAGCGACGTAGGTTTCTGCTTATTGGCTTCTGCTTAGTTGAAGCCTAGTATATACAAGGTTCTGACCGAAGCCACAAATACAGTAATTATAGTAATAATAATATTTATTGGTGTTATATATGCAATAACATTTAATTACGTTATTACATAGATAACTAGTCAGATTTAAAGTACAAACTATGAGGATCTCTTTATTGCAAAAACTCTAGAAGCATGTCAGGAGTATCCCCACAACAGTATTTCATGAACCATATGGGAGTTAAAACAGCGATAACAAGCTTGCAAAACTACATTCTGAGACACGCAATTAACTAGTATGTGAATGACAAATAAGCTTTTACTAAGTTTGGTGGTCAGGTTATCGACGTGCTCTTCTCTGTTCAACCAACTGTCCATATGAAATCCAAGAGATTTTACATACATATTGTTACCGTGATATCCCAATGAGAAATCTATTGTTTGTGATTTGTGTTTTGTCTTGAGACACAGAATGATTTTTATTTTAATAATGGATTGACCGGATAGATCGTCCAGATGAGTCAAACAGTCTCATTGACCAAACTACTAGATAGTTCTAGTCCTAAATCAGTCCAAACGTCCTCTAATACTCTTATTATGCCCTCTAGGAAGCGTATGTCAGTAGGTCTCCGATAATATTTATGGTAAACAAAAAGGCGGGACTATGAATTTAAAATTTTCGTGTGCAAATCACTGACCGCCTATGAACACGTGTTTGCTTCGAGGACTTCAGTGTATCCTGATCTGTTCATCCCGCTTCGAGGAATTAAATATGAAAATATTTTTTGATTTTTTCCAATTAAATCCTTGCTTATTTTTGCTAAATAATCGAGTGGTGCTATAGTTTTTGTACCAGTCAATTTCTCTTACTTGTTTTTCATTGATGCACATCTGATCCTGATCTGTCCATCCCGCTTCGAGAAATGTTGAAAATATATTTTGATTTTTTTTTTCAATTGAATCCTTGGTTTTTTTTTTGTTGAAAAATCGAGTAGTGCTATAGTTTTGTACCGCTCAATCTCTTTTACTTGTTTTTCATTGTTGCACATCTGATCATCTAATTTGGAAGAGATCCATACTATTTACCAACATAAAGGATTGAGACCAGCGCAATATAAATCATCTGACAAAAAAGCCAGTTAAAACATGTGCAAGTGAAAAATTCAAAGAATCAAGTCGCTCAAAGGGACCCATACAATTAGTCCGCAGACATTATTTCCCTGCTCTACCGGTAGTTACCATCCAACTGGCAGTGTTATCCCTTTCCACGTCTAAGCGGCAGCGCTGACCGCAACACCGCTGCAGCAAGCTGTCGTTCATCCCTCGTATATATTTTGTGCGCTGCAGTATGAACAGATTAGTCAGCCGGACCGGTGCGCCGGGCGGTGAGCTTGAATAGCAGGATTACGCGACGAACATGGCTAAAAGGTGTATAGAAATACCCTCGACCACCCCCTACGACGCCCGAATTTTATCCCTGCAATTTTTCTCTGAACAAGAGCAGGAGCCTCTGAAACGTCATAAAACGAATTTTGAGCGGTTTTTACTCTTCGTCATGCTTTTATTCCAAGCTCGGCCGCCACTAGACCGATTTTCAAAGACTGAAAAACTTTTACGTCCTTGGTGACCTTGTGCAAAAATTTCATCCAAATACAATACGGGCGGTACTTTCCCAGAGAGATGAAGTGCAAGGGTTAGTGGCAGGCAGAGTAACGGAAATGGGCGTTATAGTTTTTTGTGAATGTGTCAGTATAACATCAAAAAGCCATGGTATCTCATGTTAGAATTCTTTTGAGATCACAATACTTCCTCGTGCGGTGGTCTAGGAAGTAAACAGTGACGAATATTGATTTGTAAGTACAAGAAAAACACAATTGAAGGCTTAGGTGGAAAAAACGGTCATCTCCATTATTTATAATTTTATGTTATGAACGAAAAACTCTTTTTTAAAGTAAGAAAGCGGGCCAACTAAGAGTAAGTTCTTTTAAGATATAGAAAAGTATACTGATAAACAGTTCTGCTTGCAAAAAGAGGTGTGTGTTTGTATTTTTTCCGTCAAGTGCGGTACAAAAAATGGACCAGGCCGTTTTTTGCTCCAAAATGATGCAGCTGGATTATTTCATACAAAAGACTCTTTTGTTACTAATCATAACATAACCAAAGAATTAATTCAAAATATTTAACTTTAACGTCTTCGTCTTCACTGTTGTGTTGAACTATTTCCGGCCCTACAGCTTCAAATACTGTACCACAGTACCACTGGAGATTTTTGAATAAATACTTTGCAACTAAAAATAAAAAAAGTTCTAGCTGTTTTGGTTTAATTCGCACAGGGTAAGTCTGGTACAGTTAGTCTGATGGTAACGAATATTTGGTGGAAGGTTTTTCGAATTCCGAAAACAAGGTTATAGTGGTAGATACGCTACCCTTTACAGACGATGAATGAAGTGCTGGGCGAAGCTGACGTTCATATCCTGCCTTACTTGTATGACTATGATATGATTTGAAGTATTCTTTATCAAGTCTTTCCAAACCTCGGGAGTACTCATTTTTTACGTTTTTCTCTTTTATTAGGCCAGCAGACCTGTCACAGGGTAAAAAGCTGTGCCCTGACGCGGAAAACTAATGAACTGTTACCATTAAATTTATTTCAGAAGTATTAATAAACGTATGCAAAAACTGGACGAGCACTATTTTATTTTGTGCAAAACAGTTATCTGAAAAAATATACAGTTCGCGAATAGTGGGCGGAAAAAACGTGTTAAGGTAGTGATATAAAAAGCTGATGAAAGCGGAATGAACACAAAAATTATGAACCCACAACCGCCTTTTATAAAATACGTCTCCAGACGGAGTATGTGGTAAAGCCATGTTCTGCTGGTAGTCAAATCACAAGACCTCAACAGGTTACCTATACGCATTCACGCAGTTGCGAGAGCAGCTCCATCTCTGATTTGGAGCAAGAACTGGACAGCTCCGGAGCTGACTAGCTCTTGCCCCAAGCCATTTCAAGGACAACTCCAATTATAGTTATATTTCACATTGTACCATGGAGCTATCCATTTTTTACTACAAACGCTGCAAAATGTAAAGTATAATGGAATCCAAGTAAAAAAATATTTTCTGAAGAAAGTGGGGCTGGACGGTTTTTGCATCGAACCCTTCCAAGATTACCTTGGGATTCAGGTGTGGAATCATTACAACGCAACATAAAAACGACTACATGAAAGTCTAAGCACAAGAAATTACGTGTATGATTATGCTAATTCGTGGTCTAACAACATAGAATGTATATAATTGCATTGCTGAATTATATCAAATATGGCATATTCTCTAAGAAAATTGATATACCATTAATTTACTGACTCCATAGTGAAACTGAAGCCGAATACAACTGCAGCTGTGGACGAAAAATAATACCTGACGTTTCTGCCCAAGTACAGCATGCAGGTCCGCATACATGTGGTTACCAGTAAAAGCATCACTCAATAAAAATAGCTTACACAGCATGTGATCATCGGCAACGAATGTGCCGTTGCAGAATTTCCACCAAAAATAACATGTTTTTTATATAGGTAAATCGCATGTGGGGAACACCAAGGACAATTCAGCTGTAAAAAATGCTTTACATCGGTGCCGGTTTATTAATGTTTACGCATGGGAGGTTGTTAAAAACAGGGTGGAGTGGACACATGATATAAGTAAAAGTATCATAATCAGAAGAAGTGGCGTCAATTAGGTTGATTCTGCACTTCCCACGCAACGCTGTCATCCGGTCATAAGCGATTATGTTCGGCCCAAGTTAGTCCTTTTGAGTTAACTACGAGGATATTAAACGGGTCAAGTCGGTCAAACAGGCCCATATACAATGCCTAGTCCCATAGTCCCTATCCATTTAATAACTCTAGCGCTAGTTAGTTCCCTGCCCTAATAACTGACCATCTAGCAACGCTGCTGGACCAAACCATTGAAGCACGACATAAGTACCAGCCACGATACTATGACATAACATCCCAGTCGGTAATGCTGTCAGACACAGGGTCAGGGTTTAACGTATAAAGTATCTGTTGCATCGCATCGTCCCGACCGACCGACCGACCATAGGTTATTAGCGCTGGGAAATGTTTGATGTATGAAATATGTACTGATGAATGTGTAAGATTGCTGGTTGAAAGCGTATAAATATAATGCCGCCAACAAAATCAGATATACCTTCATCCACCCACTGCAACCCCCAACACCCAATTTTCAACCCCTACAATTTTTTTCCTTGAATGTCAAAATTGATTGAGATATGTTCACAGTCGCCACTTACACCTGGCCTAGCCTGGTGCTTGCTGCAGCTGATTATGGTAGATGATACCATGTGTTGTCGTGTTTCTATCGTGTTTAATAGAGGCTATTTTGCATGTTCTCAAATATCGTTTTACCTGATTGGTGCTGATGATTACCAATAGGAGGCAAGCTACGCCGTACACCACTTCTCACATAGAATAGTAACTATACCTAGCCTCCGCTAGCTCAATTGGACGGCACGAGGCTCAAAAGCAGGGCGCGTGTATAGCAACTTTCATTAACCAAGGGCACTTCTACTACATTTCCAATAAAACTCTTCCTAGCGGTACTACAAAAAGCCTTCAATTCGATCCACAGCTTCGTAAATGACAGCACCTTACATGACACTCTGCCATACCGACCTCTACGCTTGTGTCACAAAAATGGAACAATTTTTAAAAACGTCTTTTTGACATATTGGACACGTCGGGTGTCGTAAGAACCGCAACATAGTAACGACCTCGTAAAGACGAGGTGTGTTAGGAAAACTGAGCGTGTTGGAGACGTCTTTTCGTGAGTTCGTCAGTCGGGCATTAAAAGATATAATAAAAAAAGCCTGAGAATCATGAAACAGTATGTTTATTGGGAATGCTGTTTTGAATAATTCCTTGAGCTTGACTTTTGTCTCGCTGTGTGGCGATTCGAGGCTCGCTACTGTCAAGTTCCAAATGATGCTAATTAAACCTCGAGGTGACTCGGTCGTTTACCAGCCCTCTCAGCAGATACTGGAATAAGTGAGTAGGAGCAGGTAGTTCCATAAACTTTATTAGAATTCTGCAATCCAGAATTTGTTTGCTCGTGCTTTTGAATTAGCTAAATGCAATTAATCAAGTTTAGTACGTCTAATTAATGAATATAGAATCTTCTGAAATTTATTTTGATTAAAAATTAGTTAATTACACTCAGGTAGTTTAGGCAGTTAATTAAATTTAGTACGCATAAGTAGCGTCCTTAAATTTGAATTACTTACGGTAAATTATCTTAATCGATTTAACTTAATTTAGTTAATTAGTTTTAGTACGTGTAATTAATGAGTATAAATTCTTCTGAAATTTAAATAATTAAAAATTAGTTAAAAATATTTTACGACGGCGTAACTACCCAAAAAACAACCAAATAACATGAGTCTTAACTGTTGTTGCACTAGACCAGTATACGGTTTCACTTGAAGTTGCACTGTATATTTACACAAGCTTCTAAAAACTACTGTACTTTTTGCCAAGGAGAATAAGTGGAAAACAGAAAGCGGCCAAGAAACTTTAGCGAGAGTGACAGATGACAGAGCTAGAAATTTTTCAGAGGTAATATAGGGATGTGCTCTCTTTAAATGAAAACTTCAACGACCTATTCTTTAACATAGTTTAACATAATGGAATTCCATTAAAATATGCATCTTCAAAAAGTGTTAAAAATGAATTGAAAATCTTCAATCGTGGTTGAGTAAACAAGAAAGTATGTAGTGTTTAGTTTGGTGTTCAGCACTTGGAGTTCTCATCTGCTAAACTCTGACGCTTGTATCCCTTCTAGAGATATTACGAAAACGTCTTAAAATTGCCTCAGGATGTTTTTAAGTCGCCACACGAGAGTTATCTTAAAAACGGTTTTTCAATGCTTTGGTGTAGACAGACAATGGCTAGTAGTGACATAATCTCTAATAAAATACTTAAGTGTTTCTCCTTTGATCTTCTTATCCTTATTCCACAACAGTGCCATTCAGAGCTAGCCAAATCGATGCTTCCTTGCTTTTATGTCATCAAGAGGATGGAATAATCAATCCTGTTCTATTAACCTTAGACAAAGGTAGGAGCTCATAAAGTTGTATTTAACTTGCCCCAGTAATTAGGTTCTGCCCTTATGACTATATTTTTGTTATACCCCGTATTAAATTCTCGAACATATAACTCCCTCCATCTCTTAGCGTGATGGCAAACATACCTCGCACATACAAATCAATAAAACTACTCAGGGGAAATACGCCCACGCTCCCTGCCTTTTGGGGATCATAGTCACGTATGATGACTACAGATGTCGTTCCAAAGCTTCTTGTTCTTCAGCAGTGCTATTTGATGTGTGGTCCAATAAATATCGGCGTGTTCTGAACATTTTTGACACTACGCATTTTTAGAAACGATTGACCTATCTTTTTTCAGGGGATCGTTATCAAAAACGGCGAATGGATTATTCTTTTATTATTATATATTATATAATAATGCTGAATGTGCTACATCGGCACATCCACCTTTCGTGAAGTCAACAGATTCAAGTCAGAAATTGCATGGTGGCAAAAGTAAGAATAACTAGGGGAGGCACTGAATCTGCATTATTGTTACTTGGGAGTTAAACGTACAATACTCAATAAATGCCTTGTAACTACACTTGCAGAGTCCGGGTATTCCAAATTCTTAAAAAAATGATGCTACCTGTTAACGAATATTCTAAGCTACTCATGTTGCATTAAACTGGACGTAGAGAAACCGATTGGGTTTCAAGGGTAGTATTGATTTCACTAGTAGGTCCGAAGCTGCTTCGTAGATGGCGCTGTGCGCGATATGAGCTTGAAATCGAAATATGTTTTTTGTTCCTTGGACAATAAATAAGTACAGCTTTATTCATAGAAACATTCAAGGTCATGATATTTGGCAGTCTGGAGCAACTTGTTTCTGGACCAGTATGTTTAAGCCGTTATTACAAAAATTTTCTGTATGAAATTGATACTTTGCGATCGTTGTTTACTACTGTCCCAGTAGATGTCGCCCAAGTATGGCATAACTTGTTTTCTGGGCTTTCCATATCTAAGTGGGTTACCAAAAATAATTACAGACTAAACATGTTAAACATTTTAGAAGTGTTCTGTTTTACTTTATTATAGAGTTTTGCTATATACTTTTTAAAATGTTTTTTTACACCGAAGCAGCAGCGCAGGCAGAAGCCTGAATGCCTGGTCAGCGCGGGTGCTATGAGGAGCTTGAAGAAACTTCGTTGATCGAATTTTCGAACTGCCTAAGGCTAGTAGAACTGGGAAAAGTCTCTTCAAGTAGATTGTACTACACTCCCGATACCCTAGGGACAAATAAAGGTAGCGGTGGAATAGAGGTAGATCGCCCACATCCCGCCGGAACAGAGGAGGTCGCTACTGGCCTTTTTTTCTCCAGAATATATTTTGTCTGAGCTATGGCTAGATCTTAAATACTGCCAGAGCTTTGGTCTAATTAATCAAGATTATACCAGTTGTATCTATTTTTTGAGTTTGGACGTACCTTGAATGAGATTTACAAATTGCTTTTCACTTGAACAGACAAGCTTTATAAGCTCACAAGTTTCCAAAAACTTGGTTATCCTTATACTTGAGTACTGGGTAAAATATTCTAGCTTGTCTTTCATTCAATATTTCATCAATGACCTGCCAAGCATTGAACCCTGCAAAATGCGCTCAAGTTAACTGTGATCTAAGCTCCGAGACGTAGGTAGGTACGGAATGGGGCCTTTCATTTGGAGAACTGTATGCTGGCTACCAATTGTGGGAAAACTATGAAGTTTGCGGGCTGACCTGTAAGTTAAACGCGGCTACGTATGTAATTTTATCATGCTTTCACCTAGTGTGCATTGTTTTTTAGTTCGTTTGCGTGAAAGTTTACTGCATGCTCTTAAACCCAACATAGAAATTGTGCTAAGTGGTGGTTTTAATTGTAAGTGCTGTAATGAAAATCAGAATCTTAACGTTTTGGCTACATTTGTAACGAATTCGGTCTTTTTAATATTGTAACAGACCCAACACGGATCACATCACAATGTCCTTCGACTTCGGTCATTATATCCGTAAATTTTCTATCTGAAGATGTTATGGTGTCCGACAATTTAATGAGTGACCACAAGAACGTTTATGTAGGTGATAGATGCGCTTTACTCTATTCTTGAAATCTTAATTATGAGTTAGTGAGAGATTATAAACTAGCTCTTGCTGAGGACTGGTCATATCGGTATGGTATAAGAGATATAGATGCACTTTGTACTTTGAATATTTTTGATTTTTATTTCGAGAATTACTTCCAACTTAACAAAAATCTATGAGAAATTCGAAGAACAGTATTTAAAGGCAAAAAGGGATCATCAAAATGAACAAATTAGGCAAGAAGTAAATTTTATCAACAGATAATAAGTAAATGTAACAATTCAGTTCGTGTGCATGGAATCTCATAAAAATTTGTCAGGAAAAACAAAAACTTGGTGAGTGATATGAGAACCATTACGGACTGCCCTGAAACTACAGACAATTCATTCAATGTTTTTTTTGAGCGCTGCAAGAGATCTAACTGCAAAAATCCAGAAAACCAATGTCATAGTCACAAATAGTCATGTGAAGGAAATTATATTTCAATTAGTCCCTTTCTTAGAGGAAGCATTTTACAAGCTTATCATCATAAAATCATTTGGTCTTGATGAGATGCTTACGTTTTTGATTTGCTAAGCTCTGCCTGAGATTCATTACCCTATGACTTTTTTAATTAATTTACCTCTTCGCAGGGGAAAGATTCCTGGCGAATCCAGAAGTGGTAAATATTTTACCTTTATATAAAAATTATGACGTGCATTTATGGAGAACTATGTACCTCTTATTGTGTGCTCCCTTTTTCTAAATTACTGAAATATGTATTTCTGGATCGAATAGTGAAGATGATCAGGAAAGCAAGCTAATCAACGAGCGGCAGCATGGTTTTCTGGCTTGTAAATCCACCTTCTGCTATCCATAGTTTTTATGATGAAGTTGTTGACTTCGTTGATGCAGGGGAGAGCCCTGTGGCCTCAGCAGGGCTTTCAATGTGTCAAACATGATACTTTTCTGGATAGGCTAGTGCGTTGTGGAATAAGAATCATCCTTCAGAAAGGTTGCGGCCCTTCCCTACATACGGAAAGCCGTATGTAGCTACACGCCATTTGAACTCTGATGATGCTGGGTCTCTGAAGTTTGATCCTAGGATCCAAGAATGTTTGATGGGTGACCCTCAGGGGAATGTTTTATGACCTGTTTTATTTTTGCTTTATGTAACCGAGTTGCCTAACGTTGTAACTGAACAATTTATAACTTCATTCGCAGGTGATATCTCAATTGTAGCTTCTGGTTCTGGCGAGGATCAGTTACACGACAGTGAATATGTTTCACTGTCTAGACTGCACAACTGGTTTTAAAATAATAACTTTGTATTTAAGTCTGAACAACACACAGTGTATTAGATTTCATACAAGCCAGAAAAAAATGTAACGAACTACGTTTGGAATTGAATAATATTAATATGTATCAATAATGTGGAATATACAATATTCCTTGATGTGTATTTGGACTCCTGTATGAAGCAGAAGCAACAAGTGACTATGTTATAATGAAGGTTAATACATTATATTATCATTTATTAAATTCAAGAGATACTGTACCATTAATTAATTTGGTTTGTTTTATGCACAGGTTGACTCTGTCTTAAGGCATGGAATATTATTTTGGGGGATTTTTACTAATTCAAAGGATGCGTTCATGAAATAAATAAGAATTATCGGATACATGGCAGGTGTGTTTAAGCGATTCAAAGTACTAACGCTTACTGGTTTAAACATATTGGAAACTTGTTTAAGTCCCCAAATATTACTGACCTAAAAATGTTTAACCTAATACCTTTATTAATAAAGAATTGCCACAATCTAAAGCCATCTAGCAATCTCATAGAATACTATGTAATTGAAAATAGATATAAATATGCCGGTAGATTTTATTTTTTACTATTTGGCTATTTTTGTTAGATATAGGTTTTTTAGATTCAAGTTGGAAATGTATGACTATGGTTTTTGTCGAGAGGAGTTAAATAAGTGAATACATATCAAAAGAGCTATATACAATAAGGGCTAGGATAATGCCTATAGAATCCGTATATACAGATTTCTCTTAAATTCATAAGTGCTATATCCTCTTATCGATTTCCATAAAATCCGTTTAACTTATTTAAGCATGTCGCCATTGCTAATTTTAGAATTTGAATATGCATAATTGTCTATGCATAATGAATCGCGACCCTTGACTTTCTGTACATAACAAGATGGCTAACAGTAACTGCGTACAGGGGACGCTTCCGCACGGTATTTGCTCCTCAGAGCTCCCATCCATGATGCCGCTGCAGGTTGAGCCTGTCAAGCGTAAACTTTATGCATTGCCGATATGACTGCTCCTTATTCCATAAGATGTCAAGTTTGTAAAGCAATCTGACCGAGGAGGCTTTTCATAGTTCTTCTAACTTTAGGCTCTACGATTCAAAGTAGATAAGAAGTATCTAGACTACATATAGGATTTGCGAAGGGACGTCGTCAGTGTTAATTGTTCTCTATCAGTGTGTCTAAATTGTGACGGGTAGCTCAGATCGGCTGTGCTACGTCTCTGTATTTGTCCGTATTTTTAGTTTAACGATATTGCCATGTCTTGAGGGTAAAAGAGGCATCTTGTTCTACAATTTCTCTTCTAGTGAGTATGAGTATTTAGCTGTTTCAGTCATTGTGTTGACTGTAATGTTTAAGCTTATTCTCTCTTATAACTGTAGTTATGTGAGCTTATCTCATGATGTTTGTTGCTATATGCGGTTAATGCAGCATTTAAAGAATCTTATCAAAGAGATGTATACTATTGATATCCAATATACTACTTAAGGTTTGTTGCGATTTTACTTTAAACAATCCCTATTTAGAACTTAGAGTGTCGCCAGATGCCTCCGAGACACTAAGTTTTTCAGAATGGGTACTTTACTTTTTTGCGCGTGCCTCCTCAACATTCGGACTTCAAAATGAGCAATTATTTCTAGTTACACATGCACCAACGTCTTAAGATTACAGAGATGTTAGGATCCGCAAAGTAAATCAAGAATAAATAAAACCTAATCCGATCCTTCACATCCATCAGATCAAACGTGAACACGTTCGATGTGGATTAGTACTCAATTCAGGCGGATATTATTCTAGTTTACGGTGAGTCTATTTGAAATGCTGCCGAGGCTTTGTGAGATCGTTTTTCAAGATCCTTCGTGATTTCATTTGTTTGTTTGGGGTGAAATAAAGTGTTCGTGAATAAAACTGAGGTGAGCACAGTTGATAAACCTCTTGTGTGAATTTAGCAATCTGCTGCATGCGGAAAGGGCTGTTCATTCTAAATCCCTGCATTGATCCTTGGGTACTTCGAGCACATAGGGGAAAGCCGGGAATATTGGACCGCCTGCTGAAATGGACCACCACCAAAAACCCATTTAGAAGGAATTTCATTTGAAAGCTGCCAAGACTGAACCATGTGCCACTAACTCCAGTGTGCATTGGCCATATTGATTTCAGTAAAAAAACAGACGTGTTGTAGTTGGCAGCAAAAACGTTTGATTTGTATTTTGACTGAGGTTTTGAGTGGTTAGTGCTAAGGCTGTAACTAAGTGAAAGGTAAGCTGTGAGGCCTGTATATTTTTTTGTGAATCCGTAACATGTCTGTAAATGTATGGTTAAAGCACTCTGCGGCTTTAAAAGGTTATGTTTTTGTACCGCCTTTTTTTCTTGAGAATCATACAGTTCGTTAATTTGGACCACATCCAGTTTGTTAAAATGAACCGGTCCAATTACCGTACTTCAAACAAACAAGATATACTTTTGTTTGTTTTACAGATGACTGAGAGGAAGTATTACAAGTGGAAACCTGAAGACTTGCAAAATGCAATACACGATAACAAAACTGAAAATATTGGTCTAAACAAGTGTGCAAGGTTTCCTAAAGCTACATTAAAGCGTCATTTAGACAAAGGCGATGCTAAAGAAAATGAAGCAATAAACAAAGGCAGACCAGCTGTTTTCGATAAAGATATTGAAGACCTTCTAGTTAATCATATGCTGATTTTGGAACAACACATGTTGGTCTTGGCGAACACCGACATCAGAAAGCTAGGTTATCAAAGAAAGAAATGGCAGGTAAAGCTTGGTACTATGCGTTCATGAAACGTCATAAGAATAAAATTAGTCTCCGGCAACCTGAAGCGATACCTCTAGATAGAGTGAAAGGGTTTAACAGAAAATATCGCCAACTTTTTTGACATCTATGAACAAATCCTTGACAGTAATCGGACAGAAATTGCATTTTACTGTGATCAGGACTGTGATGCTATGTTTTTTCATCATATAATATTTTCTCCAACCACTTTTGGGTGTTTTACTTCCGAAACCAAAAAGTACGGTTTATATTCCTCAAAGAATGAAAACCTTTGAAAAATATGAAGCGTGCTATACACACAAATGGCGTCGTCTTTTATGGATTTGTACTTACTTCGAGTTTTTGCGTCTGCCGGAAAAACGACAGTGCCGATTAAAATGGGTTATTCATACGTCTAATTTATCAGAAATCGATCACTATGATTAAGGGAATCAATTATTGAAAATCGATTATAAGAAATTATAAACAACCCATCGCTTATACTTTGACATTCTTATTGGGCTGCGCGGTACTGAAGGAGTCCTCGGCGACTATTCTGTGTCACTGCCACTCTCTGGGGTACTACCAACGAATTCTAACAGATCTATTGACGTTGCATCGTTTGTCGGAAAATTCTGTAGTTTTAGTGCCTACTTTTGCCTACCTTTGCTTACTGGCCGTACACACGTAGAGGAAGGAAGAAATACTCTCTGTGTACTGTACAGAATACCAACAATTCTGCTTAATTCATGATTTTGGAAGGTAAACAACACGAAATCTTATGTCCATCAACCAGCAACAATGGCGAAATATATTGGAAATAGTGGGCTCCTCACAAGAGTCCTACTCATTTTTTGTGAATACTTGATCTGATTCGAGCAGATTTCTCGTTGATAAACTACCTACGCGCCCCTTCCCAATTCAGTTGGCCCAACTATTAAAATCTTAGTTTTTTTCTTAACAAACACAAATAATAAAAATGTAGCATGGTGTTATACATTTAGTGAATATTTTGATAATATATAGTAGAAAACACCAACTTTATCACTCCCTAATCAAATTTGTAGCATAAAAATAACACATGTTGCTATTACAGCATATCAACCTATTTTCATTTCAATGCAAAATAAGAGTATAACGCATAGGTGGCTGTGAAAGATAAAAGCCATGACTATTGTTTTTATTAACCACAGCTGTCAGAATACGTTTAAAATAGTTTTGGGTAGTTAATGTTTTCAAAATTGGTAGAGGAAAGGTTATTAGCGAGAACATTCGGTTACTGATAATTAAATTTTTTAATTCTGGGAAATCAATCTCAGAAATTGCAACTTTGTTAGACTTATCGCGGTAGAGTGTGAAAAATATTGTTAGAAGATGTAACGTAACTGGTTCAGTTAATATTAGGTCACCATATGTGAAAAAAAGTAATATCACAAATGCCGACCGAAGAGCATCAAGAAGAATAATCGTGAAAAACAGGCGTGCCAATAATTTACAATTCAGTGCTCTGTGGAGTGACGCTGTTGGAAGGAGAATTTCGAGGTCCACAACTCATAGAGAGGCCCACAAACTGGGATTTAGCACTTGCAAGGTAAGTTTTCTTATAAAAAAGTGAAGTAAAAACCCTAAAGTTGCACAACTTGTTTATACGCCAAAGAAAAGCCACTATTAACTGCACTGCAAAAGAAAAATCGGCTTAGATGGGCTAAATAACATACACAATGGACACCTCAACAATGATGTGTAATACAAAGGAGTGATGAGGCCCGATTCGAAGTTTGTGTTGGTGAAATTCGCAGTAGAGTTATTCGCAAAAAAAATGAAGCGTTCCATGTTGACTGTCTGAAAAGAAAAGTGAAATTTCCAACATCCATTATGGTCTGGCGCAGTATGTCATCAAAAGGAGTAGGAAAACTTCATTTTATTGATGGAAATGTGGACACAAACAAATATTTCTCAATTTTAGAAGAATCGCTTTTACCAGTGATGGAAAAATGTTTGACATCCGGCCAAGATCTTGTGTTTCAGCGTGCCATACCTCAAAAAAGGCTATAAAATGGATGGAAGAAAATTATGTACCACTTTTGAAATGGGTTTCTAGCAGTCCAGATCTGTTACCTTTTGAAACTTTGTGGCACGAGATGAAAAAGGCTCTACGACAACATCCTGCTCGTGCAATCACCGAACTGAGACATAAGCTTCAAGAAATATGGGATTGTTTTACACCAAGTTTTTGTCAAAACTTGGTTAACACTATGCTCCAAAGAATTTCAGCCGTAATAAAAAATAAAGGTGATGTTACCCAATGGTAATCTTTCAATCGTTGATTTGTTAACTTCGCGCATTTATTCGCACATTGTTTAATTGTTCAGATGTTCTATTAGTTATAGGTGTAAGTGATTTCAAATATGTATTTTTGTGTGTATCTAAAATGTTTTTGAGAAAATAAATTGTTTTAGAAGTAAATAGTTTCGTCATGTTTAGTTTATAAATGCATATTTTGGTACAAATCTTGAAGTGGGCCTACTGAAGTGGGAAGGGGCTGGCAGTTAAGCATAACATGAAAATGTTTCCTACGATATGGTGGTCACTACGGTTATAAAAAGAAGATATTTTGAGCGTACTGAGCTTCCTCCTTATAATCTAGTGCCACTAAAATGAGATCGTAAAGTTAATCCTCATAACCCGGAAATATCTTTCCTAAGAACTTTGAGATTCAAAATTAAAGCAAATAAAGTCAAATAATATAAAATTTTCATTTAGCTAGATTAATATTCCGGCCCTCTTCAGTTTGCACGCAGATGGCTATGAGTTCAGCCCATGTTTGCATTCCACAGAGGCCTTCAATATTTTTGACAAGTGTCTGAATCATTAAAATTACATAGAACCCACGAACAATTATCGGTTATACGAATTCATTATGAAATGTCTGCACCTGTCAAACTGGCGGCTTAAGCCTGATCGACTTGTAGTATGAACTTGTATCTTAACTACTGACTACCTAATTTTGGTTACAAGCGGACCGTTTGCTAGCTCCTTCTACCAAGGTTGAATCCATTGGGTAGTACGAGTACAGACAGTCATTACTGGGATCCAGCATTTGGATCCCCAGAATGTCAAGGCGTTGGAGCTCAAGGTGATCAGAAAGGCGGGTCTTAAGGTATATAGAAGACAGAAGTACAAAGGGGCTAGCATGTGTTAATCCGTTCAGCATACTAGATCTCCCGATGAAGTCTCTACAGCTTGGCTTGTTATTGCAAAGATGATTCTAAATTGTGGAGAGCCGCGAAACTGTAAGCCTGTTCAGATATAATTAAGGTAATAAGATAATCGACACCAGAGCAAAGACAGTGTAGGATTGGCACGTACCTGGATGTTCTTGTCGCCTGGTCTGGAAGAGCTCCTCTCTCTTCACAGCTTCTTCTTAGATTCACCACACTTGCCTTAGCGAATATATCGTACCCGGCTTAACTAGGATTCTTTTGTCGAAGTTTTGAAGACGGCCGTTGCCTTTTCCGATCTCTACGAGAGGCAAAGTTGGGCTATAGCAAGGACGCCTTGTATGCATGAAATCGGGAAACGGTTAACGTCACCCGAAGTGCAATTAATTGCGATAACTCCTATGGAAGTTTTAATAGTTCGTAATTAGGTTGCCAAGCCATATTACATTCTTAATGCGTATGTCGCAAACTTGGTTATTAGATGTCAATTAACAGTATAATATCTGCTATCTAGCTTCAGCTGTGGACCTACTCACCGCTTTTGACTTGGTCAGAATGTTCAGACTGTTCTATCGACGACCGCTTAAAGGTGAGATTTTGGTATTATCTGTTTGACTTTGAATGCTATGGTGTAAGCCATTGAAACTTGTAACTATCTAAATTTTGATGCCTTTAGAAAAAATTACAATAGCCGCCTTTTATGCCCTTAAAATAATGTATCTACTGAACGATATCGGGTCCGAAAGTTATTAGGAAATAAAAATCGCACAACTGCAAAAATTTTCAACAGCTCACAGATTGGTCTCAGGCATTTCACGTCATATATTTGCTTTGCTGAATCATAATATTTCGTGTGTATGTCTCCATCAAACTACTGATCACAGAAGGCAGAGCCATAGTACAGTTAGTAGTTGTTTAGATCTTCCACCTCATGATGCACCTCTTACTGATCTTTAAAGTAGATTACAAAAAGCTTATGCTAAATTAAGGACTTTTTATCTTCACAAGAATGCTCTCTCTACTGAAGTCAGGCTGAATCTATGCGATTCGTTGATATTGTCTTCCTTGTCATATGCTGATATTGTATACTGGCCTGCTCTCACTACTAGAGACAAGCGTTCTATTCAAAAAATTCAGAACTCATGCATCAAATTTTCGTACGGTTTGAAAAAATATGACCACTTCAGTGACGAATTTCTAGCCTCTGGCTGGTTCAACATGCATGAGCGCTTTTTGATACATCTTGCTTGCTTAACTTACAATATTAACAAAACCCAGCTGCCACTTTACCTATATACCAAACTTGTTAAGAGATCGGATCTTCATGATAGGGAAACTCGTTCTTGTAATCTCTATGATGTTCCGTTACATAGTACTGAACAGTTTAAAAACTCATTTACTTATGTTGCATCTACTATGTATAACTCATTGCCAGATGCAGTAAAAGATTCGATCTCACTTAGCAGCTTCCGAAATAGAGTCAAATCCCATGTGAAAAGAGCACAATAGTTAGTTTTATTTTTGTTGTATTAATTACACCCATCATTATTCGCTCATTATCATCTAATTGTTAGTATTGTATTATTTACGGGGGTTGCATGGAGGAGCAACTATGTTGAATGCCGCCTCCCTCATCAAATGAGTTTTTTTTGTCTGTTACAATTTATGTAGAAAATAAAGACACATTATTATTATTATTATTATTATTACATGCACACGCTGTCTGCAGTGGAATGTAACTTTTATATCCCGCGTGGGACGCCATCTTACAAATCTCGTCAAGTAGGTTGACTCACCCTTCTCACGCAAACCTTCTATCCTGGATAGAGGATAGTTGTTTTACTTTCATTCATTGTCCCATAATTGGTGTAAAAGAGAAGGGGGATTCATTTAATTATTCCTTTTATTTCCCGTTGGCGTGGATATTATTATAGTGAAGGGCCCGAAATGAATGCACATATGCAACTGCAGGAGTAGATATGCATGCTCATACATCCGGATACTGGTGTAACCTGAGAAAAGGTCAACGATTGTAGTATAAAATGGCCAGAAGACATCGAATTTTCATAGCGACATAAAACCATAACCATGCGGCCATAAAGGGTAAATGTCTGAATCTTGTCGTCACAAATCCTAAATTACGTGTCTAAATAAACAAATCTAAAATTCAGAACAATAGTACAGAAGCATACTAAAAACGCTCAGAAGTATAAATATAGAGTATATAAAATATGAATATCTGAAATATGATAATATAGGGATATTTCGAGTAAGGTCAAACTATGTTGTTTAAACAATACAAAATTTGCGTAAATGTTAAGCAGAGAAACAAGAGTACTACAATTTACTACAAAAGAATTTACTACAAAAGAATAGACACCTAAGCTATAAGATTGTGTGTGTCATACAATATCTATACAAATTCAATGCATGGCTAATGGTCATAAAGTATATTATGAGCAAATGTATATAAAAAAAAGAAATAAAAAACATTAGATAGAAACGAAATGACTGAGTTGAGTCAAGCTACAATGGATGCAAGCAGGTCAAAGTTATTTAAGATGAACTTCTTAATTTTTTTTTGAAACAATACTGCGAGAGGGTTTTGTATTCTAGGTGTAATTTATTATACAACCTAAAACCATCAAACTTTACGCATTTTTGGCAAACAGATTTATTTACTCTGGTATAAGTGTAACTTATACTTGTTTTAGTTCTTGTTTCATAAGCGTGGCTGGTTGGAACATTGTTTCTGAAGTGAACAAATTTCAGAGCAGCAAAAATATATAAACCTCTAACATTCAAAAGATCATTTTCAATGTAAACAAATCTGCAACTTGACCTACATGGGATACGAAAAATGGTCCTGATAATATAATTTTGCGTGGTTTGTAGTATTTTTAAAGTACTAGTGTATGCGGCTCCCCATATACTCTTATCCCGTAAGTTAGCAGAGACCCCACAAACGAGTTATATATTGTGAGAAGACTCTTTCTGCTTAAAATATTCCTGATAAAGAAAAACTTATGAAATAATTCTCTTTAATTTCGATGCCAAAAGCTCGGCATGACTCTGCCATTTTAAATTACTGTCAACAGAGATTCCTAAGTATCTAATAACTTCAACTCTTTCGACAGTGTCAGCACTATCATTTATAATTAATGTTCGGTGGTGTAATGGCATGCCTGCTTTGGTTGGATAAAACGTTACATACTTAGTTCTAGAGATATTAAGTTTAAGTAAATTGTTGTCCAGCATTTGACATTATCTAATGACAACTCGGCATTCCGTATTGCGTCATCCCATGAATGACCAGTGCAAACCAAAATCGTATCGTCTGCATATGATATCATTTTACAGTTGAGAAAGGAACTAGTATTCGTAAAGCCGGAGAGGCAAGTGTCGAATTAACAGGCAATCTTTTGATCCAAAATTTCTCCAATGTTAAAAGATGGAAGTCATCTTTCATTGACGAATCAGCCTTCGTTTCTAGAAATTCTCACAGAACTTCTTCTGGTAATCGTGACACATCGACAACAACAAATGTCATGTGCCACATTAGTGACTATAAATTGATGTCCCGATAGTAGCGGCGAAATTTGTCTTCCAGCGCTTGCAAATGAGTTTTTATGTCAGCTTTTGAATTTGCGTCCAGTATTTTATTTTTAATTGCTTCGAACAGACGAGAAAAAGAAATGACATTTTCAGAAGGCACTTTTTGATTCCAAAGTTGAAGCTTTGATATGAACCCCAGAATATAATCATAATTGCTTTGTATAGTGTTTTTTCTGTCCTGAAGTTCCAAGTTTAGCTCATTCAAGGAGTCAAATATGTCAGTTAAATAAGCCAACCTCTATTGAAACGTGTCATCATTGAGTATTGTCAAGAAATCATGTTTTTCTTTGAGCTCAAGAAAAATGATTACCTCTTCTTTCAATTAATAAAGGCGAGCCAACATGCTACCTTTGAACAGCCAGCATATTTCTGTATGGAACAGAAGAACTTTGTGATCAGACTCGAGATTCTCGCAAAGTGAAGTAAATAACCGACTGTTCAAAGCGTTACTCTTGATGTAGTTTACAATCCTCATAGCCGATTCCAAAGTGTGGCGTAATTACGGCTTGCCGATGAATAACACAATGTGTAGTAACCATTGCGGGATTTTTTTCCTTGAGCTTTTTAGCTAAGCCCGATCGTACACCTATCATTGCAGGTGCGCCATGTGTGCAAAGTCCAATGAGTTTCTTCCAATCCAGATCATTTTTTTTAGCAAAATTTTATATTGAATTAAGTATATCTTCAGATGTAGTACCTGCTGTCAAAGATTGGGAGTACAAAATCCCTTCTTGAATGATATCTCCGCCGATGTAACGAACGCCAGCTAAAATTATCTGCGTGACTTTTAGGACACATGGTATTATTAATTCTTCACCGAAAGTATGATATTTCTTTTGCTTAGCTATAATAAAAGCTATTTCAAATAAAGCTTTTACTTCCCGACTTATTCAGTCTCATCCGCTTCAGTGATTTTGCTTTAGAAGAAAAGCACTCTTTCGTCTTCAAAACCAGAGTAGGATTTTGTTACTTCATATGCCTTTCAAGGCGATTGGGCCTCATGCTATCATTACTTAAAACTTTCATACATATCACACACTGAGGCAATTGTAACTCTTCTTATATGAAAGTATATCCAAACTTAACGTAATTTTCGGAAAACCTTTTTTTCGCTGCCATTTTAAATAAATAAGCAAAATACCTACATGTAATTACTAGTTATATGCCCATTATTTTATCTTAATAACGTAATGTATATCAACAATTGGCCACCGGGAGATTTATATTTTTGTAGGCAGGTTGACGTTATAGTAGTAATTTTAAATACATTTGGAATCAATATTATGTAGTTAAAGTTCGTCGTTTCAAAATTATTTAAAATTCAATAAAAATGGTAACTGAGGTTTGTAAATATACAAACATACCTTTTTACAGTGAGACACAATAATTTGACACACAAACAGATTTCTCAACAAAACATGTACATCGAACCGTCAAATTTTTTGCAAGTTTGTGGTAATGAATGTCACAGATGCTCATCCGCGTCTGGTAGGTACACAATTATTTTCTAAGTGATGTTTGTTAAGCGGAGCGCGGCGGGGGTGCGTGCAGATTTCATGTTGTGACTTGTCGAAACTTGTATAAACTGCGACCGACCATGTCGGGTTTTGAAAGTGGTTGACAGAATAAGTGAATATGATATTTAATTTCTAATGTTATGCGTGTAAATTAAACATTACATTGAAATGTTATTTGTTAGTGTTGTTTTTTTATTCTTTTTGTTTTTTCTTTTTAAAATGCAAACGCTTTCCGCCCCCCGTGACATACATCTATGCCTCCCTTGGGCGGGACGCCTCCCTGGTTGGGAACTCCTGTCTATAACTGACCCTCTCTTGAAAACGAACGAAAGCGTAGCAACAAGCCTCTATCTGAGGTACAAGATCTATCGAAACAATACAGAATAAGGTGCCATCTATTGTCAGAGTTCCGATTTATGGTGGTATATTTTGACAGTTAGCATATTATATCAAAGGAGTAAAAGAAGACAAAGGAAATTTTATTCGTCAGACTTGCCATAAAGTGGGCCAGAAAGTTCTTCTTTCGATGAGATGTAGCGTTTGCCGTGGGCTGATGGACTTTGTTTCGCTAAATTAGCAACCAATTTTTACTTTAGTTTCATCATCTACGTCGTCGTCAAACAGAGATAAGACAGAGACCTCATCTTTTATGAAGCTGCTTTTGAAATGGTTTTGTCAATTATTTCGTAAACTTTCATTGCCTTTTCAGAAATCCTGGCTACAACTAGGGTTTCACGTGAACAGGCAGATCTAGCAGAGATGCGTCATCCTTATTAGAAAGTTTTAGATGTTAACTTAGTAACGTCATTTTAAATTAATAGATTGCTCTGGCCATCTATCGAGCTTGATGCATAGCGCCTGGCGGTAGAATCTCAAATTTTTTCTCTGTATCTCCGTCAAGGAATATTACTGAAAGTTCTATTTATCCTCGAAAGTCGTGTTTGGTCAATTCATGTCGATGAAATTCCAGCAGCTTGTCAGTCTATGAAATATTCAGTTTTTCGGTATACATCTGTATTTTCACAAATTCGTAGACGTCATGACGGCAAGCAAAAATTAGCATTTCTCTATTAAGTTTCTGTCCGAGAACCGCGCAGGCAAGGTTAATGCTAGTAATAGTAGTAGTATCACAACAGAGAATCCGAACGGTATCTTCAAGATTCCAGTCAATAATAGCAGCTCAACCTGCCTGGGCCTGCTCGCTGCCTGCAGAGTTCTTTAATTTGGAAACAGCGATAAGTTGCTCTCTACTTTTATAGGTTATAACAACCGAAAGACGTTCTTCTTAGACTTGCGTGCATTTAAAGGTGGAAACAATTTGCCATCCCAGTGTATAGTTACATCGTCCAGTATCTCGCTTTGCAAATCAAGCTTTATAGCTTCTGCACGCTCCTTCCGCTTTTCGTTACGGAATGGAGGACTTGCTCGTAGGAAGCTCGACGGTTATGTCCAAGTGCCTCACTGCTTGCTTCAATAAAGAAAACAGCACTACTGACACTGACACCTAACCAATGCTGCCGCTAGCTTCTTGGAGTTATGAAACTGTTCCTCATTTGGGTTTGATTACTAACAGGCTACATAGCCTCTGAGTTGGGATGGGCAAAGTTTCTTGTAAGTCTACCTCAAAATCTGAAGATGAATTATCTTCCACTGGTTCGTAAGATGACCTCGGAGGAGTTAAGGAAGCAACATATTAGGCTCGTTGCTTTTGTTGATCGATATTTCTAAGATGCACCTTTTCTTCTTTTATGGCTAATTTCTTGTCCACCCCAGCTAAATGTTACCAGGTCGACCTGGCTCTCACTACCGCTACAAGAAGATCTTATTATTATTTATTTTCATCAAAACAGATTGTTCAGATGCTGCTGATGTCCAGCTTGTGTGCTAAACTCTTATAGATGTTGCTCAAATGCCTCATGAAATTTGCTTGCATTTTTTTGCAAATCCCCACAAACTTGGTATAAGACAGTGGTCGCCAACCTTTTCAGTGAGTGGAGCTACTTTGATAATTTTGGAATAAATAGTGAGCTACTTAGTCGTAAGCAATGTAAGCCAACATAAATGAAATTATACACAGTTCTACGCGACATACATGTGTGTATTTTACTAATACTAATACATACTTATAAACTTAAATGAACTGATAACTCTTATATACTACATAACTACATCCATTCATACCAATAGTAGGTGTTTGAAAAATAAACAAAATGTTTCATCAGCTACAATGGCATTTCAGATTTAATCAAGGTAACTAAAAATATAAAATGCACTATTTTAAACAAAAACAAGTCCAGATAGAAAATGCATGTTAATCGAAAAGCTTGACACTCAGACTCACTGATAATCTTTTTAATGTTTGGAGTACAATTTGATACCGCCATTCCAATACAATTATTCAAATGTTCATCTTTAAGTCGATTACGGTATTTGTTTTTAACAAACTTCATATTTGAAAAAAAGGTTGAACCAAATAAGGCTTTCAATTCCAAGGCATAATACATTAAACTGAATATTTATCTTTACTTAATGAAGGCCAGATAGAGTTTGTATTTGAGACTAATGATTTCAAAGCGCAATCACTTCCATTTCTGTCGCAGCGATGTCTTCAGTAAAAGTCTGCATCACAGAGTTGCAAACTGTTGGATGTCAACTTTCATGAAGGGTGAAACAACAAATTGGGCCACTATAGCAACTTCGTTGGAATCCTTGAAACGATATTTACTGTCATCTGGTTCTAATGGACCTTGAGATATCTTTTGTGAAAGAACAGGAAAATGCCATCGATGAAGTGTTGTGAGCAAAACTCAAACTTTTTGATAGACGCTTTCGTATCAGGAATCATTTCTGCTAGTTCTTTGTCTCGCCCCTGAAGCTGCAAATTAAGTTCCTTTAATTTTTCTGGGATATCCATTAGAAAACCAAAATCTCTAAGCCAGATTGAGTTTTCCAGTTCCGGAATCGGTGCATCACGTTGTTTGAAAAATTGAACTATAGCAGATACGAGTATGATATCATTAAAACATTTCAGCACTCATCCCTTACTTAAACATCGGACTTCAGAGTGAATAAGTAGTTCCCCGTATTGACAGCCAATTTCATCGGAAAAGGTTTTGAATAATCTTCTTTGTAACGCTTGAGCTAATTACGTTGCTTAGCTCTAAAAAATGTCCACATAATGCTTGCTGATGGATAATGCAGTGGTAACAGAGAAATTGCGGAGAACTTTCACCTTTACGGCATAAATCCTCGAGACCTGTATCACGACCCACCATAGCTGGAGCGCCATCGGCAGTCAAGCCTACCGTTTTCCATATTGGAGTTTTCTCAGTAGAAATAATATTTTTTTAAAATAAATCCAAGTCCTTCTCAGTATTCTGTCCTTTTAGTGGAATCAACTTTAAAATATCTTATTTAATCTTAAAATCACTAAAAACCATCCTGACGAACACGGTAATCCGAGGTATGTGGATTCATCCAGCTGCAGTGAAAAATAAACAGTTATCGAAGCCGCCTCTTAACTGGTAAACTATATCACTGCTCATTACTTCTACTCGTCTCATCACTGTATTAGCAGAAAGTTGCATACATTTTATGGCAGATACTATTTATTTCTAAAATTGGCAAATAATAAATCTGCAGCTTCTAAAAACGCCTGTTTTATCATTTTACCGTCTTCATAAGGTCTCTTTCTTTATATAATTATCTGGGACACCCGGAATGATGCGTCAGTTGCAGCCTTACTTTTGACAATTGTTTTAAAAACATCGTCTGTTGAGAATGTTGGGAATGATTCTTCAAAATTCGAATGTACAGTTTCATTATGCCCCTCGATATTAGCTTTTTTGCAACGGAAACATGTATTACATAGCAAACATTCATTTTTACCTTTAACTTCTGCAAAGAAATATTGTTCTTTCCATTCCGAATGAAAATGGTATGTCTTCATCTACTGCTCGTAATATTTTTAATTGCAGGCCAACTCTAACCCAACCGCTGGACTTTGTGCCGTTCGTTTTTAAGCTGTGCTGCACTGTCGCCGCGCCTTGCGTTTTTATTCCATTCAAAGTAATCGAGATCGTTCTCGAGCAGATCGCTCACCGCAGTGTTGCCGATACTTGTGTTTATTATAAGAATTTCCAACAATTTTACACCTTTCTAAAATATGTTGTGAGCCACCAGAGTTGACTTTGCGAGTGACCGGTAGCTCGCGATCGACGGTATCTGGTATAAGGTATCTTAACACAGTTAGGTAGAGATGTGGCTTTTCCGAGTAAATAGTGACCTCCCGAATAGTGAGGTTGACTCTCTCAATGACACTTAATCTGATTTCCCAGATAGAACAAAGATACTAGTACTTGTCAGTTAGAGCGACATTTTGATCCGGTAATTTGATGCTTTACATATTGCAAAGATTCCCTTTTTAGAGCTGCGTAATTCGTTCGACATGTTGACTGTACGAAAACAGTGCGTTTACTAATAGAACAAATGAGCACTGCAATACGTTAGTTATCGCGCGCCTGATACGTGTGTGATAAGTTTTGACACAGACTTGGCATGGGTTGCCCTGGTTCTAGGTACATAAAACTTTATTTACAATTTTTTTACATTGTTCAAGCAAAATTAAAGGTTATCCGTGTGAAAAAGTTAACTTCAATTTTTTTGGGCCATCCCACTGTTCAAGGGCCGTCATCCTAGATGACCAGTAGGTCACAAAAGATTGATTTGAAAGACATATCAACTGCTTAATCCTGCAGAACATTACTGCATTGCCAACAATTCGCTTCTGTAAAAATACCTAGCATCTGGCAACCCTACCACAACAATGAATGTACTTCACCTATACAGTTTTACAATAACTCTACGTCATCTGTGCTCATATTGCAGCAGCTGCAGCTGAGAGCAGCATTAAAAAGAATAACTACACCAGATTACTGCTGCGTTTTTCCGAGTGGCAGCTTCGCCCTTTAGCCTGCTGGCCTTGCAGCGATATACCGATTGTTGTGCGGAGGTCTGTCTACGGATGCATCATTCTGGTCTGCAGTTTCGTCTTTGTTGGCATTGTATTGCATCTGGTTGAGTATTCCAGTGACTACAGGAAGGGTTTGGATAACATCTCTGCTATATCTACGCTTTTCCAGGTGCCTATTTTTAAATAAACGTATAGCAAGTACTTCAAAGAGCGTAGTCTACAAGCAAAGCTTTCGGTTCTGAAAACATGTTTGAAATTGATGGCATTTTTGATATTTTTTAGTTCAAATATTTTACGAAAGAGATAACTTCTTATTTGTTATGTGCTTCCAATTTCTCCAGATTCTTGGAATAGACGTCCTTAATCAAATTGCTATTGGTGTCCACTTTACGGCTTCATAAATTTCAGAAAAATATATTTGAAAATATTCAAAGCTGTAAGTTCTAGCAATGATGTGAAAAAAATGCGTGTTAGAAAAATTCTCCATGAAAATGCATAAGAATATGAAAGCTATACAACAAAACAAAAAAAGCAATCACAAAGAACGTGCATACATACAGAAATACATATCAATGGTCTACTGGCAATAGCACGTATCATATAATATTTGGCTACTATTTCAAAAAATACAAAAAGCCTTTTTTATAATCAGTCCCTTTCTCGGGCTATTAAAAGCAACACGTTTCAAACTATAGATTGATGTTTGCGCGTTTACTGATATCATAAATAATATAATAATAATAATAAATCGTCTTTATTTAGGGGGCGAAGTATAAAAAATATGTTATATAACATATACAGGGTGACTTTGAAGTTGAGTCATTAATTTTCAGATAATGATTGTAGAAGGAAGATAAACCAAAATATGTGTGTAAAAATAAAAAAAAATTAAAAAAAAAATTTTACCTTGTTTTATAAAGTATCCTCCCGACAAGTATTTCAGTGCGGACCTGTATTTGATCGTGAGGTCCCCTGTGAGGTCTTAAGTCACCTGATTCACAAGCCCGTTGTACTACATTAACAAAGGCACGAGGGGTTGGTTGCACTCGATTGGGAAACCGATCCGCATAAACATGTGCCATTTTTTATTTCGTTTGAGCCTCGCAACAGACACACGCGACTGAAACTGACTGTATGTATAACTGAACTGAATTGTAATCGTAAAAACATCGTTCCAAATTCTTTCGCTTTTTTGTTTCCGATGCGATGAACCGTTGTTGCCAAACACGAACACATGATATTATTGAGACAGGGCGGTACTCAAACTTCCAAAGGGCTATAACTTTGTTACTTTAATTTTACCAGAAAAATGGTAAAGGAAAAAAACATTTCTTTTGATCAGATCTACACACTGTTAAAATAAATGACTCAACTTCGAAGTCACCCTGTATAAGTGAAGGCTATTCAATATTTCATGATTTAAAAGTATAAAATCGTAACAGTAATACAAAACAAAGGAATGCTGTATTGGAAATATTTTTGTGTGGGGTGACAGATAAATTTTATCAACTAACTTATATACTTCTGTTCAAAATAAATTTCTTCATATGTCTTTTAAATTCATCATATAATAATAATTTTGTGGATCGAGGTAGAGCATTGTAAAAAATAATTACGTTATAGGTGAAGCATTTACGAACGAATGACGTCCTGTGGAGGGGCATTGTGAGTGTTTCGGTGAATCGAATGGATATTGATTCTAGATATCAGCTTATTTAAAAACGGCGGAATGGATGACAGTAAAAGCCTGTGGGTTTAAGTAACCAGGTGTAGCTCACACAGTTCATTTACTCTCAACCACCTCATGTCATTGAAAAAAGGGCTGATATGTTCATATTTTTTCAAATTATTGATCAATCTACAACATGAGTTTTGGATTTTCTGGAGACATGCTAGAGATATTGAGTCAAGAAATGGAAGATAAACTAAATCGCATTAACTAATTTTGGACATTACCAAAGATTCACACAAATTTTTTTTACTTTTAAAGTCAAGGAATTCTTCATTAAGATATAATTGACGTAAAACTGAAAAACAACTCTTACTGATATTATTTACATGTGGTATAAAATTTAGACATTCACCTAAAGTTACGCCCAAGTTTTTCACTGACTCACTTACTTCTATAGTCTCACCATTTAATTTTACTTTAATATTTCTTTTGGCATCACTTCTAAGTAGTTTTGGTGAAAAAATTATGACTTTTGGTTTTAAAGGGTTCAACTGAAGGTTCGGATTTTTTACATACATACTAATAGATGTTATATCTACATTTACCTCAGATTCAGCATTTCGAGTGTCGTGATTATGGAAATGACTGTAGATCTGTGAATCGTCGGCAAAGAATTGGATATTACAATATTTAGCAACTGAATGGAGATCAGAAATACACAAAATGAATAGAAGTGGCCCAAGTACAGACCCTTGAGGCACTCCGGAGGAAATGAGGCACTTTGAAGATATAACCATGTCAATGTGTACCCTTTTATATCGATTCCCTGAGAAGCTCTGAATCATTTTTAGGCATAGTCAGAAAAACCAAAATATTTGCACTTGGTTACTAGAAGACGATGATTTATGGTATCGAATGCCTTAGAGAAGTCAAGAAGAACTAATGATGTGATCATATGTTGATCCCAGGCTCTAACAATGTTATCGGTTAAGTCTACTAGGGCACCTGCAGTGTTATATCCTTTTCGATAACCGCATTGTTTGGGAGGCAAAATTTTATGTTTAGAGAGATAATCGTAAATTTGGGCGTACATTGCTTTTTCTAATAATTTGGACAAAACAGGTAAAATACTAATTGGTCTTAAATCAGAATATAAGTTTGGCTTACCTGTTTTAGCTAGAGGTAACACTAATGCTTCTTTCCATGATTCTGGAGAGAATCCCCTTTCTAAACAGGTATTTATTATGTGTAATATGTGACTTGAAATCGCAAAGCATAGATTTAGCATTCTGAGTGACACGCCATCGCTTCCTAAGGCATTCGATTTCAGAGACCGGAATATCGATTGGTTTAAACTTGAATCGATCACTAGAATAGTGTTTCTTTTCATAATGCTCAAACAAATGGTGTTATTAAAAATGGAACAGAAATAATTATCAATGTCAGTATGGTTCTTTAAATGTAGAGGAATATCGGTATTTTGTGACTATTGGATACGCATTGATTTTAAGGATCTATAAAACATTTTTGAATCATTTTGTTGACGGAGGGATAATAAATATGCTACTTTTTCATATCTAATTTGACTTAAAGTTGAATTTCTGAGCTCTTTGTAGCGATCCCAGGAACCTTCTGTCTTATTAATTTTAAACTAATTTAAAGCTCTGTCTCTGTCTTTCATCATACGTTTAAGCTGGGATGATAGCCAGGGTGCATGCGGTTTATTCACACGTACAATTCTTAGAGGTGCATGCTTATCAAAAATTAATTTTAGCCCATCTGTCAAATATGAAATTTTGTGATCAATACTCTCTACTAATATATAATGCTCCAGGGAAAGTTTAAAATATCATTTTGAAATGATAAAATATCAAATTTTTTAAAGTCTCTGAATTTAACGAATTTCTGCTTAGGTTTTTTAGACTGCAAAGTTGTTTCACATAATACTAAAAAATGATCGGTGAATAAATCCATATTTATAGTCCCAAAATTTGAACGGACTTGAAGATCATTGATAAATATGGGATCCAGTAGGCTGCTCGATGTACTAGTTATTCTAGAGGGTTCTACTATATAATAACTTGATGGAATCCATACGAATTAAAACAATTGATTATGCTTTCCAAAGATCTTGTCTCTTTGTTTGGTGATGCTTTACTTGCAGCTATCTGAGAATATGAGATATTCTTAGTTACGGTTGATTTTTCAAATACTTCTACTATTATAGATATAGAATAAGTTTTCTGTGATGTAGTCACTCTCATAACGGACTAAAATTCAAGCAAAATATTATGCCGGGTATTTCAAATTCGGCTATCACCATTGGGATTTCGGAAATGATAAGGGATACGAAGTCAGCAAATGGAATTAAAGTTGCACACCTAGGTAACCGAGTAAATGGCAATAAAAAGTTTTGCAATTCCAAGTATTTCCGGAGATAGACAGAAGAAACCTGCTGACTTTATCTGAGTTGGGATTATAAAATAAGAAAGTACATTAAAATGGCCACAGTTTCGCCCTCTCCAAGATGGTGCAACGAAAATTTCAATGACATTTCTTCCCTTGTGCTCAATCATTTGTTTTATTTTTTTCATAGACGCATTCAATTCTGGCTCCAAAGTAATATGTCGTATATTGACATCATAAAACTCAAGTTATTTAAAAAAAAGTTCCTAGTTTCCTTTGGAAATGGCCGGTTCTTACATGTTTATCTGATTGAATCACGAGTGTTTCAGTTTGTGTTGAAAGAACATTCAGATATTTGCTCACCTGGAGACTATAACAATCGCTATTCTAGAACTATGAAGGTGTTCTACACGACACTTCAGCTGTGGATTAATATTATTTAAATACAAGATGTGTGCATCGGTTCAGATATGATGGAAACTCAATTTGCTTAGGGCGCTGCAACATCGCCGAGCTGTTACTGACTCCAAAATATTTCAGTTACATGAAATAATACTGTCTTAGATGCTTTCAATACGAACCTTAAGTAATCTGGAGTAGTTTCATCATTAGGTTGTTCTGAATTCGATATGTTGAGACCAGCTACAGGAAGATTACTCTTTTAGACACTTGACGTAACTAGAGACGGAAATGGGGACTGTTCATATATGCTGAGTGTATTAAAAGTGAGGGAATGCATCGGTGGTGATATTACGAAACAAATTACTATCTGTTAAGGCCTACTTAGTTTATTCCAAATAACTAAGGTTTGACATTGGCAATGTATAACATTTCAGATTTTAAAACTCATTTCACCTGTGCAAGCATTCAATACAGCGTCTATTAAAAAAATAAACTAGATTATCGGGCACAAGAACCAAAACGTCAAATTGGAATTCTAGTTCAGAACTATTGTGGGAAATTTCGGTTCCTTTCGTCTATCTCCGGAAATAGTTCCACTTTCGTCACCTAGGCAGCAGCGGCGGCCGCAGTAGTAGACTCTTCGGACTGCTGATCAGCCGCCGTGCGCTATGCGGATTCGAATCCCGTCCCAGGAGAAATTTTTCTCTTGGCTATGGATGTTGTGATTGTCCGCAGGTGGTAGACGGTCTCTGACTGTCGAACACGGAGGTACCACCCGGCGGATCTCGTAGGGCGGGGCCAGAATGAGTGCATGTTGCATGCACACGTGTTCCCTCGCCAGAGTCCGTGTGGCGTTCCCCCTTTCCCCTGCATCCCCCTATAGCCCCACGGTACCCCATGGGTGTTTAGGCCTTAGGCCTTCGTGGTGGTTGGAGTACAAAAAAAAACCTAAATGCGCAACTTCTGCAATATTTAATCCACTTTGCATCTCTTACCGGTTCGGAAATCCAAATGGTGAGAGTCGAATTTGAAACATCCGGTATACGTACTCTAAACAAGACTGCTAGAAATATGAAAATCTTGGTGATGCTGGAGAGAAGGGCTTGTTGTAACTGGGGTAAGTAGTAACAGCTTAATAACTGAAGTCAACGTGCTCTTTGAGATAGGTATACAACATAACACAGCCAGTATAGGGCGGGAGAGTGCCGCGACCAGTTGTCAGCAGTAGTATTGTTTTCTATCAGGTAATCTGCAAAAAATTGATTCTTGATTCTGATTTTAAGATCATACTGTGCCTAATAGAACACTGTCTCGATTAATGTTTGTTATGAATTCATTAAGCTATTGTATGACAGTGCTTCAACATGACCCAAGCCAATAATTGTTTTCTATAAGTAAAAATATTAGAAATTTGGATTCGGAGCTAACTGTGACAATGTGTTGGGGGCAAGAAGTAACTGGTTACACCTTATCCCAAGCCTGCACGATAATGTTTTTTTCCATTAGCTATTACTTTACCGGTTTATAAAGTATGTCCTGTTGTATTTTAGGATGCGGAATTATAAGAGAGGTCAGACCTCTACATAGAGCACCACCAGGAAGCAAAAGCCAACACGGCTGGACGTGAGCGGAAGTTAGCTATTTTGACTGAAACTCCAGAGAAGGGAGCTCTGTAGAAAGGATTTGAAGAGAAAATGATAACAAACAGAAACAGCATGCTAAATAAATCAAACAAAGGAACGAGCAATGACAAAGGTGAAGCAAAGTGGAATTGTCTTTAAAAAAACAAGAAAAAACAGATTCTGAGGAAGAAGAGTGGTTCTGTTTAATTTGCAGGGAAGAATATACAGGGTGTTTCAGTTTATTGTTGCATAACTTTAAGATTCGATAGAACTTTAAATTAATGCATAAAGGCTACATAAACATGGGTCGAAAAATGCGTGGCTGCCGAAATACAGGGTGTTTAAATTTACTTTCTGAAATAGTTTTTTTAATTATTTCGAACAATATTTGATGTATGACAGTGAAGATTGGTATACAAGGGTTTTTTGGTACGACAAAACGAACCATGGGCATAGTTTTACTGTAGCCGCTAGAGGACGCTCTCTACTGTACCTGTAGTGTATTAAAATGACCGAACATTTTTTCTTAGTGCAATTCTTTTTTTTTTAATAAAAAAACTGATTCTTCGCACTTCTCAACATAAAAAAGCCTCTTGTGAATTTTCGTTATAGTTAGCCGTTTTTGAGATATTTCGATTTTTAAGGTTCGACGCATTTTTAATTATTTATGGGAAAATAATATTTTTTTTACATTTTCGATTTGGGCATTCCAAGTAATTAAGACGATCGTTTAGACTGTGTTTTTAAACACAGCAATAATTCCTAACTCCAAATAAACACAAAAAAACAGAATTTATGATAAAATAACGTTAAAAAATCAGTATCTCGATAATTTTTAGAAGTAGGCTGTGCCTGCAAATATTTTTGAAATTGAAAGCAGAATAAGGTTGAACGTCGATTAGTTGACAGTTAGTTTTGTTGTCGGTTGAAACCTGAAACGCTTTTTTGCAATTGTGAATGCACGAAATTTAGTTTCTTTTACCTGTTTTTTTTTTTGTAAGATTTATAATGCCATTTTTATTCTCCAATCAAGAGTTAGCGGATATTTATTTTGTGTATGGCTCTGTAAATGAAAAAGCAGCAGAAGCAGCCAGAGAATACGCACGAAGATTTCCAAACAGACGACATCCAACTCGCTCAGTATTTGTGAGTGCATCGCCAAATAATTGAAAATGGTTTTGGAAATCTCCAAAGGGGTCAAAACATAAATGTTCGTCAGCGCAGATTTACCCATATGATTCTGCGTGAGTTTGATAGACATCCGACCACAAGTATAAGGAGAGTTTCTGGTACCATGGGAATTTCAGCAAGCCATGTTCACCGTGTTCTTAGAATTGACCATAGACGTCCTTACCATTTGCAACCTGTGCAAGGACTACAGCCAGGGGACGGAGAAAGAAGAATCACGTTTTGTCAGTGGATTCTTGATAGAACTGATAATAATAGGGAATTTTTAAGTAAGCTTTTATGAGTCATGTTTCACGTGGAGTGGTAAATTTTCATAATCAACATATTTGGTCGCATGAAAATCCGCAAGCAGTTCGTGAAAGAAATTTTCAGCATGAATTTAGTGTGAGCGTGTGGATTGGTATCTACCGTAATCGACTATTTGGACCTTACCTTTTGCCTGCAAGGTTAAATGCTGCAACCCTCTTGGAATTTTAAAAGGCTGAACATGCAAATATGTGGGATGATGTTATGTTAGATTTAAGAATATTGGCCTGGTTCCAACTTGTTGGTTGTCCAGCTCATTATTCGAGAATAGTTAGAAACTGACTGGACGAAAATTATCCAGAAGGATGGATCGGCCGTGAAGGACCAGTCGCCTGGCCTCCACGATCCCCTGACCTAAATCCATTAGATTTCTTTGTGTGGGAATTTCTAAAAGAAAAAGTGTACCAGACCCCCGCAACCACAAGAGATATGCTAATAGACATAATCAGGAATGCATGTGATGAAATAAGGTCTTATTTGAATAATGATATACCACGTTGGATAATTCGTAGATGTGAATTGTGTATTGAACAATTGGGTTTATATTTCGAGCAGCTACTTTAGATTTTGTATGTTTGTCCTAACTATCCAATAGCATTTTAGTTGTAAATAATTAATTTAATTTGTTAAAAATAATATCGGAAAATTAAACAAATTAATATTCTGTTTTTTTGTGTTTATTTGGAGTTAGGAATTATTGCTATGTTTAAAAACACAGTCTAAACGATCGTCTTAATTACTTGGAATGCCCAAATCGAAAATGTAAAAAAAATATTATTTTCCCATAAATAATTAAAAATGCGTCGAACCTTAAAAATCGAAATATCTCAAAAACGGCTAACTATAACGAAAACTCACAAGAGAGCTTTTTCATGTTGAAGAGTGCGAAAAATCAGTTTTTTTATTCAAAAAGCAAAAAATTGGACTAAGAAAAAATTTTCGGTCATTTTAATACACTACAGGTACAGTAGCAAGCGCCCTCTAGCGGCTACAGTAAAACTATGCCCATGGTTCGTTTTGTCGTACCAAAAAACCCTTGTATACCAATCTTCACTGTCATACATCAAATATTGTTCGAAATAATTAAAAAAACTATTTTAGAAAGTAAATTTAAATACCCTGTATTTTGGAAGCCACGCATTTTTCGACCCATGTTTATGTAGACTGTATGCATTAATTTTAAAAGTTCTATCAAATCTTAAAGTTATGCAACAATAAACTGAAACACCCTGTATAAAATCAGACTTAGAAGATTAGGTCGTGTGTAGGAGGTGATCTCGTTTCGTACATTTGTATCAACTGTGAATCTGGTGAAGACTGACATTTTCCTACTTTCATACGATTTTCTTTTCCTTTCCATATTTATTATGATATAGTTAAGTTATTAAAATAGTTAAGGCTAGTGAAATTAGTTGACAATCTCTTTACATTTTTGACCAAAATAATGTTACATTTGCTTGTTTCAATTTTTCAAGCTCATGTAGGTTGCCACATTAATTATTTTGATAGTAAAGTGGATACAAAGTTTCAGGAATTGTTATAAAAAGTTTTGTATTATGTCGATTATAACTGCAAATTATGAAAAAATATAAGTTTAATTAATCTATTGCTGAAGAAACGATTCAGCTCATTAGTTCATAAGAAATACAATTTTCTTATTATTTGTTTGTTGATTTTATAATACAAGCCTTGAACAATGCAGCCTGTTGTTTTTGTAGAACATTACTACTGGCCCCAATAACGGGATAAGTTGTAATAAGCGACTTTTTCCACAAAAAGTGTTAACTGTTGATTCAGGAAAAAATGTTTTGGGAATACATTTTCAAATACACAGTTAATCATTTAGAATACCTTTGCAATAAAAATACTCAATAACTTAGGCAGTCGAAAGGAAGAAAAAATGTTACAACTATCCCCTTCCTCCCTTTCCCGGCGTCACATCAGTGGTATCTGATACGTGATATTACTTACAGCCGCATAAAGGACTTCTATGATCGTTTAGTTTGATGTCTGAGTGCTAGGTAGGCCAATTGACATAAATAAACAAAATTTTCAAAATTTTGGTGATATACATATATCTGGTATTGCCACTAGACCATCGACATGTACTAAAATATTTGAATGCAAAAATTTCAAAAACTAGAATAGAGCTATTTTTCTTTGACCCTTACTATTGATGAGATATGATGTCAGTTAAATGGGAATATAGAGAGCCTCGAGCTTCAGATTAGTTCCAGAGTAGTCAGATAAACTGGAACTTCCTCAACATGGGGTTTATTTTTCTCATGTCTTTCATTGAAATGGAATTTTAAAACACTCAATCTGACGTTTGGTTCCTTGCCTTTCACCATCGACTTTATTTTTATGAAGCCACATGTTAGTTTTGCATTGGTGAATAGAGCTTTCCATTTGAATTTAATAGATGTACGAAAATTTGATTATTCCGCAAATACCATGGATTTTAAAAAAAATTATGGCATCTTCTTACAAACTCAAACGTATGTCTTTCCAATGGTATGGGTTGTATTTGAAACGCCTGCTATAAGTTATCATGCACTGTAGAGAATATCATTTTTCTTATCACAGCAGTCATTGTTTTAAAAATAAAAGTGCTAATTGTCCAAAATCACATGAGAACCATCTTAGCAGACAAAAACTGCTTAAGGTGATTATCTCCAACTACTTCCTCCTCATACACTCGGAATGATTTGAAACACACCAATACTACAAATATCTGCTTTTCTATTGTAGTTGGGTATACTAATAATTCGGGATCGACCCAACTCAAATTTGGAAGACAATAGCGTCTCCAGCATTAATCTCCATAGATTACTCGAAAACTTTTGACAGCATCAATGGTTGCTTGCTTAATTGAATCACATAAGACTACTTATCTCCATTTTTCGGTAATCCCCTCTAGTAAAGAACTCAGTGTGTTTTACGTTTTAGCTGTAACTATTTTCTTTTTTTAGACAGTTGTCAAGTACACCATCCTGTACAGTCACTCCAGCAGATTGAAGCATATCCTACAAACGACATTCGACGATTACTGGCCAAACGTTTTTGAGCCCGAGGTAGACAAAACTCTGAAAGTACTTTACAAACGACGGATGTATACGATTATCTATCTCTTATCGTGTGGGACGCTTTTCAGTGTGGGGTTTCTTCTTTCGCCATTGTTGGAGGCTGAAAGGTATTTATACTGGACACCTGCATACAACTCCAGGATGATGTTTGAAAAAGTCAGCCACGTATTTTGTTTGTTCTTTTTTGTTGTGGTGGAAATTCCTGCTTTTAATTGTAATCGTGAAAAATTTCGAAAATGGGATATTGTATTTTATGGATGATACATGGCCCGTCTGTAGCTTGATAAGTACCACACCGATTTCGATAAAATTTTATTACAAGGTAACTATTAAGCTTTAGAGTTTTTGAAAATCGGTTCAGTGGCGGCGGGAATAAAGGGCAAAACCTAAAAAACTAAAATCGCTCAAACTTCGTTTCATAAGTTTTATAGGATCCTGATCATTTTTGACGAAAAATAGGGCGCGGGTGTTGAAGAGATATGTTACAAGGGGTAGGAGACAGTATATCTCAGTTTTTCGATGCTAGCATATTGATACGCTCCCAATCTGGGTAATTATGCATATTTCATAGGTTTCATTGATCTCCCCGGACACTTGCCCTTGAAAAATATGTTTTCGATACCCGTCTGCTTCTGCTCACGGCGTGTCGGTTTCGGTAAATGTTCTGATATTACTGCCCCGCTGGCGCGTCTGACCTGGTTAGTTACCGGGGAGAGGCAGCGTTGGCAGCTGGACGACCAATAGGTTAGGGAAAGAATGTCTATGTACTAATACTATGGACCTGTTTAACGGACTTAGAGCTTGGGTTTATCTCTTACAAACGTTCCTAATTTTTTTCTTATGGGGTCTGACTTTGGGCACGTTCAGATGACACGCGTTCAACGCGCGTTGAACGCGCGCTAAATTTTTGTATAGTGTTCACATGACACGCGCTTGTCAGGCGTTGAACGCGCGTTATCGCGGCCGCCATGGTTCAGTCAATAGAGTTGTTATATTTGTCGAAGATGGACGTAGAAACAGTTTTAACGGTGATTTTATACCGACGATGGCAGAAACGACGCGACAGAAGACGGAGATATTGGGTCCACCCAATTTTGTCACACAGGCTGACTGAAAGCCAGTACATAATTTTGTATCCTAAGTTAAGGCAATTCGGACCCAAATTTTTTAACTACTTCAGAATGTCCATCAAGTCATTTGATGACTTACTGGCTCTCATAAACGATGAACTCGTAGCAGATAAAAACGCTGTGCGATATAGCATTTCACCAGAAGAAAAACTCATAATTACATTGAGGTAAGTTTTTTATTAATCAAAATATCTATAAATCAAATCAACAAGGAAATATTTTTTTTTAAAGAAAAAAGAACATTTTGTTATTCGCAGAATAACTCTAACTCCGATTCGTTGCTGGCATTAGTTGTTACTGGCGATAGAGGTTCCAGTGCTGTAGTATAACCATAATGTGCTAAATTATTTGGCACACTAGATTGCTGTGATCTATAATCATGATGTTGAAAGCCTTCAACAGAAGCTTGATTACGCTGCTCTTGTGACAAATAACTTCTTCGTTGTGGTAACGGGTTACGATAATTTTGATTTTCAAATGTCTCATGTTGCGGTCCTTGATGGACATTTTGGTTTTGCCGGATTAAATTATAAATGCCAATTTTAGTATGAAGTCGTCTATATTCCGGGATTTTTTTAATCTCTTTAACGAGTGACAAACAAAACAGCTTGGCTTCATCGTTATCTTCTTTTGGAAGCGAAGCATTTTTCTGTGCTAAACTCTGCTCTAATATGCTTGCAAATCTTTCGTCAGCAGAACTTATTTTTTGTTTTTTTCTTGGAGTAGATGTATTAGGACTCTTAAAGGCAGAACTGACTTCTACCTCAGCAACTTCTGACGAAGCTGATGCATTATCTGCATCGAAACTACTTTCTGTATCTTTGTTGGCTATAGATTTCTGTAGAAATCGTAGTCTATTATAATGAATATATGACGAAGTTTTGGACGCTCCTGATCCAGATTTAACAGTCTTCATTTTCTTCACCTCTCTCATATAATTATCTCGTAAACTCTTCCATTTCTTTTGCAGGGATAACGCTGAAAGAAAAAACAGTATTTATACGTAGTAATAGTTTGTTTTTTTTCAGATATTTGGCCACAGGATGTTCACTTGGGACATTAAGCTACGATTATAGAATTGGAAAATCTACTGTGGCTACTATAATACCACATGTATGTGAAACTATTTGGAGAAAATTGAGACCCATTGTTATGAGTGAACCAACGAAAGAAAAGTGGTATGAAATATCCACGATATTTGAAAAGAACTCAAAGTTTCCAAATTGTTTGGGAGCCTTGGACGGGAAACATATACGGTCAATCCAGCCTGAACACACGGGTTCCATGCATTATAACTACAAACACTTTTTTTCGCTAGTTTTATTGGCGCTAGCGGATGCAAACTATGGTTTTGTGTGGGTTGACATAGGTGCCTATGGTAAAAACAGTGACTCAGGTATATTCAACAATTCATCATTGTACAAAAAGCTGACAGAAAGGTCATTAGACCTACCTGAGCCAAAGGCATTGTTAATACAAAATAGACCGACAGTGTTGCCATATGTAATAGTGGCTGATGAAGCTTTTGGCATGATGGAGAATTTAATGCGGCCATATGGGGGAAGGTCACTAACTTATGCTAAAAAAATATTTAATAACCGTTCGACATTAGCACGCCGGTATGTTGAATGTACTTTTGGTATAATGTGCAATAAATGGCGCTTTCTACATAGGCCGTTAGATGTTAACATCGGTTTTGCAGAAAAGATCGTAAAAGCGATATGTACACTACACAATTATGTCAGAATGAGGGATGGCTACAATTATGAAGATACACTTTATACTCCACCACTGGAAAATGTAGCCTCACATTATACCGGGCGTGCTGTGCGACAGGCGGATAATGTTCGAGTACATTTAACAAATTATTTCATCAACGAAGGAAAAGTTGATTGCTTGGATCGCAATATTTAATTTGTAACACAAACTGATTGTAAATGTAAATAAATATACTCACATAATAATTTCTTCTTTTCCTCATTGTCATCTTCACAGAATATAAGGACGAGTTCTTCCCAAGCCCGTCTCTTTAAGTTCTTATCTGAATAATCGCTACTTGCCATGTCCCATATCGCAGGACGTTTCTCTATTTCATCTATCAATAATTCCGTATTAAAAGCTTCGGTTTCCATTTCGGACGATTTCTGAACGAACTGGTACTGATGAACCCTAAAATACGTCTATCCACATCGAAAGCGCGCGCTCAACTGAACGGAAACATAGAAAACCAATGACGTTGACGCGCGCTGACAACAGTCGAGCGCTACGCAGCGTTCAACGCGCGCTTTATTAAAACGTGCGTCAGCATGTGTACGGCTTGAATAAAATGTATGTAGTTGTAAACGCGCGTTATCAAAACGCGCGTTGAGCGCTTGTCATCTGAACGTGCCCTTATGCTGAGTATAATCCTCCATGAACTGATGACGGCGCTGCGTGGGAAGTGGAACCCACTTGCCGCCACTTTTTTGTACAGTTTTTATTGAAAATGGAACAACAGTTAGCAAATACATAAAAATATACCTTCAAATTGTATATAACTAATATCTAACTAACAGTCAGATGGCCAAAAGTATTGCATAAGGCTAGTACCCTATTTCACGTTTATCCATCCCGGTAGAATGACAGACAGTTATCTCGCAATATCTATAAATTTCTCATATCGGCACAGCACACATAATTCTGACGGATCCGTCAACGCCAGGTAGACAGAGCCATATCTTGTTTCGGTATTTGTACGGTATAGATTAATTTTGTACTTGCTAACAGCTTTTTTATTTCGAAAGGTAAAATCCACAAGAAAAAAAACGGCACAAACATTTTTTACTAGATTTATACCCGATTCATTTTTGCCATCGTTGCAGACCAACACAAAAATGTCACTTGCTGATCAGTTGTTCACCTCAGTAGACGTCAAAGCGTTTATGGTTACTCGTGAAATAGGGTATACATACGATACTACTGTGTAACTAGGTTATGTTTAGCCTCTTCTGTGTTATTTAAGCCAAATAAAACGTTCAGGGGTTAATGCAAGTGAATAAATAGTATCGGCAAGGAGTCGCTTCCGATTGTTACTGACTATTTTTGTAGAGGTTATAAATTAGGCGTTAGTGGATGTAACGGATGAGGGAGGGCATATTTCAGTTGCTTGATGTTCGATTGCCTTTGAAACGTATAACAGATAAATGTTTTTGATACGCGCCTCCTTCTGCTACCTGTACCCACAGCCCAGCGTACCGGTATGGTTGACTGCTCCGCGCATACTGCGCGGTTCCGGATATTGGAAGGGGCATCGTTACCAGATGGACGGTAACTACCGGCAGGGCAAGTAAACAATGTTTATGAACTAATTTTGTGGCCCTGCTTGGCTTACTTGATCCATTCAGTTTATCTGTTGTAGATTTCCGTAACTAACTTTTTTTTTCAAATTAATGCTGAGCTGAAACCTTTATGACCTGAAAACGGAGTTGTGTAGGAACTGCAGGCTTAACCTAATCACACGTTGAATAACCTACGACTAGAGAAATACTAACTTAATAAGTTTCAAAACATTTTTGAAATAATGGTTGTCGCTATCTACTGATGAAGCGCTAAGGTATTGTCAAAATCCAAGGAAGGGTGAAGATCATGCAAGAGGAATGACCTAATGGAATAGATGCAAATAGCTATCCTATTTTCTTAATCGGCGTTTCTTTTTTTAATTGGGGTTAAGTACTTCCCCGCACTTCTTTCGCAACGCTTATTTTATATTCGGCACCAGTTAGTCCCACTTAGAAGAAAAAAACCATTGGCTACCCGGTCCAAACTAAGCCAGGGTCTTGGACCACTGGTAGGGAATCTTTTCTACGCCAGTGGCCTTTTCGGTGGAAATCATTGCATTTTTTAAAATATCCAATTTTACATAAATATTGTCACAGATCACTGGCATTGGTCTTATCCAGTTTAAAAATTAAACCTTTCCTGCGCTCGCCACTAGTTTTGTTGGCATATTCATTTTTGTTTATAGATAAAGAAACCTCAAAACCTGAAAAACTTTTATTTCAAAAACAAATAAGTAAAACCAATAAGAATCAAACACGACAACAATAAACATTTGATGCAACTTGAACGCGGTTATTTCTAAATTTATGAGGACATAACATTGGGAACAAAAAATAATGTTAAATAAATGCTATAATATCCAGGTGTTGAAAGTAAGCACATCTGGATTCAACACAAGCCCTTGCTCTATCTCTACTCCACAAAGACTCTACGACTCTTTGAAAAATACCTGGCGTAGTACAGTGCTGTAAGCGTTCTGTACTTCATCCTCATACTCCGTGTGCGAGGTTGCTAACGATGTGTGATATTTATTAAGAACAAAAGTAAAATAATAAGAATTCCCAAATTGATCAGTTCCACAATCACTCGTTGTCAAACAGCACAATCGAACATGGGTAATATACTAAGTGACATATAAATCCGAACACCTAGTTTAAATGGTTTTATTTTAATAAAATTTTGTATAAGTACTTAATGAAGCATAATAAGTAAATGATAAAAATTTCAAAATGATTGCACTGATTTAAAGCCCTTTGACCTTTAATAATGTGTGGATGCACCCTGATGTGCTACGCATTCTCCAACGCGCCTAGGCATGCTTCTGATCAGGTGGTTAATGTCCTCCTGTGGTATCTCATTCCAGGCAACCACCAACTCCTCTCGAAGTGCTTCTAGAGTCTGAGGAGGACGTTGCAAATTGAGCAATCTCCTACCCATCATATCGCACACATGCTCAATTGGGGATAAGTCGGGAGATCTTGGTGGCCATGGTAACAATGTGACATCATTATGTTGAAAGAAGTCTATTGTGACTCTTGCAACATGTGGTCGGGCATTATCTTGTTGGAAAGTTGGATCTGCCAGGGCGTCAAGATAGGGTAAAAGATGGGGTTCTAGAACTTCGTGGATATAACGCTGCGCGTTCATGTTACCTCTGATGAAGGTTAAAGGTGACCTGGAACCATAAGCTATAGCACCCCAAACCATAACTCCAACAGTGTGATGAACATGTCTTTCAACAAAAAACTGTGGATTCCTCCTTTCACCACGTCGCCTTCTAATCCTGGCACGACCATCGTGCATGCCATTTGCAATGGACCTAGTAGTGGAGAAACGGTCCCTTAAGGCCAATAATCTTAGGCGGCGATCTTCACGGCCTGTTGTTCTACGGCGGCGTCCAGTGCCCCTTGCTCTTTGCGTACGGCCTTCTCGAAGCCATGCCTGACAACACCTAACCACAGAGTCTACACTTCTTTGCACTCTAACTGCAATTGCCCGAAAAGAAAGTCCAGCTTCTCGAAGTCCCACTATACGGCCCCTATCAAACTCACTATGTTGACGAAATCGTACAGGTCTCCGTACTCTAGGCATCGTAACCGATCGTAAAGGATGTCAAGAACCAAAATCCGCCAACGTTGATTCTTTACTGCGGCTGAAATATTCATTTTTAGAGCGTTAGTGAATTAAAAAAAAAGCAGTATAAAAACCGGAATGTCCAACTGATAAGGCTGAACATTTTTTCACTTGTTATTTACAGTAAGATAAATACATTCACCAACTTTTATTAAAATAAAACCATTTAAACTGGGTGTTCGGATTTATATGTCACTGATTATAGGTACCATGGAAACCACTGGCGTGCCCAGACAAGGTTAAATGAATGAATGCTACTGATTGTGGGTAAGACATGGATATTATACCAATAACGTCTTAATGAGATGCCTTAGCTTCCTTCATAGCCCATGTAGTGTTTTCAATATCCAGCTTCATGGTGTTATCAGAATGGGGGGTCTAAGCCTTTTAAAGATATTTTAGGATTTTACTTCAAATATTCAAACCTAAATTTCCTTAAAATGAGTGATCTGACAAAAATTCCATAAGTGACAAATTTTATTGGAAATTGAGTGACATAGTAATCTATAAAGTGCACTTACTTTCTCCGAAAAGTCCAGTGGCGTAGAAAATATTGCTTATTAGGCGTCCAGGTACCCAGTAACTACGCCCCTTCTTTAGTTTGAGCCGGGAAACTCTGCGAGTCTATTGTCGATGGTGTGCTCACTGAACATCTAAAATCCTAACTCAGTATTTTTACCCACTCCGTAGATACAATTTTCTGTTAATTTCGTAAACTTCATCACCCTGTACCTCGGTAGGGGAGTATCTTTGGACTATTTTTATTATTTTTGGACGTACTTTCTACCCTACTAATATTGTCACGTCTCTTTGGAACACCCTGTATTCAAGAATACACCCATCATCGCTCAGGCTTCCCTCATCACTCAAAGCAGTGTGTATCGAAGATATCATCATTCAAGTTTTAGAAGCGAATGTACGGTGATCTGTGATGTATGTATGACATACGTCTAATAGGTGCGTAGAACTATCGAGGCTGGAAAAGTATAAACTGCTAGCACTAAAAAGTTCAACATATACTACCACCTACAACCCTCACTATCCTATCTTTAGCCACAGCAATTTTTTTCTGAAAAATTTGAAGCGATTTTTTTGTCGTTTTTGGCATTTTTCTTCATTGCTCTTTTAGCGATTTTCAAAAACTAAAAAGCCTTTTTACCTTTGTACAGTAGTATATTTGTGTAATAGTTCCACCAAAATCCGAATGGTACTTCCAAAGTTATAGACGCGCCAAGGATCAACAGACAGTCAGACCGACAGACTGACGGGAATGAGTGACATGGTTTTTCGCGACTTCATGCCAACACTTAAAAACCTCAATATCATCATTTTGAACATTTTTTGCGGTTTTACAACGCCAGTTTAGAATGTACCCGATCCTTATTCAATTCTCCACGCGCCTGCACTTCAGAATTTTGCCTGGAAGCTTATTGCATCATCTTGGAAATTGATACGGTGAAGAGCACTTGTGAAAAGTATAATTGATAGCTTAATGGAAATAAGAGCCGTTCTCAAAATCATCAAGTTGTCACTTAGCTTTTAGTGCACTACGTCACATACTACGGGATTTAGTGTAGTATCCACATAGAATTGCCAGTTTGCGACTTGAAATCGTATTAGGAGTACGCAGGATTCGTACATCGCCTTGGTACTCTTTGGGTAGAATTCTTACCAATTTCCACCCACTAATATCTTGGATCACTCCCTTATTACTTGCTCTAAGAATATTTATGTCGATGAATATGTTGTCTAAACTCTAAAGGGTTATCTGGCACTAAATCGGCCAGATCAAAGACTATAAGTTTCATGTTTTAACGAAATTTGTGTAATCTCTTCCTGAGGGGTTACAAATTAAGAACTGTCTTCCTCTCCACTAAAAAATGTGCTTCTGCACCTCTGGTTACGAGTAACAAAAAATAGTTTTATTTATGAAAATGTTCTTTTTAGTATCAAGGTAGCAAAAATTCAGTTTATGCAGGTATTAATTCTTACCCGTCGGCGTCGCTTCATTTTCCCACCGACTTTTCGGAAGCCTCATCACTCATTACACATTTTTGACTTCACGCTAATGGTTACCTGTATTCCTTAAGGTGGGTACTGACCGACGCTACGAGGTGTAATGTAACATTCGCACCGAATATGTTCGCATCGCGTATGTACGCATTGTGTTCGAAATCGGTGTAACATGCTCGTTTGAAATATGTGCTCCATATTCGCACAGTCTCAGCCAAGATGTCTGACGAGGAGATTGTGTTGGGATCTTTGATTTTGCTAAATTATTGTTTAATCCAAATTAAGAAGAAGAAAAAACGTTATTGGATGTCAGACTTATTCAAAAACAGACACGTATCGGGTGGTTTGTCATTGATAGCAATATTAAAAAACCAAATGATTAGCGGACAGTATAAAAAAATTGTTCGCATGTCTCCGATCGATTTTGAAGAACTCGTGAGTTTAATTGGACCAAAAGTACATAAAAAGGATACAAATTATAGAAAAGCAATCAGTGTCATGGAAAGATTGGCACTAACACTACGTTTTTATGTGACAGGAGATTCCTATACTAGTATGCAATATCTTTTCAAGATTTCAAAGCTACGGATAGGATTTATAGTGAAAGAGGTCAGCGAAGCTTTGATTGGAGTATTAAAAGTTTACGCAAAGGTACGTACTGTTTTGATTAATCCAGAAAAAGTATTCATTACATATCAAATTAGATCAGCAAATTCTGATAGAAATTGTTCACTCGAAGTTGGAGACCACAGTCAGTTTGATCAGGCGTATGTGAAGCAGGTGCTTCAGGGCTTTGCTGTGGCATTGATGGAGCTCTTGAAGTTGTTGGTCGTGTAGAGTATCCTTGTGAAGAATTATAGTTATAATCGCCAACATACTCATACTCTCCGCGATCAGCACTAAACAATATATTGATATGTAATGCTGAACATATGTACTTGTTGTCTTTGAATAAGATCTTAATTTATCTACCAAAAAAATACCATACGCTTCACATTCGTCAAGTTTTTGTGAAGTTGACTCCGTTTTCTCGGTTCTCTTTTTTAAAATATTTATTTAAAGTAGATGCCATTATCTCTTCCGGGTTGGGGGCTACTGCTTTCTTCCTTTTTGGAGGCAGAGGCAATCAATGTTGCTTGGTTTGGCAGATGGAGGGCACTCAGTGTTGCTTTGTTCTGAAGGAGCAGCGCGTAGCTGAAAATAAACGTAAATAATTATTTCAGATGCCAGAAACACCGGAGCAATGGATGGCTGTAGCAAATGAGTATGATACTTTGTGGAATTTTCCACACTGCATAGGAGCAATCGATGGAAAACATATTATACTGCAGGCACCGATCAACAGCGGAAATGAATTTTATAATTACAAGGGTTTCCTCAGCATTGTATTATTGGAAGTTTTTGATGCAGGATATAACTTTTTGTACGTAAGCATTGGAAGTCAAGGAAGAATATCCGATGGAGGGGTCTTCAACAACTGTGAATTGAACGAAAAAATACAAAATAATGCACTGAAAATTCCTGAGCCCACTGATGCCTTGCCAGCAAGAACGGAAGAAGTTCCATATTACTTTGTTGGAGATGAAGCTCTTGCTCTATCCGAAAATATGATGAAAGTATATTCAGGATATCATGAACGTGGTTCTAAAGAAAGAATATACAACTACCGACTTTGCAGAGCTCATAGAGTGGTGGAAAATGCGTTCGGCTTATTATCTGCAGTTTTAAGGGTTTTGCGGAAACCAATGCTGTTAGAACCAAAAACCGCAACATCTGTTGAAACAGCAATAACACTACTTCACAATTTTTTAAGAAAAGGTAATAACGCTCATGTATGTACCCCTGCGGGCAGCTTGGACGAAGAAACTAATGGGATAGTCAGATTAGGAAACTGGAGAGAAAGTAACAATGATATGGCGAGTATGTTACCCTTGGAAATAAGACCGCGAAGGGCTTCAAGAACTGCTCACAATATTCGTAATGAAGTTGCTGAATATTGCATCCAAGAAGGGTCTGTCAGCTGGCAAGAAAATTATGCTAAAATAAGACTTACCGTATCTGTTGTGGCAACAGGTGTATTTCTATCCAGTAGAAACATCATAGTTTTGTATGCAAACCAAGTACTATGATATACTTCTTCAGCACCTGAAAATAAAGTATTTTTGGAATATAAAACATACCTATATTTATTTTATTTATGTTGTTCTTAAACTAATGCTGCCCTCGTTTTGTCTTTGAATCTGACACGTGGCAGCATAACTTGACATACAACTTAACTTTAAAATGTGGTTGAGTATTTGGGGGCTAAAGCTACCCTTTCCTGTACCTCTTGATCTTTTTATTTTCACTTTTTCCCTCCTCAATGACGCCAGTAAGCTTGTCATTTTCGTTTTACACGTATTTCTTTCGCTCTCCATTAACAAAGCCAATCTATCCCAGGTGTCTTCTTTTTTTAATTTGTTGTAGTACTCTGGATGGGCTGGATTCCACAATACCGATTCTTCTCTATATTTTTCGATGAAATGCAGAGTTCTTTCTTTGTTCCACTCCATATTCCTAATAATAAACGAACAAATAAACGAAATGAACAACGTGTGCGCGTGCGCTCATCTAGTGCGCTCGTCACGACTTGTTGCAGCGTACTGACCGAACCGCGTAACACTCAAAGGATTCGCCGAAAAACCGACAGCCGGGTGGAGCACTCAAAGCGAGCAACGAGCGGCTCGTTGCTCGCTGGTTTTCCCGTAACACTACGTACTGACTGCATGAATGCTCGGTGTGTAACATGTTACACTACGCCTCGTATCGTTGGTCAGTACCCACCTTTACTGGCTAACAGTATTATTACGTCTCCATCTTTTTCAGGCAAATACCATACAAATCTATCTACCCCTATGACTGGAAACGAACTCCAATGTACCAAATTACCTACTTATTCCACGCCATTGTCAATCTATATGTAGTTACCTTAACCGTCATTGGATTCGATGCACTCTTCATGGGAATCTGCTTCGGTCTGACGTGCCAGTACATCCTACTGGGAAGAATGTTCTTGGAGCTAGGAAACCAACGGACTCCGTTATTGAAACAGCAGCGTGTACCTCAATGTTGCTATCATCGGAGTACTTTGATCATGTGTATTAAGCACATGCAGCTACTGTCAAGGTCAGTATCAAGTAGTTAAGATGCTATAAGTTATTATTATGTTCCGTCCTCGTCGAAGTAAATATTTAGAATACATATCGTAGTACCCTCGTAGTAGTATCCAACCGCCACGCAGAGAAGGAAAGCGGCACCGCGCCCCTTCCCCTACCTTTCTCCCCTCTGGAAGCCTATAAACCTTCATTTACTTCAAAGCCAAGTCGTTGCAACAATTGGGTCACACATAGGGAGGGAGGGAGCTATTTACTTCGACGAGGACTTCACATAATGAAGATCGAACATCACTTACAGGTAAGTTCGTTTGATCGTGTAATTATTCCTGTTATTAAATAACAAATTTGGGTTGAGTACAAGTACCATAAACCCAAATACATACTATTTGATAGTGTACAGTAGGGTGGCCGCGCTTCTGGGGGCAAACAACTTTTTGTTGAGATACGCATGCCCTCTATTTTTTCCATTTGACTCTTACAACTGAAAAAATAAATATTATTTCGATCGGGGAATGATAACCCGTGCCGACCTCCAGCCAAACCTTAAATTTGAATGTTAATAGGAAAACCATGTATGGGATTCAAATCCAACAACAAATAAAATACTCCTTCATTTGTATCTTATATTTGTTAGATATTTATCAATAAAAGGACATCATTTACTAAATTTTATTTTCTCAGTTTTCTGGCTGTGTTCTAGTACGCAAGGTAATAAAAATTGTTTTTGTTCGTCATCAGCACTGATTAAGCCAAGTCTTACATTAACTTGACTGCTCTTTCTGACATATCGTTACCTGCTCTCAGTGTTTGCACTTTATTCTTAAGGTTGCTGCTAGTCCAGCATGCTTATTCATTCTTTTTGTACAAGCATGCTCGATAAAAATAGAGATAGTTTAATAAAATATGTCGAGCTCGGACGACGTTGGGCTCGCTTTGGTCGATTTTGATCTTGTGAACAAGAAAGTCTCGAATAAAAAATCGTTCGGTGTGTTGTAAAGAGTGGTTGATGAGAAGAAGAACATATTTTCACATTAACATATAAAGTGAGCTGAAAATATGTCCGCGTGACTAGCACAATTATCTTAGAATGGATGAGGAGGCGTATTTAAACCTTTTGTCTCTTTTATCACCTTTGATTCAAAAGCAGGATGCGATCGTCAACTTGTACTTGCTTGAAAATCCTGTATATACAAGTACCGTTTTGCTTGCGCAAGCGCGCCCAGCTCAAGCATGCATAATTAAAATCAATTCAATCCTCAAGCTGCTTGTACAATTACAAATCTTGTACCACATTTTATACGACATTCAAGGGTGCTTGTACAAAAGGATTGAACAAGCATGGTGAACAAGCTTGCAGTTGTATTGTAGCAACTTTTAGAATGTCGGAAAGAATCACTGTGTGACCATGAAGTTGGACACCCGTATAGAAAACTGTCATCAATTCTGAAATAAAGTCTTCGATATTTTTATCTGAAATAAGAATACGAAGAACAGCTACATCTAAACATGTTGGTTTTGTCTCTCCAGCCACAGACAGTCAATTATGGACAGATGTTTTGTGCTTTCTGGCAACTCATCAGCATCTCCTACGCTTGGCGTCAGGTCAGGACAAGGAACGAAAGCACAGAAACTCACCTGTATCTAAGCTATAAGGTCTATCGAAACAAGACAGCATACGGTGCCATCTATTGCCAGAGTCGAAGTTTATACTTGCTTATTTCAACAAATAGCTTATCATGTCGAAGCAATAAGAAAATATAAAATAAAGTGTATTCGTCAGACTTACCATAAAGTGGGCCAAAAAGTACTTCTTTCGATGGAACGAAACGTTTACCATGGGCTGAATGGCTAAATTATGTCACGTCTCAGTAATTTGAATTTCTATTTATTAATGATAGAGTGTCGATTCCTTGACCAATCCCGTCTTAATGATTTTCTTTTGGCAAACTTCATAGTCTGTTGACTGTATAACTCCACACGTATTATACCTTTCTTCTCAGCGACTCAGTATTGTGTTAGAATCCAATGTTATAGTATTATCAACGACTATCTCAGAAATTTCCTCATAAAATATTGTTTGTCCCTCGTAGAGAGCTGGTTCTGCCTACAGTCTGCCCATTGGCAACCAGCGCGCCACCCTGTGATTTCTACACGTACTAGCCCTATATGAATATTTGGTCCTAACAAGATACCTTCTTCAAGGCCACTCATTTAACCTTCTCTCAAAAAGGTGTTCTGCGTCATTTTACTTTCCTGTTGAGATTGTGATTTGGGTGTCGTTTCATTAATTTCCAGATTCTGGGATATTAAACTCCCAAACACCAATTTATGAAGTAGTACCCTTTTATTTTGTACCTTACGTTTAGTTGTTTTGGTTTGGGTACTACCCGTCCATTTTCTAATGGAATTTTAACCTCCAGCGGTAAGTTTTCTTTTGTATACCATCGGACAACATCAATTAATGCTTGTCCTGAAGAAGTTTGTTCAATATCGGCTTCCTCTTACTGGAAATTCATTGCGGAGAACCACCATTCACATTCTCCCAGCTTTATTTTGTAGATGCCTTGTAGCTGTTTTGCAGACGATTCTGTTGAAAGCCGGCCTTTCTCTTTGATAAAAACTCTGATGTGAACCGGTAAAATGTCATTTTAATTGGGTATTTTGTGGATATTAATATTGCTGACTGAAATTCTTAGCGTGCACTTGACTTTGTTTGACATTTTACGTATTCAAATATAGGGCAGTGACTACATGCCACCTTCTTTTGGGCTTACTACATTACATTGATTTTTGAGTTGCCACAACTTTGGAACAAGGGATAACTTTCTGAGGGTATATCACTTTAGTACATTTTTATCTTTTTGCACATGCTTTATTTTTCTTGAGAAAGAGAATGTACGAGTACATGGATTTTTCTTCAAGTTTGAGTGTTTTAAATGAGCAGTTCTATTTTAGAGAGATAACAGAGAGTAGATTTTTTAAGCAGTATTTCACTCTCTAGGGTTTTTTACCGTAAATTTTGGAAAACGACATAAGCAGCCCCTAGCTTGTGACGTTCCTTACGTCACTATCCACTGCTGGCCACTGGCTTTTTTTGACGTGAGTGTTTGTGAGCTGACTACATCTCAGCTGCGCCTAGAGCTATAACTGGAACAGATAAGTCTACGTTTAGGCCTTAAAATACTTGTAAAGCCTATATTTGTAAAGCCTTTGTTCGTGTACCATGGTAAACGATTTGCAGGGTTAATTACCACGGACTAATAATTTTATTGTCAGGTAGTTTTAAATAATATCCTTTTTTTTAACTTGCATTCCAATGGTGGAGCATAATGTGCTGCTTGCAATATATGGTGATTCTTTTTACCTAAATATCTTGTTTTACTTGCCTCTGTGTGTACGTAGTCATGCCATAAGTTCTGTCCCTCGTTTTCAAACAAGTGTAGACCTGTTAATACTTGTCCGATTGTTTACATTGTGGTGTCAGTTGATTAAGCGCTTTTCGGGTAATTACATATACCTCAGTTTGTATTGATCTCTCGAAGCATAACGATGGAGTGGGGCAAGGCAGAGAACCGTATTGCAGTGATAGCTTTACATAAGTGTAATCACAGTGCTAGTCAGATTTTTGAACTCTTACGCGGCCTTCAAATATCGCGTAAATTTGTGTCTAGGACCATTCAGCGGTACAATGAGACGTCCTCTGTTGATGACAGGCCAAGAAGCGGAAGACCTCGTCAAGTAAGGACTCCAGCAGCCATCAAAGCCGTAAAAGCCAGGATTCAAAGGAATCCACTCCGGAAGCAGAAGATCCTATCCAGGGAAATGAAGATTCCTGTCCGGACGATGTCGCGCATCATTAAACAAGACCTAGGGCTAGGGGCTTACCGGAGACGTACGGGCCAGCGACTTACGGCCACCTTGCGACACATCAGGGCGACAAGATCCAAGAAGCTCTTGGAGAGGTACGCAGCTGGGGGATTCCGAAAGATTTTGTTCACGGATGAGAAAATCTTCACCATAGAAGAAAAATTCAACCGACAAAATGACAAAGTGTATGCAAGGAGTTCACAGGAAGCTTCGGAGATCATTCCGAGAGTTGAGAGAGGCCACCACCCTGCGTCAGTCATGGTTTGGTGGGGGGTGTCCTACGAAGGGGTCACTCAGCTCCATTTCTGTAAACAGGGCGTGAAAACAAAAGCGGCAAACTATCAGAGCGACATACTGGATCCTATCGTCAAGCCTTTAAGTGGTACATTGTTTGCCAACCAACACTGGGTCTACCAGCAGGATTCCGCCCCCGCTCACAAGGCTAAGAGTACGCAGCGCTGGCTGGAAAGCAATGTGCCAGAGTTCATTGCTGCGGAAGATTGGCCCTCCGGGAGTCCGGACCTCAATCCTTTAGACTACAAGTTGTGGGACCTGCTAGAGCAGTTGGCCTGCTCCAAAGCCCACCGTAATATCGAGTCCCTGAAAGCGGATTTGATCCGATCAGCGGCAGCTATTCCTTTGGAAGCTGTGCGTGCAGTGATAGATGAGTGGCCCGCGAGATTGAAGCAGTGTGTGAAGGCCAAGGGGGGACATTTTGAATAAAACTGTTTGATTATGAATTCTAAAAATGTTGTCGAATAAATAATATCTTTCATATAAATATATCTTATCTTGTTTCATTTTTATCATGAGATTATCATGGGACAGAACTTATGGCACGACTACGTACATTTAGTTAGGTTTCATCATTACTGTGAGATTCTTTTCTTTTGTGTGGGTGGTCAGGCAAAACAAGGTCCGATTGACACCTCGGGAATTTGTGGCATAATCTTTCTTAAGTCACTGGCGCTCTTAACCCCCCTACTCTCCGCTTTAATGAGCTAGGAAATAAAAATTGCACGCCACTTGACAGCTGCTTTGCTTACCCCTATATTTCATTCACAGTGTTTTATTTATGATTTCATTAATTAATTTTCAAGAAAAAGAAAAGAGGAATCACACCACCATTCCCTCTTGTTCATAAAACAAGGCGTGGCAATCAGCAACAATTTTTATTTTTGTTTCCTCATCTACGTCGTCGTCAAACAGAAATGAGACAGAGACCTCATCTGTCAAAGACCATAAATGTTGGCAAAACTTTTGTACAACTCCTTTTGAAATGGTTTTGACAATTCTTTCGTAAGCCTTTAAAAAGCATAAATTCTGGTTAGGTGCTTTTACCGTTAAATTCCATTGCAACTACGGTTTCACGTATGTTGTCAGGATGAACAGGCGGATATCCAACAGAGCTGCCTTATCGTCTTTGGTCAAATCATGTCGATAAAATTCTGGCAGCTTGTCTGACTCTGAAATAATCAAGCATGATAGTTTTTCAGTATAAATATGTATTTGCTCGTGATCCACACTATTCCAAATCTCACAAAACTTTTAAAACATTGGAATGTCAGGTCTTGTGGTCACTTGGTCAATCTTTGATTCAAACACACCTTTTAACAGCAATTTGTGGACGTGATGCCGGCAAGCAAAAATAAGCATTTCTGTATTGTTTCTATATTGTTGCAGTTCGAGAAGCACGCAGCAGTGATGAGCACATTGCATACATCACGTATAATACACCATTGTATACGCGTATGCAATGGTGAATATATACGTCTCGATATTCACGTACACAATGTATATATACAATATATACGTGTTTTCTACGTCCAAATACATGTTTCCGTCGAATCTTTTTAGGATCAATTCCGGATCGATCCTAATTGTTTGAATGTGAAGATAGCTTATAAATGATGAGAAAGGGCATTCATATTTATTATTTATTTCTATGCGTATATCTGTTAACCTTAGTGAGTAATGTACATGCATTAGCTTTTAGACCTTTCAAATGCTAACGGCGTATGAATTAACGACCAGCGCTAAAATACTCCTTCTGGCTGCGCAGATGAAGCCGGCATTAGTAGCAGCTTGACAACAGGTTTAGCTAATTTTGAGTAGTCTATTTCGGCAGCATACCAAAACACAAGCGGTTTTACTACACTGTTTGTATGATGTTTAAAACAAACCTTGCCGAGACTTAAATGCGTCGAAACTATCTATACCGCTAGAGGCCAAATTTTATAAGATGAACATGTCAGCTTTACGTTTTTGCTCTTTTGTTAACTTGTCATTGTTGTAAGCTGGGTGGAAATACTATGCTGTTAAAGCCTATTCATTTAACGTCATATCTTTTCTCTTATTTAGATGAGTCTGAAATTTATTCCTATAATTCTCAGGCAGTTCTAAATTCAGCCATTGTTCAGCTGAAACTACTATTGAACATTCTGAATTCTGGCATGCGTTGATTAGTTTGCAAATGGGATCAAGAAGATTCACATATTCTTCAACTTGCGCAATAAATTCTTCATCATGAGTGATGTCGTACATTTTAAGTTTTTTGTTTTCGTGACAGCAGCAACGAGCTTCATTTGCGGCAAATTTTTCAAAAAGCGGACATAAGCATCGCGATACGAACACCATCTCGTATCGCACGGTACCTTTGTCCTATGTCCACCTCTTTTAACAACTTTGCTTTCAAAGTCAACATGCTTAAACTACTTCAGTGTAGTAACTACCCTTTTAGTGACTGTCTGATCTAGTAATAAATTAGCAGTGCGGCTACTACATGTGCTATGCCACACTCACCTGTGTGACTTTAATCTGGATATAGTGGAATTAGACAACTTTCTTTTTGCAGACACCTCACTCTACGTAATGCATGTTTCCATTTTTAAACAAAGTGAGCCCTAGTTCATCGATTTCTTGTTTCTTGTGGCGTCCAACCATATTTTTTTAAAGTTGATGTTTCACTGTTCACCAGCTTTCTGACGTTTGCGAATACACCTAACCTCACTTATGTACTTAATTAATTTACTTACATTTCTTTTTCTTCTTATTATTACTATTGTTTGTTTGTGTATCGAATTTAACTATGTTAATCTTTTGCACACAGTGGGGTTAAGTGTAAGAGTAGCCATTTGGCTAAACTTCGCCACACTGATGTATGCGTATTAATAAGGACATTTACCATCATTATTATTATTACTTATTCTATACAGGGTGTTTCTTAATGATATGCGAATATTTGAGTTTGTGAATCTACAAGAAAAATTAATGATAGTTTGCTTTATCAACTATGGTCCAAAAATGTTTCCTTTCAAAAACTCGGGGTGTTGCAGCTTTAGGAAAATAACGGAAATTAATTAATATTTTCAGAACCGCTTCAGATATTTCACTGATATTTAGTACGTCGTGAAAGTTAATAAAGTTGCATATTTTTCAATGCAAAAATAATTTTTAGCTTTAACATTGACTTCAATATTTTTTAAGAAAAACATGGTACGCCAATGTTTTTTTGCCAATTAGAAATTATTTTTGATTTTCCCGTTTGATTCAAAACAAATGAATTGAATTGTTTTCCTTCGATGTGCCATTTTTGAGAAAAAAAATAAGAATCGTTTTATTGTCTAACTTGCAAAATTCTTATTAATTTAATTGGAAGCATTAAACAACAACAACTGACAATATAAAAATAACATTAAAACAAACGAAATGATTACAAAAATTGTTCTTTACTTACTATGAATGGTTCCGCCCTCCTTCTCATGGAATTGCGCACTCGTTGAAATATCCCTGGAGTGGTTTTTATTCTATCACAAGCTGCAACTATTCTTTCTGTTAATTCCTCTACAGTGTTAATGGAACTTGTGTACACTAGTGTGTTAAGATAGCCCCACAAAGAGAAATCTAAACTGTTGAGGCCTGGGAACCTTGGTGGCCATTCTTGGGGCCCACCGCGGCCAATCCTAAGATTTGAATAAACAGTTTGTAAATAACCATCATGCATGTACCACATATTGTTTCTTATCACTAACGGAACATCATCAAGCAGCAAAGGCAGCTGTTGTTGGAGAAAATTGAGGTGTCTGTCCCTCAAGTCGTCCCGGCAAGAAGAATGGGCCAATAAAGTGGTTGGCAATAATTCCTGCCCATACGTTAACCGAAAATTGGTGTTGGAAAAGGGGGTTTTGGTTACAGCATAGGGATTGTCTGCTGTCCACAAATGATTATTGTGGAAATTCTGAATTGCATTTCCAGAAAAATTAGCTTCGTCCGTGAACAGAATCATTGATTCAGATTGCGGTTTTTGTGTAATTTTTTGAAGATACCACTGACAAAAAGTCACATGCCTTCTAAAATTAATGGGAAGTCATGCCTGTACTCTTAAGATATGGTAAGCATATAATAAAAAATCCACTAAAATTCTCCAAACAATTTGATGGTAAATATGTAAGTGTCTAGCGATCTTCCTCGAACTCGTTTCAGGATGATCTTCGACTTCGTGAGGCACTGTTTCCTCAATTTCAGGTGTTCTCACACTTAGAGGCCTACCTTAAGATGTTCCTTTTCGGAAAGAACCACTTTCAACAAGACGACGATGAATATTAGAAAAGGTTCGACTATCTGGCAAAGCACGATCGGGATATCTCTTGTGATAAATTTGTCTGGCTTGCTCACCATTACCGTCGGCAGGGACATATACGTAAAGCATTTCCGACATTTCTGCATTCAAATAATTCAACACTATTATCAAGATTGTAAAAACTGAATAATGAAAAAGATGTGTCAGCGAACAGATTTGAATAGCAGAGACCTGTCAGCTGTCAAAAGCCAGTGACATATTCCAGAGCAACTACGAGCCCCTTCCCACTTCAGTTGGCCCAACTATTGAAATCTTAGTTTTTTCTTATTAAACACAAATAATAAAAATGTAGCAGGGTGTTATAGGTTTAAAATACTAACAATGAATATTTTGATAATCTATGGTAGAAAACACCAACTTTATATAGGCAGCAGCGGTGGCCGCAGTAGTAGACTCTTCGGTCTCCTGATCAGTCGCCGTGCGCTGTGCGGGTTCGAGTCCCGTCCCAGGAGAAATTTTTCTCTTGGCTATGGATGTTGTGATTGTCCGTAGGTGGTAGATGGTCTCTGACTGTCGAACGCGGAGGTACCACCCGGCGGTTCTCGTAGGCGGAGCCAGAATCCGTGTGGCGTCCCCCCCCCTTTCCCATGTATCCCCCTATAGCCCCACGGTACCCAATGGGTGTTTAGGCCTTAGGCCTTCGTGGTAGTTCGAGTATAAAAAAAAAAAACTTCATCACTCCCTAATCAAATTTGCAATATAAAAATAACACATGTTGCAATTTCAGCATATCAACCCATTTTCATTTCAATGCAAAATAAGTCTATAAAGCACAGGTGGCTGTGAAAAATAAAAGCCATGACAATTGTTTTTATTAATCACAGCTGTCAGAATACGTTTAAAATAGTTTTGGGTAGTTAAGATTTTCAAAATGGGTAGAGGAAAGGTTATTAGTGAGAAAATTCGGTTTCTGAAAATTAAATTTTTTAATTCTGGGAAATCAAACTCAGAAATTGCAACTTTGTTAGACTTATCGCGGTACAGTGTGAGAACTATTGTTTGTAGATATAATGTAAGTGGATCAGTTAATATCAAGCCACGATATGTGAAAAAAAGTAATATCACAAATGCCAACCGAAGAGCATTAAGAAGAATAATCGTGAAAAACAGGCGTGCCAATTATTTACAATTAAGTGCTCTGTGGAATGACGCTGTTGGAAGGAGAATTTCGAGGTCCACAACTCATAGAGAGGCCCACAAACTGAGATTTAGCACTTGTAAGGCAAGTTTTCTTATAAAAAAGTGAAGTGAAAACGCTAAAGTTGAACAACTAGTTTATAGGCCAAAGAAAAGCCACTATTAACTCCACTGCAAACGAAAAATCGGCTTAGATGGGCTAAAGAACATATACAATGGACACTTCAAGAATGGTGTGCAATACAATGGAGTGATGAGGCCCGATTCGAAGTTTGTTTGGTGACAGTCGCAGTAGAGTTATTCGCAAAAAAAAATGAAGCATTCCATGTTGATTGTCTGAAGAGAAAAGTGAAATTTCCAGCATCCATTATGGTCTGGGGCAGCATATCATCAAAAGGAGTAGGAAAACTTCATTTTATTGATGGAAATGTAGATACAAACAAATATTTGGCAATTTTAGAAGAATCGCTCTTACCAGTGATGGAAGAATGTTTGACATTCGGCCAAGATTTTGTTTCAGCAGGATGGTGCAGCGTGCCATACCTCAAAAAAGGCTATAAAATGGATGGAAGAAAATAATGTACCACTTTTGAAATGGGTTTCTAGCAGTCCAGATCTGTCATCTATTGAAACTTTGTGGCACGAGATGAAAAAGGTTCTACGACAACATCCTGCTCCTACAATCACCGAACCGAGGCAAAAGCTTCAAGAAATATGGGATTGTTTTACACCAAATTTTTGCCAAAACTTGGTTAACACCATGCCACAAATAATTTCAGCCGTAATAAAAAGTAAGGGTGACGTTACCCAATGGTAATCTTTCAGTTGTTGCTTTGTTAACTTCGCGCATTTATTCGCACATTGCTTATATGTTCAGATGTTCTATTAGTTATAGGTCTAAGTGATTTCAAATATGTATTTTTTACAACTAGAGTGTATCTAAAATGTGGTTGAGAAAATAAATTGTTTCAGAAATAAATAGTTTCATCATGTTTAGTTTATAAAGGCATATTTTTTTGGTACAAATCTTGAAGTGGGCCAACTGAAGTGAGAAAGGGCTCGTAGATATTTATTGCTAAATTGCATTCTTTAATTATGACATTAATTTTCTCGGCCAATAAGAACGGTTGTTTTTACTCAAAAATGGCACATCGAAGGAAAACAATTAAAGAGAGATCATTTATTTTAAATTGAACGGGGAATTTATTTTATTTGGCAAAAAACCATCGGCGTACTATTTTTTTCTTGAAAAATATCGAAGTCAACACCCGTTCGCACGCCACTGTTAAAGCTAAAAATTATTTTTGCATTGAAACATATGCAACTTCATTAACTTTCACTACGTACTAAATATCAGTGAAATATCTGAAGCGGTTCTGAAAATATTAATTAATTTCCATTGTTTTTCCTAAAACTTCAACACCCCGAGTCTTTGTAAGGAAACATTTTTAGTCCATAAAATATAAAGCAAACTAACATTAATTTTTCATGTAGATTCACACTCTTAAATATTAGCATATCATTAAGGAACACCTTGTATATTGTCTTCATCATTGTATACATTGTATTCATTATATACGCAATGTATAGATTGTATACGCATTGTATACATCAAGAGGTAGACAATTAATGTATACGCGTAAACCTCATTTGAGCTTGCAGTGTTAAGAAAGCAACAAATTTAGCTCGCCGCTTTTGTTCTTAGGTGTTCCTGAGACGCGTATTTTCTTATTTTATGGATAATTTCTTGTCCAACCCAGCTAAATGACCAGGTCTGGACCTCCCTGCCGCTGCAAGAAGATCCTATCTTCATTTATTTTCATCAGTTGACGGGCATCGACAAGCGCAATATTGAACAGATTGTAAAGGTTCGTAACAAATTCTACGTTGCTCAAACACTTCTTGTATTTTGCTTACCTTTTTTGCAAATCTTGGTATAAGTTAACTGGTTTCTTAACACAGTTAGGTAGTATACGTGCCTTTTCTCGGAAAATATAAATACTGCACTCACGTATAGTTAGGTTGGCGTTCTCGTTGGCACTTAATTTCACATCCCGGATATTATACAACAAAACTGCTAGTACTTATCCATTAGAGCGAAGTTTTGAACCCGTAATTTGATGCTTTACGTCCCTTATTAACAACATTCCCTTTGAAAACTGCGTAATTCCTTGGACATGTTGACTGAACGAAACCAGCATAACTAGTAGAAGAAATGAGCATTTGACATGTTCCAACTCAACTTGGCTCGGGCTGCCTTGGGCTAGGTTCATAAAACTTTATTTACAATTGGTTTGACATTGTTCAAGCAAAATTAGAGGGTATGCGTTTGAAAACAAGAACTTTAATTTTTTTGGGTCATCCTAGTGTACATATCTGGAGACTTGTATCAGTTCTGCGGCAAACACACACTAAACACTGCCAGACCAAGTTTATCCTGTGAAGTCAATTTTGGAGTTTTATTAATACCTGAATGCTTTTCAGGACAACCGGAGATGTGGAAAAAGTATTCAACTTAGCTGCTGTCTTGCAACTGGGGAGTAGTGTGACGGCGATTTGCGTATCTGGATTCATTGCCACCACGGTAGGTGGTACAGTCGAGTAGACTCACTTAGTCCAAAGGGTATCATTAAAGTTGTAACTCTGAAGGAACAGTTACGCCTGGAATAACAAAAAGTATAAGATACTCACTATCCATTTGTTAAGAAATTTTCCGCACCCTTCCTTCTTACTTTACGCTAGCTACAAAAAAGAAGGGTGGCTTGTGTCGCGACACCATATCAAATACGTCAAATATTCGTGTGTGCACATGCATGAAAACCTAATTTCTCGACTGCACTATATTTTGTGTTTTTACGCCTTTAAATTCACCACACCACCACCTCTATCAGCCGCAGTCGACCACCCATATTAATTAATATTCTTATAGCAGGTAGTGTTTTTCCGCATCCCGCAGTTCCTTCCTTCCTTTCTCTACTCTGAAGGAGCCACGCAGGCAGAAATCTAAACACCGGGGCACCGCGACTGCTATAGCGAGCTGAAAGATGCCCTGTTAAGTCGATTCTTGTAGGAGAACTGACGAAAACCATATAGCTAAGTAAATGGTCACTTTAGGCATAACAACAATTTTATAATAGATTAAAATCTGGATTTAGGTTATTGATATATTGTTCCGGATAATAACGTTGGCAAAAAATAAAGTACCTGTTTTATTTTTGATTATTTTGTTGAGGCACTGTAAATGTGATATATAGAAAAAAGTTGTTAATACAGTGTTATAGCTTGATAAGATAGCTACAAGAGCTGTCTCTCTGATATTTTCATATCTACGTTCCTTTGCAAGATTATGCCAATTTTCTTGGAGCTATCATTATGCCACGCATCTGATTGTTAGAATAGTCATTTACCAAGCCCCATAATTAATAAAAACTACACGAGACGTAGAAAATACTGCCATTTGTTGTAGAACAATCGCACTAAAAATCAAAATTATCTACTTTTTAGGAAAGACAATATAGCACAACAAAGTACGACCCTTCTTATTCAGCAATACAATTATTTCGAAGGGAAGTTAATACAAAATATCAATAATAACAACATAAGGCGTTGAAAATATGCTTCCTCGAATGCACTGAACAATTTTTCTGTACATGCTGTATTGTTGGAATAATATTTATACTCCATAAAAAAAATGACAATAACCAAGTAAAAACAGTCAAACTTTTACCACTGTGAACAGTTGCTAGTAAAAATTCAAAAATATACTCAAGAATAGTTCCTCAAAATGTTAAAATAAATCTATTTAAAAGGTCCTTAACAGCATTTATGTATAGGGTGAGTGACAAGTCCTGACCAACAATGAAACATCATACACAGAGCCGCATTTTAAAGGGAAAAGACCCCCTCAAATGTAACATTTTTTCCTCGAGGCTTCATCAAAAGGATACGGGGTGTTGAAGTTTAAAAGTAAAAAACAATTTTTTTAATATCTTCAAAACCGTCAACTGGAATGAACTAAAATTTGGTATGCAGACTTGCCGAAGTATTGCCCATTTTTTTTAAGTCTTTACTTAAAATTAACGTGCACCAGTGGCGGAGATACAGGAGATTAATGGCATTATTTTTCACGAATAAAAATAGTACGTTACTGTTTCTTTTTTCAAAACACGCAATTTTTAGAATTTTATATGCTACAAATTATTACTCTTGTACTTTTTTTCCTAGAGTGCATTGCCTTCGTAGAAATAAAATTAGATAATTAAAGCTTTATTTCAATAAATGTTCAAAAAGACCACCATTCTAACGGATGCAAGTGCGGCATCTTTTTAATAAAGAAAAATGTACTTCTGCAAAATTTGTTGCGGATTGAGTTTGATGGAACGCATTATCTATTACTTCTTGTAACTAATCAACAGTATTAATTTGTTCAACATACATTAGTTGTTTAAAAGCGCCCCACAAAAAGAAAACCAGGGTGTTCAAGTCAGGAGACCTCGCAGGCTAATTTACGGTTCCGTTTCTGACAATCCATCGTTGTCTGAAATGATCATTTAACCACGACGAACATGCGGTGGGGCACTGTTGTGCTGATACCACATTCGTATTTTCGCTGCTAACGTAACATCATCTAACACATTTTCTATGTAATTCTCTAGAAAAGCTAAGTATGAGTTAGCATTTAAACGTTGTGGCAATACCTGCATAAGCAGTTGGTTATTGAAAATGCCGCACGCAAGAAATGACTGTCTTGAAACGAGTAGATTCTTACAGGACGGGGATTTTCTAACGCCAAAATATGTTCATTAAGAGAATTAAAGGTTCCACTCCTCGTAAAAAGCGATTTATCTGACCACAAAACCAAATCAATAAAATCTGCGTTTTGATTATGCATTTACAGTAACCACTCACAAAAATTTCGCCGTTGCACTTCGTCGCCGGGTTGCAGACATTGAACATTTTGCCGATGGAAGGGATGTAAAATTCTTCACGCAATACTTTAAAAACATAATAACTGGGCTGCAATCCTCCTAGTACTTGTACTAGGATCATTCAACGCCAAATTAATTACTTCCAGTTCCTCTGGAAGAGGAAATTACCATCCGGGTAAGTTTGGTACTTCCATATTGGTAGTAGTATATATAGATAACAACCGTATAGCACATAAATAAATTTGTCAAACTATCTCCCAAGAAACGTTAGTACGATACTTAAATAAATCCACTTACCAAAGTTTAGTTCATTCCAGTTGACGATTTCGAAGATTGAATTGTTTTGTATTTTTAAACCTCAACACTCTTTAATGAAGTCCTCGAGGAAAAAATGTTACATAGAAGACCCCCTCAAAGTTCGGTTCTGTGTATGATGTTTCAGTTTTGGTTTACGACTTGTGAATCACCCTGTATACCAGATAACTAACTTTCCATAACAAGGATACCGTTTTTTGTATTCAGCTACTCGCATTTACGTATGGAATAATGACAGCTCTAAGGAAACTGACGTATCTCGTAAACGCACGTAGATATGAAAATATCGTACAACCTTTGTAGATTATTCATCAAGCAAGAACATCTTCGTGAAAACTTTTTATCTATATAACATATTTACATGACGGTAACAAGAAAATAAAAAATCGAAGAGTTCCTGCCTCCGGTAGAATCCGGAACTTTGTTTCGTTTAAGAATACTACTTCAATGACCTAAATCCTAAGTTTTATCTATTATATAATTTTTATACGATTTTGTGAAAATTCCGTGTTCTGTTACCGATCTACTAGGTACAAAGGTCGTATCGGTCAGCTCTGAATGTACGACGTCCGACAATTTTGGTACAGCGAGTCCGCCTTCTTATTCTTAGTCAAGGTACTGTACTGTATTTTGGAAAGCATCCGGAGAGATCGACTTAATACACTGAATGCCTGCATGTAGAGTGTCGTCATTAGCAAAACTATGGATTGATTGTACAGAAGAGGAGGTCGATGGCATATAATATAAACAATATTATGCCAAAAGCGATCCCTGAAAAAATCCCGCGTTGATTTTGTGGATTGAGGATTAGAAACGACGAATTCACAGCCACAGATTAAGTCAGCCTCCCATTTGCAAATCTTCTCCTGGAAAGAACCTGCGTTTCATAACATTTTATATCGGAATCGAGTCGCATCACTATAGGGTGTTTCAGTTTATTGTTACATAACTTTAAGATTCGATAGAACTTTTAAAATTAATGCATAAAGTCTATATAAACATGAGTCGAAAAATGCGTGACTTCCGAAATACAGCGTGTTTAAATTTACTTTTTAAAATAGTTTTTTCCTAAATATTTCGAACAATATTTGATGTATAACAGTCAAAATTGGTATACAAGGATTTTTTGGTACGACAAAACGAACCATGGGCATAGTTTTACTGTAGCCGTTAGAGGGCGCTCTCTACTGTACCTGTAGTGTATTAAAATGACCGAAAATTTTTTCTTAGTGCAAGTTTTTGCTTTTTGGATAAGAAAACTGATTCTTCGCACTTTTCTGCATAAAAAAGCTCTCCTGTGAGTTTTCGTTATAGTTAGCCGTTTTTGAGATATTTCGATTTTTAAGGTTCGATGCATTTTTAATTATTTATGGGAAAATAATATTTTTTTTACATTTTCGATTTGGGCATTACAAGTAATTAAGATGATCGTTAAGATTGTGTTTTTAAACACAGCAATAATTCCTAACTCCAAATAAACACAAAAAAACAGAATATTAATTTGTATAATTTTCCAATATTATTTTTAACAAATTAAATTTTTTATTTAAAACTAAAATTCTATTGGATAGTTAGGACAAACATACAAAATCTAAAGTAGTTGCTCGAAATGTAAACCCAATTGTTCAATACACAATTCACATCTACGAATGATCGAACGTGGTATAGCATTATTCATTAACATGCATTCCTGATTTTGTCTATTAGCATATCTCCTGTGGTTACGGGAGTCTGGTACACTTTTCCTTTTAGAAATCCCCACACAAAGAAATCTAATGGATTTAGGTCAGGGGATCGTGGAGGCCAGGCGACTGGTCCTCCACGGCCGATCCATCTTTCTGGATAATTTTCGTCCAGCCAGTTTCTAACTATTCTCGAATAATGAGTTGGACAACCATCAAGGTGGAACCAGGCCAATCTTCTTAAATCTAACATAACATCATCCCACATATTTGCATGTTCAGCCTTTAAAAATTTCAAGAAGGTCGCAGCATTTAACCTTGCAGGCAAAGGGGTCCAAATAGTCGATTACGGTAGATAACAATCCACACGTTCACACTAAATTCATGCTGAAAATTTCTTTCCCGAACTGCATGCGGATTTTCATGCGACCAAATATGTTGATTATGAAAATTTACCACTCCACGTCTAGTGAAGCATGACTCATCGGTCCATAAAACGTTACTTAAAAACTCCCTATTATTATCAGTTCTATCAAGAATCTACTGACAAAATGTGCTTCTTCGTTCTCCGTCCCCTGGCTGTAGTCCTTGCACAGGTTGCAAATGATAAGGACGTCTATGGTCATTTCTAAGAACATGGTGAACATGGCTTGCTGAAATTCCCAAGGCACCAGAAACTCTCCTAACACTTGTGGTCGAATTCTCTGGCTGCTTCTGCTGCGTTTCCATTTACAAAGCCATACAAAAAATGAATATCTGCTAACTCTTGATGGGAGAATGAAAATGGCATTTTTATAAAACAGGTAAAAGAAACTAAATTTCATGCATTCACAATTGCAAAAAAACGTTACAGGTTTCAATAGACAACAAAACTGACTGTAAACTAATTGACATTTAACCTTATGCTGCTTTCAATTTCAAAAATATTTGCAGGCACAGCCTACTTCTAAAAATTATCGAGATACTGACTTTTATCATAAATAATTAAAAATGCATCGAACCTTAAAAATCTAAATATCTCAGCGGCTACAGTAAAACTATACCCATGGTACGTTTTGTCGTACCAAAAAAACCCTTGTATACCAGTTTTCACTGTTATACATCAAATATTGTTCGAAATATTTAAAAAAAACTATTTAAGAAAGTAAATTTAAACACCCTGTATTTCGGAAGCCACGCGTTTTTCGACTCATGTTTATATAGACTTTATGCATTAATTTTAAAAGTTCTATCGAATCTTAAAGTTATGCAACAATAAACTGAAACACCCTGTATAATAATATTTGAGATTGTTACCGCTTGATTCCAAAAACACAAGTACAGGCTTCGCGACTGTAAATTTTCTATATTTTAATTAAATGGGACATGCCACATGTGTATTTCCATAATCAACCAGAGCTGATAGTTGCTATGCTTGTGTTCGTTGTCAGAGAGACCAAGCCTAGATCATTCCGATAGTTTGCCAAAAAGAACGAAACAGCTGTCGATGGTTGGGTGTTTTTTGTCGAAAGAACGAAAGCACGTTTATTTTCTAGGGTTCTTTTGTTACAGGATGGCGTCGATACTGCTCAAATTGTTACAATGTCGTCTTACCTCATTGCCCACCTGGTGCAGTTGTTCATTTACTGTATGGTTGGCAACGAGCTATATTTTCAGGTAGGAAATGTTCATTGCCCATAGTACAGGTAAATCCTAAATTTCGTGTACAACAAACATAAACTACCCAAGCAAGTCTGCATTTGTGCTTGGGTTTGAAAAACTAAAGTATGATCAGAAGCTGAACAGCGTACATACTACATAATTTGGTGAAATAAATTATTACCGGCATGTCAGGAAAAATATCCAGACAACTATAACTAAAGTAAAAATATGTCAGTATTCAGTAAAATAACATGTTATTGATTTTGATTTTTCATATCTACAATTTAGTGGCTGGAGCATCTTGATTGTTGTAAAAATCATTTCCTGAGTTCTTTTTCACATGATCTAAATAATATCTAACTGCTTTCAATGACTCTGATATCAAGTTATAGAATTTTGGTCCCAAGGAAGAAAGAGGTCGTTGGGTAATGGTTTTTGACGTTTGTTTAATACACATTGAATTTTGATTGATTCTTGTTCTGTAGTTATGGATGATGCGCTTTAAATGTTTCGAATGTTTAACATAATGTACTAGACCAATATAGAAATAAATTTCAATCTAAAATCGAGCATCCATATGAGGATAAGTAATCTCTTTATGGAGGATCAATTTTAGAATTAACTTATGGATAACATCAACCTTTTTGTAATTATTATTTATAACTCCCGCCAAGCCAGAATTCCGTAAAGTAGTAGAGGGCACACAAGATCATAATAAATATTGTATAGATACGAGGGTTGTCTCAAGAATAGGGCTCCCATATTTGTTCAGGCATAAATAATTTTTTATCTGAAAAAACACACTTACTATTGGAAACGTTGATCTTTGGGCTGTTCTTTTACATAAACGCTATGCCAGAGCTGTAAGGGGGATGGGCAATGGTTTCCCAGCCAAATCGCTCGATTCAGTCCTTGGACCATTTTGGATTGCCCGTCTGAGCCTTTTCAGCAGCCTCAGGAACATCAACCGCTTGTTTGTGGATCGTGATTCTACGATCTTCGAACAAGATTTGCTCAATCTTCCTCGAAGATCGACTAGCAATGACTGTCTATGGATGGTAACGCTTTTGCGTGCAAAAATCAGATGACCGCACGAATTTCGCAACTGGCGGAGACGGCGATGAAGAGCTCCATCGCGCATAGCTATCAGGCCCATACTGAACGTCACCAATACGCGCTTCTTGTTGGGATCGGTGGTGAGGGAACCGACGAATACGACGATGTTGCCAGACTTCACCTAGCGACATACGCGGTAAAGTTGCAGCGTTGGGAACCATATTGCTGAAACAACCCTTGTATGTTTGATCCGGAATATCTCTGAAGTAGTCCTTCGCCAGGCTGTATGGGCATTCCATTTAACGTGTTTGTCCAAAATTACGTTTTATGTATTTCATTTTATCGGTTGATTGAATCACTTTGAGACCACTGCTTGTACGAAATTCAAGCTTACTAAATTGTGGTAAGAGCCTATAGTCACAAAAATGCTATATCGTGCGTTCTTTGTAATTCATTGTTATAGTTGAATCCGAAAAGAGATCTATAAACGTTTTGAAATCATTTCCGATTTTGGTTATTTGTGTATGCCACTGGTTACTTTTATAGAGAATAGTAATGTCATCCGCAAAACCGATAACTTTGTGGCTATTCGCTAAATGTGCGATGTTGTCGTCACCTAGCGGATGCCCTAGTAAAATATTTGTGCTAACGAATATTAATGAAAATATCAGACGTCCAGTCTATTTGTGGTTAGGAACCATTTCAAACTGACAGTAAATTCCCTTTGATCCGATAAGTGATGACAGCGAAATACGTTTGTCAAATCTCAGTTGACCACGCATGACACACATTTCACGATAGAAACCATCACGCCTATACTCCACTATCACTTTTTGTCCTTGCCACGCCTTTGTTTTATAAATGAGAGAAAATGGTGGTGTGATTCCTCTTTCCTTCTTTTATTAATTAATAAATTAATAAATTACTATAAATGAAATCTAAGGATCAGTCAATGCAAAACAGCTGTTAAGTGGCGTGAAAATTTAGACCATAGCTCAATAAAGCGGAGAGTAGTGGGGAGGTTAAGAACGTCAGTGGCTCAATACGGATTAAGTCACAAATCCCCGATATGTTAGTGGGAACGTGTTTTGCTTGACCACCACACAGAGAAAAGAATACAATAGTAATGATAAAACCTAATTAATTGTACACAGAGAGCCATATAAAACATGATATTAAGAAAAAGAATCACAATATGTTATCAAAACAAACAGCACATATGCTCCACGACTGGAGTGCAAGCTAAAAGAAAAGATGTTATTCAAAACTCCATGACAATAAAATTATTAGACCGAAGGCTTTACAAATATCTTAACGCCTGTACCTAAACTTAGCTGGATAGTGGTCTTATCTGGAATGATCTTCTTCCAGTTACAGCTCTAGGCGCAGCTGAGATGTCCTCAGCTCACAAGCTCTCAGGTCAAAAACCAGTGGCCAGTAGTGAGCAGTGATGAAAGGAACGTCACAAGGTAGGGGCTGCTTGCCTCGTTCTCAAAATCCAGGGTATAAAAAACCCTAGAGAGAAAAATACTGTTTAAAACTCTCTATTCACTGTCTGAGACAGAACTACATATTTAAAATACTCAAAACTTGGTAAAAAATCCATGTACAGTCTCTTTCACAAGAAAACTACTTTTCTTTCTGCGAGTGCAATAAAAGATAAAAATATACCAAAGTGATATACTCTCAGGAAGTTATCACTTGTTCTAAAATAAGTTCTGGCAGCTCAAAATTCAAAATCATGGTTAATGTAATGTAATAAACCCAAAAGATGGTGACATATGGCACTGCCCTATATTTGAATACGTAAAATGCCAAACAAAATCAAGATCACTCTAAAAATTTCAGTCAGCAACAATCAATATATCAACATCTATAAAATACCCAATTGCAATGATGTTTCACCTGTTCACATCAGGGTTTTTTTGTCAAAGGGAAGGTATGGCTTCCAACAAAATCAGCTGAGAAACAGCTACAAGGCAGCTACAAAGCAAAGCTGGAGGAGTGTGAATGGTGATTCTCCGCAATGGCTTTCCACGCTGGAGGTTAAAATCCCATTACAAAATAGACGGATAGAACCCTAACCAACACAACTAAACGTAAGGTACTAAATAAAAGGGTAGTATACTCCATAAACTGGTGTTTGGGGAGTTAATATCCCAAAGTCTGGAAGTTGACGGAAAAAAACGTCCACACACAACCAAAATCACAGCGGAAAACCAAAAGTAATATGGCGCTGGACGGGTCAGTATTCAATTAAAAGAAGGCTTCTCGATAGTAAATCACACTTCAAAAGAAAGCATCTTGATAGTAAATCAAATTTTAACAGAAGGTATCATGTTCGGAAAGTAAACATTAAAAGAAGGTTAAATGAATGGCCTTGAAGAAGCTTATTTCGATAGAACCAAATATCCCTATACTGCTAGTACGTGTAAAGTCACAATACAGTACTAAATCGTTGAGTATGGCAAATATAATACGTGATACAGTCAAGCTGCCAGCAGAGGCTGTCTATTTGTCTACTTTGGGACTCTGTAACTATGGCAACTACATGCTTTCCAGCAGTCATCAGTAAGCGCATTGAGACGGACTGTACTAGAAGGAGCAGTTGAACCTGGTTGCACATTCTGAGCCGTGGCAAAAATCGGTTTCCGTTGATCTGTTCTCGTGGTCCCACTAGTCGCGCTACTTATTCTGCTGGTTGCTGGTATCACTGGTGGTGGTGCTGCTGGTCTTAGTGGTGCTGTTGGTGTTACTGGTACCTCTGCTACTGATGAAGCACCGCCACCAGCAACATCAGCAGCGGTACCAGCAACACCTGCAGAGAGACAAGCAGCAACAACAGCGGAACCACCAGCGCAAATCAAAGGTTTTCTTCACTTTTTTCCAAGGTTCGCAAAATTTTCATAGGTTCAAGTGCCCCTCATACCAGTACATACAGCATATTTTATCAGTCTTAAAATAGTTCCTCAACTTTTTTATACTCAAACTACCACGAAGGCCCAAGGTCTAAACTCTCAAGCACACCTTCAGGCCCCGCCTTAGGGATCCGTCGGGTGGTACCTCTGCGTTCGACAGTCAGACAGACGGACAGACTTACACCGTCACACGAACTTAGAGGAAACAAAATGTCTGCAACATATACAGCTCACGGTTGGCGGCGCAGTACTTCAAACGAGCGAGTGCAATTTAGTTAGATCTTTGGGTCATCTGTAAATTGAAGACGCGTCATCATAGATGTTTCAATGTGAAACATTCATTACCAAATTAACTTTGCTTATTTCCATGTTTAGAAACTTACCTACAGTATTAAACACACCTCAAATAATCTCAGTTCAAAAGAAGATTTTTAGAAGTATTGCTGGTATTTCTAATACTGATTTATGTTTAAAGAGTTTAATTAATTCAAAAAATTCACCTCCTACGTGTCTGTATATTTTAGAGTTATGTTTATATATTCTCAACTATGGAAACAGATTTCCATTAGTAGGTACTATTCGAGACACAAAAATGCACTGCAAGTTCCATTTGCCAGATGTAATACAACTGCAAGTTAGCTCACTGTGACGGGACCAAAAAGTTTCAATCGTCTACCCGATTATACAAATATAAGAGTAAACACCATTAAGAAATCCTTTGAGAAAGAACTCAAGCAATTTGTTGGAAAAACGTTTTTGTAGCCTGTCAGTTTTTATAGTTTTTTTGATGAAACTTTATTGGTCACCTCGATCGGTTAGTCTTACAATTTACTAAACTGGCAATTCATATACAGTGATCGGTCTATGTCTATTGAATTGAATTGAAGTGTAATTTTCAGTCTACCCAGTTGATGGAAAGTGTCTACCTCAGTCGTTGGAATGAAACATCCTGTATGAAGTCAGAGAAAGACATTGTTTTTGTTTTGATGAAATCAATGGTTCCAGCTAAGATTACAGCCTTCAAAGTACTTACATTGAACTACGAAACTTTCTTAAAGGTAAATGTATACGTTTCCTTAAAGTAAGGCTTAAAGGAATATGCGGGACTCCAAATTATATAATTAGCATGAAATGTCGGCGGATCATGCTTATACCTATTTTTCGAATAAAACTCCTAGACTAACTATATTTCAGAAGCTGGGACGAAGCACTCGAATCATAGCAACCTTACTAACAAACAAACTAAAATAAAATAAAAATAAAATAAAATAAACAATGTCTTCTTTATTATAGGTTGTGAAGCTCTCATTTTCTTTCTACACCTTATTATCTACGGTTACCAACTGATAAGCACAAACGAACACACAAGTTACAGGACAAGGACGCTATTACCATGGAAACGAGTTAAAACAAAAGAACTACTACGTATAATAAATTAGTTGATGCATTTTAAGTGTTATTATTAATGCGTCTAGACAAAAAATAATAGTAATAATAATAATAAACGTCTTAGAAGAGCGAAGTTGACCTTCAGCTATTACTATTATAAATACAAACATGAATAAAATAGATAAATGACAATAAGGCTCATAATATATCAAAAGTGTATCATATACAGGGTGTTCCTGAATGATATGCGAATATTTAAGCGTGTGAATCTACATGAAAAGTTTATGTTAGTTTGCTTTATAAACTATGGTCCAAAAATGTTTCCTTACAAAAACTCGTGTTGAAGTTTTAGAAAAAAAATGAAAATTAATATTTTCAGAACCGCTTCAGATACGTCACTGATATTTAGTACATAGTGAAAGTTAATAAAGTTGCATATCTTTCAATGGAAAAATTATTTTTAACTTTTACAGTGGCGGGCGTACGAGTATTGACTTCCATATTTTTTAAGAAAAAAATGGTATGCCAATGATTTTTTGCCAAAAAAAATTATTTTTGAATTCCTCGTTCAATTTAAAACACATGTTCTCTCCTGAATTGTTTTCCGTCGATACGCCATTTTTGAGTAAAAAAATAAGAACCGTTATATTGTCCGAGAAAATTAATGTAATAATTGAAGAATTCAATTTAGCAATAAATATCGAGTTGCTCTGGGTTTTGACATCTGACAAGTCTCTGTTATTCAAATCCGTTCGCTGTGACATCTTTTTCATTATTTAGTTTTTGCAATCTTGTTAATAATGGTGAATTATTCAAATGCAGAAATGGTGGAAATGCATTACGTATATGGCCTTGCCAAAGGTAATGGTGAGCAAGCCAGACGGATCTATCACCAGAGATATCTCGATCGTGCTTTGCCAGATAGTCGAACCTTTTCTAATATTCACCGTCGTCTTGTTGAAACTGGTTCTGTCCGAAAAAGAACATCTGAAGGTAGACCTCTAAGTGTGAGAACACCTGAAATAGAGAAAGCAGTGCTGCACGAAGTCGAAGAAGGTCCTGAAACGAGTACGGGGAAGATCGCTAGGCACTTAAAAATTTGCCATCATATTGTTTGGAGAATTTTAGTGGATTTCTTGTTATATCCTTGCCATATTTTAAGAGTACATGCATTACTTTCCATTGATTTTCCAAGGCGTGTGACCTTTTGTCAGTGGTATCTTCAAGAAGTTACACAAAATCCGCAATTTAAATCAATGATTCTGTCCACAGACAGAGCTAATTTTTCTCAAAATGCCATTCAGAATTTCCACAATAATCATTTGTGGGCAGGAGAAGTTCCCCATGCCGTATCCGAAACCCATTTTCAACACCAATTTTCGGTTAATGTTTGGGCAGGAATTATTGGCAGCCACTTTATTGGTCCACTCTTCCTGCCGAGACGACGTGACTGACATACTTACCTCAATTTCCTTCAAAAGGAGTTGCCTTTGCCGCTTGATGATGTTCCGTTAGTAATCAGAAACAATATGTGGTACATGCATAATGGTGCACCAGCGCATTCCAGTGTAGCAGTTCGTAATTATTTACAAACTGTTTATCCAAATCATTGGATAGGCCCCAAGGATGGCCAAGGTCCCCAGACTTCAACAGTTTAGATTTCTTTTTGTCGGGCTATCTTAAGACACTAGTGTACACAAGTCTCATTAACACTGTAGAGGAATTAAGAGAAAGTATAGTTGCAGCTTGTGATAGAATAACGAACACTCCAGGGATACTTCAACGAGTGCGCAATTCCATGAGAAGGCAGAAGCATGCATACTAAGTGAAGGGGGCCATTTTCAACAATTTTTGTAATCAATTCGTTGGTTTTGATGTCATGTTTATGTTGTCAGTTGTTGTTGTTCATTACCCCTAATGTGTTTAATTTTTCTAATTAAATTAATATAAATTTTTTTTAATCAAAAATGACGCATCGAAGGAAAACTATTTAAGAAAGATCATTTATTTTAAATTGAACGGGAAATTCAAAACTTTTTATTTGGCAAGTGGCGTACTATTTTTATCTTAAAAAATAACGAAGTCAATACCCGTACGCACGCCACTGTTAAAGCTAAACATTATTTTTGCATTGAAAAATATTCAACGTCATTAACTTCCACTACGTACTAAATATCAGTGAAATATCTGAAGCGGTTCTGAAAATATTAATTAGTTTCCATTTTTTCCTAAAACTTCAACACCCCGAGGTTTTCTAAGGAAACATTTTTGGACCGTAGTTTATAAAGCAAACTAACATTAATTTTTCATGTAGATTCACACCCTTAAATATTCGCATATCATTAAGGAACACCCTGTATCTTTGATGTAACCACTCTGTTAACTGAATAAATACTGTTTTTGTTAGCAGAAGTCAAAGATAAGTATTTTTAATTTTATTTTCTAAAAGTACATTCTTGATATGCTTTGTAAAGCCGTCAAAAGTCAAAGATTTTATTCTAGGGGGTAATGAATGATATGGATGGTCGCATTGAAGGTGAAGCCTTTTTGGAAAAATGAAGTTCTGTGTATAGACATGGTGAATGTATTTGGGAAGCGGATGTCCCTAGAATGAACACGCATACGATTTATTAGCTTTTCGTTCAAAAACGAAGCCTCTACAATGAATACGCATACGATTTATTAGCTTTTCCTTCAGAAAAGAAGATAATGAGGTAACTTAGACTCTATAAATACAACATAGCAACTGATATTTATATAAGCCAACCTGGTTTCTTATCGAAATATGGCCGTAATTTTTTAAGCTTCCTACCTATCTACAGCAAGAATTTAGATTTTTTTGCAAACGTTTTAGATACCGGATCTAAGGATGAATAGTAAACAATCACAATATGTATGAAACAGTCAACGTTTGGAATAGAATTTTCTTATTTTTGTTGTATAAAATTTGTTTATTGATTTTTAACTGGCGAAGTTCTGAAAAACAACTTTTAGTAATATGATTCACATGTGAAATGGAATTTCGACACTCGTCGAAAAAAATACCTAAATTTTCGACTGATTCATGCATTCGAATTATTTCGTCATCCACAGATGTATTTTTATATCTTTTAATATATTGCCCTATTTTTTTGGGAGAGAATATGATAACTTCTGGTTCTGTAGAACTTAAACGGAGGTTATGACTCTCTGCGGCATTATCAATAGCCTTTAAATCCTCATTTATTTGAGATTGTACAGCTATATATTTGTTATTATTCAAATTGTTGAATAATTCAGAATCATCGTCAAAGGATTATATAATAATAATAATAATCCGGCTTTATTTATACAGAGTATAAAAAGGCGAAGTGTCGCTAAAAAGCGTTTTTCAACTTAACCCAACAAATATTTATTTAAATTTTCTAATCCCAATGAAAACAAGAAAGTTAAAAAAAAAACCTGTAACGAGTCCCTAATCATGGCCATAGTCTACTTACTGGGCAATGAAATCAGAGATAAAATGCTTCAATCTTTTTTCAAAATTCTTTATAGAGTAGTGACTGAACTCGGTACGCAACGCGTTGTATAGCTTGATAGCAGTATGTACGTACGACCTTTTAAATAGAGATGTTGAATGTCTCGGGATAACCAAGATATGCTTATTCTTTGTGTTCAGTTGATTAACATCTGAGTATCTGACAAATTTCGTTGATAGATATGGAGGGCTTCTGTTGTGATTACGTTGAACACCCAACTAACGATACTTATGTGACACTGACTCAAATTTTCTCACTCCACAAGCAATTCTGAGACATGCATTTTAAATAGTCTGAAGTCTCCTTATCTCAATCGATCTTAGTGCACACCCATAAATGCAGTCACAGTAGTGAATTCTAGACCTTATTAAGATTTGGCACAACTTCAGCTTGAGACCAGTGTTCATAATTTTCCTATGAGGAAATAATTGCTTCAAGACACCGAATAATGTTCGACACAGTTGACTAACGTGTTCTTCAAACCTCAAATCAGAATAAATCGAGAGTCCTAAGTTCTTGCACTCATTTTTTATAGGGATCGGTTGATCTAAAATGCTCAATGATAGTAATGGTTTTGCCTGGCTTTTTTTGATTTTTGGTCCAAATATAACTGCGGATGATCTTAACAGGTTAATTTTGAGATTATGGGCACAAGATACGTTAGATGCGTTCATTAAATCATTATTAATCAAATGTTTGCCATTTTTTAAATCTTTAATACCAAAGCCAAAATACAATTGAGTGTCGTTAGCATAGTGATGAATACTGCAGTGTTCAACGTACTCGTGGAAGTCAGAAATGTAAATTGAGAACAATAATGGTCCCAGAATGGAACCCTGTGGTACCCCTAGTTTAACTGGTATCTCCTCCGAGATACTTGACCCAATCACAACCATCTGACTCCTGTCAGTGAAATAACTTAATCAAAAATGAATTGCAGATTCCGAAAAAACAAAATATATAAGCTTTTTCACAAGAATAGATGGTTCCATAGTATCAAAAACCTTTGTATCAAGTAACACTAAGCATGCAATATCTTACTTTGTCCAGATCAGCCATGTAAAGAATAAAATGGAGTATTCCAAGCACTGTTGGGGCACTTCCGAGGATATTAAAGTTTCTGGTGATGAGATCATGTCAATACAAACTTTTGGGGTCTGTTTTTTATAAGGCTATCGATCATACCAATTGAAGAGTCAGGAAAACCGTAGTATTGAAATTTAGCTAATGAAATTAAATGATTTATCATGTCCCAAGCCTTTACGACGTTATCTGTTTAATAACGCTCCTGCAGTATTGCACCCTTTCCTGAATTCGTATTGTTTAGCTGGTGGTATCATTCATCGGTATATACATCACCTTCTCTAGTATTTTTGATTATATGGATAAACTTAAACTAGTCGGTCGGTTGACAAAACCAGATACAAACACATTTTATGAAAAAGTGATGAAAAATGCTATGTAGTTTTTGAAAATCTGTCCAGTGGCGCAGGAGGAAAAGACCACAAGCAAAAATGACAATTGTTTAAACGTTTTCTGACGTTTTGAAAAAAATATTAGAGATGGAAAATTAGGGGGCAGGGATTGTAGGAACGTGGGTGGAAAAGTGTTGTAAATTCTTGGCGGCAGTATATTTAAAAACCTCTAAAACCAGTTATTCTACGCACCTGTAAGTCATATTTCACACATATTACCCTGTATGTTTGCCCTTAAGACTTGAAATGATAGAAATGTTTTGTATAAAAGTGCACTGCCACTGCTTGCTCTCGCGACTCACACGACGAATTCACCTAAAATATTGTAACTACCAAAGCGATACAATTTATTTACTATAATCAAATAAGGTAACAGCATTAGAGCTAGGATAGTTATTCAGGTGTGAAATAACGGATAGATATTCACGTCTTCTGCAAATAGAGGGATATGTTGTGGAATGAATCATATTCATTATGCTGCATCACCAGTTATAAGGATTTCCATAGCCAACCAATAGTAAATCCACCAAAACGTAAAAGCTATACCAGATACGTGCGTATTCAAGGTCCATAATTTCAATGTTTGATAAACATTCGTCCTACTCTATCGCCTTGTAGCAATGATTTTCAATTCCTGCAAGTAATAAATGTACCAGACCGTACAGACTCAGATACATATAGGAAGTTAACTTGTCCAGAACTGGGTGGCATGTACAGAGTCAATCTACTTTACACCATGGTTTATAATGCTATTGGTATTTGATAAAAATCAACACACTACAAGTTGAATATTTAACGGTTTGACCATTCAAACAAAACCCAATGAATGGTGCAATTTCTCTGACTCGAAACTTAAAACTTGAAATGTTACTCACCTGATTCAATTGATATTGAAATATCATTCAGCGTCAGACCTTTTCTACATCCAAACCTGTGAGAGTTATATTCATAGATGGTTGAACCTCCGTGCTTGAACAAGGCACAAGATTATTTCAGTCCCATCTCAGTCTGATCACGATCAAAACAAGAAGCAAAATTATGTTACTATATGCTACTCTCTGTAATCATACTTATCACAATACTAAAAGTACTTTTGTGTAAGTTCTACAAAGATTTTTCACAAATATAGTACTGGACAGCTTATTGTATGTTTCAATCATATCACTCACAACTTTTTTACGAGAAACCATATCATATTTATAAAATTTAAACTGCCCTGATGACAGAAAATGTCCATTAATTTTTAGATGATTTGGTGGAAAAATATACTATGTAAGGAAAATCAAAGATCAACCTGCAAGCTACAAATTACTATATTAATGCTGAAAGAAGGATAAATTTGAAAACAAAGTTTTGTGAAAATCAATGGCACTCATAATCTTTCAATACAAAATGCAAGCTATACCATTAACAGTATTTCCATTTTTACGTTTATTTTTCAGTTGATTTAAAATACTAGACCAAAAACAATATGAGAAACAGGAAAAGCCTACTTAAATAAGGTGTACCTATTATTATATTAAAATTACGAAAAGCTCATGTTTAAAAGATCTAACAATCTGCTATTTACCGTAATGCTAATGTGGCAGAAAAAGCTTGGAATAATAAACCTTATAAAGAATAAATAAATCGACCTAGCCATAAAATGCAATATTAATGCTGGGGAAAAGACCACTTTGAAAGCAAAGCTGAGACGATGGCAATCAGCCATGATTTCTTGCAGAAACATGAGGGATATGCAAACTATACCATCTGCACTTTTTCCATTTACAAGTTTCTCTTTCAGTATATTTGAAACTACAGAGCAAAACATATAAAAAGAGAAAATCTACTTAAAAGTGTGTACCCATTATTATATCAGACCGTATATCTGCAAAATTGAAGAATACTGAAAATAAAAATACTTAAATGTCTCAGGTAAGTGGATTGCTGCTTCTCGGAATGACAGATTTTCAGTGATGACAACCAGGGTAAGCTTCAGAATTAGTGGGAGCGGCGTCCTGAGTCCCTCCATCAGATCTCTGCGTCATTTCTAGAAGCGAAATTTCAGGGACACCGAACACATGAACCAAAATCAGCACAGTGACAAGTGTATCTCCCACTCCGTTTCAACGTCCCACTGACGCAGAAGTTCATCTGCCTGAATATTACTCCTAGATTTCATATTTGACGCCATAGCTTTCCCGCAACCTGGTTCAGATGGGGAAACTAGAAGCTCCCCATTCTAATGATGTAGGACAATCAATTCGACAGCCCATCAAGTCGGAAGCAAAGCATTCACAACAGAAGAAAACTGCCAGTAGTTCTGGATGATTAGCATGCAGGGTCTTCTTCTCGAGTGACCAAAAACCATGAGACTCTTGCCCTGACCAGCGAATATCCCAGCCTGACAAATTATACAACTAAAAATTAAATAATTCACCGCATCTGCCAGTTTCTTTGAGTACCAAACGAGGTAGACCTTCAGTTATGTTATCTTAGTGGCATAGTAGCGTTAAAATTCCCTTGGGAATTTTACAGGGCAATAAATTTCACTCGTGAGTGTATAGTGGGCTGTAACGAAATGAAAGACAACCAAGACACTCCCGAGCTCCCGATGCTTACCGCAACGTTTCGGAACCTGTCTTGGCTGCTGTCCATTATTGCCATTACTGGGTTTAGTAACGTCTGCCTTGTCCGCTCAAGTAAAGATACTTTCTTTCTGTCACAATTGAATAATGGGCCTAAAATTGCCTAATTTTGACTGGAGGTCAAGCAGCTTTTTTTATAATTTTTAAAAAAGGGGATGTTAACTGTTGCCCTGATATCATTTAGGCAGTCTTTATCAGTATAACCGAACAGAAGGTAATACAAACAGAAACATTTCTTTTTCCTCAAGGTACACCAGAAATGGTTGTATTAACTTTGTGAACACATGATGCGCACATTTTACCCTAAAAGGCACAGCATGGTATTGGGAGAGCTGTCCCTTAAATATGAATCTGAAGTACTCGTATATGTTATGACTCTCCCTAATGGGTACCAAAATCTCTGCAATTCCCAAAACCAGATTCGTTAAACAAGTACCTCTATGGAGAAGTCTGATCCCAGTTCAATAGCCTTCTAACTTAAGTGTTCTATCCCTATGATTAGGCTAAGTGTCTTGAAGTAAGGAATCAAGACATCAGACTTGGGGGCAGCAAAAATTTGGATAGGCGCTGATTTATGTTTGCTCAACTTTTTTATTCATGGCTGCGTGGCTGAGCAATTGAGAGACTATAGAAGGTCGGTAGTTCATTGATGGACTAATGAGATTTAGCTATGGCAGAGTGCTGATCCAGTCGCAAGTGACGACTCGAATGCAACTCATGGCTTTAGCGCCACCCCTAATCTGAATCTCGCTGGTGATCTACATACCTCATGTGCAATAATCAGTAATAGCTGATGTTGTCAGTACGTTGTCCGGCATTTTGACCTTCAGTTGCTGCTCATATTTATCTGATTTCTTTTTAGAATTGACATACTTGGCCCGACCTACAACTCACCTGTTGTTGTACAGAGGCCAAGGGCGCATCCCTGAGTGCGACAATTTCTATTATAGCGGCCGCTACCTCAGGGTTTACTTTAGGCAGCTAGAATAGAAGAGCATTCATTCATCTATCCTGATCAGCAAGACCTACCTTCGAAATATCAGCCTTGAAACAATGCGCGAACATTAATTAATTATACTAAGGTCGCCGCATCATCGCGATGATGCGTCAACATTAAAACAGAATGCATGGCTTCCAAGACAGCGCCTTGCTGTTCGAGTGCTACCTATGCTAAATGTAACGCTAATCCGCCATAATGATACCTTATCTCCGTTATTATTGGAAATAAGTACTTTGGTGGTTTCCTTACCGGTCATGTTCATACGTACAGTCCTGTTCCATAGTTATCACCAACCAGTGTTGAGTCGTTATCCCAAACGTCTTCATTCGTCCTTGGTGTGGCGCTAGGTCCATGTTGCTATCCCAAGCAACCGAGTCCAATGTCACAACGTTATCCCAAATGTCTTCGTTCATCGTTGGGGTGGAGCTGACTATGACAAGCTAAGTTCACGTTGCTATCTCAAACAACCGAGTCCAATGCTCCCACGTTATCCCAAACGTCTATGTTTGTCCTTGGTGTGGAGCTGACTAACCCAAGTCAGGTCCACGTTGCTATCCCAAGCAACCGAGTGCAATGTTTCAGCGTTCTTCGAAAAAACGTCTTTGTTCGTCCTTGGTATGGAGTGAGTTATCAGAAGCTAGGTCCAGGTTGCTATCCCAATCAACAGTGTCAGAACGTTATCCCTAACGTCGCGTCAGGCAGTCTGCAGCACCGGTGAGGCATCCATACTAACATCACCTAACTTGCACCTAAAAGAGATCGGTTAGTCGAAAATTACGTGATGGTGATGCCCCTTCAGACAGAGAGGACTGCACGCCACTTTCTAATTCTGCTCCGCGACGAAAGGAACCTTGAAGGCTATCGTGTGGCGGCGTCTCGTCGGAACGCACATCTATCGGCCAAACTGCGGTCCAGTAGTCTAATTCTAATGCTGGCAGTACACGCTCGTCGAAGCCATCCGAATGCGAGACTCCCCGATGCGAGGCGCCCCGAGGCACGAGGCCCGAGGACACCGTGTATACTCTCGCAGTAAACATCGAACCGGCTCCTTGTGTAGATTCGTGCGAGTGATGGCCAAGAACGTGGAAATTTGTGTAGCTGTAGCCTATGCTGCTTATTGTTACTATAAATATTTGCATATTATATCAACTTCAAAAATCAAGAAGCCTTGGAAGAAAAGAAGATGGTGGGTGAAATCAATCAAACGAAATAGAACGAGGTAGGTATATACTGACATTATTACGTAATTTGATTAGATTTTATAAAGTGTTTTGTGTTTGATTTGATTTTTTATTTTCGTATAGGGAACACATGGACAGACAGTTGAGCGAATTGTTAATGGAACCTGGTGGTGAATTTGAAAATTTTACTCGAATGTCTCTAGCTGATTTTGACTATCTTTTAAATATAGTCTCACCAATGATTTCCAAAAAAGATATTTCAATGAGACAGGCAATAACTCCAAAAATACGGCTAGCAATTACTTTGAGATATTTAGCCACAGGCGACAGTTTCAAGAGCCTACATTATTTATTTAAAGTTTCAAGTGAAATAATATCGCGGATTGCTCCGGAGGTCTGTGCAGCACTGAATGAGGCTTTGAAAGATGAAATTAAGGTAAATAGATTCATTTGCATTTATAGAGCTACAGTTTTATTATAAAATGTTTACATCTACATGTTGAAATGAGTAGTTTTCGAGTTGGTGTCTGTTTTTCCTCCAAAGGTCATATACAGTGCTTGGCTGATAGGATCAGATTCCTGTATGTGTTCTTCCATTTGGTCCTGGGCATGCTCGTTGATACCCTGTGATGAAGCATAGGAACAGTTATTGCTGTTTGCAGATGTAGGTCGAGAATACAATAAGGAAATTAGCGATGAGTTCGAAGGTGGTCCATTGGAACAGGATGGCGTGGCGACAGAACCATGAGATGGATGCATTGCCCTGAGGACCATTTCGTTAATATCATGCATCAAGTATTCTCTTTGAAATTCCGGAATTTTTCGTAGTTTTTTCGCCAACATTCTACCGTATAAATCGCACTCGTCTTCTTTTTCATCATTTCTGGACACAACATTCTTCACCCATGAGAAGGCTTCCTTCATTTCACTTTCTGCTTGAAGCAATTCCGTAGGAACTTGGCGACGACTATATCTTTGCTGAGAGATTGGTAAGGGTGTTGGTCGGTGAGGTTTGGCTACAAGTGCTGCTTGCTGAGACTTAGCTGAGGGTACAAGATTCACTACTTCGTTGATTTCTGATTCTGATTCTTGAGATGTGGGCTCGAGGGTTTCGTTATCAAGAGAAATCTGAAAAATAAATACATTTTATTACATATTAACAATATTAACAATAAATGTAATTTCTTATCTTTTTGCAGATGCCGTCAACTACAGATGAGTGGATCGAAATTGAAAAAGGATTTAGAGATAATTTTCCCCACGCCATTGGAGCAATCGACGGAACACATGTTGTAATCAAATGTCCTGATCACACTGGATCAGAATATTATAATTACAAAAGAACCTTTAGTATTGTTCTTCTAGCTGTAGTCGACAGTAAATATCGATTTATATTTTGTGACATTGGAAGCCAAGGAAGAATCAGTGATGGCGGCATACTTAGAAATAGTGTGTTATGGGAAAATATTTGTGAAAATAAGATGAATTTTCCTCCACCTTGCCCCTTACCCGGATTAAACATCGATTTACCATATGTTTTCTTGGGAGATGGTGCTTTTGCATTAAGCGAGAACTTAATGAAGCATATCCTGGCGATCATAAATTGAATACTCCCAAACGTATTTTCAATGAAACATTGCCAAGGTCTCGTGTATTGTCTGAAAATACTTTTGGAATATTAACTTCCAGATTCCGATTTTTCAAAAAGCCAATCGAATTGATGCCCGAAAAAGTGACGCAGTTAACAATGACATGTGTACTTCTACACAATTTTCTTATGAAAAGTTCTAGTTCAAAAAACATTTATAATCCGGGCACTCTTGATAAATATGATAACGGCGTTTTTATTGAAGGGGCTTGGAGGCAAGAAGTACCTCAAAACTGTGCTATTCGATGTGTACCACATATTGCTCGTCGATCACCGATTAGTGCGACTAAGATTAGAGATAATTTCACTGAATATTTTGTGAATTTAAGAAACAAACAAAATATTGTATGACAAGTAATAAGTAATAGTTATTTTATTGAATGTACTTACCGTGTCTTGACTGTTTATGGTAGGGTGGTAGTCATATATTTGACCAAGAAAAGTTTCCATAAAGCTGTATGCAAACCATATAGGCTTGTAAATATCATCGCCCCCAGCACCGCTCCTAATGGACGCCTTTTTCCTTCTTAAGTGACCCCGGAAAGTGGCCATTAAAGAATCTTTTTTCTTCTTTAATTCTGCCACAGATTTGCCTGTAGATTCAGAGATTCGATTCCAGGCGTCAGCTAATTTCTCCTTTCTTTTATGATTTTCGTCAGAGGGATCCCACAAACAAGGTTCGCTCTGATAAAATTCCAAGAACTTGATAGTAAAATCATTTGTCCACTCCATTTTAAAAATAAACAATGTCAACCAATATAGCCGCAAACGAAAACTAATCACGCCACAAATTTCACTGTTCAACAAGAGACCAGCGTGTGCCGAGGTCGCCCGAATATACCATGTCCACGCTCGCGAGACCTCCCACTTACGCTCTCGGTGCCTTTGACTCGCACTGGGAGACCGCTTCTACACCGAGCGCTCCGAGGGCGAGGCGAGAGGGTCTAGGGCGAGGCGGGAATAGTAAGTACACTCTCGCGCTCGTCTCATCTCGGATAGCCTCGGCGAGCGTGTACTGCCGGCATAATATGTTCGGTGATTCCTCGACACTGTTGAAAACGTAAAAATCGGTGTGCGCACGCGGTTGCCATGTTGACCGCTTGGCACGAGAACAAGGAATGAGAGTTTGTTGGCGACCAGAGAGGAGGAAGGTAGAGGGGCGCGGTAAGTCGCGTTCCTTCGCTGTGTTCGCGCTTTGAACTAATGCGTCTGGTGTGATACGAGGGTACTACAAGTAGTATTTATTTCGACGAGACCGGAACCTAATTGTGTCACTTCTTTAGCTTACTTATATTATTTATTAATTATAAAATCTAATAAACTTTGATTTTCCAACAATGAATACATACATAATTTAATATCACTTCTTTAGTTTACTAATATCAATTGTTAGTTTTAAAATATAGTGTGCAATAAATACATATATAATTGTATATCACTTGTCTGGTTTACTCATCCTTTATACTTGATAAGATTTCAGCTTAAAAAAAATTCGTCAAGCTTTTTTCAACATACACAATTTCACGAAATATTAGTATTTCAAATTTCAGATCACATCCCAGTGCTAAGTTTTGCTTTGTAAATTAGGACTTTCCATCTGCTAAAATAGATTCTTGCCTTTGCTTTTGTCACTAGGTACACTCATTATCCTCAAGGCCTATTAATTTCTTGTGAATAATCACTGTCTGTCTTATGATACAGGGTGAATCGATTTTTTCCACAGCAGGCTATTACCAAAAACGAAATAACTTTATTGTTGTTGGAAATCGATCCATTTACGGTGAAAAAAAAACAAAGACGAAATAAGATTCGTCCAAACTTCATTTTTTAACGTTTCAGAAGATCCTGATAATTTTTGAAAATACATATAGGGGTATAGAGTTCAGAAGTAGGGGATGGTAGGAGAGTAGGGAAAGGTAAAGGTAACATACAAGATATAGCATTCAATTAACATACCAAAACTATCCAATTAATAGCCGTATCGTCAGTCGTTCCTATAATTGTAGGACGCCTTTATGGATTCCTTGATTTTCATACTCTTTAACGACTGACGATACGGCACTAACAGATACGGAGTGGTAGAAAGGTAAACAAGGTTTTGAATAAAGATGTCAACGTACAGTATATACCATAGCGTTAGCATGTCAGCAACTGCGCTAGTATAATTATATGAACGATTGACTGCATATAATACAAATTTGGGGGGTACTAGGATTTTATTTTAATCCGATAAATACCTTGGCTGGATGAGAAAAGTGCAGTGATATATTTGGTTATAACAAAGTCGCTGAGCTTAATATTAGATACTGTTTTCAATTGTTCTATATGATACCCATATTGAGGGAAGCTTCATAAATAATATCTGATTTTGTTAAATTTGCGTTATTACCACATGTTTTAAATTTTACTGTGATGCTATTTTCTTTTTTCATGGCGTAATATTTTCTCCAGCCGCTTTTACTTCCGAAACCAAAAATTACGGTTTATACTCCCCAAAGCATGAAAACCGTTCGGAAGATATGAGGCTGTTATACACTCAAATGACGTCGTTTTTTATGGATTCGTACATGAGAACTTACTTCGAGTTTTTGCGTGTCTCAGAAAAATAGCGCTGTCGATTAAAATGTATTATTTGCACATTCGAATTATTAGAAATCGATTATTATGATTAAGGAAATTATCATTAAAATTCGATTATAAAGAGATATAAAAAACCAATCGATCATACTTTGACATCCCTATTAGGTTACGCGGTGCTGGAAGAGTCCTTGGTGCATGTTTCGTGCCACTGCGAGCCTCTGGGGAACTACAAACCCATTCGAATAGATAAGATGGAGTCAAGCCCATATATTTGGATTTCATTGTCTGTCGTAAAATTCTGTAGTTTTAGTTGCCTACGTCTGCCTAATTTGCCTACTATTGCTTTTCTCTGGAAAGGATATTCGTGTAACTATTCTTACTGGCTGTACACACGTAGAGCAAGGAAGGAATACTCTCTATGTACGGTAAAGCATATCAACAGTTCAGTATAATTCGTGATTTTGGAAGATGAGCAATATGAAATATTATATTCATCAAACAGCAACAATGGCTAAATATTTTTTAAATAATGGACACCTTGACACCAACATGAAAATTTCTGCTATTATATGAAGGTCACTATGTGTGTACTCAGTGTACTGAGCTTCCTCAATAAAATCTCGTGCCACTAAAATGAGATCGCAAAGCTACACCTTATAACGCGAAAGTGTCTATTCTAAGAACGTGTAGATTCAAAATTTAAAGCAGATAAAGTTAAATTGAATAAATTTTTCATTTAGTTAGATTAATATTCACTTCAGTCCACAGAAGCCTTCACTATTCTCGACAACTGTCTGGATCACTATAACTACATAGAACCCACGAATATTTATCTGTTTTTGGATAAACATACGAATTTATTGTGAAGTATCTACACCTGTCAAACTGGCAGCCTAAGCCTGATCGACTAGTATGAACTTGCATCTTACCTACTGACTACATAATGTTGATTTCAAGCCGATTGTTTGCTAGCTCCTTATACCAAGTCTGAATTCGTTGGGTACTACAGACTGACTATCCAACATTTTGGATCCCCAGGATGTTAAGGAGTTGGCGACTCAAGGTCATAGTCAGCTTCGCCAGAAAGGCGAGAGCTTAGACATATAGAAGATAGAAGTATAAAGTGACATGTCATGTGTTAATTCAGTCAGCATCCTACATCTCCCGATGAAGTCCCTATATCTTGGCGTTTAATAGAGAGGCAAAGCTGGGCTGTAGCAAGGACGCCTTGTATGCATAAAATCGGGAAACGGTTAACGTCACCCGAAGTACAATTAATTCCGATAACTCCTATGGAAGTTTTAATAGATCGTAATTCGGCTGCCAAGCTATATTACATTCTTAATGCGTATGTCACAAACTTGGTTATTACTCGTAGATGGCAATTAGCAGTATAATATCTGCTATCTAGCTTTAGCTGTGAACCGACTCACCGCTTTTAACTTCGTCAGAATGTTGAGACGGTTCTATCGACGGTCGTTTAAAGGTAATGTTTCAGTATTCTCTGTTTGATTTCAAATGCTATGGTGTAAGAAATTGGATATTGTAACTATCAAAATTGCGAAGCCTTAGAAAAAATTACAATAGCGGTCCCTCATGTCCTCAAAAACATATACGAGCTAAGTGATATCAGGTCTAAAAGATATTAAGAAATGGAACTTCCAAAATCCATTACCCTATTCTGCAAAAATGTCCAATTGTTCACAAATTGATCTCAGGCATTATACATTTATTTCACGTCATATATCTGTTTTGCTAAACCATATTGTTTCGTATGTTACCAATTCACTTCTTCATCAAGCTGCTGGTCACAGAAAGCAATCATGATACAGTAGTTTTTTAGTAACTTGCACCCCATGGCGCACCACTTACTGATTTTTCCAGTAGGCACCACGCATTCTGCTTGCTTCTCGTCTGTAGTAAAATGTAATCTGTATACTCGGCCTAAAGCGCCATCTAGAGAATTGCGTCAAGTAGGTTGACTCTGCATTTATCACGCAAACCTTATGTCCTGGATAAAGGATTGTTGTTTTGCTTTCATTCATTTGCTTATGGTTAGCTGTCTTTCATCGGACGGATGGAAGCAGCATGTTTCAATTAGACTCTCTGGGAAAGTAGTTAGTTACAGACATGCATATCAGAGAAATTGAACGAATCAGATCCGTCAAACTAGTCCATAAAATTACCAAATATTCATTACCTCCCCAACATCGCCTCTTCCCGATAGCTGATCATATGACGCAGCAGCGCGGCACAGCTCCAGTCATGCCAGGGCACTAATGAAGAGAGACACGCCCGCCGATGATGTCAGAGAGCACACGCTAGGACGTTTATCGAAAACATTTCTTTAATGTTTTAAGGGCAAATGAACGGGAGAATCTATGATGTGTAAAATATTTATAATAGGTGCGTAGAATTACCGGAGTTGGAAGTGAGATAGTAAACTAACTTCAAATATTACGATACACCTTCCCCCACCCGCTACAACTCCTGTTCCATAATTTTCTTACGAATGAAGGATTCTTCAAAATTGATTAAGATTCTCTGAAATGTCAAAAAAGAAATAAACTTGAGCGATTTCTGTTTTTTCGTTTTTGACATATTTCGCCGCTGACAATTTCATGATTTTCGAGAATTACAAAGCTCTTTGGTCCTCGGCATAGTAGTGACCTTGTGTAAAAACAGTAACAAAATTTGAGTGGTGCTTCCCAAGTTATTGATGGACCAAATGTTAGTGGACATACAGACCGACTGACAGTCAGACCAGCTGAAATGGGTAACATTGCACTGCGTGATCTAGATGTCACATAACAGTCTAGACGAAAACACCCCTGGTTTGCGGAATAATCGTAAGGTCTGGTACTATTGTTGCAAATTGTCCAAACATGGACGCATAGAATGGGTACACCAATTTTTGTGGGACAACAAGGAATTAGAAAATGTGTTTTTTGAGATTAAATCGAAAGTCCTGGCAGGAACGAAAAAGCTCTTCGGCCCAATTTCACCAACATTAATATTATGGACCAATGGGAAAATACCTTATCGAAATGCAATTTGACAGAAGCTATCAAAGGTCTCTGAATATTAGTGATTTCTATTGAAATATTGAATAAAATCGTGAAAATTCGAATGAATAATAAACAAGACCACTTTTTGATGGTTTTGTACAGAAAAAACAGGACAACTTTCATGTATTTTGATATATGTTATAGGTTTACTTTTAAAAATCCGTTATCCCCCTTAGCGAATGGGAATGCGGCAAATAATAGGTTGATTTTGCATGGCACTCTCAAATCTACAAACTTCAATATACTGAAAGTTATCATTACATATCTGTTGAATAGTGTGGATTTGTCTGTATTTTGCAAAAAAATAGAATATAAAATACATTCCATCCAATTCCTCATCTTCCTTTACATCATAATAGTAATCATTTATTAATATACGGGTTAATGAATTTCTTCAAAGCAATAAAAATATTATGTCCTCTCCATCCTAAAACACAGATAATATGTGTAAGACGTGTCAATCCCTACATCTCCCTGATGCATAATGCAATTACTATAACAAATAATGTCTTTTAAGTCCAAAAATCATAAAAACTAGTAATGTTTATTGTTTATCATTTTGACTGGCGGAGATATCTATCTGTCACTCGCAGGGTTGCCAAGTCTAATGACGATCACGTCCCGTGGTGGAGGGTGCGAAATGAATCTATTACATTTGCTGGTTTTGCATTTTTTTCGTGAAAATTTACTAGGCATCATGATTATAAGCATCTTTGGTAGATTATTCGATCCGGAATGGGAAAGATGTCCTATCTATGAAAATATTTTTGGTATCATCTAACCGTTGAAATCAGTGCACACACACTGTGAAATATGATTTATGGCATAACCCGCTGCCCTATCAATACAAATTCAACATACAGGTCGCCTAGCCGTGGGGATTCAGTGGTCGGGATGAATATCACTGTAGCCGCTGACGATTTGGGCATGCCTGGTAACAACGTATGAAGTGAAACTCGCTAACTTCACAAATTTAAAGATTTTGTACAATTTCTTTGAAAATGATGAAAGATATGTCTGATTTGGCAGGGCAATGTCGCAGCCAAATGGTTGTCACTCTATCTGACACAGTCCGGATCGAAAGATGACGATACTCGTGAAATGTATCGATACTTCTAAATATAGGATCGTATCGAACATCCCTACTGTCCAGATGTATAACCCAAGGTACCGACGGAGCTATTTTGCGGCGTCATGGAAATAATTTTAAATTTTTATTTGCATTTTTCCAGGTGTTGTGCAATGATTTTGGGAAAAATGTCACGAATAGTCTTATAAAGTATAGTAGAGTATATTTCAACAGTTGGCGGAACTTACTCCACTGGGACCAGGAGGGTGAAACGGGATATTAATGCACAATCCGGCAACCCTGTCGCACCCTCACAAAATGGCCGCTGACAACCACACAAGTCACCGTGTTATCATTGAGTAGCATGGAATTAAACCTTCAGGGTATATGTTTTGTGACTGGTACCAAGAGTTGACAGATCCCACACATGTGTTACTCCTGGAAATGCAATAATCAGCTGTATTCATATAATGTCTAATATAAATATAACCTAGAATGTGCACTCGTGAAAAAAGAAAAATATGGCAAATTTGTAGTTTTTTTTGCATGTTTTAGGTTTGCCGGTAGCTTTAAGGCTTATATTTGGGAATTTCTTAATCGCTCTGAATATAGTGTGGATGTTTGTTCAGTTCCTAAACAACGAAAAATATTCAACTCTGTGGATGTATGGATATCAAAAAACGTGAATGGTTTTGTGGGAATATCACTATAAGGTGCCATAATGGTTCTGATGAACGGCAAGTAAATGAATGGATGTTTCGAAACGAGCAATATCTTTTGGTAGAGCCTGTCATCAGGTTGGTGCTTAATGGCTATCTGCAAGAGGTTTATAGGAAAAAGCACCCAGTATTGCATATCAATTGAATAATATAAACATGAATAAAAAATCAGCAATAGTAATTAAAACATGAATTTTATTCAAAAACCCAACATTTCATTAAATTTTGACTGAATTATATGTAATTTCTTAATATTCAATAAGCTCAATGACAAGCTGTCATCTCAAACTTCGACAGTATTTTGTTTTCAACATTTCATAGCTATTGATTGCTAAAATTTGTTGATTGGAACTTGAAGCTCATTTGACGTATTTGACGGTCTGTTACCCTATAGGTGGAGAATAACGGACTGTTGTTGGTGAAATTGGCCCTTCATCGAAGATCCTTAGGTATCAATGAGACCTACAAAATGAAATGACCCGTAAAAAGATCCTACTAATAGCAAAAAGGTTATGGCCGAAGACCGAGGCAAACAGCAGGTTTTGGCACTTGTTGGTAATGCGACAAAGATACAATTATTTAAAATTCTCCAAATTCGTAGGATTCGTACGTCTCAATGACAACAATATTGGAGTAGATTGGTCGAATAGTTTTTCAAAATTTCTAATTGTTTATCTCAAAACATCTATTTTCCGGCCATCACTACTAGCTCATTGAACAATATACAGGGTTAGTTCAAACGGCATTTAGTAGCAAAATACACTAGTTTACCTTGGCGATATGAATTGTACACCATTCCAGAAGATAAATGTTATTTTTATGCAAAAAGGATGGGTTACGCTTTTTCTTCTAAACAAAAGATGATAGACACATCCGATTTATTTTAAAATGTGTATAGTAACGTATGTTTCCCAAATATCGTAGCGCATTTGTTCCATTACTCACAAATACGAAATGTTTGAATTTATTTAGAAGAAAAAAACGTAACCTTTGCTTTTCACATAAGAATAACGTTTATCTGTCGAAATGGTTTATGATTCATATCGGCAAGGCAGAAGCGTGTATTTTGCTATTGTATGTTCTGACCGAACCCTGTATATTGCTCAATAAACTAGTAGTGATGGCCGAAAAACAGGTGTTTAGGGATAAACAATTAGAAATTCTCAAAAAACTACTTGACCAATATACTGCAATTTTCTTGTTATTACTTAGAAGTATGAATCCTATGGATCTGAAGAATTCCAAGTTGTTGCGGGAAATTATGGTCGCATTACCAACAGGTGCCAACACCTGCATTTTACCTCGTTTTTCGACCACAATTTTTTGCTATTAGTCGGATCTTTTTACGTATGGTCTCATTTCGTAGTTCTCATAAATACTTTATACGAAATGTTTACTCGTTCCTGTCAACATTTTCGATTGGATCCCAAAAAAAAAACGTTTTCTCATCCTTGTTGTCGAATTAAAAGTTTTCCTACCAAAATTGGTCTACCTATTTTATGCGTCCATGTTTTATATACCCTTTTGAACAAGTTGCATCAATAAAACCCGACCTTACAATTATTTCGCAAACCAGGGGTATTTTCGTCTAATATGATTAGACTACATAATGTGATGATTCATTGGAGGAAAACTCGAACAAGCAAAATCAATTGGCATCGAACCATCTCCCGACCGCTATCCGATGTGAGAGTGCCTGTTAACGAAGTGTTGTCCACTATTCGGACAGTCATCATCCATAGGGCATGAAGAATTGAAATGTATAACACACCTGATAAGAATCACAAATATAGTTGCACATGTAAAAGATTAGCGTCCATAGATAGCGAATATCTTATATGTATTTCAATGCATCTCTTACTTCTTAGTATATTTTAAGATCTCAAGTAGGAACTGTTGCGATGATGCTCTCCAAAATAGTAAGTTATACAGGGTGACTTTGAAGTTGAGTCATTAATTTTCAGATAATGATTGTAGAAGGACGATAAACCAAAATATGTGTGTAAAAATAAAAAAAAAATAAAAAAAAATGTTACCTTGTTTTATAAAGTATCCTCCCGACAAGTATTTCAGTGCGGACCTGTATTTGATCGTGCGGTCTTGGAGCACCGGCATGCCCTCCCCTGTGAGATCTGAAGTCACCTGATTCACGAGCCCTTTGTGGTACATTAACAAAGGCACGAGGGGTTGGTTTTGATTTCGTTTGAGCCACGCAACAGACACCACTATTCACTCACGCGTTACCGACTGACACTGACTGTATACAACTGAATAAAATAATTGTAAAAACATAGTTCCAAATTCTTTCGCTTTTTTGTTTCCGATGCGATGAACCGATAAGACGGATTATATCCGTTGTTGCCAAACACGAGCACATAATATTATTATTGAGACAGGGCGGTACTCAAACTTCCAAAGGGCTATAACTTTGTTACTTTAATTTTACCAGAAAAATGGTAAAGGAAAAACACATTTCTTCTGATCAGATCTACTCACTGTTAAAATAAATGACTCAACTTCGAAGTCACTCTGTATATTCTAAAAAGAGTGCATTTTAGCCAAAGAACTCAAAGTCGCTAACTTTGGGCTTTTAAACAACAAACAAACCCTGTATATTGGTCAGTAAAATAGTAATGCCGGCCGGAATTCAGGTGTTTTGGGATAAATAATTAGAAATTCTTAAAAACTACTTGACCAATCGGCTCCAATTTTGTTGTGGTTATTTAGAAGTATGAAGCCTACGAATTTAAAGAATTTCAATTATCGTCAAATCAGCAGTAGTAGTATATTTTTACATGTGGACACATTTTGTGGCTCTCGTAAATAACAAAAAACGGGTTTTCTCATTCTTTGTTGTCGAATTAAAAGTTTTCCCACAAAAATTGGTGTACCCATTTTATGCGTCCATGTTTTAAATAGTCCCTTGAACGACTTGCACCAATAAAACCACACTTTACAATTATTTCGGGGTAATTTCCTAATATAATTAGATTATAACATCCGATAACATATTATCTCATTCTGCAACTACAATACGTTCTCTCTAGTAGACGTGAGGGGTAACATACGTGTGTGTTAAACAAATAATTTGATGTGAAATAACATTTCGAAAGCTCATCAAATTCAGAGTCGGATACCTGAGGCGGTTAACTTGTAGGTATTTCACATTCAGTCCAAGAGCATCACCAGATATTCGGTATTCTGCAAAATAAATATTTGTGGTATCTTCACTGAAAATTCTCAGCGTAAGAAGAAAATACCGTTTCCGGAAGACGATGGCTAAACAGGGAACGAAATCATATTACACATGACTTAACAGACACACCTGTATTACCTTTTTCTACCGGCACAAGAAGTTCCTCCTAATGAAGTACATAAAGTTCTCCGCATTATTTAGATACACTCTGAAAGGAGGATAAGGGCCCTTTTTCGCCCATAACACACGCAAAAATAAAAAGTTGTATTCCAGACTACCATTGAATTTATTTGTGAACTTCAAGACGTGCATTTTATCGTTATATAGTATTTACGGTATAAATATTGGGTGAGGTGAATAAAAGAGAGTAAATGCTTTTACTTCATAATTGTAAAGTAAATTCTTGGTAGTAAGTGATTAATAAAACTTTTACTTGTACTTGTCAAGCAAACACTTGCTATCTCGAGTTGTTACTCCTAAAGTAACTATTTTGAGTGTTCACTTACGATTATAGTGAATAACAGTAATAGAAAATTTTACGTATTAAGTAAATACTTTCATTTTCGCAAGGTTGGTTTGATGTTACCTTGCCGCAATTGATAATTTGAGGTGTCTAAATTATGGCAGCACTTATGAATATACGTAAAGTTAAACAATATCGTAATCGAAAAGATATAAGTCCAAATAGTGCAAAACGTCTTTTAAGATTTGAAAATGAAAATATCGATTTCATTACAAACTATTTCTTACCAGAAACCAACGAAACTCGAGGTGGTGCTGTGTCCTCAAGAAAATATATTGATATATTTCTCGGGTATATTAGTGACCCTTGTTTTCAAAGACGTGTTACAAACGATTTTGGTATTGAAATAACAACAGTTTGTAAGACTGTAGATTATGTTGCACAAAAAATTATGGAGAAGGTAGGTCAATGGATAGTGTTTCCAACAACCGATCGAGATTTAAACGAAGCAAAGACAAGTTGGATGGCAAAATACAGGATTCCCAACGTAATTGGCGCACTTGATTGTACCCATGTACAAATTAAAAAACCTGAAGGGCAGTTTGGCGATGAGTAAGCACATAAATAGGAAAAATGTTGCTTCATTAAATGTTCAGATGACATGTGATGCAATGGAAAGGATCACAAGTATAGACGTGCACGATAGTAGCATTTGGAGACAAAGTGCTGTTCAACAAGATTAAAAGGGAATGCTTGCTTGCTAGGGGACAGCGGATATGGTATATCTCCATGGCTTTTAACATCATTTAGACAACCACAAACTGAATTAGAACGGCGGTACAACAGATTACATTCAAAAGAAAGAGTTGTAATACAAGTGTATTTGGCCAACTAAAACAGCGCTTTCCAATTCTAGCAAATAGGATTAGACTCGCAATAAGGAACGTACCGAAAATAATCATATGTTGTGCTGTACTTCATAATATTGCTAAGTATTTGCAGGATGAGTGGGACTATGGAATAGAAAATAATAACGACGATCATGATGCTGTCCCAGAAATTATTGAGCAAGACCAAGGAGACATTAGGCGTCTTGGTGAAGAAAAGCGCTTAGAAATAGTCCAAATAATAAATCAGTTTAATTCAATTTAAATAACAACATATGTTTCCAACATATTTATCATAGGTAATAGGTATCAAATAAAAATTATGTAACTCTAAGTACAGTTATTCTAATTAACACGATACTATATCTACTCGTACCAAAAGTTTTGATACACATTATACATGAGAAATTATAGATAAATTCTAATTATTCATAAATGTGTTAGAAAACTTACTTTAACAAAAGAAGATCTTGCAATCTAAATTCCGAATTAACTAAAGGATCGTCATTCTTTTGGGTATTAATAGCTTCGTCTTCTTGCCGACGTAGGTTTTTCAGTTGGAGTTCCTCTTTCTCAATTTGTAGTCTAGTTAGTTTCAGCTGCTCTAGTAGTACTAAGCGTAACATTTAACTGTGTGGGAAGTAAAACACATTTATTACTGGAATCTAGCCCAACTGTTATTGCTCCTGGTATTTTACTATTTTCTTCAGCATTTAAAATTTCTCGAAAATCTTTTTCCCATTGAAGTAGCTTGATTGGTTTATTTCCTGTTGATAAGTAAGTGTTTTTCTTAACAGTGCTTTTCATATTGTTAAGAAGTTTTTTCAACTGATCTATATTTGAGTTTTTCCCTGTATATTTTATGAATTCCTCTCTAATTATCATCCAGGCAGTTTCTTTTGCTGAAACCATTTTTGGTACCATTGACTTATTTTCTATTATTTTATTGTTTTCTAGCTGCAAGATTCTGACTAGCTGTGCTCGGTTATCAGAAACAAGTTTCGGTTGTTTACTTTCTTCGACACTAGAAGACATCCTAATTGTTAGTAATCTTGAGCTTTCTTGTGTCCGAATTAAAAATAACTTAGTTAAACAAAATATACAGAAACCTAAAGAGATTTATACGACGCGTAAGGTTTACAAAGCAAATACTAAATAAAAAAAATAATAAATAGGACGATTTAAATATGTGAATAAGGATAAACAAGCTAAGTCTTGCACGCACTGCAGGTATTACCTCAATATTAACAAGTAGACCTTTCTGAGTCATGCCTTACAATTATTCACTCATTGCCAAGCATTTTCTTCAACTCTCAAGGCAACACTTTTCTCATAAGTAAATGCTTATGAAGTGCTTACTTGGTTTTATTCACCTCACCCAATGTAATATTCTACAGAAATTATTGCCAAGGAATAGAGTATTTAGCGCTTTTTGTGCATTTTTGTTGTTTTTCGATCTTTGAATCATGTTTTGCCTACAAAGCGTTCCATGGACCACATTAACTTTAATGCTCAGTGGGTTTACTTATTATAGGCTTGTGTATGAGTATTTATTTTATTAAAAAATATTTAAAATTATTGAAAAATACGTAATATTTGCTGCGGGAGAGTGTGAGTCACGCTGAAATCGCTGCGTGTTCAGACATGATTTTCCGCGCTTCGAAAAGTATTTACGTAGTGATCCGAATGAAGAAGACAAGGAAGAAGATTAGTAAAAAGTATATATTAAGGGTATGAAAAGTGATTATCTTTTATTATTGTTTAATGAACATATATACCACTCTCTTTTATTATTGTTTAATGAACATATATACCACTCAGATAATTATGTATACCACGAATTTAAGTTTTCATTTGAAATAAGTATGTTTTCTTCTTTGTTATGGAGTATACTTTTCATAAATATACTCGTATATGTCATATCTATTCGCTGATGGGCGAAAAATGGCTCTTATCAGCTCATCTCCTTTGAAGCGTTTCGTGTTTCAGCTCTTCGAATAATTTTAAGTGAACAAAGAACACATCAGAACTTTGAGATATCCTGGTAAGCATCCTAGGATGAAGCATACATTTCAAGCAACTGTATTTAAGACTAGAAACGAACAACACAGATTATTTATTAGCACACAAATGCTCACTATGCACCTATGAAAGGCCGTTTCGTTCCAGCTACGATATACAACTTACAGCTAAGACCTCCAGTAACGCCATCTCTGACGCAGATGCTCATCACCTCAAATCCGAGCATTGATACGTGAAGCGTTATGATGTTTAGGCAACACGTACATTTATAGAAAGAATGCATATCAAGTGAACAAAAGCTGGTTCTAAGTTGATGTCTTGTATAAAAACTTAGCCCTTTCACTGTCGGGACATATATATCCCATAGCAAAGAATAAACTATTATAAGACAAATACGTCCCAAAATCGCGTGTGATATGAGTGATCCAGTAAGCTTGATCATACAGGGTGGAGCATCGAAAACGAAACAGACGCATTTACTGGCAGCTCAGTTTTTTTTTGAAAAACACTCAGACCCGTCGATTTTGTTTTCGAGGGGGACACAAGTTTGGCAAAAAATGACGTTAGCACGTGCAGCCCCCTAAGCGAGAGTGACACCCCCAAAATCTTAAATGGAAAGGGGGGTCGAGTGATCCCTTATTTTAAAGGGCTTTCAATTCCCTTTATAATGATACTATCGAAAGAGGCCTCTGTCCCTGTTCATTACTCTACTTCACTTCCTCCTAATTCTTTCATGTTTTGGCTCAGGTAAACATGGTTTTCTGGAGCTGATATGCTTGTTTTTCTACGCCTAGGTACAATCTAGCGTTTTGCCAGTTTTGACCGTAAATCCTAGCTACGGAGCAGAACAGCGTTTGCAAATGTCGAGTAGCAAACCCTGTCTTACACTCCAACAAAATAATTCTCCTAATAAAAAACTTCTGGGTAGCGTAGCTTTGCCGTTATTCAAGATATTCAAAAGTTTCCAGTGCTATACTTTACTTTTCTGAGACTATCATTTTAAATGTCTTTCAAAACGTAGAAAGCATCCTCATTATAGTGGTAACATTAGAATACCATCAGAGCTAACAAAAGACTGTGCATTGTTGGTCATCCTAGAAGATACAAAGGATTGGTTTGAAAGACATTTTAACGGCTTCAGTAAAAGTCTACTGAATTGACCACTACTCACGCCTATAAAAATACCTAGCATCTGGCAACCCTACTGCAGCGATGAATGCACTTACAGTTGTACAATAACTCTACGTCATCTGTGTTCACATTCCAGCAGCTGCAGCTGAGAGCAGCATTAAAAAGAATAACTACACCAGACTACTGCTGCGTTTTTCCGAGTGGCAGCTTCGCCCATTAACCTGCTGGCCTTGCAGCGATGTACCGGTTGCTGTGAAGAAGGCTGTCTACGGATGCATCATGCTGGCCTGCAGTTTAGTCTTTGTTGGGATGTTGCTGCATCTGCTTGAGTACTCCAGTGACTACACCAAGTGTTTGGATAACATTTCGTCTATATCCACGATTTTCCAGGTGCTTGCATTAACTAAACGTACAACGACTGGTGTACAAGCAGAGCTTTCCAATCCAAATATATTATATATTTGGAATTGATGGCATCTATGAGATGTTTGCGTTCAGATGTTTTACCAAAGAAATAACTTTTTGTCCCAGTGTGTATTATGTGCTTTCCAACGCCTTTCTCAGGGCTTCATAAATGTGAATGAAGTGAAAAAACTCTGTTTAAAAAACTCACCAAGAGAATACACTAAAACATAAAATTTATAGACCAAACAAACAAGAACAATTGCAAAGAAAGTGCGTACGTACTAAACGTTCTTGTATGATAATTGTGACTTCATCAAGTTGAAAATGTTTTATTTAAAATGGGACACTACAAAGCAACGTACTAGATACCAGATGTAAAAAAATAACAAATATTCGTAACTGTTATGTCCAAAGGAAGCCAAACATCCCTTAGGTGAACTATGAAAATAAATAATGGAACATAAAAAACAAAACAAAGGGATGCTAGCTCGACTGCATTAACTGAAGCAAAACGAAATAATTCCGGACTGTTTGCCTCCAGATATATGTATACGAGGAAAAATCATGAATCCTGAGGAAATATTACACTGCTCAGGGTTTTAAATGGTTTAAATACTCATTCATTTTAAACATTCGTAAGCATCTGTCTTTTTATTTCAGTTCTTGATGGTTGTTTAAATGCCCAGTATTAAACTTATTATTTCTAGCGAACGCATAATCGCATTTCTCTCCCTTGTACACAATGAATTCTGTAAAAAATAATAGTGTTGCTGATTTGCGTAGAAACAATGAGTTTTATTATGATCCCGCATTGATTTGTTCCAAGTTTTGTTTTTATTGCAAGTGTAGTGGAACAAAACTTTCATTTTTATATTTGTCTTGGATCTTAATGTGCTTTACTACAGATTTGAAGCAGAAAGTATTGCAACACTGTGATCATATATATGATGATGGAAGATGTTGAATATTCAAAAATTGGTCAATTTTGATCAAAATTGTCAAACTTTGTAAACTTTGAGCTTTTAAGGACAATCAGGTACTATAATAAGATGTTGTTGAAACTTACAGATACATATGAATGGTCTAGACTAGTCGGAAAATACAAAAAGCCTTTTTTATTATCGGTCAATTTCTCGAGTTATTGTAAATCCACTTATCAAACTTTAGATTGGTGTCTTCGCGCTTACTTATATAATAAATTATATGATAACAAATGGTTTTTATTTCAAAAAACGATTACTCGAAAATTACTGATAGTGCACTCAAACCAAAGCAAAATACTATGCCGGATGTTTCAAATTTGACTCTCGTCATTGGGAGTTCGGAAATGGTAAGAGATACGAAGTGGGCTAAATCGGATTAAAGCATTTGGGTAACTAAGAAAATGAGACTTAATAAGTTGCGCAATTCCGACTATTTCCTACGATAGATGGAAGAAGCGAGTTTTCTCAAAATCGTTTTTATTTTCCTTTGAGACGAGATCTCAAAATGAGAAACTACATTACAACTACCTAATGTTTGCCTTCTACAAGATGACGTAATGAGAATTTCAATATGATACTTCTTCTCTTGCCCTCAGTCATTAGTTTTTTTCTTGTAGACTCCTTGTTGGACTTGCATACAGGTCAATAAAGTTTACTGACTCCAAAAGTGTATAATATGTCGTTCACTGACATTATCAAACCTAGGTTATTTTAAAAAAACTAAAGTTTTCATTGTAGGCTTCTGAAATCGCCGTCTATCACATATTTATCTGGTTAAATCACCAATGGCTCAGTTTTTGCGAAGAGTGTTGAAAGAACATTTAGATATTTGCTCACTTATCAACAATAACAAGCATTATTTTAGAACAATGGAGGTGCTCTACATGACACCTCAGCCGTAGAGGTATGCAGCAATTTAGATATGACGGATATGAAATGTATTTAGGAAGCTGCAACATCGCCAAAGCTGTTACTTCAAAATATTTCAGTTACATTACTGTTTTAAATACGACCCTCAAATAATATGGAAAAGATTCACTATTAGGTTGCTCTGTATTCGATAAGTTAAGACTAACTGTAGGACGATTACTCTTTTAGACACTTGAAGAAGTTGTATAACATCAATCTATGTCATGATTGTACAATATCACATTCAGCATTCCGAATTTATAAAAAGTGAGGGAATTCATAACTGGAGATCTTATGAAACAAATTATTATCTGATAATTTCAAGACCTACTTAGGAAATTTAGTTTATTTGAGATAACTATTTTATTTTTTCCATGACCTTTTTTTGGATTTCATGGATTTGCGAAAATTTGATTATTTCGACGTCTCCACAAATACTATGAATTTAAAAAAAATTATTAAATTTTCTCACGTCCTCAAATGTATAACTTTCCAATACTATGGGTTGTACTTAAAACACCTGGTAAAAGGTATCATGTATATCCATCTATAAAGGGTGTAAACGTTACGATAGTCATTATTTAAATGAGTGATAGAAGGGGTTAAAAGAAGCAAAAATTTTCATATAACATGGGGGTCAAAACCGCATTTTTTTAGAGAAAAGCGACTTTAAAGTAAAATAAGATCTGACAACGCCGCAATGCCAGACGCAAATTACGACGGAACGCAGTGTAAATAAAGATGGAGTTTGTTATTTTTGGCTCTTAAGTATTCTTTCATTATTTGATAATGTACTCGTAAAATGCAAACAATTAAAAAAAACGAACTTCCACTAACTGTCTCAGCGCTTCACCTAGTGTGTGAAAGTTTACTGAACGTATTAAAAAAATCCACTTATAAATAGGGAACACAATTTTGATACATACAAGGTCTTTCTTTTTATAACCCACACTGCACTTTTTTGTATTTGAAGAACTTGTTCAAGATGTCGCCCTCCACTTTCCACACAAGCTTCACTACGACGAACCCAGTTTCTTCTTACTCTGGGTCCTCGAAGTTGTCCATTTATTATTTCAGCCGCATTAAATATTTTTTTCGCGAAGTTGTGCTTCAGTTGTTATTGGACCAGCCCCACAAACCATCCCTTTAAGTTCTCCCCAATGCCAAAAATCCATCGGATTGAGGTCAGCAGATTTTACTGGCCATTTTCGAGGATCAGAAGCATTTCGACCGATCCAGCGATTTGGATAATGTTCATTCAAATACTGAATGATCCAAAAATGTATGGTGGTGCTCCGTCATGAAGAAACCACAAATTCTGTCTCCATTGTAATGGTATGTTGTCTAAGGTCTGTTCCAAAAGTTCTGGTAGGTTATTGGCTGGAAAGCTAAGGTATCCCTCTCCTGACAACGAAAGGGCCAATTACCTGATCGTCCAGAATACCCGCCCAAATATTTATTTGAAGACGTTGTTGGAAATGACCTTCACGAATGGTATGATGATTTCCTTAGGCCCACGTGTGAGTATTATGGAAATCCCGTCCCGCGTAAAAGTACATTCATCCGTCGCTAGAATGTTTTTTAAAGAAATCCGGATTTTCAAGGTTTTTGTGCAAAAACCACTGAGAGAATGTTAGTCTGCTAGGATGGTCTCCTGGTAACAAGGCCTGCACTCGTTGTACATGGTAGGGATAAATCAAAATTTCCAGTAGGATTCTATGGACTTTTGTATGCGATAGTCCTACGCGCCCGCCTAATTCCCCAGTGCTATCTGCATTGATTTCCACGATATGTAAAATTTGTTCCTCATGCTCTAAGGTAACCTGTCTTTCACGAGTTAGAATATTAGTGGGCTGAACACTTCCTGTATCTCGAAGTCTTTGGTACACTTGCACAAATGTCCTTCTGTCTGGGTGTACCCGTTGTCGAAATCTGTTGCGATAAATTTGAGCTGCAAAATTTGAGTTCTGATGAGCTTCATCGTAAACTAGCAACATGTCGGCGAACTCCTGATTCGAGAACATTGTAAATTACACGACAACGTACGCGAACAAAAACAAAACAACACGCCCGATGCTCTGCTCGACAAAACGATAAAGTAATTTATCTATACAAAACGATAACTAACCACTGCTACTGTTTGCGATCGATTGCCGGTTCGATAAGAGTGATGAAAGACAGACACGCTGTTGTCAAGTGTGTTTTAAATATTTAATTTAATGAAACTTACTTACTGACTAAAAATTTTGGCTTAACTAAGAAAAACTGAACGCCATTTATTTGTTAATTAACCATTTAAGAACGTTTTAGATTAGATTATAAAAATTAGTAAGATTGTGGTGATTGTGGTCGATATAATAATAATAATAATAATAATGTCTTTATTCCCACCAAAGAAAATACAAAACAAGTTGCAAAACCAGTCTTATAAGAACATATAGTGGGAGGGGCGAAGTTCGGCTTATCCGCTCTTCCACTTAACCCCTGGTTTTAGGTTACATCATAATAAGGTAAGCATATATATAAAAATGAGATAAAGAGCATATACATATATACACATACATATACATACATATACATATATACACATATATACCCACATATACATACATACATGTATAAGCAGTATCAGAGAATGGACCCTAGCGGCTAATTTGTAAAATGGTACTATAAAAATACATAATGCCTCCAAAGTCATACCATGCAATTCCCTGCAATGTAGCAGCGTATACGTTTTTTAAACAAATCAATAGAAAGAGAAGTATACTCTCGCGGGATATTATTATAAAGTTTGCTGATATTATACGAAAAAGATCTTTCGAATAAGGTGGTAGAATGAAAAGGCGGTGTCAGTTTAGTTTTGTTGCGGGTATTGCGATTGTGAGCTAAGTAACGGAAATGAATTTTTTCGTGTAAGTAGGAAGGTAGTTTTTGTATAATAATCTTATGGTATTGTACGAGGCTGTGAAGCAGCCTGCGTTGCTTCATGTTCAGCCAGCCAGCATCAGTAAGCTTTGCTGACACTGAATCGAATTTACTCAAACCAAAAATAAGTCTCAGACAAGAATTTTGCACGCGTTGTATTTTATCTGAAGTGAATTTAGTTAGACATTTGTCATAGACGACATCACAGAAGTTAAAATGCGACAAAACAAGAGAATTGCACAGTATGACTTTAGTTTTTTGGTTGATGTAAGATTTTTGACCGTATATCGTCTTTAAATTAGAATACGCCCTTCTGGAGCACTTGTTAACATGTTCCTCAAACCTCAAGTTTTTGTCAAGGTATAAGCCTAAATTACGCGCTATCGAGCTTATTTCTAAAGTATTGTTATCGAGGTTTATTTTCACCTGAGGTTCACAATGGTTTCTCCAATTTTTTGGCCCGAATAACATGACTGTACTTTTAGCCGGATTCAAGTCTAAGCATATATTTCGAGAAGCTTTAGTGAGACGATCAAGGTCTTTATTTATCAGATCAACAGCAGGCAATGTTTGAGCTGGAGGAAATGATAAGTACACTTGTGTATCATCTGCATAAAAATGAGCTTTACAAGAGTGAAGACTGAAGTATAGATTAGAGGTGTAAATAATGAACATTAGCGGACCCAGAATGGAGCCATGAGGAACACCAATGGTCACTTTCAATGGCGCAGAGTACTTATCATTCAGCATTACCTGCTGTTGTCGATCGCTGAAGTAGCTTCGCATTAGAGACTCTGCATCGGCCGAGAATCCGTAAAAGTGGAGCATGGCTAAGAGTAGGTCATGATGTATCCTGTCAAATGCCTTCGTATAATCTAAGAGCACCAAGGCAGTCAGGTTACCTTTGTCAGCACTGCACAATACATCATCCACCACTCCCAGCAAAGCACTTACAGTTGTAAGCTATGAAGCCATTTAAACAAAAATCTATTGACTTTTGGACCATGGGTCATATGAACCTTTTGACTTGTTTTGAACCCCCTATTACCCATTTCAATAATGACTACCATAAGGTTTACACCCTGTATATCTAAGCAATAATAGTTTTGAAAATGAAAGTGCATATTGTCAAAAATGACATGTAACCATTCTTAGCCTACAAAAACTGCTTGAAGGTGATTACCTCCAACTAGTTCATTATACACTCCGAATTATTTCAAACACACCAGATATTTGCTTTTCTATTGTAGTTAGGTATACTAGCTTACAGTACAGCATCTACCCAACTCAATTTGCAAGACAATAGCGTCTAGCCTTAATCTCCATAGGTTGCGTGCTTAATTTGATAACGTAAGACTTGATTGCGTATCTCCATTTTTCGGCCATCACCTCTATCAAAGAACTCAGTGTGTTTACGTGAATAAAAGTTTTAGCTGTAACTATTTTCTTCTTTTAGACAGTTGTCAAATACACCATCCTATACAGACACTCCAGCATATTGAAGCGTATCCTACAAACGACATTCGATAGTTACTGGCCAAATGTTTTTGAGCCCGAGGTAGACAAAACTCTGGAATTGCTTTACAAACAACGAAAGTATACGATTGTCTATCTCATAATGTGTGGGATGTTTTTTAGTTTCGGGTTTCTTCTTTCCCCATTGTTGGATGCTGAAAGGTATTTAAACTTGACACATGCATAAAACTGCAACATTATGTTTGAAAATGTCAGCGATGTATTTAGTTTCAAGACATCTTAGTGATATAAATTCTTTTACACGAGACTAGTTACATACGTAGGACATAGCATTAATTGTGCCCTTAGGCCAAATAATATGTCTAAACGTTCAGCTGTTGTATCGGGGGTTGTAAAGGGTGGAGAAGGGTATATCTCAATTCTTTGATGTATTATACAGGGTGTTTCAGTTTATTGTTGCATAACTTTAGGATTCGATAGAACTTTTAAAATTAATGAATAAAGTCTATATAAACATGGGTCGAAAAATGCGTGGCATCCGAAATACAGGGTGTTTAAATTTACTTTCTAAAATATTTTTTTTAAATATTTCGAACAATATTTGATGTATAACAGTGAAAATTGGCATACAAGTGTTCTTTGGTACGACAAAACGAACCATGGGCATAGTTTTACTGTAGCCACTAGAGGGCGCTTTCTACTGTACCTGTAGTGTATTAAAATGACCGAAAATTTTTTCTTAGCGCAATTTTTTGCTTTTTGAATAAAAAATCTGATTCTTCGCATTTTTCAACATAAAAAAGCTCTCATGTGAGTTTTCGTTATAGTTAGCCGTTTTTGAGATATTTCGATTTTTAGGGTTCGATGCATTTTTAATTATTTATGGGAAAATAATATTTTTTTTTACATTTTCGATTTGGGCATTACAAGTAATTAAGATGATCGCTGAGATTGTATTTTTAAACACAGCAATAATTCCTAACTACAAATGAACACAAAAAAACAGAATATTAATTTGTTTAATTTTCCAATATTATTTTTAACAAATTAAATTAATTATTTACAACTAAAATGCTATTGGATAGTTAGGACAAACATAAAAATCTAAAGTAGTTGCTCGAAATGTAAACCCAATTGTTCAATACACAATTCACATCTACGAATGATCGAACGTGGTATAGCATTATTCAAATAAATCCTTATTTCATCACATGCATTCCCGATTCTGTCTATTAGCATATCTCTTGTGCTTACGGGAGTCTGGTACACTTTTTCTTTTAGAAATCCCCACTCAAAGAAATCTAATGGATTTAGGTCAGGGGATCGTGGAGGCCAGGCGACTGGTCCTCCACGGCCGATCCATCTTTCTGGATAATTTTCGTCCAGCCAGTTTCTAACTATTCTCGAATAATGAGCTGGACAACCATCAAGCTGGAACCAGGCCAATCTTCTTGAATCTAACACAACATCATCCCACATATTTGCATGTCCAGCCTTTAAAAATTCCAAGAAGGTCGCAGCATTTAACCTTGCAGGCAAAAGGTAGGGTCCAAATGGTCGATTACGGTAGATACCAATCCACACGTTCACACTAAATTCATGCTGAAAATTTACTTTCCCGAACTGCATGCGGATTTTCATGCGACCAAATATGTTGATTATGAAAATTTACCACTCCACATCTAGTGAAGCATGACTCATCGGTCCATAAAACGTTACTTAAAAACTCCCTATTATTATCAGTGCTATCAAGAATCCACTGACAAAATGTGATTCTTCGTTCTTCGTCCCCTGGCTGTAGTCCTTGCACAGGTTGCAAATGGTATGGCACCAGAAACTCTCCTAACACTTGTGATCGGATCTCTATCAAACTCACGCAGAATCATACGGGTAAATCTGCGCTGACGAACATTTATGTTTTGATCCCTTTCATTTGGCGATGCACTCTTACAAATACTGAGCGAGTTGGATGTTGGATGAATATCCGCTAACTCTTGATTGGAGAATAAAAATGGCATTTTTATAAAACTTACAAAAAAAACAGGTAAAAGAAACTTAATTTCGTGCATTCACAATTGCAAAAAAACGTTTCAGGTTTCAACAGACAACAAAACTAACTGTCAACTAATTGAAGTTTAACCTTATTCCGCTTTCAATTTCAAAAATATTTGCAGGCACAGCTTACTTCTAAAAATTATCGAGATACTGAGTTTTTAACGTTATTTTATCATACATAATTAAAAATGCATCGAACCTTAAAAATCGAAATATCTCAAAAACGGCTAACTATAACAAAAATTCATGGGAGAGCTTTTTTATGTTGAAAAGTGCGAAGAATCAGTTTTTTTATTCAAAAAGCAAAAAATTGCACTAAGAAAAAAATTTCGGTCATTTTAATACACTACAGGTACAGTAGAGAGCGCCCTCTAGCGGCTACAGTAAAACCCACGGTCCGTTTTGTCGTACCAAAAAACCCTTGAATACCAATTTTCACTGATATACATCAAATATTGTTCGAAATATTTAAAAAAACTATTTTAGAAAATAAATTTAAACACCCTGTATTTCGGAAGCTACGCATTTTTCGACCCATGTTTATATAGACTTTTTGCATTAATTTTAAAAGTTCTACCGAATCTTAAAGTTATGCAACAATAAACTGAAACACCCTATATAATGTATAAGTATGTTGGTTGGTTGGTTTTTGGGTAGTTGGGCTGTCGTAAAATATTTTTACTTGACGTTTCGCCATTACGAGTGCTTGACATCATCAGAAGATGTTCACAGTTTGGAGTCCTCTGAGCTACTTCAGTACTATAGCAACTCACAGGACTTCAAACTGTGTACACCTTCTGAATATGCCAACCACTCGTGTTAGCGGAGCGTCAAGTGAAAATAATATAAATAGCTTTGGAGTACCAAAAAGAAGTCGAGCTTTTTTTTGAAAACGTTCTATGAGATCAAGGCATCAAAGATTTTAGTAACTGTTTATGTGGGCATTAATTTTTTACCACTCGCTTCATTTTCTCCTTAAGCATCTTCACTCATGGCGCTTTTTTGACTTCATTCTAACACTTATCTATATTGCTTACTGGCTAACAGTATTATTACTTCGTCATCATTTTTAGGCAAATTCCATACAAATCTATCTACCCCTATGACTGGAAACGAACTCCAATGTACCAAATTACCTACTTATTCCACGCCATTGTCAATCTATATGTAGTTACCTTAACCGTCATTGGATTCGATACACTCTTCATGGGAATCTGCTTCGGTCTGACATGCCAGTACATCCTGCTGGGAAGAATGTTCTTGGAGCTAGGAAACCAACAGGCTCCGCTATTGAAACAGCAGCATGTACCTCAATGTTGTTATTATCGAAGCACTTTGATCATGTGTATCAAGCACATGCAGCTACTTTCGAGGTCAGTATCCGTCAGTTAATTCGGACTAGGTAGAACAAGAAATAGTCAGTAGTTAGGATGCTAGTTCATATAACAAGTTATTCTTATTACTAATTATTAAATAGCAAATTTAAGTTTAGTACAAGTACCAAATACATGATATTTGATAGTGTACAGACAAATGCAATCCACATGCGGAGAATGGTATCATTTGCTAATATGCTACGCGTTGCGGTGTCTATCGTAATTGAAGGGTGCCGGGAAAAACGACATTAGTCCATTATTTGGCTAAATTGAGCCTTCAGTTTATTTTGGTGGCATTTTCCTTATGCTGTCTTGTAATCAGCTTCTAAAACTGTAAAAAGGGCTTAGGTTCACAAAACAACAGCTATGAGATTCCCTGTCTCGGAGAAGAATGGCATGAGTCCCTGCGCGTGTATGGAAAAACGGCATCAGTCCATATGGAAAGGCGGCGTTGCATCGGCCGTACCGCTTAGGCGCTTCGTTATTGCATCAGCCATTAGTTTACTTGTTCCTGAACCTGAATGCTGTAGCCTTCTTCGTGAATTTCATGACCTAGGAAACACTAATGCGCAAATCGCTTTTCTTAGTGGTCTTATCACTGTTCTTCCTGTCATGCGTAGACGCCCTCGAAAAAATGGAGCAGTGTCAAGGCTTAATAATGCTTCATTTAGTTATCGTGTTCGATTGGTTGAAAATGGAATTATACGTGAAGTTGCAGTTTGTCTTAAGGCTTTTTTGTCTTTACACGGAATTACAGTTCGTCGAGGTCGGTACATAAGAGACTCATTAGTTGCAACTGGGAAATCGCCCATCGACATGCGTGGAAAACACAACACACGACCTTCAGAAAACACGAAACGGAAAGTGACCGAGTTTATTAAGAGCCTCAAATGCCGCAAATCTCATTATCCTTTGGCAGATCCGCAAAAAGTTTACCTACCTGAAAATCTAAATATCGCAAAATTACACAAAATGTATATTCTGTTGGCAATATTGAAAACAAGATTTCCTATGAATCCTTCCGAGAAATCTTTGAAAACAACTTCAATATATCGAATGTGATAGTGCTCTCGTGCACCAAAGAGCATACACTGAGGTACCGGATGACTGGAGAGATGAATTGAAAAATTGCGGGGTGAAACCTACACCATTTGAAGTTATTGATTGAGGCAAAAATTTTGTTTTTCAAGATTGGGGTACGTTTTTATCGCAGTTTTATCCAACGAAGTGCCCCTTTCCAACCCGATCAGTCGGGATACTCAAGTTTTGTAAACAGAATCCTCGCGTAAAAAAAGACGAAAAAGGTCAACAAAAACGAGAAGAGGAAACATTGAGAAAACTTTACCAGCGCCCAGTCTCAATTAAAAGTAAGAAATGGAAGGATCTGCAAGATCTGACCAAATTTCTAGAGAGAGCAGATTCCAGAGCATTTTATCAACAGTTAATATCTCTTGATCATCCAGAAGACAGCAGTGATGAATATGGCGATGACCCGGCAATAGACGCTTAAAGCAGGGGAAAAATGGCACGAGTCCAGAGTTGAACATCATCTTTTGTTTGTTACGTTACAAGTTTTGAGTAAAAGTTCATTTTGTAAAATCTATTTTACCAATAAACACACTGTTTAGCAAAGATATTCTTTACGACTTATTTTTCCATCAATTTGATGAATGAAACAATATTAGAAGGTTATAAATGCCAAAACAGTCCTTATTTTATCATGGTTCCTCAATATCTTTTAACTACATTGCATTTGTATATATAGAAGTATACTAAGTGACATATAAATCCGAACACCCAGTTTAAATGGTTTTATTTTAATAAAAGTTGGTGAATGTATTTATCTTACTGTAAATAACAAGTGAACAAATTTTCAGCCTTATCAGTTGGACATTCCGGTTTTTATACTGCTTTTTTTTAATTCACTAACGCTTTAAAAATGAATATTTCAGGCGCAGTAAAGAATCAACGTTGGCGGATTTTGGTTCTTGACATCCTTTACGATCGGTTACGATGCCTAGAGTACGGAGACCTGTACGATTTCGTCAACTTAGTGAGTTTGAAGGGGGCCGTATAGTGGGACTTCGGGAAGCTGGACTTTCTTTTCGGGCAATTGCAGTTAGAGTGCAAAGAAGACACTGTGGTTAGGTGTTGTCAGGCATGGCTTCGAGAAGGCCGTACGCAAAGAGCAAGGGGCCCTGGACGCCGCCGTAGAACAACAGACCGTGAAGATCGCCGCCTAAGATTATTGGCCTTAAGGGACCGTTTCTCCACTACCAGGTCCATTGCAAATGAATGGTTTGCAGAACACGGAAGACCTATTGGCATGCGAAGTGTTTACCGACGAATGAGAAGTTTTGGCTTGTTTTCATACCGGCCACACTGGGTCCTCCCTTTAACTCTAGAACACCGACGTAATCACCTTGAGTGGTGCAGACAACGGTCACTCTGGGATCAGGAATGGAACAGTATTGTCTTTGGTGACGAGTCTCGATTTTGTTTAGGCATGCACGATGGTCGTGCCAGGGTTAGAAGGCGACGTGGTGAAAGGAGGAATCCACAGGTTTTTGTTGAAAGACATGTTCATCACACTGTTGGAGTTATGGTTTGAGGTGCTATAGCTTATGGTTCCAGGTCACCTATAATCTTCATCAGAGGTAACATGAACGCGCAGCGTTATATCCACGAAGTTCTAGAACCCCATCTTTTACCCTATCTTGACACCCTGGCAGATCCAACTTTCCAACAAGATAATGCCCGACCACATGTTGCAAGAGTCACAATAGACTTCTTTCAACATAATGATGTCACATTGTTACCATGGCCACCAAGATCTCCCGACTTATCCTCAATTGAGCACGTGTGGGATATGATGGGTAGGAGATTGCTCAATTTGCAACGTCCTCCTCAGACTCTAGAAGCACTTCGAGAGGAGTTGGTGGTTGCCTGGCATGAGATACCACAGGAGGACATTGACCACCTGATCAGAAGCATGCCTAGGCGCGTTGGAGAATGCGTAGCACATCAGGGTGCATCCACACATTATTAAAGGTCAAAGGGCTTTAAAGCAGTGCAATCATTTTGAAATTTTTATCATTTACTTATTATGCTTCATTAAGTACTTATACAAAATTTTATTAAAATAAAACCATTTAAACTGGGTGTTCAGATTTATATGTCACTTAGTATATTTTATAGAAAAAATGAACAAAGTATAACCTTATTTGTACATGCAGCTAAAGACCACAGATGAAAATGTTAGTTTTTCTAAAACATAAGATTAAAATTCAATATCACAAAAAGATTACACTTTTATACGTATACATATAGGTAAGTTTTTTTTATTTGGGAGGTAAGTCGAAAGCCTACCTTCTCCTTAAGTTTGTCGTGGTACTTATTGGACACCCTGTCGGTTTTGCTGCTTCTAATCTGTTGGGATTCGTTGGTATCCTTTAGCTCATTAGTATTATACAGATAGATCGATTTTCCAAAAAAATAAAGATTTTGATCACTTCTAGGGCTTGTCTAAGCGAGTTTTCTGACCTTGAAGATAATTCAAATCTTCTTTTTATTTCAATACACGATTACTCTTTAAAAGAGTGCTTGAAAATATTCCTCCCGAAACCTACCAAAAAGTGACGGAAAAAGTAATCAAGAGGGCTCAGGTTTGTGCGGCTTTTAGATTCGGACATTTGTCTGATGCTTGTATTATTTTTCGTATATAATTTCTAAGTCTCAATAAAAGATTAAGATGAAAAAAAGTCCGTATTTTATTTCATTTAAAATGAAAGTGTTGCTAATCTCACAATAAAAACAAAAGTTGAAACCAATAAGTACAAAATTATAATGAGACTTAAACTTCTGTTTTTTACTTTGAAAGCAGTAACACTTTCACCCTTACTAATACAAGTATAAGTAAGTAAGTGCAGATGTTTCTTACTTAATCACGCCGAAAAGGCTGAACTTTTGTACAGAGGTAGATTATTGTTTGAAATAGCCTTTGGTTCCGATAAATAACTTCGAGATATCTATTTCACGGACTACAGCTGGAACTGCTTAATGGAATTTCACACCAGGTACCGCTTGTCCAACCGAATTGATCAAGGGTATCAAATAGTGCATTTGCATTGTGCATTTACAGCATTTTTTTGCATTGTCGTCTTAATTTGCATTTGTTTAGTGTTTAGGGATGTATTTACAATCAATATAATCTTGAATGCTTATCGGTGGGCAAGGTACATTTATCTACTAATGACGTGTCGTTCTGTTATTCTATTTCTCTATACAGGGTGTTCCATAATTATTGCGACAAAATGATAGGGGTTGTAGAGGGCATCAAAATGAACAATTTTGCCTTATAAACCCTTGTTCGGAAATATGCCGTTTGGGCTGCAGCAAAAAAAAAACGTCAGTTTCTTGAAACAGCTTACCTACAGTAATTGCTCAAAGTGTCCTCCACCTTGCTCAATAGACAGCTGTGCACGATTGTTCAATGATCGGCGAACTCTGTGGCATATCCCCGGTATGTCCTGAACATGCGGTAGCGGCCATCACTCTTCCCAGTAGCTCTTGTTGGTTGGGAACAAGAGTTTCGTACACTGAAGCTCTCAGATGGCGCCAGAGAAAATAATCCAGTGGGGTCAGGTCGGGTGACCGCGCAGGCTAAGGCACAAGGCCTATCCACCTATTTGGAAATTTGTCGTCCAAATACTGCCGGACTTGTAAAGAAAAGTAGGCTGGAGCGCCATCGTGTTGAAACCACATGTTGGCTCTTATGTTCAGTGGCACATTCTCTAGTAGTTCCGGTAGCACATGCTGTAAGAATTGACCATAAGCATGCCCATCCAAACGTGGTGGAAGCAAATATGGCCCGATGATATGCTCGTCCACAATACCGCACCAGAAGTTAATTGAAAACTGATGAGGGTTTTCTTCATCCCAAATGTGACTGTTACGGCTATCAAAATAAACGCCCTTTGTCCAAAGTTTGGTTGCCTCAACTTCTGCTGCAGCCACCAACGACAAAAACGTCGACGCGGCAGATAATCTTCTGGACCCATGGCTTGGATTTTTAAAAGGTGGTTTGGGTGTAGTTGCTGGTCATGGAGAACCCGCCAAACAGTAGTTTGAGACGCTGCCATATCATGTGCAATAGCTCGCACGCTTGTACGCGGATTGGCCTCCACATGGTGCATAATCGTTTCCTCAAATTCTGCTGTGCGCTTCGTGAAGGGCCGCCCTGCTCCCGCGAGGTGTCTGATGCTGCCACTGACACAAACACGTCAATGAATCCTTGCAAAAATGGCGTGATGCGGATGAGGACGTTCTGGAAAGCGTTGGGCGTAGATTCGCGAGGTTCGTCTCTCTTAAGGTAAAATTAGCGGTAGTGCTCAAACGGCATATTTACGAACAGGGGTTTATAAGGCAAAATTGCATATTTTTATGCCCTCTACAACCCCTATCATTTTGTCGCAATAATTATGGAACACCCTGTATATAGATGAGATTGTCTGTCTAGTCTGTCAGCAATAGGAGTGAGCCGCAGTACGAAGAGACGTTGAAATTTGTACACATACGAACTGATACCCAAAGAAGGTTATAAGCATAGTTTCATTCGCGAACTCATTATAGATTTTGCAATCAATCAGCTGTCGTGGCAAGTGTATCTAGGTCTGTTTTATCATTTTTTCACGTAGAAAGTGTTGTAACCTTGCGCCCATATAAAAATAGTCAGATGAACACTCAAAAATGAAGGAATACCAAAATTGCGAAGTTTGGACCTTTGAAAGCAGACAGGTCCTAGAACAAAAAAAAATGCTGATGAAGGTTTGAAATTTAATAGATCGATTTGAAATTTGAGTTATTTTTGTGGTCGAAAAACCTACTTGAGAGGCTCTAAGATTTCGGAGTTGGGCAACTGCCGCATCGCATATGTTTCATAAATTGATATTTATTGGGTTGGGTAATCACAAGAACTATAAAAGGCCACTATTGAATACAGATCCAGTATTCTCTCCAAACTTGTTACTTGGCGTTCTGGGATGTTCGCATTTACCGCACATCCCTCATTCTCATTCATTTCTACACAATATCCTCAACTTCGGTTGGGTTTTTTGGTTATAGTGATAGAGGATCAAACTTTCAACAGCCCCTCAGAAAATCATTCTATTTTATGCGCATACATTGTAAGGTCCCTTTTCCTTCTAACGTTCTATTCAACACTTTCAAATTCAAATTTATCGTGTAAAGTCAATTTTGGAGTTTTATTAATACCTGAATGCTTTCCAGGACAACCGGAGATGTGGAGAAAGTATTCAACTTAGCCGCTGTCTTGCAACTGGGGAGTAGTGTGACAGCGATTTGCGTATCTGGATTCATTGCTACCAGGGTAGGTGGTATTTACAGTCAAGTAGACTAACTTAATCTACAGGCTATCATTAAATTTGTATCTGGATTCATTGCTACCAGGGTAGGTGGTATTTACAGTCAAGTAGACTAACTTAATCTACAGGCTATCATTAAATTTGTAGCTGTGAAGGAACAGTTACAAATCACAAAGCAAATATGGAATAGCAGCAAAAATACAAAAAAAAATTTACTAGCTATTTGATGAGAAACCTTCCACACCCTTCCTTCTTACCTTACGCTTGCTACTGAGAAAAGGGTGGCTTATGCCGCGTATCAGTGTGTGCACGTGCATGGAGGGCTAACTACTCGAGTCTCGAACTGAACTATATCTAGTGTTTCTCCGCATTAAACTTCACCGCAAGGCGCCCCGGGGATGCCTCTATCAGACGCAGTTGACCTTCTATATAGTAACCTTACTTATCATATAGCAAGTAGTGTTTTTTCCGCATACCCGAAGACCTTCGACTTCCTTTATACTGAAGCAGCCGCGTAGGCAGACACCTAAATACCGGGCCCGCGATCGCTATGAAGATCTAAGAAACGCCTTGTTAAGTCGATCCTGGTACTGCCCAAGATTAGAGCTAACAAAAACCTTAAAGGTAGTTTTACCCGTAAGTTCTGGATGTATGAAGTAGGACAATATTGGGATAGGGTCTGACAGGTTCAACGTGCAGCGGCATCATGGAGGAGGGCTCCGCGAGTCAAAGCCCATTGATATGGCAGTAGAAGGGAGCCAGGTCGCCATCCACCCACTAGATGTGGAATCTTCCGAAACTTGTCCATTAGAGAGGTGTAATCGATCAGTTGGATGGTTCAGCTGTGACCAACATTAAGTATGCTCAATGTAATTGAGGCAGCAGCACCTCAAACTTATGAGCAGCACTCGACGCCAGGTTAAATCAAAGTCTGGATCTTGTACAAAATGAGGAGTTTATTTGGATAAAAGCGCTTCTTGACAAGATGTATCTATACTAAATCATGTCTTTGGTGATCTGGACTGAACGGCTTGATGGTAAAACTCGGCTATCCATCAAGACCAGAGGAGCCCTAGGGCGCTAGGAGCGCTAGGGCGCTACTTGTCTTGTCCCCAGCTCATCAGCAGAAAACGACTGACCACACTGAGTGCCTGCACGTAGAGTGCTGTCATCGGCAAAGCTGTGTACTGATCGTACTGGAGATAAGGTCGCTGACACATAACAGAGACAATGCCAGGGCCAAAACCACTCCCTGAAGAAATTCCGTGTTGATATTGTGGGAGGAGGAGCAGAAACCGACAATTACGTCGAGTATCCTGCGGCCAGAAAGCAAGCCAGCCACCCATCTGCAAAGCTCCTCCTAGAGAAAAACTAAGTTTTATTCTACTTTGTATCCCCATCGGATCGCATCCCTATACTGGTTGCTTGCTCCCAGAAACCAACCACGAACGAATTCTGTTAGGAGCTGTTACCGCTTGATTCCAAAGACACAGGCTTCGCGACAATGTCAGTTTTCTTTTTAGAAATCAGACAGCGTGGTTGCGAGCTGTCCCAGAGACTAAGCCTAGATCATGCTAATAAGTTGCCAAGAAGCACGAAACAGCTGTCCGCGGTTGGCTGTCTTTGGTCGGACGGACGAAGGCAGCACGTTTATTTTTAATATTTTGTTACAGGATGGCGTTGATACTGCTCAAATTGTTACAATGTCATCTTACCTCATTGGTCACTTGGTGCAGTTGTTCATTTACTGTATGGTAGGCAACGAGCTACATTTTCAGGTAGGAAATTGGTGAAAGGTACCTTAGATCATTAGATTTAGAAGTAACTCTTTAAAGTTTTCTATTACGGACTACACTTCAGTCCATTAAACATTACAAGAGGTTTACATTGCACTTATCACTAAGATGACATGACGGAGTCTAACCGGCTATTGAACAACAAAATGTGGCCCCGTGAGGCCTATTTATACAGTCTGACTAAGTATTACAGGAAACGAAGTCACTGGCTAAGCAACAGATTAGCGAGAAGTTGTTATCGGATGATGATGTAGCGTCTACTTCTACTACAACACTTATGTTAACTGCGTGGTTCCTATAGCATATAACAACTCCCCCTATTACAAAGATGACAAAAAGTTGAAAAATACAAGATAATGTAAAAACGTAAAAGTATAACACTGTAAACATTGTGGCTGCGGCTCGCTGTGTCCCTTGTTGTTTTCTTTCTTCTCGTTACTTCCTAGTTTTCTTACTTCTCAATTTCTTTCGTCTTGAAAGTTTCTCGCTTCTTAGTTTCTTTATTCTTCAAAGTTTCTTACTTCTTAAAGGCTCGTTGGTCCTTATCAGCTTAAAGGATAGGCGTCCACCGCATTAGTGATCGTTCGCGTGGTCTAATGCGTTGAATCTGTCCCACTTCTGACAGCAGTTTCTTAAATCATTAGATTTACGAATAACTTTTTAAACTTTTCTATTGAGGACTTCAGTCCATTTAAAATTACAGGAGGTTTACATTGAACCTATTACTAAAATGACATGACGGAATCTAACCGAGTATTGAACAGCAGGATATGACCGTGAGGCCTATTTATACAATCGTATTACAGGAAACAGCAAAGACACTGGCTAAGCAACAGATTAGCGAGAAGTTGTTATCGGATGATGCAGCGTCTACTACAACACTGTATATTAACTGCGTGGTTCATGTAGCATATAACAACTCCCCCCTATTACTAAAATGACAAAAAATTGAAAAATTCAAAATGTAAACATGTAAAAATAGTTAGATTAAAATGTACGTTACTAAGGGTACATCCTGAGGCAGTCGTGTTCTCCAGCAGGCTAGCGGATCTCTTGGGATGTTTTCAGTAGGTTGTCTGCAACTGGGTGGCTGCGGCTCGCTGTGTCCCTTGTTGTATTCTTTATTCTCGTTACTTCGTAGTTATCTTACTTCTCAATTTCTTTCGCCTTGAAAGTTTCTTACTTCCTAGTTTCTTTCTTCTTGAAAGTTTCTTACTTCTTAAAGGCTCGTTGGTCCTTTCCAGCTTAAAGGATAGGGATCCACCCGATAAGTGAGCGTTCGCGTGTTCTAATGCGTTGAAGCTATCCCACTTCTGACACCAGTCTCTTAAATCATTAGATTTAGAAATAACTTTTTAATTTTTTTTATTAAGGACTGCACTGGCTAAGCAAAAGATTAGCGAGAAGTTGCTATCGGATGCTGATGCAGCGTCTAGTGCAACATTGTACGTATATTAATGCGTGGTTCACATAGCATATAATACGTATATATAACCTAGGACGTAGACTTAATCTGAAAACTATTATTAGCGTATTTGTTACCAGAAGTTGTTGTTTTTCGGTAAAAATCAACATCTGACAAATTTTCAGCTGCACTCATTTAAGTTTGGAATCTCAACAGTTTTAGTACCATAAACTCGTATTGGATTCATCTGAAAGAATAAGTCATATACGAGGATAGTCAGACTTTTTTTTACTCTAAGTTCCGATTATGGCACCAGAAAACAAATGACGATAAATTGACTGGTGTATGAGTTGAAGGACATAATTTTACAAAGTCACCATTAGAAATACTTACCAGAACGTAGATAATTTTAGTTGCACCAAAAATTTGATTTTTGGATGTTTTATGGCTACCACAACTTTATAAACAAACGTAGTAACACGTCCATACGTGCCGCTAAACTAAATCTCACGCAGAGGGCGACAATGTTTCTTGGAGATAGAGAAGCGAGCGTGCCAGATCTAGGACAATTTAAGTCAAGGTCTTAAGCTATTGGGGGGCGTAGAAAATAAAATAGATTTCAAGTGTACCTTTGGGGCAGTATGCGTTAAAGGGTGGAAAATAACAGACATTGCTTGCGTCTATCACCAAGAAAGCGCAATGAGCGGCTGTCCATGATCTAACATTACAGGCGTTATACGAGACCGCGGTTTCAGCTGATTTTGGAAGTAGGGTACATGAACATGCCTGTATTGAGTTGTCAAGTTTGAAAGTTGTGCACATAGATTAGGTTAAGATATTTTTGTTGTCTTTCGTATTAGTGAAAAATTGTTTTAATTCAAAGATATCATGACAAACCAGAATATACCCAGTATTTAGGATGTAGTATAAAAAAATGGTTAATAGCACGAATCAGGTGAGCTTGATGTTTCGATGTCATATAAGAAAACAGTATCAGACGCTACCGGTGACACTTTACCGCTTTCGCTCAAACAGTTCTTGCAGCAGATTTTTCTGGGATACAAGCATTCAGTCGATTTGTGGTTAGGAATAATTTGTAGTTTAAACTGGTAATTCCCTTTGATCCGACAAATCATGACAGCGAAATGCTTGCAACTTTGCCAGATCTCAGTTGGCTACTGATGACACACATTTCACCATAGAAAATTCTACTATTAGGCCGACGAGGTTTTACTTTTTCTCCTCCCACTCGCTCTAAAGTGTATCTAACGAAGCTACAAAGTAATCGTAAACAGTGGTTGATTCGTGATCAACGCGTGATCGGTAGCCATGGCGCTCTGTCGGCCTCTTCCTGATTGGCTTGTAGCGACGAGCCTCCAGACAAAGTCGCACGGTTGCCACGCTCGGCGAGTTTTCGCAAATCAATCTGTTGGTGCAATACGTGCAATAACTGTTGTAAAGGACATTATATAACAATAAATAGCATCACAAAGGTATATTCCAATTTGATCTGCAGCAAATTATGAACGGCATATACGGAGATGCGAAAACAAGCTCAAAAAGGTGAAGAAAATTTTTGTGCAATCTTTATAGTTAAATTTTTCCTAAGAGATAGCAACAGTGAGGGAATTTTTTTCTATTGTCTTATTTTTCACATTAATGCGATGTCGAGGTATGTGGCCCTATCGCAATTGAAAATAAGGTTTCGATGATCCTTCCAAAAAGTTTCGATGAGTACATCTGAAATAACCTTGAGATATTCTTCAGGGAAATACAACAATCTCCTTTTGTGTTTTTTTGTGCAGATTTATCTATTAAAATCCTATCCGCAATCTATTTTCCGTGCACACACCTTCAACCGAATGTATGCCATATATGATATTACCGTTTCCAACTTTCACCAAGGTTAATAGGAACCATAACAGCTCCCTACCCTTCCACCCTATAAGCATATCGATTTGTAGCCTCACATTTCAAGGTTAGACTTCTTGTAATGTTTCTGTTCAACATTCGGCGATTTCTGACAATTTTCCCAATAAAACATGATCATTGTGACATTAAGCCTGGCAACGCTGCATAGTAGAGGGAACTCTCAGCGTCACGTTGATGGACGGATTCCCGTTTATGAGCGCGAACGTTTTATGCACGTCTTGACTTGATTTTTCTTGCGGAAATTTAATATTAGTCTAAAATGTCTGACACAGATACAGCTGATGAAGTGGTTGAAATCAGCTTAACGTCACCCAGAAAAAGGGCTAAAAAGCTTCATGTTAGCGCAGGTGAAAAACAAATTATTCTAAATATCTACAAGAACCTGATGCAAGAGAATAGTGGATTGGCTATAGAAAATATCGTATGTAAGGTTGCTGAAATTTCTGGAGTAGGTCGATCAAGTGTTTACAAAATCTTGAAGGAATATAGACAAAATCACTCACTATCTGAGCCAAAAACATATCCAGCGAGAAAAAAAATCATCGAAAAAATAGATGACTTTGACAAAAGTGCCATTAGAAGAAAAGTACATCACTTTTTCTTCAGGAATGAAATACCTACAATAGATAAAATATTGAAGCAAGTGAATGATGATGAGGACCTGCCAAATTTTAAAAGATCTACGTTCCATAAGCTGTTGAAAGAACTAGACTTTCGATTTTTGAAAAGAGGAAGGAATAGTTTATTGATAGAAAAGGAGGAAATTGTTATCTGGAGGAGAGAATACCTTAGAAAAATTAGGCAATTCCGCGCTGAAGGAAGAAAAATTTATTATTTAGACGAAACATGGGTGAACGCGGGCCATACGCAGGGAAAGGTTTGGGTAGACAGATCTGTGAGGTCCTCAAGGCAGGCTTTTTTAGATGGCCTTTCGACGGGATTGAAAAATCCTGCAGGTAAGTTTCGAAGTATATGAACTTTTTTGGATGCAGATAATTCATTTTCTGATCGAATCAATGATTTGGAAGCTCCGAACTCAGTTTTGCTATCTCATCCAAGTTTCTGAGTATTTCCTTCACCCAAAAACTAATCTAAGACCCTATCCTACACTAACCTAAAAAGAGTAAGTTGCTTAATTTCGTCATTTAGTGCGCTCGCTGAGAAGTAAAATAACTAATTATTTTCAGGCAAGGGAAAACGCCTGATCATTTGCCAGATAGGTAGCGTAGATGGATTTGTTCCTGAAGCATTGTGGGCATTTGAATCCAAAAAAACTGGAGACTATCACGAAGAAATAGATGGTAACTCATTTGAAAATTGGTTCAAAAAAATTTTGCCGACACTTGATGATAACGCAATTATTGTGATGGATAATGCCCCGTACCACTCCAGAAAATTGGAAAAAATTCCAACAATGGCCACCAAAAAGGCAGACATTCAACAGTGGCTTGTCTCAAAGAAGATCGACTTCGACCAAACAATGGTCAAAGCTGAGCTGATAAATATAGTCAAGCGACATAAGTATAAATATGATTTAAAAATTGTTGACGAAATGGCCAAAAACCAAAATAAAACGATTCTCAGGCTGCCTCCCTATCACTGCGAACTGAATCCTATCGAGTTGATTTGGGCCGACATCAAGCAATACGTGGCGTCAAATAACAGCACTTTTAAGTTTTCTGACCTTAAAAAACTGTTTGATGTTGCTGTCGATAGAATTACGCCAGCAAAATGGAGAACATGTATTGACCATGTCCAAGGTTGAAACCAAAATGTGGGATATGGACAATATCATTGACACCCAAGTTGAACCCCTTATAATTGACATCAACAATTCTGATGATTCAAGCTCCTCGGAATACAGCATATAAATCGATTAATACCATTAAGACTGGCAGTTTAACGGGCTTTTTGGCAAGACAGGTAAGTTCATTATAGACTGCAATCAAAGTGTAAGTTTCTAGTTATTAATGTGGAAATTCCAAATTTATAATTACATAAAATTAGGGTTAATTTAAGAGTTCCAAAGCATAATGGTGCCATTTTGACCTTCTTCCTATTTCTCATGTAAATTTTAATAGCAATCAAACTAACAAACATTATGGAGTCTGTAATAAACTTTTGTACTACTACTACTACGTCTGTAGTTTCTATTTGCTCAAAAAAATTTGCTCTGCATTGTGAATAGAAGGTTGATTTGTAAATATTATTGGGTATACATGTAAGTTAATAATAAAATATGAACAATTTCAATTGAGATGGTCCACAAGTTTTTTTCGTGTGCGTTTTAGTAACATTTTGCTGAAATGGTGAATACAGAATTTTTTGCACTGATTCCTAATGTCGAAATATGATTAGAAAGGCGTGGTATATTCCTGATAATTTACTATGCTTTTGATAGAATTTACAGCAACACATATCTTGTACGACATTTTTTGATAGATCAGTCACAATAGCTTGATACGGCCCTGTAGCGTCTCCTACGGTTAAGTTCTTGATCACGTGCAATACGGGTGTATCTGTTTGATTTTACTTTGTTTCTTCGATGGATACAGTTTAGGCGTTTGAGTTATGACTCATCAAATACAAATAATAATACGTCCATACTGCTTTTGTAATGATCTGCACGGTATAATTTCAAAATATACAACAACGCATACATATTCTAAAACCTTCATTATTATTTTTCTTGTAACAATATCAATGTTCAGTTCACCACGTAATATTCGAAAATCACTAATTTGAAGAAAAAACGCCGAAACATGTCAAAAGACCTTTTAACCTTAAGTGACAAGGGGTATTGAATAATAGGTTGTTTGGAAGGGCTTTCGAAGTCCTTTATTTTGACGTTTGATTTTTTGATTCCTTCTCAAGAAAATTAGAAAAACCTTTCTTTATCTTAATTTGCTTTTTTATTTTAGTAAGTGTTCAAAATGCTGCCAGTTATTGCCCAAACAATGATATAGGCAATGTTCATATTCCTGACGGACATATTCAAGAACATTCTGTGTGATATCACGGCAGCTTTGATGCGTTGACGAAGTTGATCCAAACTTTCAGGTTTGGGAGTGAGCACACTAGATTTTAAATGGTCTCATAGAAAAAAGTCTAATGGCGTCAAATCAAGAGATCTATCAGGCCATTCTATAGGCCCTCTTCGTCCTATCCATTTATCTGGAAACTCGTCGTCTAGCCATTGCCGAACCGGAAGAACATAGTGAGCAGAAGCGCCATCTTGCTGGAATTATATTTCAGCCTCATCAAGTATGGGGTTTCCTCATTGATTTGGTTTTCATACATTAATTCTTTGGGGGTACTGGGTATGCCCTTGTACAAAAGAATGAGGATTTTCATTTTTCCAATACCTTGCAGTTATGCTTATTAACAAATCCATCTAGTTAAAATTTGCATTCATCACTGAAGCAGATATTCTTTACATGAATGACATTATCATTAATTGCTGCAGTTGTCTACAAAACTCAACTCGCCTATCGAAATCATATTCGGTTAACTCTTGCAATATATCTTAGTTAAGTAACTGTCTGAACAGACCTTAATGAAGTACCAGTCCCGGCAACAATTTTGCGTAAAGTGTTAGGATTTATTCCAAAATGACCCAAAACTACAACTTGCGCGGCTTCATCCAAAACTCTTCGATGATCACGTTTTTTATTTGCAACAGATCCAGTTTGAGCAAATTTAGAAACAAGGTCCAAAACATACGTCTGGCGCTAAGCGTTACGACAGTTTATCGAGCACATTGATTTTGGGCACCATAGATTAGAATCATTTCCACTCTTTCGGCTAGTAACATCTGAGTCAATAAGTTAATTTTCACTATACCAAGGTTGTGACAAATGTAAGTGATAGCAGATTAAGTTCGTTCTTTCCCTTAGCAACAAATAATTAAACAGGTATAACAATAAATACAGTTCGCGCAGGATATGTGTGTTGATGAAAGGAATGCGGAGAAAAAATTCAGGTTGTTATTCGGTTGTGGCCACGTCTAATCTTCCGAATTGCTGTTTATGTTGGTAATTTCTGTTTTAAATTATAAACGAATTGTAGACTTGGCAAACCCTAACGGGCAAGATTTTGGACACATATTGGATTTTTTTAAATTTTATAATTTTCAAGGGACTGACCCTGGGGGGGGCGAGGGTGAAAGAGGGTAAACTATTTTTTGGTTAAAAAGTTGTCCTCCTTGACAGATCTTTTGACGTGTCTTGGCGTTTTATCTTATAATTAGTGGCTTTCGATAAATTCGTGGTGGGAAGTTTTCAAATGAACACCCTGTATATGTGCCTACATGAGTAAGTTCCTCTAAAAATTTTCCCAAACACTAAGCTTATATTAATTAGTCCATCCATCAAACTCTAGAGTGTAAGGTCTTTTCTAGATTGGAAGTTAATATTGTTAATTCAGGTCTTTCCTTGAATCTTTGTTTACGCGTTTTCCAATGTCTGGATGATTTGTATTCCGTTTTTCGGTTATAAGGCAGATGTCGTCTGCGATAAATAACACTTCCGCTTATTAAATTGAAACCGTCTTCCCATTACGCTTCAAGAATGGCAACAATTCTGTAAATTTTCTTTGTGACAGGGTTTTTGAAGGTTTATTATGTTAATCCCTTTTAAGTGCGTGAGCAGGCCGCAGACACGAAGGGACACTTTGAGCAACGAAACAGCACGATTAGCAAACATTACTGAACGTTAGCATTTCAACGCTTGGGATATCTCAAATTCGCTGATCTCATACATAAGCACCCCTATTAAGCGTGGCCGTGGCAAATGCGTTTTCCGGAAGTTGTTGCGGTCGGTATAAGACTTCTTACCATTCAAGTGAATGTACACGCGTTAAGGAATACCTTAGTACCTGTTGCCGGGTGACGGTACAAGTCAGCTAATGGGCCACTTTATTTCTATATAATACGATTGGAGAATAAGAAAAAGATGGTAGACGAGGACCAGTCGACCGAGATGGTACCACCCGCTAGTTAGCTTAAAAATTTCCGCATGCTTTCCCTCACAACAATAAATACTGATAGACCCTTCGAGTAGTAAGGATTCCGGAAGTAAACTCAATCCACTCTTGGAATGTCCGGTGGAGAATGGTCTCGAGGGAATAACACCGATGATGAAATCCCTTTCACGACTATCTGCAGTCAAATCGCCATGCCATTCTTTTCTTGGCGGAAAACAAAATCACCGATTTTTCCCGACTGTTTTAGCTTTCCGAACTACGAGGTGCACTCTAATTTAAGAAAGAGCTGTGGCTCTTATCCGCAGAAGTTTTTCCTGCTCCAGAAACGTTTTTTTGGAATCAGGCCGGAAGGATATTCTGTAGCTTCTAATTATAATAATAATAATAATAATAATAATAATAATAATAATAATAATAATTCATTGATGTTAATACACAGAAAGTGTTTACACAAGTCAATATATACTAATAGAACGCATAGAAAAATGTACATCAAACATGAAGAAAACAAGTTAAAAACAATGCAATGCTGCGTAAAGCATAATTACCAAAAGCAAATTGAAAAAAAAGAAACAATACAAAAATGTCGTCATGAGATAAAAGAAGATCGCTTAGAAAAATATATGTATAATACAATTAACTATACACATACAGACAAACAAAACAATAACAACTGTACATAAGTTGGAGAGAGAAATGAATAAATAAACATTTAAGGTATATCAGTAAAGTCATTTGCCAAATATTCGTCCGTGCTAAAGAATGCGTTTTTTATTGAATAATACCTGAAATTCCTATGAAAAACATCAATATCCAATGTTTTTATATTGTTGGGCAGCAAATTAAAAAATTTAATGCCATAAAAGTTTGTTCCAGTTCTTGATTTTTCTAGACGGTAGTTATTATGACAAATGTTGTTTCTATTTCGTGTTTCATATTTGTGGTTATCACTATGAGTGGGAAAGGTACTAATGTTACTTTTGATATATAGGAGACAACTCAAAATATACGCGCATGGAAGGGTTAGTATGGCCAATTTAATGAATTCAGCCTTGCAGGGGTCTCTATATTTCAAACCCGAGATGTATCGTATACAACGCCTTTGCATGCCAAACACTTTTTGCATATGTGGAGAGTGTCCCCAGACGAAAATTGCATATGTCATTTTAGAGTGGAAATATGCATGATAAGCAGTTAATAAAACTTTATCAGATACTCTATCCTTTAGACTACGTATGAGATATATAACTCTGGACAAAAGATCCACCACACAACGAGTATGCACCTCCCATGTCAGAGTACAGTCAATATGAACGCCTAGCAATTTCACTGTTTGAGCAGATTCCAACTCATGACTGCATAAGCTTAGTATTATAGACTGAGTTTTATCAGTGTTGAACAATAGCATATTGGCAGCAAACCAATCCTCAAGGTCCGACTTACACAATGAACTAGTTTCGACAAGGGTGTTTACATAGTTAGAATTTACCAAAGTAGTGTCATCAGCATATAAGAACAAAGCAGCATTGTGCGTTACTGACAGGCTACTGGGGATATCACTAATGTATAATAAAAACAGCAGTGGTCCCAGTACGGAACCCTGAGGAACTCCATGGATCACTGATCTGGTATCAGAGTTACAGCCATTGAAATGTACTAGTTGTTCTCTGTCGGATAAGTAAGAGTCTAAAATCTTGATGCTAGAAGAATGAATGTTATAATAAGGTAATTTTTTTATTAAAATACTATGTTGCAGACAATCAAAAGCCTTAGATAAATCGAAAAGGTCCGCCTTGGTATGTAGATGGTTCTCAAATCCTTCGTTAACAAGATCTATAAGACAATTGATTGTTTTAGTAGTAGATCTGTTCCGTCTAAATCCAAACTGCTTGTCTTTAAATAATTGACTTGACTCTAGATGAGAGGTTAGTTGATCCTTTAGCAGAATTTCAAAAATCTTAGCAAAGTATGAGATTAGAGAAATTGGTCGATGGTTGGAAAGCACATCACCCGATCCATTTTTAAGTATTGGAATGACTTTGGATATCTTGAGAATTTTAGGAAAAGTACTATTTCGAATACAAATATTAAAAACAAGTCTATATGCTGTTTTTATCGCCCCCCTTCGGACCACAACTGGGATGACCTACTTGAATACCTCGCTGTTAAGATCTAAACGAGCCATACTTTTTCCCCTGCATTTCATCACATGTCCATCCTATCTCTAAGGTCAACCTTTTAGATCCAGCTGAACCGAATCTGCTTACAACGCTGTTTCATACTTTTTAGCAATCACCAGTACGGCCAGGGGTGGATCCAGAAAATATTTTTGGAGGGAATCCAGAGTAGCTGAGGATTTAAGTTCGTGTCTTGGGGAGGAGGGAGCGGGGTGTCGTCAATTGAAAATTGAAGAACGGGAGGAATCATCTTGTTGCAGTTTCTCTTCATGGTGGAGTAAAAATTAACTACATCTTGTTAAATTAAATTATTACAAAGTTTTTCTTATTTAGAATAATAATTTTATAGCCATTATTAAAAATATCGTATTTTATTATACAGGGTGTTTCAGTTTATTGTTGCATAACTTTAAGATTCGATATAACACGAAATACAGGGTGTTGAAATTTACTTTTTAAAATAGATATTTTTAAATATTTCGAATAATACTTGATGTATAACAGTGAAAATTGGGATACGAGGGTTTTTTGGTACGACAAAACGAACCAGGGGCATAGTTTTACTGTAGCCGCAAGAGGGCACTCTCTACGTATACTTTACCTGTAGTGTATTAAAATGACCGAAGATTTTTTCTTAGTGCAATTTTTTACTTTTTGAATAAAAAAAAATGATTCTTCGCACTTTTCTGCATAAAAAAGCTTTTTTGAGAGTTTTCGTTATAGTTAGCGGTTTTTGAGATATTTCGATTTTTAAGGTTCAATGCACTTTTAATTATTTATGGGAAAATAATATTTTTTTTTTAAATTTTCGATTTGGGCATTACAAGTAACTAAGATGATTGTTTAGATTGTGTTTTTAAACACAGCAATAATTCCTAGCTCCAAATAAACACAAAAAAACAGAATATTAATTTGACTAAATTTCCAATATTATTTTTAACAAATTAAATTAATTATTTACAACTAAAATGCTATTGGAAAGTTAGGACAAACATACAAAATCTAAAGTAGTTGCTCGAAATGCAAACCCAATTGTTCAATACACAATTCACATCTTCGAATGATCGAACGTGTTATAGCATTATTCAAATAAGGCCTTATTTCATCACATGCATTCCTGATTCTCTATTAGCATATCTCTTGTGGTTACGGGAGTCTGGTACACTTTTTCTTTTAGAAATCCCCACACAAAGAAATCTAATGGATTTAGGTCAGGGGATCGTGGAGGCCAGGCGACTGGTCCTCCATGGCCGATCCATCTTTCTGCATAATTTTCGTCCAGCCAGTTTCTAACTATTCTCGAATAATGAGCTGGACAACCATCAAGCTGGAACCAGGCCAATCTTCTTAAATCTAACATAACATCATCCCACATATTGGCATGTTCAGCCTTCAACACACGTTCACACTAAATTCATGCTGAAAATTTCTTTCCCGAACTGCATGCGGATTTTCATGCGACCAAATATGTTGATTATAAAAATTTACCACTCCACGTCTAGTGAAGCATGACTCATCGGTCCATAAAACGTTACTTAAAAACTCCCTATTATTATCAGTTCTATCAAAAATCCACTGACAAAATGTTATTATTTGTTCTCCGTACCCTGGCTGTAGTCCTTGCACAGGTTGCAAATGGTAAGGAGGTCTATGGTTATTTCTAAGAACACGGTGAACATGGCTTGCTGAAATTCCTAAGGCACCAGAAACTCTCCTAACACTTGTGGTAGGATCTCTATCAAACTCACGCAGAATCATACAAGTAAATCTGCGCTGACGAACATTTATGTTTTGATCCCTTTGGATATTTCCAAAACCATTTTCAATTATTTGGCGATGCACTCTTACAAATATTGAGCGAGTTCGATGTCGTCTGTTTGGAAATCTTCGTGCGTATCCTCTGGCTGCTGCTGCTGCGTTTCCATTTACAAAGCCATACACAAAATGAATATCCGCTAGCTCTTGATTGGAGAATAAAAATGGCATTTTTATAAAACTTACAAAAAAACAGGTAAAAGAAACTAAATTTCGTGCATTCACAAATGCAAAAAACCTTTCAGGTTTCAACAGACAACAAAACTGACTGTCAACTAATTGACGTTTAACCTTATTCTGCTTTCAGTTCCAAAAATATTTGCAGGCACAGCCTACTTCTAAAAATTATCGAGATACTGACTTTTTAACGTTATTTTATCATAAATAATTAAAAATGCATAGAACCTTAAAAATCGAAATATCTCAAAAACGGCTAACTATAACCAAAATTCACAAGAGAGCTTTTTTATGTTGAAAAGTGCGAAGAATCAGTTTTTTCATTCAAAAAGCAAACAATTGCACTAAGAAAAAATGTTCGGTAATTTTAATACACTACAGGTACAGTAGAGAGCGCCCTCTAGCGGCTACAGTAATGCCCATGGTTCGTTTTGTCGTACCAAAAAACCCTTGTATACCAATTTTCACTGTTATACATCAAATATTGTTCGAAATATTAAAAAAAAACTATTTTAGAAAGTAAATTTAAACACGCTGTATTCCGGAAGATACGCATTTTTCGACCCATGTTTATATAGACTTTATGCATTCATTTTAAAAGTTCCATCGAATCCTAAAGTTATGCAACAATAAACTGAATCGCCCTGTATATTATACATTTATAAATCCGTAACTCAGCATGTGAAACTATTTCCCAGAATCGGGCGGTGGGCCGCAGAATTTCCACACCAGAGGCTTGATTTTAGTTGAGGTTCGACAGTTGAAATTGATGCAGATGGCGCTTTGTGACGATATACTTGATTCGCTATGATAATTTTGACATCTGATTACATTGATCTTCTATATTCAAATTCTCATGGAAGTGTCAAAATTATCATAGCTAATCAAGTATATCGTCACAGGGCGCAATCGAAAACAATTTCAACGATCGAAACACATTTAGAATCAAGCCCCTGGTGTGGGCGTTCTGTGGCACACTGCCCAATTCCTTGGAATTGTTCCACATGCTGCGTTGCGGATTTATAGGATGGTGGACTTTTTTTATTAGAAATCGGCCCCTCTTGTTGTTTTTTTTTTGTCGGAGCCTTTGTCTAACCCTCTTGGGGATCTAGCCGTGGCATTAACTACACTCAACCATCACGCTGAGGGGAACCGTCTGCAGGGATAGTCCGAGGCGAATTTGAGTGGGACTCACGCCTGTGAGGAGCAATTCTCCATCTTTGGGAACCCTCATTGTTCGAGGATTCTTCCTTCCAGTTCTACCTTCGGGTTCTACCTTTGGGTTCTACCTTCAGGTCACATCTGGAACTTCCTGCTCTTGGTTGCCTACCGGCAAAGGCCAAGCACCTGCATAGGTAGTTTTTTTTCATTTTTCATTTTAATATTTACGGGAAACCATTCAGCTACATACACATACACATATTAATTCTCTTTAGCCTCCAGGACTTTTCGATAATTTTTTTTTAATTTTTTTGTTGTTCAATAAATGTCTGTGTGCCTTATGAGTTTGTGTCTCCTTAGTCTAGAGACCCACCAGTTGTTACTTTTTATTTTATTTCCTGGTTTTTGAAACTAGGTGGCGCCCAAGCCGAAACCGCTTTTCATCCAAAAATCAAGGTACAAGGAACCCCACCTTGATGTCTCATAAATATCGACTAACCTAGTTTTGGCAGGATAGCAATCTGCAAACTAAAAAACACCACAACACGAAATTTTCCTTAAAAACTCAGATATTTTGGGGTATCCCGACACCCAGGACACCCATCCGGTATCGGCACTGACTGCGGTATAGGTCTAGTGAAGGCAGACACACGTACATCAAACAAGCATGTATGCCCCACAATAAAACTAGTTACTGGTTCTCCAAGGTTTGACACATCTTCGGCCCATACGCCGAAAATTCAGGAGGCTCAGAATTTTTTAGACACAGGCAGGATCTAATCTGTCTGCTTTCCGACCCAGTAACTACGACGAATTGCATACAGTGTTGTTTCATGCTTTCCAGTAACCATCAGTACGGTATAGGTATGGTCATGTGGAGAAATACAGTAGGATGAGGATCACCTGAGCCTGAGAAAGTTTTGCCAACCGTGGGAAAAAGCGGTATCCTTTAAATTGTGCTGGTGGTCCCGCTAGTGGCGCTGGTGGGATGGTGATGGTGCTGCTGCACTCGCTGATCGTGTTATTGGTATCCGAGGCCGCACCATAAGCAAGACCAGCAGTAGTACCAGCAACACCATCAGCGAGACAAGCAGCATCACAAGTGGACCACACCCTCATACAAAAGATACCACTTTTTCCCACGAGCCGCAAAATTTTCCCAGGCTCAAGTATACCAGTACATACAGCATATATTTTGACCAATTTTAAAATATCTCCACAATACATATTTATGATACTTACTTGTATAATAGCTATAAGCGATTTCGATAATAACTGTTTGTCTTAACGTTGTAATACTGTCGAGAATAATGTTTTGTTTGTATGATTTGGACCTTTGCACTAATGTAGAGAAAACAAAATGTCTACGATTCCACATTCAAAATCATATTGATAATATACAAATCACGGTTGGCAGCGCAATAAACAAATTGAATTTGGTCACTTTCATGTTTAGAAACTTACTCTATTAAACACACCTCAAATAATCTCACTATATTACGTCTAGGTCGAGTCTCCACCCCGTGATGGGATTTGCTTTTGGAGTATTTCTAATCTTGCTCTGGATGAGTTCATTGCACATTGCACAAGATTGTACGAACTACTGCTGGTATTCCTAGCACTCAGTCATTCTTAAACAGTCTTATAAATTTATTATATATTTATAGTTATATTTATATGTATTTAACTATAGAAAATGATTTCCAACTATACACGAAATAAATATAAGATAATCGTCTACCCGATTATATAAAGGTATAAAACAGGTAAGAAATCCTATAAGAAAGAACTCGAAAGTTATTTGTCGGAGCACTGTTTTTTGAGCTTGTCAGAGTTTTCGTAGTTTTTCTATCAAACTTTTTTATTCACCTTTATCCTTTAGTCTTAGAATTTATTATACTGACAATTTCTGTACAGAGATATCTGCGATTGGAAAATAAATTGAAGTGCAATTTTTAGTCTACTCAGTTGATGGAAAGTGTCTACCTCAGCCGTTGGAATGAAACACCCTGTATGAAATCAAAGAAAGACATTGTTTTTGTGTTGATGAAGTCAAAAGTTCCAGCTAAGATCACAGCCTTCAAAGTACTTACCTTGAACTACGAAACTTTCTTGAAGGTAAATGAATACGTTTCCATACGCTAGGTTTAAAGTTCAATATGCAGAACTCCAAATTAATAAAATACACAGAATTGCAAAAGTGGAGCACTCATATCATTGAATACAGAGCAATAAACATAAAGTGTTGGTACATCATGTTTTGATGAGATAGGCTATTTTTGGATAAAACTCCTAGACCAGCGACATTTCAGAAGCTCGAACGGAGCTTTAGAATCATAGCAATCTTCCTAACAATATCTTCTCTGTTATAGGTTGTGAAGCTTTCATTTTCTTTCTACACTGTGTTATCTACTGTTGCCAACTGATAAGCACAAAGGATCACACTATTCACAAGTCAAAGACGCTAATATCATGGAAACGGGTTAAAATTGTTACAAGAGAAGTCCTACGTATAATAAATTAGTTTAGATGCATTAATGTTGTTATTACTGATGCGGCTAATAAAGAATAATAAACGTCTTTTTATTTCGGCGAAGTTTAGCTTTATAATGGAAAAATAAATACAAACATGAATTAAATATACTCAATGACATCAAAAGTGTTACGCCCAGGAAAACAATTTCTTCAACTTCTTGCAATGAGGTAGTCATCAAGAATGAGACGATAACATTCCCAAGAAATTTTATTGACAAGTACAAAAATTAATAATGTGTTAGGAAACCCCGCAGTTGAATACACTCCTGGATACGTCTAGGCATCGAAAAATTGAGATGGCTGATGTCTGGTTGTGGAACCTCATTCCAAGCAACTTGAACTTCGGGGATCAGCTGCGGCAAAGTCTGTAGCGAATGGTGCAAGTGGATAGTCTCCTCACCATCATATCAGACACATGTCCTGCTTCTTGAAGAAAGTTCTGAGTATGACTAGCAATAAGGGAAGGCGTATTGCCTTGCTCAAAAAGGACGTGTGGAAGGTCTTCTGGATACGGCAGTGAAGTGGTTTGTAGTACATCATCAACATAACACGCAGCTGTCATTTTTCCTTGAACAAAGAGAAGGGGGCATGAGCTACTATAGGCAATGGCCCCCAAACCATTACTCCAACAATCCTGTGTACATGTCTCTCAACAGATAATCCAATATCACGCCGTTCTCCACGACGGCGTCTTAAGGTGCGTATATGTTACATATGCCGAGGGGTTCGCGGGCCGCTTGTGAGCAACTTGTTCGGCTAATTGGGACGGGGTGTATGGTTCCAAACGAACTGCTTGTGAGCAGCTCGTGAGCCGCTCGCGACGAGCCGCGGCCTGTCGGTTTTTTCGACGAACACAAAGGAATTCGCAGTGCATATTGGGACGTGTTTAGACAAGGTTCGTTGTTTTTCCATAGCTCGCGAGCGAACTTTATTTTTCTTCAATAAAGTTATGGATTCATGGTCGGAAGAAAAAATATTATGTCTGATAAACGTTTATAAAATCAAAACGTTATTATGGGATCCTAGAAATGAAAATCACTTAAAAAAAAATTTGAAAGAGGACGCTTGGCGGGAAATTGCGGATGAAATGGAAACCACTGCTGAACAGTGCAAAAAGAAAATAATAAGCCTCTTAGCTTCTTTCCGCCGGGAGAAAAATAAAACAAAGCAGGGGACTAGTACAGGAAAAGGTAAATAAATGAAATAATCAGATAAATTAGTTGTGTCTTATTTAAATAATAATACAAAATATTTTTGCTAATACTAATTTAATTTTTAATTCAACTAAATAATATGTTTTTAATTAAGTTAGTTCACTTGCCGTATATAGTTTTAATCTCGATTTTATTTTTCAGGAAGAGATGAAGCTTAGTGCAGCAGATGGTTTGCCTATGAAGCGTTTAGGTTTTTAGAAGACAGAGATTTGCCACGAAAAAGACTTGCTACGGTAAGTAATTATTGTTATAAATTCAAGCATATTGGTCCTACCATTCTAGAGCTCCATTATTTATAAATTAATTAGCGATTTCATCTCTAACTTTTGTACAATAGTTTGTGGGTCTTCGAGGAATATTTCGTATAGGTACCATAGACGTCATATCTCCTTCATTTCTCCATGATTCCTCAGTTAAATTTCCATTAACTTCATAGTCTAATGTGCCAAAAGGGGTATAAATATTTGGTGAGTGTTTTCTGAGATAATTATGCAAAAGAATGACTGTCATTATAACCCACTCTGCTTTTGCAGGCTCTAAGAGCATTGGTTTTCTTAACACCCTAAACACTGCACTTGATATAACGAATGCCAAACGATAATTGAAAATTCGTTGAGGAGTTCCTTTTGGAAAGTCCCCAGTATAGGGCTTCATGAGATTTTCGCTTAAAGCAAATGCGCTATCGCCGGCAAAAAAATACGGTATTTGCATAGAACGTCCTTCTAGTTCTTCTGGTGTTGGAAGTCCTAGTCTGTTTTCTGGAAGCTGCTGATATAATTTGCTTGCCTTAAAAACCCCCCCAATCAGAAATTTTTCCTTAGCAGCCTACGTCAGCAAACATAAAGTTATAATCACCATCAACCAGTGCGAAAAGCACAATACTAAAATTGGATTTATAATTGAAGAACTCGGTACCCGATTTCACTGGTGCTTGTAAAACAACGTGTTTTCCATCTAGGGCACCAACACAATGAGGAAGGTTCCAACGAGTTTCAAATATCTTGCTAACTTGTTTCCAAGCTGTGGGAGTCTGAGGTAGCTGAAATGAAATAACAATTATTAATTTTGACCTGTTTTATTCATTATTAGCTTATCTTAATAATTTATTTATTTAATATCATTTTTTGCGCAACTTCTTTGGTGTATTTTGGAATAAGATAAATCCACCCTTCTCAAATAATAAAAAAAGGAATCGCAAATACTATGTTAACACAATTTCATTTCAAAATTTCATTATTTATAAACTACATATAAAGTTACTGAAAATGTATTTAATAGGAGCTGGATGATGTTAACGAAGCTGCCCTATCTTCCGAACAAATGGAACAAGAGGCGATACCAGAGACGCCTACGCTACCATCTACCTCCAAATCTATAAAGCGATCAAAAACAAAACAAGATAATGTTTCCTCTCCAATAATGAGTGATGCATTTCGGATTTTGAAGAATGCTGCGAATAAAATGGACAAAGAGCCAACTCAACCCAGTGAAATAGATTTATTTTTTAATTTTGTTGCTGCAAAGGTTCAAAAATACCCCCCTCCAATACAACAGACAATTCAACATGCCGTTTTTGACCTTATTATTAAAGCTGATAGAGGATTTCTTAAACCGACTTCAATTCAATCTTACAATGATTCTCAACCTACTTCCTACATAGTCACAAGCTACCAATCATATCAATTCACAACCTACTTCTTCGATGTATTCCCAACCTACTTCACATAATCTATATTCTCAATCTTCTGAAAGTTATTATTCACAACCTCTGCAAGTAATAACCGTTCCTGCAACTGAAACAACTGAACCATAATTGTCCAACCCATCATCGCTACAATCACCTGTTTCGGCACTCACATCAGAAAATTATGAAGATTTTGTGTAACGTTTTTAAGTTCTATTTTTGTTTGTTAACTTAGTGGTGGAAATTACTTTAGAGTGAAGAAAAATATATTTTTGAATTACACACAGGCCTTTAATTTATATATTAATGTTGTTACCTTGATATATCCCCGCAATTCCTTAATTAGTGCAGCACAAACTTGGGGTACTCACGCCCAATCGACTGCTTGGAAATTCTGAATAGATACTGAAGGCTAGTATATGAATCTCCCGTGGCAAGAAACCGAAGTGTTACGGCTAACCTAGAATATTAATTTAAAAAAATTGTTAAAAAACAAAGCTACCTGTCCACGGTACACCGACTTAGCTATCTTGGGCAGAGATTGGAGTACGAAAATAAGTCTCCTGTTTTGAAATTTGGGGTCCAATCCTTTGCAGCAGATTCTCAAAGTCAGTAGGTGTCATTCGAGTGAAATTTTTATACTGTCCGCTTATTTCTTGCGACTTTAGGTCCATTAAAACTCCCGTACCACTGCGTTTCTTGAATAAATTAGTACGCCACCAACGTCGTTGTCTTCTCTTTTTTTTATTTACATCAGCCATTACTAAAACTGCAGCACTCATCACTAAAATAGTATAATTTTCGTTTCGCGAAGCCATACTGCATTTGTCGACTGCGATGTTTGTTTGCGTTTGGTGCGCTGAATCTGTGAATCGCTGGAGGTTCACGGAAAAAATCATTTCAACGAACCACCATCGAGCGGCTCACAATCGGCTCGCGAACCGCTCGGCTCGCATATGTATACGCACCTTTACCCTTCTACGACTATCGTGCGTACCTAGACGGGATCGCCATTTGTCGCTGAAGATGACATTATGTCATTCTGCCTCCCAATGCTGCCGCTCTCCGCTCCAGTTCAAACGTAGACGACAGTAGTCCGCAGTTAGAGGAAGCACTAAACATGGATGGTATTAAAAAAGTCCAGAGGCTCGAATGTGGTGATAGAGTGTACGCACAGTAGCAGGTCAACCTTCTTCTCCAAACCATTAGTCAGCGATCTGACGCGCAGTAGCAAAGCTGTCTCGTAGTGCTAGTTTTCTGAAGCGCCTATCTTGACGCCCTGTGGTACGCCTTGGTAAACCAGTTGGCTTTCTTCGTATTCCTCTACCTCCTTCTATCCACACACGACACACACGCATTACCGTGATTGCAGTACAATTAACACGGCCGCCAATTACGCGATAGGACAAACCAACATTTCGATAGGCAATAATTCTACCCATGTCAAAGTCGCTAACTTGGTGATAATTTGTAAGTCTTCAACTCGAGGCACTTTGCTATGCTTAACCCAAGTAAACGAAAGGGCAATAACTAAAAATATCTGTACTACTCAGCTCCCAGAAACTGCTTGCTTCACAAAAACTAAGAGATAACATTCTAACGAAGGTAAACAAAAACAAAATAACAAGTTGGAGAAATTATTTTTTCTTGTAATGTCACTCAGGATACATAAATGACAATAGGACTCATGATATAATGCAAAAGTACATATATAATGCAAGCACTCTGATAACTGAATAAATACTGTTTTTATTAGCCGAAGTGAAAGATTTTTATTCTTGTTACTATTAAAGCAGATGCGCGGTAATTATTAAAGCCATCAAATGTCATGTCAGTTTAGTTTTAAAGGTGAAGTCTTTATGGAGAAATGGAGTTCTGTGCTTAGGCATGGTGAATGCCTTTGGGAAGCGGAAGTCTCTAAAATTAAGACACACACGATTTATTAGCCTTTGCTTCAAAAACGAAGGTGACGAGGTGATTTGGAGTTTATGAACATAGCATAGTAACTGATATTTAATAATAATTTTGTTACATTCAACCAACCTGGTTTCTGAAAAGATATCGAACTATGGTCGTCCTTTATCAAGCTTTCTGTCAATCCACAGTAAGAATTTTGAATTCTTTGCAAGCGATTTATAAATACCGAGTCTAAAAATGAACGATAAACATTATCACAATATATAATTGTTGAAATGGTCAATGTTTGGCATAGAGTTGTCTTGGTTTTGTAGTCTAAAATTTGTTAATTGAGGTATAAAACTGGCGAAGAACTGGTAAACAACTTTTATTAATATGATTTACATGTGGAATGAAATCTAGACACTTAAAATACCTAAGTTTTCAACTAATCCATGCATTTGAATAGTTTCGCTGCCCAATGATAGCTTGTATATCTTTTAATATATTTCCTTAATTTTTTTGTGAGAGAATATGATAACTTTTGGTTTTGTAGGATTTAAACGGAGGTAATGACTTTTTGCGTAATTATCAATAGCCCTTAGATCCTCATTTATTTGAGATTCTGCAACTATATGTTTGTCATTCCAGGAATTTTTGTAGAATTGAGAATCATTAGCAAAGAATTGTATATTGAAATATTTTACCGGCTTATCCAGATCATATAGCTAATGAATAAAAAGAGTGATCCAAGCACTGTTTCTTGGGGCATTTTCGAGGGTATTAAGGTTTCTGTTGATGAGTTCATATCAATCCCAACTTTTTGCAATCTGTTTCTTATGGAGTTATTGATCAAACCTATTGACGAGTAAAAAACCAGTTATATTCAAATTTAGCTAATAAAATTGAACGATTTATCTGTCGAATGCTTCGGTTAAATCTAAGAGGACTAAAGATATCGATAAATTTTGATCGCAAGCCTCCACGATGTTATATGTTAGATCTAAGTGCATTGTAGCCTTGGGTGGTAGTATTTCAGAATGTACAATGAAATCATTTATCGGTATATATGTACATCACTTTCTCTAATAATTATGATAATATGTGTAGGATTCTTACAGGTCTTGAATCATAATAGCAAGTGGGGTATTACTTTTAGCTATCGGACTAGCAATTGAATAGATAATACAAAGGTCTTACAGATGATGTGCCGCAAGCCATTCAAAAATGGTAGGTAGTATGTACCGAGGCTTTTTCACGTCTAAAGAGTAAACAGTTCTGAACTTATTTTTTTATTGATATACACGGATTTACCAATAGATCATGGGCACTACCGACCTTGGTAAAACCTTCTACAACAACAGAAGTAAACTTAAACTCGGTTGACAAAACCAGATCCAGACTCATTTTGCTTTCCACACCCATTGGACTACTGTCATCGCCAAGATTTTTGAAATTAAGAATGAGAATGGTAAAGCAATTTTTGAAAATCAGTCCAGTGGCGGACGAGGAAAAGACCAAAAACAAAAAGATGACACAAGGCTCAATTGTTTTTTGCTGTCTTGAAAAAAATGTTAGAGGTGAAAGATTAGAAAGTGGAGGTGGTAGGAGCGTGGGTGAAGAAATATTGTACATTTCTGATGGCAGTATATTTAGAAACCTCTAAACTCAATTATGCTACGTACCTGTAAGGCATATTCCACGCATATATTACCTTTTATATTTGCCCTAAAGACTCTTAGTTATAGAAATGTTTTGTATAAGGGTGTACTAGCCGCTGCTTGCTCTCGCGACCCACACGACAAATTTACCTGAACTATTGTAACTACTAAAGCTGTATAATTTGTTGAATACTAGCTGACCCGAATGTCGTTGTCCTGTCTTAACTATGAACTGGGATGAATAATGAATAATAAAAGGGTAAATAGAAGGAATGTAGGTAATTGTGTAGTGTTTGTACCACCATGTGGCTAGAAAGATACTTGGCAGCACTGCCCTTCCCCCATCAACTTACCTTGAAGGTAGGCATGAAATTAGGCCGAATAATTTTTTTTTCGCCTAATGACATCATTTGAAAGCAATTATTGTATTGCTGGATATGAATCAAGAAGTGAATCAAATCTGGCCCATTTCTGGACACCAATGGATGTAGTGGCTCTGGTGGTGGTACCAATGGAGTCAATTTGATTTTTATTTTGATTCAGGGGATTCATTTTTAAACTTGAAAGCCTTGCAATGTGGACTCACAACGTCCATTCATTCAATAGCAACGATTTGTTGTGAACTGTAATCAACTGCCACGTCATAATTGAATGCAGCTCGATTGGGATTAAATGCGACACATCTACGTTTAAGTCCTTCGATCCAGTTCAATTGCATTTCTCGCTTCTCGTCAATTTGACTTGTTCTTATATATCTTTGACTTTGACAGCATTGAGAGTTCTGCGACCTAGGTTGGTACGTCTAATTGGTGGCATTTTGCAGAATCACAATTTTAATACGAGGCCTGAATGCGGTGGACTAACTTCCACCCTTGTTAATTATTTTTGAACATATACTTCTCAAAAAACTCACTGAACCAACTGAAAACTGGATAAAAGCTTTAATCGAATGGACTGTGTACTACTAATTAAATAAAGAAATATTTTTTCATCGATAAACACTGTTAAATAATATGTATATATATATATATATATATATAACAACAAGTAGGAACATAATGGGCAAAATCCGCAAAAAGGAGGAAAGTGGATTCGAGGATAGGTAACCCGAGCGATACGTATTTCTGCTGGTTGGCTTCATCAGGCCCGAAATGAATGCACATATGAAACTACAAAAGAAGATACACATGCCCACACATCCGGAGACGGGTGTAACCTGAGGAAACGAAGTTGGAGGGAAAAAAAAACGACACACGAAGTCCACAACAAGAGCCAACCTACACATTGTAGTATAAAATGGCTATAAGACCTCGAATTTTCAAGGAGACGTCTAAGTGGCTATAACCGGCCGCGTGGTGTACAGAGTCACACCATGTTTTTACTTTTATTGGTAATTGATCAAAATCAACATACTACAGGTTGAATATTGAACTATTTGACCATTCAAACAAAAGCCAATGTAATGCTAAAATGTTTCTAACCTGATTTAATTCATACTGAAATGTCATTAGACGTCAGACCTTTTCTAGATTCAAACCTGCAAAAGTTATATTCATAGATGATTGAACCTATGTTCTTGAGATACCGAAGCTGCTCGAGAAACAAGATCATTTCAGTTCAATCTCAGTCTGCAGAATCAAAACATCAAAATCATACGAAGACGTTACTAAAACCTTCAACAAATTGGCGCTTGGTGCCCGAACAACTTTCTTTGAATGTAGCAATTTGGGAATTATTGTCTCTGGTGGAGTTTCATATACATAAATCCGAAAAGTTTGCAATCTGATTTTAAATCCGTATAAACTCACGCACCCGCGAAGGCACAAAACTGTGAGGCAAATAAATCATGAGTTAAAACGCTACAACGGAGTTACCTCCAACCCATGGACGTAGAGCGTGGATAAATCTATATATTGAGTATATTTTTTGTTCGAGGCATCGAGTACATCTTGTTACCACCCAGAAATTGCAGTTAGAAAAAGTAGTCACTAACTGGTGACCAGAACAAGGCACGTGGGTGCTAAGAGCCGTATCGTCAGTCGTTTCTACAATTGTAGGACGCCTTTATGGCCTCTTTGATTTTTATGGTTTTCTACTGTTCCGTTTCACCGCTCTGCCTTGAGGTTATGTCACAAGTAAATATTTGCATCACATTCTTCATGCTTTTGATTTATATCATGCGCTTTACCAACCTGAAACTTCCTACGATTCAAAAAGAAAACATAACTTCACAATAGGAGAGCGCTGTCGTCGACAATCAAGGTCATAAAGGCGTCCTACAATTGTAGGAACGATTGACGATATAGCTCTTAGACCCCCTGGCTTGTGCCCAAGAAACTTCATTGTGCTTGGCTCAATAATACAAGTCTTTCTATTTTTTTTTGCATGTTATTATAAAACTTCAGGAAGTACTTTGATATATCTAACTATAACACACAGATACAGGGATTTCACAACCTATCCGACAAATTTTAACCACATACTCACTGTTACGAAAGAAGTTGATTTCTCAAAACAAAAAACTGTAATAAAGGCCCAACAGAAATTAAGTTATGAACCTGAGTTTCAATAATAAATTGAAAAATAAATATCTGTATTTTGCGTTCATCGACGCGTTATTAGATCACGCCGTAATCTATTGTAGCAAATATTGTACCAAATAACTGACGAAAACACAATACCAGGGACTTTTTGTTTTTTCATACTGATAAGAGCGTGTAAATAAGGTTTAATCTGTACCGTGGATGATCTGAATGAAGAACGGTCGATTAGAAGTTAAATAAGACAGTATTTTGCGAGTTTATATTTCCAGTTATTTATTAATAAAAATGGCAGATATACACTAATAACGACTTAGTGAACATTGTTTTATGGTACGGAGAAGCAGGGCAAAATTCGCGAGCGGCTTCTCGTTTGTATGCACACCGATTTCCGAATAGGCACATACCACATCACGAAACATTTAGTCAGGTGTTTTACGTGCACGTGCTAGTGGAGATTTGCGCCCCAGACGAGGAGTACACACACACAACAGGTTTTAAATGCCGAAGACGAAATTTTGGACATTGTGGAAGAAAATCCGGGAATAAGCATAAGGCAGTTAGCCCAACAGGTCCCAGAAATGTCACATACAACAGAGTGGTGCATATTACATGAGGCCCAACCAAACCCTTATCACGTACAGAGAGTCCTGGCATTGCTACCAACAGATTACCCCCTAAGAGTAAGATTTTGTGAGTGGTTGTTGCAAGGAAACAGCTAATATTTTGACCATCGATGAAGCTATTTTTACTCGTAATGGGATAACCAATCTTCATAATACACACGTTTGGTCATTTGAGAATCCTTACGCAGTGGTTCAGACACACTTCTAACAACGATTTTCTTTAAACGTGTCGGCAGGTATTGTCGATGAACGTCTAATTGGACCGTTCATATTGCCAGCTCGGATGGATGGTCACCAGTCTTTGGAATTTCTTCGGAATGATTTGCCGGTCCTTCTTGAGGATATGCCATTGGCGGTCCGATCACGGAAGTGGTTTCTGCACGATGGGACACCTCCGCATTTTCATTTAAAAGTTCGTGATTTTTTGAATCAGGTACACCAGATACGCTGGATCGGAAGGGGTGGATCAATTGCGTGGCCTCCACGGTCTCTCTGGACTTCTTTTTATGGAGATACTTTATAAACTGCAGTTCAGAATATTGAAGAATTGCGTGCCCGAATCAAAGTGTCTGCCGATAATTTGAGCCTTATTATTAAGATTTCTGTAGGACCTCTATTACGTTTTTTTTTTGAGAAATCAACTTCTTTCGTAACAGTGTATACAGGGTGTTTCAGTTTATTGTTGCATAACTTTAAGATTTGATTGAACTTTTAAAATTAATGCATAAAGTCTATATAAACATTGGTTAAAAAATGTGTGGCTTCCGAAATACAGGGGGTTTAAATTTACTTTCTAAAATAGTTTTTTTAAATACTTCGAACAATATTTGATGTAAAATAGTTAAAATTGGTACACAAGGGTTGTTTGGTACGACAAAACGAACCCTGGGCATAGTTTTACTGTAGCCGCTAGAGGGCGCTCTCTATTGTACCTGCAGTGTATTAAAATGACCGAAAATTTTTTCTTAGTGCATTTTTTGCTTTTTGAAAAAAAAGCTGATTCTTCGCACTTTTCTGCATAATAAAGCTTTCCTGTGAGTTTTCGTTATAGTTAGCCGTTTTTGAAATATTTCGATTTTTAAGGTTCCATGCATTTTTAATTATTTATGGGAAAATAATATTTTTTTTACATTTTCGATTTGGGCATTACAAGTAATTAACATGATCATTTAGATTGTGTTTTTAAACACAGCAATAATTCCTAACTCCAAATAAACACAAAAAACAGAATATTAATTTGTTTAATTTTCCAATATTATCTTTAACAAATTAAATTAATTATTTACAACTAAAATGCTATTGGATAGTTAGGACAAACATACAAAATCTAAAGCAGTTGCTCGAAATGTAAACCTAGTTGTTCAATACACAATTCACATCTACGAATGATCGAACGTGGTATAGCATTATTCAAATAAGGCCTTATTTCATCACATGCATTCCTGATTCTGTCTATTAGCACATCTCTTGTGGTTATGGGAGTCTGGTACACTTTTTCTTTTAGAAAGCCCCACACAAAGAAATCTAATGGATTTAGGTCAGGGGATCGTGGAGGCCAGGCGACTGGTCCTCCACGGCCGATCCATCTTTCTGGATAATTTTCGTCCAGCCAGTTTCTAACTATTCTCGAATAATGAGCTGGACAACCATCAAGCTGGAACCAGGCCAATCTTCTTAAATCTAACATAACATCATCCCACATATTTGCATGTGTAGCCTTTAAAAATTCCAAGGAGGTCGCAGCATTTAACCTTGCAGGCAAAAGGTAGGGTCCAAATAGTCAATTACGGTAGATACCAATCCACACGTTCAAACTAAATTCATGCTGAAAATTTCTTTCCCGAACTGCATGCGGATTTTCACGAGACCAAATATGTTGATTATGAAAATTTACCACTCCACGTCTAGTGTAGCATGACTCATCGGTCCATAAAACGTTGCTTGAAAACCCCCTTATTACCAGTTCTATCAAGAATCCACTGACAAAATGTGATTCTTAGTTCTCCGTCCCCTGGCTGTTGCAAATGGTAACGACGTCTATGGTCATTTCTAAGAACACGGTGAACATGGCGTGCTGAAATTCCCAAGGCACCAGAAACTCTCCTAACACATGTGGTCGGATCTCTATCAAACTCACGCAGAATCATACTGGTAAATCTGCGCTGACGGACATTTATGTTTTGATTTCTTTGGAGATTTCCAAAACCATTTTCAATTATTTGGCGTTGCACTCTTACAAATACTGAGCGAGTTGGATGTCATCTGTTTGGAAATCTTCGAGCGTATTCTCTGGCTGTTTCTGCTGCGTTTCCATTTACAAAGCTATACACAAAATGAATATCCGCTAACTCTTCATTGGAGAATAAAAATGTCATTTTTATAAAAGTTACAAAAAAAAACAGGTAAAAGAAACTGAATTTCGTGCATTCACAATTGCAAAAAAACGTTTCAGGTTTCAACAGACAACAAAACTAACTGTCAACTAATTGACGTTTAACCTTGTTCTGCTTTCAATTTCAAAAATATTTGCAGGCACAGCCTACTTCTAAAAATTATCGAGATACTGACTTTTTCACGTTATTTTATCATAAATAATTTAAAATGCACCGAACCATAAAAATCGAAATATTTCAGAAACGGCTAACTATAACGAAAATTCACAAGAGAGCTTTTTTATGTCGAAAAGTGCGAAGAATCAGTTTTTTCATTCAAAAAGCAAAAAATTGCACTAAGAAAAAATGTTCGGTAATTTTAATACACTACAGGTACAGTAGAGAGCGCCCTCTAGCGGCTACAGTAAAACTATGCCCATGGTTCGTTTTGTCGTACCAAAAAACTCTTGAATACCAATTTTCACTGTTATACATCGAATATTGTTCGAAATATTTAAAAAAAACTATTTTAGAAAGTAAATTTAAGAACACCCTGTATTTCGGAAGGCACGCATTTTTCGACCCATGTTTATATAGGCTTTATGCATTAATTTTAAAAGTTCTATCGAATCCTAAAGTTATGCAACAATAAACTGAAACACCCTGTATGTGTTTAAAGTTTGTCGGATAACTTCTAAAACACCTTGTAAATGCAATCGGTCTCTATGTGCTAATATTTATCTGTGTAAGCTCAGAGACATGCTTTTCACTGTCAGTATGACTACTTACTTGTCATGAACGTGAGGTTTGAGTCTAAATTTCAGCTAGCATTCAAGATCACTGTGGATGCTAACTCAGAATATGCTGCCTCACAACAAGAAAGCTAATTTATGTAGCTGCAGAAAAAGTATACAATACTGAACTGGCTTGGATCCCAGAACACTTCAACATTAGAGGAAATGAAACGGCAGACACCCTAGCTAACTTAGGAAGACAACTCAGAATCCCACAAGATACAAAACTTACCATACCCGGTATACTAACTAAAGTCAAAACCAAAATAAAGGAAAAATTCACAATAATGTGGAAACGAACATTCATCAACAAAGGTGGTATAAGAAAATAGAGGAAGAATTCCCGGTCAAACCATTCTACTCCAAAATCGCGTATATAAGCAGAAGACACCTAACAGCCATAATCAGAATGAACACGGGACATGCAAGATATAAAGCTCACATGTTTAAAATAGGAATGCAAGACGACCCTTTCTGTGATTGTGGACAATATGCAGATTTAAATCATATACTACTTGAATCCCCAATAAATCTGATATTAGATTTTAGTCTACATATATATGAGGAGATAAGAAAAGCTGGATTCAATTCCCCCTTCAACATTCAATTAATACTTGCAAATATCAACATGAAAGTCATATACCTACTAACTTACTTCATTCAGACAAACAAAACAATATTATAACTGTTTCAGATCCCCATCTTTTCACACACTGGGTGCTTATGCTTTTCCGAGGCAATGTACTTCCGTTGCCCGGGTACGAGAAAAGTCTATACCTGTGCTATCTGTCTGACTAACCTCCCCACACCACTTTAGAGAGCATAAGTAAAGGTTTTAATTAAACATAAATAGCAACATCTTAGCTCTAGCAATAATACAGCAAAATATATAGATATATTTTACAGAATTTCTACACGAGAATTCGAGGCAACACAGTGACTCGTACATGGCCGAGAGCCAGACAAAGTACAGTCACAACAAATGAGCTGGCGGATTGTACACATGTACAGAAGCCATAAGGAATAAAGAAGAAGAACAAGATCACTATATTTAACTGCCCTAGACTTATTTGTGCTGGAAAGCAAGACATATTGCGAGAAACCAAAGAAAATACAAGGTAAATTCCGATGAGCAAAAATGAATGGCTTCCTGACATAACTCGGCTAACTATCAAATCTGGAAAGGCTTTATCAGATAAGGTACAGTACTGTATTTTAAAACTGCAACGTCTCTAGGCAGTGGCAACCATGACTACAGGTTTCCTTGTCTCCAACTATGCCATAGTATGTAAAGTGCTGTCATCCGCAACACTGTGAATCGTGCAAGAAAGAATGCCATTCATGTGTAAACGAAGCAACGGCAGGTACAAAACTACACCAGAAAAGAATATTCGAGTCGAAATTGCAAGATGAAGACAAAACCTGATCAATTATGATGTAATTCTATTAAAAATAAAGTCAGCAACTCATCTACAAAATATTTCTGATATTCAATATGACACTTAAACTTAAAGTCCTTTAAGAATCTCCTTTCCTTTGTACCTTCGGTTAGAGGAAACCTGACCGTCTATGCAAAGTTATAGCCACGAAAGCTCGACGAGAGATTAATGTGCAGCTCTTTTGCCGAGTTTTCTCAACAGGCCTAAATAATTACTGAAATTAAATTTGTCTGACTAACTTCAGAGCAGACTGTGCTTGCGGTGGCTACACTCCAAGGTCGAATATACCTACAATCATAAATCTCTTTATAAATTCCTGTATAATGGAGAATCGGTAGTTGTTATGTAGATGGGAAAGTAATGCGCTACAAGGTGGCATCGATTACCACCGTGAGGAATTTTTGAGGTTTCCCTCCTTTCCTCCGCTCCCTGAGGGCATCTCTCGTAATCAACGGATGCTCCCCCATGAGTTATGTACAGTAAGGCATTTCTACTATGCCGAAACTCGTTAGTACGACGTATGTCAGTGTACCGCACGGGTATTATGTGCGTTTAAAAGTGACGTTATCGATTTTTTTCTGACATTATACTGTTTGTTTTTTTTTGAAATTATGTAGGTTTTTCGACAAGATCCTAAATTAGCACTAGCTGATGGACACTTTTGTAAACTCATTTTGTAGTTGTACGAGTTGCCTTAACGTCGTCAGGCTTCAGTTAGCAATGTTTGGCTATGACGTGATGTAAAACCTGCTTCAGAGATGGCATTACTGGAGGTAACGGCATAGTGAGAATTTGTGTGCTAATAATATGTGTTGATGATAATTCCATTGGATTCTTGTCTGGAATATACCCACTTGAGATACAAAGCTAGAAATTAGTTGCGCATCTGCTTTTTCTTATCCATTCTGGAAATCATATTTCTATGAAAATTTACTGAATTTCAAAAATGAGAGAGATAAGAAATGATTATGTTCACTGCAGACTGTCGAATTACAGTAAACAAGTCACATACATGCTAACAGTAAGTACGCACAACGCGGTGATTTCCCGTATTCTCCTCAAAGTTTTTGAAAACATAAAAAACCTAACAAATCATAATTGATATTTTTTAACATAACCTGTCTTTCTAAAGGGCAACATATGAATACCCCGTCGAGCACAGTTAATAGATATACTTCATTGGCAGCATATTCAGTAATGATTTTCTCACACAGCAAATATCGTTGATTTTAGGCACATGCAGACAAATACACAATCATCCAGATGCGATCTTGCTATTCAAGCAAATAACCAACTTTCTTCTCAGAGACTCAGAGATGAGAACTACAGACCACGCGGCATCACAAAACATATATGCAACCAACAATGCGTCTACGTGGAGTTGAGCCACTCCATAGATGGTCGGCCATCAATAAATTGCTTGATCCTGTCAGATTTTCTCAAAAGCCACTTCATAGAAAAAATAATAAACCTTACATAAGATGATATTTGGAGACAATTGAATCTTTGCCATGCATACCTCAAAATTGAGATCCATTACATATAATCGAGAGGAAAAATCAAAAGACGGAGATTAACGTAGATCAAAGTACCATACATCTCGCGCTATATGACGCTATTAGCAGTTGGATATACTTCTCGTTTCATGTTATGTGAGGAGTGTTTTGATGCTTCTCGTTATTTTTGTTCATGTTTATATTATTTTCTTCAATTGATATGTGATAGTGGGTGTTTTTTCCTATAAACATCTTGCAGATAGCCATTAAGCACCTACTTGATGACAGGCTCTACCAAAAGATATTGCCCGTTTCCAAACATTCATTCATTTACTTGCCGTTCATCAGAACCATTATGGCACTTTAGATTGATATTCCCACAAAACCATTCAGGTTTTTTGATATCCATACATCCGTAAAGTTGAATATTTTTCGTTGGTCAGGAACTGAACAAACATCCACACTATATTCACAGCTATTAAGAAATTCCCAAATATATGCCTTAAAGCTACCATCAAACCTAAAACCTGCAAAAAACTACAAATGTGCCATATTTTTCTTTTTCACGAGTACACTTTCTAGGTTATATTTATATTAGACATTATTTGAATACAGCTGATTATTGCATTTCAAGGAGTGACACATGTGTGGGATCTGTCAACTCTTGGTACCAGTCACAAAACATATACTCTGAAGGTTTAATTCCATGCTATTGAATGACAACACGGTTACTTGTGTGGTTATCAGAAGCCATTTTGTGAGGGTGCGACAGGGTTGTCAGATTGTGCATTAATATCGCGTTTCACCCTCCTGGTCCCAGTGGCGTAAGTTCCGCCAGCTGTTGAAATATACTCTACTATGCTTTATAAGACTATTCGTGACATTTTTTCCAAAATCATTGCACAACACTTGAAAAAATGCAAACAAAAATTCGTCGGTACCTTGGGTTATACATCTTGACAGTAGGGATGTTCGATACGATCCTATGTTCAGAAGCATCAATACATTTCACGAGTATCGTCATCTTTCGATCTGGACTGTGTCAGAAAGAGTGACTGCCATTTGGCTGCGACATTACCCTGCCAAATCAGACATATCTTTCATCATTTTCAAAAAAATTGTACAAAATCTTCAAATTTGTCAAGTTAGCGAGTTTCACTTCATACGTTCTTACCAGACAGGCCCAAATCATCAGTTGCTGCCGTGATATGCATCCCGACCACTGCATCCCCACGGCTAGGCGACCTGTATGTTAAATTTGTATTGATAGGGCAGCGGGTTATGCTATAAGTCATATGTCACAGGATTTGTGCACTGATTGCAACGGTTATATGATACCAAAGATATCTTCATAAGTAGGAGATCTTTCCCATTCCGGATCGAACAATCTACCAAAGATACTTATAATCATGATACCTAGTAAATTTTCACGAAAAAAATTCAAAACCAGCAAATGTAAAAGATTCATTTCGCACCCTCCACCACGGGACGTGATCGTCGTTCGACTTGGCAACCTTGCGATTGACAGATAGATGTCCCTGCCAGTCAAAAAAGAAAAATAGACAAACAATAAACATTACTAGTTTTTTTCAGGGAGATGTAGGGATTGACACGTCTCACACATATTATCTGTGTTTTAGGATGGGGAGGACATAATGTTTTTATTGCTTTGAAGAAATTCATTAACCCATAAATTAATAAATACTATTATGACGTAAAGGAAGATGAGGAATTGGATGGAATGTATGTATTTTATATTATATTTTCTTGCAAAATACAGACAAAACCACATTATTCAACAGGTATATAATGATAACTTTCAGTATATTGTTGGTAAATTCGAGAGTGCCATGCATTAACAAACGTCCAAATATGCTGCCAAATTTAACAGCTAGAAAATCGACCTATTATTTGTCCCATTCCCATTCGCTCAGGGGATAACGGATGGTCAAATGTACACCTATAACATAGATCAAAATACATGAAAGTTGTCCTGCCTTTCACGATTTTATTCAACATTTCAATGGAAATCACCGATATTCTGCGGTTGAGATGGTCCATTCTAAAGTTCCAATTTTCGATGACACGTTAGAGCATTTCGACTGGAATTTGGCGAATAACCTGCGTAATGTTGGTTGCGAATTCCTCAATCGTATTGGGCTTATCAATGTAGACTTTGGACTTAACGTAGCCCCAAAGTAAAAAGTCTAGAGGTGTGATATTACATGATCCATGTTGCCACTTCACTGGTCCAAATCGTGAAATTAAGTGTTCATCGAAATGTTCTCGCAATAAGGCCATGGTTGCACGGGCTGTGTGGCAAGTGGCGCGCCGTCTTGTTGCAACCAAATGTCATCGAGATTACGGGCTTCAATTTCAGGCAGCAAATAATCCGTTGTCATGGCGCGGTAACGAGCACCATTCACAGTTACGTTCGGACCGGCCTCATTTTTAAAAAAATAGGGACCGATGATTCCACCGACCCATAAACCACACCAAACCGTTGTTTTCGATGGATGTAATGGCAGCTCTTGAACCACTTCGGGTTGTTCTTCACCCCAAATACGACAGTTTTGCTTAATAACGTAGCCGTTAAGCCAAAAATGGGCCTCATCGCTAAACAAAATTTTGTTCGAAAACATCGTGCAAAAGCCCAAAGACTGAAACCATGACGATTTGGAAGCTCGACCGGCTTCAATTCTTGAACGAGTTGAATTTTGTATGGTTACAAATTAAGATTCTTACGTAAAATACGCCAAGTTGTTGAATACGACAAGCCAAGCTGTTGAAAAAGGCGCCGAATCGATTCTTCACGGTCCTCACGTATACTCTCAGCTACCGCAGCTATATTTTCTTCACTGCGTGTTGGATGTGGTCTATTTGGTCGGGTATTATCCAGTAATGAAAATTGGGTTTAAAATTTTTCGACCGTACGTAAAATTGTGCGTTCGGTGGGCCGATTAAGTACAGCATAAGTTGCTCTAAGTGCACGAAACACACTTCTCGCAGAACGTTGATTTTCGTAGAACCACTGAATTATTTGTAGACGCTGTGCTGGACTAAGTCTTTTCATGATGAAATGTCGAACAATACTGAAACAGAAAATGTCAAATTAGTTGTCATGACGCATGCGCCATAAGCAATTACAGCCACACCAAAAAAGTACCTCTAAATGAATCACCCGTTACATATATTCAGACCAAGCTAATAAAAGCATGTTACGCTACGCTATTGAATTATATAATGATTTGACTGTTGCATTCCAAAACTACTCATTATTTAATTTTATAAAGAGGCATAAACTAAGTCTACAACCCGAGGTCTGATGATGATCACAAAATGCTGGAAATATGGACTATTCTTGTAACTGATTCTATTTTTTTGTGTGTTGTTAATTAGTTATTATCGAGAATTATGCATACATTTCCATTGGTTGAAAGTTTTGTTATATTTTTCGTTCATCTTTATTGCTATCACGATGTTTAGTCAGCTTCAATAAGAATTCAAGCTTCTAAATTTCAATTTCTTATTTATAACATTTTTGTGGTTCATATATCGACACTTCTTCGTTTCTGTTGTTGTTCACTTGTTTTATAGTTACAAAATAGATATCAAAGGTGGTTACGTCTTGTTTTATATCGGGACACCGCGGCTGCTATAAGGATCTTAAAGTCCACAATCTTGAAACCCTAGGGGGCAGTCGTACCGGCTAGTTCTGGATGGACAGTTCGACACGGTTAAGTTAGGCGGCCCGAGTCAGGAGGGACTGTCAATCAGGCTCAACAGGCGATTTCTGTCTAACATAAAACTAATTACTCCTGTCTTCATTTGTAAATTCTGTATAGGTTATATTTACTGTTATAAGCTATACCGTTATACGAGTATATCGTCTCCTTTACTTACTTACTTATATTGGTTTCAACAATCGTGCAACAACGCTATCTTAACATAGCATTTCCCATTCATAAATAAGTAGTGTAAACTCCTGATAAAATATCGCCGACGCAGATTAGGATAATTAAACAGTTAATAGTGACGAATAGTGATGAATATTGAAAAAAAAAACAGGTAAATTGTGGGAAATATCATTGGAATTAACCACAAAAAGATGTAAACACACAGTTCGATTGACTTAGAACGTTGCCAGTTGTTTCGAAAATTACCTGAAAACATGGAAGCTCATCATATACTAACAGTCTTATTCAATGTTCAATCGACTTAACCGATACCAGTGGTCTGGAGAGTGAAGTTGAGTGTCCTACTGACGAGGTACTGTTGGAGCCTTGTACCGAAGAACATTAGACCAGCTTGACTATGAGGAGCAGTGGTAACTGGAGATTTTAATGTTAAATTTGGTACCAATGATGAGCGGGCAAACCAAGTTATTGATGTGTTTAGCTGTTATGGAATGCAATATATGATCAGGGACAGTACAAGAGGGTCGCATTGCTTCGATAACATTTTCACGAACATCCAAGGCAGCTGTTTTCTCAAAACGAATATCTTTGATACTTACTTGTCGGATCACCTGGGGATCGAGTTTTGTTGTTTCCAACCTGGTAAAAAAACAGCTTGAAAAGGGTAAGTTATCGGCCAATTACTGATACTGGTCTTTTTCTACTTTACAGCAGCTTGGAAAGTACTGGCTGGCAGTTTGTAAATGATGCAAATCTGAACGTGGAGTTGAAGTTTGAGCTGTTCATACGTGTTGTGATCGATGCAGTGGGTAAATGTCTACCAGAGAAAACACGCGTTTTCCAAAATAAACAGAAACAAGTCCAATGGTTTGACAATGAGTTACGTGGCATGCGCGATCACTTAACTTTCTTGATAGAATTACACAAAATCGATTCATCAACTGTGACTAAATCCGAAATAAATTGCCTGAAATCCAAGTACAGAGCTGAGATAGTAAAACGTAAGCAAGATGCACACGATGTGTATATAAACTCATCGAATAATAAACAGCAAGCGATGTGGAGTATTATAAAAGACAATGCAGCTCCTGTCGATAAAAAAATTACCACAACACTAAACGCTAACCAGTTTAATTCATTTTTCACCACCGTTGTTAATAACTTTTTAGAAAGCTTACCGTCACATGGCACTTCCCCACTAAGCTATATGGATAATCATAGCAGAAAAAATCTATTTTCTTTTCGTGATGTTACATACAATGAAGTTAGGGATGCGATTAATTCTATCAAAAACTCTAAAAGCACCGACGTATATAAACTTAATAGTAAAATTGTGAAATCGATGTTAAACGTAATTATTTACCCGCTTACTAAGCTAATCAATATGTGTTTAGAATCAAATATTTTCCCCGCAGCTCTAAAAATATCTAGGGTAATTCCTATATATAAAGACGGGTCTGTTGAAGAAGTTTCGAACCACCGTCCTATATCATTGGTACCCTACTTCGCGAAAATATTTGAAATTATACTCAAGGACCAACTGAGCAATTATCTTGAATCCAACAATTTCCTAAATTCTCATCAATATGGCTTTAGAACAGGCTTATCAACGATTATTGCAATAAACAGTTTTATTGACATTGCACACAATGAATTTGAAAACAAGCAATATATAGAGGCAAATTTCTTCGATCTGAGCAAGGCCTTCGATTGTGTACAGCATGATGTACTTCTTTCAAAGCTACCGTATTACTCAATCGATCCTTCTGCTGTAGTCCTCCTAAAATCCTATTTAGAGCTAAGGCAACAGCTCGTCGAATACACTGGCTGCACATCATCAGTCAGCACAGTTTTACATGGCGTGACACAAGGATCTGTCCTTGGCCTTTTGTTATACTTACTGTATATAAACGACCTACCAAATTGTCTTCTTAATACTATGAACAGTAAGCTCATTCTTTATGCAGATGACACCACTCTGATCTCAGCCCACGATTCATTTACAAACATCAACAGCGAAACGACGGCCAGTATATCTAGCATTCAGAATTGGTTTATAGCCAACAAATTAACACTAAATTCAAACAAATCTCAATCCTTGACAATCACACTTCGAAATAACAATCAGAATGGTGACCACGCAAAGGTTGTGAAGTTTTTTGGTGTCTATATCGACTCCTCCTTGAACTGGTATGAACATATCAGTCATGTTACCAAATCTCTGACAAGCATAATTTATTTAATTCGCAATTTAAAACACTCAGTTTCACTAAACGTCCTGTTGACCAGTTACCATGGGTACTTCCATAGCAAAATGACATACACAATTCTGGCGTGGGGCCACTCTCCCCACATGTACAGAGTATTTGCCCTACAGAGAAGATGTATCCGATATATAGCAAATCTAAGATATAGAGATCCCTGCAGATCTGAGTTTATCAAACTAAAGATCATGACTTTGCCTGGCACATATATATTGAGCTGCCTCCTGCATGTCAAGTCAAATCCTGACCTTTATACAAGCCACCATGAAACTCATTCATATAATACCCGACACCGAGACAACTTGTACCCAAAACAATATAGACTTGCTAAAAGAAGGAATGGAGTTAGCTACCATGGCATAAAATTTTATAATATTTTACCTAAGGAACTGAGGTCACTAGCATACAATGAATTTAGTAATGCTGTGAAAATTGCTCTTGTCGGCTGCTTCTTTCACCATTGACGTGTTCCTCAACCACAACTTCTCCAAGGATACTCAATAGTTATATTTCTAGCTACATTTCCTTTTTTTGCTACTTATTCGAACCATGTATAAAATATCTATTTCAGTTCTATCTCTTATGCTATTTATTTATTGATTTTAACGTAGTTTGTAATAATTTTATCTTTTATAGTTTTATTGACATCCTCTTAACCATATTTAAGTGTGTGTAATCTGTACTGTTTGTTATTATATGTATTGTTTGTCATTTATTTTCTTCTTGTAACTGAGCGCTTCTATTATATTGACTTGTGTAATCACGTTCTGTGCAATAGCACCAATAAACCATTATTATTATTATTATTATTATTATTATTACTATACTTTTTTTTAATTATCCAGCTTATCTACTCTGAAATGCTTAACTACAGCTTGTTCCAGTACACTTATGTACTTATTTAGGCGCTACCCTCCAGAGGTTAAGTGCAACAACTAGAATTAGATTTTACTATAGTAATTTATCTGTAACTCAATAAAGGTTTACTATTATCGTTATTATTAATATTATGAATTGACATACAACTACATAAGGTGGGTTAAGAAATCAGTGCGAGCCCATCACATAGGCCTTTGAGAAATATTCCTATTATATTTTGAATTAGTGCTATCAGTGGCTCAGGTCTTTACAACGCCCTGTGTCTTAGCAATCAGACAGTTCGGATTCGTTGTACACAGGATATGTTGAGCGAGTTTCATTTCTGACTGCACGAAGCGATATTGAAGCTGTTGAAAGGAGAATGGTTCCTTTTTTATTTAATTTAAGCAGTTGTATCTCTTGTAAGAAAATGCGCAGGGTTTTAATTTAACTAGATTAATATTCCAAATCCCAGTTCCATTACAGTAAATGGACGATTTGTATACAGACAATGCAACATAGCTTTTTGCTGAGTATCGAGGATTGCTTCCATTTAGCTCATTTCAATGCAGTGACTTCAGACAGATCCAATTACACGCGGAAATTTTCTGTAAACGCTCTCTTCCGGAAACGTCGGAAAACGAAACAACTTCTTTCTTCTTGTTTTTTTTACCCAGAACTCAGCTGCCCCAGGATCAATTAAGATATTTTCGTACGTTTTGCTACAGTACTAGCCTTGTATCAAAAACTATCAAATCCTGGATGCAGTCGTCCGAGATATAGAAAGGTCAAGGACCGCAGGTTTTATAATGCCTACTCTGCCGCCAGTGGACATATTTTCAAAACCTCGACAGGTTTTCTAACCTTAAAATAGTAGTAGCCTTGTGTTGAAACTTTGTCAAAATCCGATGAGTACTTTCAGGGTGATAGCGAATCTCAGACTAAGAAACAGGTAGCAGAAGTGAGTGGCACGATCTTTCGTGAAGTGAAGAATAATCAAACGCCAGTAAACGAGAGATATCAAAATCGATGTACTATCGAATCAAGGTCAATACTTCCAGTTACATAATGGTAACAACCGAAAGTACCATTTCCATAAAGGATGTCTGCAGAATTGGTGCTAAGAATCATTCACACGGCGTGCAGGTCTTGAAATAATAATCTTTTTTCCTAGTAGAATATACACCATAGTCTTAAGGTAACCGAGATATCATGCTCCCCAAAATCAGTCAAACCTAAGCAAAACGTCAGCCGCTCGTGGCTGTCGATCATCAAAAGTGACAAGACATGCTCGATACTCGATGACAAGACACGACGTACGTCAGTACTCAACCCAGGCGCAGGCAACGTAGAACAAAACAATCGGTTTGAAGAAAAAATGGCATGCTCGTAAAGCAGTTTCGAACTTGATGATGATGATGATGATGATGATTTTGATTGAGGTGAGAGACAAAATGCTACCGAGGCTTGGCGGGTGTACTCAGATCGCTTTCCCAAACGTAAATCATCCAGGGCGGCATAGATTTGTTTACCTTTGGCAGGTCGTTTGCAGGAATGTCGAGGTGGGTATATTGGAAGACCCAGACAACAATACATGTAAATATGCCCCAAAGAACGCAACTTTCCCTATTTTAACCTGTATCTCCCACAGATATTGAGATCCCCATGTATACAATCCTTAACTTGTTCACCCGGTGTAAACATTTAGCTACCTACGTTGTAAACATGGCTGATGTCAATGTTACTGTCTATTAATATAATTTATTCTAGGATACATTTACGTATTCGGCTTGTCAGTTATGTCTTTACAATCAGTGAAAGAGAATGAAATTGACATTCAGACGCATCGTTGCTTAAACTTGTTTTTTTGACGTTTGAGAGGGGGTTGTAGGAGGTAAGGGATAGTATGTATATCTCAATTTTTTTTCGTTGATACACCTGATACACGCAATAAGTCTACGCACCTAACAGACATATTCCATTTATCATAGATTTCCCGCACAATCATACTTAAAAGAACATAGAAATATTTTCAACGTTATTCGCGTTCCGGTGGATGCATGTGAGTCCCAGTCGGCCACCGCGCCTCGACTACTGTGGATGTGGAATTGTGACCCCTCGATCGTCACGCGTGCGAGATGTACTCATACGTGCGCCGGTAGGAATTTTTCTCAGGGGAAGGGAGGGGGTGGGGCGTTAATTTTATCAGAAAGCATGCCTGCTTCCAAAACTAGTAACATATCTTCTCAGTAGGCCACATCCAGATGAGCCCCAAAATTGTACAGAAAAGCATGCTTAATAATATGCAAATATCAATCATATGAGCTGGTTTGACTAACCTGTTACATGTAATTTCTTGTTATACATGTCCGAAGCTGACCTTTTCGTCAGAAGGGCTAACTTGTGCCGGACATAGTCCTTTGATAACTGATGAGGGCGAACCGTAGAAAGTGTAGCCTATTACTCAGCTTACATTACCGAAGCATCCAAATTAATTCAAAGTATTTTTATTAATTGCTTGTAGCCCTATGCTTATCAATGAGCATATGGACCCAAATGAATGTCAATGTTACCTGAATAAATGCTAATAGTCAGTTATTCAGTCAAACTGTTTCTACCAGAGCCACTTTCCACTGCATCATTTGTGTTAATCGGTGTAACTCGGTGGGTACTGCCCCGTAGTTGGAAATACCGTTCCACTGTTCTAGAGTGTCATGCACTTGAGCTACACGTTTTTGAAATTCCCTGCGCCTTCATGCACTAACTTTTAATACGGTGTTATACGCTCTGAAATCGTGGGGATAACGAAAATGACAATGTGTCAAGATTGTTATGTTATGATTTCTCACCGTATTTGCTTTTTGCATCAAACTCGCATTAAACCGCTACCAGACAATGGAGGATGGTAAAACACTGATAATGACAGACCCAGAGTCACAACATACACATTTAAGATGTTCCTGAATAATGAAGATCACATCAGAGCGCACTAAGACAAGTTCATAGCAGCTTGAAGTTGGGTCCATCTATAACTAGTGAAGAAAACGTAATTAGGGCTTCGAAAAGATTAAAGAACAAAATGACGTCTGGATGTGATGGTGTTCCAAGTTTTTTCGTTAAAGATTGCACTCATATACCAGCGAAACCGCTGGCTTCCTATTCAACCTAATTCTAAAATCAGAGACATATCCAAATATCTGGAAGACCTCTAAAATATGTCCTATCCACAAAAGTGGAGATATCTCTGATATTTCCAACTATCGCCAAATCCTGTGCAATTTCAGCAAGTTGTTTGAGATCATCGCTTATGAAACGGTTTACTGCTCGGTCAAGGGTGCAGTCTCTATTAATCAGCATGGGTTTATGAGAGGCAGATCTACGGTCACGAACTTGGCTCTAATTACTCAGTACATTTCTGAAGTACTGGTCGGTCAGGGACAAGTTGATATCATCTACACAGATATTCAGAAGGCGTTTGATCAAGTTGATCATTATGTACTTCTGGACAAGCTTAAAACAGTGGGTATGTCTGATGCAATGCTGTCGCTCATGAATTCATATTTGAGGGATAGAAGGTTATTTGTCGAATATGGTGGTCATAGGTCGGGTTACTATCGGGCAACGTCCGGGGTACCTCAAGGTTCAAATCAAGGTCCATTATTGTTTTTGATATTTATTAATGACTTGTCTTTGGAACTGAAGTGTTTCCATTTGTTTTTCGCTGATGACCTTAAAATCTGCACGTCAGTCAAGACAGTCGAGGATTGCGTCATGTTGCAAGATGACTTATCCCTAATTTCGTCATGCTGTTCACGAAACTGTCTGAGTCTGAATGTTTCGAAATTTAAAGCTATGACTTATACAAGAAAGGTTAACTATTTAATTTATCATAATTATAACATCAATGGTCAGGTTATAGACAGAAGCACCTCTTATAGAGATCTTGGAGTCACTTTTGATACCAAGCTAACGTTTACTGAGCATATACTCAATATCTCATCGGCTGCCACTCGACTACTTGGTTTCTGTATCAGAAACTGGAAGGGTTTCTCCAATGTTGATACATTAATGACTTTATTTTTTACTTTTGTCAGGAGTAAGTTGGAGTATGCTACTCTTATCTGGTCTCCTATACACCAAAATTCAGTCGTGATCCTTGAGGCCATTCAACGTAAAGCTTTAAAGTATTTTCACCTCAAATGCACAGGTTCTTATCCAGAAAGAGGTTGTGACTATAGTGCCCTATTAGAGTTTTTCAATTTGAATTCACTGTCAACAAGACGAAACATATTTGCTTTGTCGTTTTTGTATGGCCTCATTCACAATAAAATTGACTGTCAAAATTTACTTGAAAAAATATGTTTCCGCGTTCCAAGGCTAGGGAGTCGACAACAAACGGCATTCTATTGTCACGCTGGCCGTACAAATGTTATGACAAAATCACCAGTTAATCTCATGAGCTGCGTCATGAACAGTGTTAATGAATCGTGTGATATTTACAGTGACAGTTGTGCATCGATTATTAACTGCTATATATCGTCCAGTCTTATTTAGAATGTGTGATACTATAGACTTAAGTCCAAGAACCATGTCTCTTTAATTGTTATTTTTTTCAGCATTTCCTGTAATTGGGTTTCACCTGTTGGAAATAAATAAATAAATAAACTAGACACTTTGAAAATAATTTTGAATGTCTGCACTAAAGTATGAATTTGACTCATTCACACAAAAGCTTTTCAGTAAAAATGCAGACCTCTGATGTGTTGTGCGATCATTCTAAAGCGATCATCAGGGATCCCTGATGCTATTGATTAGTGCTTCTGAAAATAAAGGCTTCACATTGTTATTGTCAGAGCTTTGTGTGACAAACTCTATAGTCGTCATTTAGAAGCTAGATACGTAAGAATTGAATACTTTGAAGTTCGAGTCAACAACACAAAGCTAAAGATTTTCTGGCAGTGTAATCATAAACTGTCAACGTCAAAGCAAATCATCAAAAGACAGGTCAGGCTTTTATCGTTGCCGTCCTGTGCAGATTTGCTAGAGCAGTTTGGAAAAGTCACACTCCAGATGCATACAACTCTCAATACAAAAGCACTGGAAAGCGGCTAAGTCTTTACATATCAGCAGTACGCAAATCAAATATCTAATATCACACAGAACATCATATCGAGGTGTCATAAAAAATGATTAGTTTTGACAGCCTATGCTCTACCAAGCACAATGTTTATCGTCAAGTATTTCCTATGGATCACCCTCATCAGTTTGAAGACATTTTGGAGCATTCGCATCTCCAATAGGTACATTAATAATTGGAAGAAAGGCATCCCGCTTCTTGGCCAAACTTGATTACTTTTACAGAGAAGCTCAAAAATATTATCAGCACGACTTCAAGAAAGGTTTATATAACTTAACGAAGAATTTGGGTGAACTTACTACTCGTATATCCACGGTTGGGAACTTGCCGGGAATTTGAAAAACAGCTGTCTGTCGGTCAAACCATAAAACTGTTAGGGTGTATTTCACTACGACTGTCAAATCAACAGACCGTTGTTCTCCACCTAGAGGGTAACAGTCCGTCAAATACACCGAATGAGCTTCAAGTTCCAATCAACAAACAGTCTGGAGACGGTCTCAAGACATGATCTATAGATGGTCCACAGAGATCCTTCTTTGTATTGTCTAGCGTCCATACGATAATGTGAATTTTTTGGTCTCATGTTCGTTTTCGCAATCAAAGACGTTGTTTTGTGTGAAATGGACTGGGATATGTCTCGGGGTCCATCAGAATGTTTTATTTTTGTCGGTTAACGGAGCAATGAAGCTTTTTATGTTTGAATCTTTAATATTATTAGTAATATAATAGGCCGATATGGCCGATATATCGGCCTGCGACATATCGGTATCGGCCGATATATCGGTATCGGTGAAAATCCTATATCGGTCGATCCCTAATTATTACACTAGTTAATCATAAATGCCACGTACTTATTTTATTCTCATATAATAAAATATTGGCTTTCTGAGGATTTATGAGCAATTTGCATGCTTTTTTTTCAAGCTCGCCTTGACCAGATAGAACACAATGGATTCAAGGAGCAATAATAAGATTCTAGAAGTTCCACTGAGATTAAAAAATGACCAGTCCCAAATATCGTTTGCGCACCCACCCCTGGACGAAATCCTAATACCGCCCTTGGTATCCATCAGCCCTTGGTCCCAGTGGAGTAAGCTACGCCAACTGTCGAAATATACTCTACTATGCCTTATGAGACTATACGTGGAATTTTTCCCAAAATCGTTGCACAACATTTGAAAAAATGCAGATGAAAATTTAAAAGTATTTCCATGACGCCCCAAAGTAGCTCCGTCGGTACCCCTCGATAAGAATCGATACATATCGATACTTTTCGTGAATAAGCATCCCTAATCTTGACAGCTTGTCGTTCCTGTCAACTGGGCTGCAGGGTGCGGTGTTGCCTTTACTATCTTACATTTTGCTAAGATGTTATGACAAATAAAAGCTTCAAATGGAATATTGACGAATATAAACGGAAATGCATAGAGTTTAGAATATAAATTCATATTGTAGATTTCAGATTGTCGGAATTTTTACCGAAAGGATATTTACCGATAACATCATTCTCCGCGAGTTTTCAAATAATTTAAAGATTTCTGTACTTGTCGAAAAACAGCTGAAACCAAAAATAAAGCTAAAAGTTATGTAGTCTTCATAGTTGTATGCCCCATATCAATCATACGTTGCATACACACTCAGGCAGTCGGGCACATGAGAGGCTTAGATTTGGGTTGCCTATGATTACGAACGCACATCCTCATCCCTTACTCCGCTTGCCCTGGTAGATTACCGTCATTACCTCATCAACGGACAAGCGATAAAGAAACCGAAACCTGTCTGTTTTCAAATTGAATATTTAATTAAATTGAGAGGTGAGTTCATGAGTTCAGGGGTAAAGCCGAAAAATATTCCCAATCCTCTAACCAAGAATCTAAAAAGGAGTTCCCAGAATGGTTGCAAAATACTTTGAATGAAAGAGCGACCAGTATGCACATTGTAGAAGTTGCAATATGGAACTATCCCCTCAAAAAGTATGATGGATGTGTGCGCGCCCAATTCAATAATAGACGTTTTTCATGACTACCACTGATCTTGGGACGTCATTTTCCTTATACCGAATTCAACGACACTATTTACCGATTTCGTTTTTCTTTTTTGCCGGCAATACTGCAGATGTGCAGATCACTCTAAAAGCAACTGATATTCCAAACGTGTTATAATAATAGAAATAACAAGAAAATATAACAATGTTTGGAGATATATTTTCATAAATAGGTATTCTTGATTCTGACTTATAATCTAGGCGATGAATAATAGGTGGATGCGGATACTTTCACAAATATCGATGTTTTAGGACCCAGACATGCAGAATGTGCCGTCTGTTTACATTTGGTGTGGTTTTCTAGGTCATAAATTTGCAAAAATTGTTTTTGATGTAACATGTATGATGAACCCGTTAGGATCCGTTTTATATCTTTTTTTTTTGCAAAATAGCAAAAATCGGTAGATTTCTACAGGTACATATTATGTACTACACCCTGTACGTGATATACAGACAAAACCAGATTGCCATGCATGAACAGTCGTCAAATAGCTAGAAAATCGATTATTTCTCTCATTTTCATTGGTCCATCTAAATAACTGACCGTCTTTTGTGAAATGATAAACATCCTAATTCTAAAGCACAAAGACATAATATTACATCTATAACCTACCCTTATTTATAAGGCAACTGTTTTTTCACGACTTTATTCAACATTTCAATAGAAATCACTGATATTCAGAGAGCTGTCGATAAGGTCTTTTCCTATTGGTCCAACTGACCGTCAAATAAGTTGGTGAAATTGCCTTTAGACTGCCATACGTATGAATTACTAAATAGGCGTGATTATTTTTTGATCGTTGCCGTTTGTAACTGGGCATAAAAAACGTTCCTTGATAGTGCATCGTCAAGTAACCCTTGTGTATTAAAATTACTTTCCAGTTTTTTTTTTCTATATCGCCATGGGTATATTTCACTGCGCTTCACTATCCATGCCGTAATTTATTTTTTTACCCAACTGAGTGGATGTATGAGCAAATAGCACGGCAAGGTTGTCATTGAGTCTGGTTTTTGCAGTGTGGAGGTTTTGATTTACGCCCGACATGTGAAGTGAGCACAATTTATTTACAACATAGGTAGGCGGTCATTGCCGAGAAACTCATTTTCCGAGGGCCAAACAGGGTGCTTTGTAAATCTAAACAGACCATAGTTCATCACGAGTATATTTCTTGAAAGTTAAATGCTTTCGGACGTTCAACCAGCCGTACTGTATGCCGTTTTGTTCTCATTAGGAAACATCAGTACAGTATGGGTGGGTAACAATCCATCGAAAAATATCGATGCAAAAAAGGGCATGCTGTTAATCTGAGTTGCGATAACATGGTTTTGGCAGAGCTCCTTACTAGCAATATTGTTAACGTATCCAGCTTTAAATACGGCACTTCGGCCAGAACTTTGTGTGAGTTGTAGGGTAAAACCGGGATAGATGCCCCACTTTTTGAAATATTTGCCTAATTTTATACAAATAAATTCTATGAATATAGCTAGTTCAATCCCTTATGTTGAACAACTATAATCAGTTTTGAATCTATCAATTACAGATTTCGCAGAAATCCGCTTTTCGTGGAACTTCTTTTTTGAGGATAGATGCCTATCTATATGGATAGTTGCCCCGCCATGAAAAAACTAAAAAGCATAGATGTCTATAGTGTAGGATAGATGCCCTTCATATCCTGTAAACAAAATACTCAATCCAAATGTTAAGAAGTTCTGCTCCTAAAACAGCAGCATATTGTCTCCAAGAAACATGGGTCATAATAATGAAAACATTTTGTTTTTATTTAATATTTTTATTGTTATAATTAGAAGATAATATTAATATTTACATAAATTAGGAACCCTTATCAAATATTTTAGAGTGCTTGTTTAATTAATATATAAATTCTCAAGTTACAACATTCATAATCATATTTTTTTGGTAAAATCTACTTTACAAGCATTTAACCAACAAAAAACATGAAATCTAAATTGTTGTTATAAACTATTCGAACCTATATTAAGTATCAGTATAAACCTTCAGCTTGTCTGATAGATAGTTCCGTATTTCATTCTATGGAACTTTTGAAGCATGCACCTTCAGCCATTTCATTATCGTGGTAGAAATTGTGTTTCAGAATTAGTTTTTCAGCAAATTGATAAGCTAACATGCGTAACTATCGCTTGCCTATTTGGAGGAAATCCTGCCTCACCAAGTTTAAGAATGTGTTTTACTAGCGTCTTCTCGTTGTCAAAATCTAAAACCGGATGCTTTCCTAAAACAAATAGCTAACGTTAATAAATCTATTAGAAACTAATGATAGCAATTAGTAAAATAAAAGTTTATATCTTGTACTACGTACATGATTTTTAATATATACCCATCATCAATTTTGTTTTATTTTTGACAGCATATCGTCTTCTCAATGTCCATGATAGAATACCAAATTGACGGGATATTTCGTTTATCCCCATAGTTTTTTTGTCCATTTCATCAAAAGCTGCCTGTAGGCTTTCTGTAGTCCAAAAACATACTCGAACTGGCACTCCTTTCTTTCTTTTATATTTTCGTGTAATGGTTCTCCTAAAATCAGTAAAATGTCAAAATATAAATATACGTAAATATAGAAAATATAACATAAACTAAAATATTTAAATATAATAATATGTATGTGCTTATGCCGTATAAGGGCATCTATACCTCAAAAAATTAGGGCAACTATGCTCTGTGATAGGGATAGATGCCCAAGTATTTATTGAAGAAATTATAAACAAAATAGCATCTATTTACACCTACATGCAGATTTGATGAACTAGTGAATCAACGTTATAAGGAATATAATGGAATTTATTACTAACTATAAAGTTATACAAAACAAAATGCTAACCTTCAAAACTTTGACGTGTTCGTAAATTTCGCCGCGGAGACAATGACACACACGAGCGAAACGCACGATTGTCCGTGGGTAACTGAGGTGCGGGGTAAGTGCGGCCCCTACTTATAAAGGGTGTCCCAAAATTAACGCAAGATTTGAATTAAATAGAAAATGCCATTTTTAGTCTTTTAATAGTTATATTTTTATTGACTCATAAAGTACATAGGATAGGGTTATGTATGGAATAACACATCGGACAAATGGCCTCCACGGCTTTGCATGCACATGCGCACTCTTTTGTCGAAATTTTCCATGACCCTTCTGCATAAATGTGGCTGAATTTCGTTGATGCAGCGTTGAATCTCCTCCTTTAATGCACGGGTGGTTGTGGGCTTGTTGACATAGACTTGTGATTTCAAATAACCCCATAAAAAGAAGTCTAATGGTGTTAAATCACACGATCTAGGAGGCCAATTTTGATCACCGAAACGAGAGAGTACACGACCGGGAAATGTCTCATGCAGTAATTGAATTGTTTCACGGGCTGTATGACATGTGGCACCGTCTTGTTGAAACCACATATTGGGTACATCAATATCATTCAATTTTGGCAGAAAGAACTGTGTAATCATGTCGCGATATCGAGCACCAGTAACAGTCACTGCTTGACCAGCATCATTTTCAAAAAAATATGGCCCAATTATGCCTCCAGCCCAAAATCCACACCAGACAGTCACGTGTTGTGGGTGCATTTCTTTTTCGACAATCACACGTGGGTTCTCCGAACCCCAAATGCGGCAATTTTGGCGATTGACAAAGCCATCAAGATGAAAATGTGCTTCATCGCTTAGGATGATTTTGCTTGAAAAATCAGGGTCCATTTGTTGATGTTCAATAATCCATTCAACAAACTCTCTTCTCTCTGCATGGTCATTAAGCTTCAATTGTTGTGTTAATTGAAGTTTGTAAGCATGAAGACACAGATCTTTGGTGAGTATACGCTGTAGAGAGGTTCTTGACATTTGCAATTCTTGTCCACGACGTCGAATTGAGGTTCCTGGATTGTCCGCAACACTCTCACGCACTGCTTCGATATTCACATTTGAACGGCTTGTTTTTGGACGACCAGTGTGTTTGGCGTCTCCAACGGATCCAGTCTCCATGAATTTTTCAATTAATCTCTTCACAGTTGACGAAGTTAAAACACTATTCCGGCCATATTTTGTATGAAATTTTCGAACTGCAGCCGCCAAGCTTTCACTATTTTTGAAATATTCTTTAATAATGAAGACACGTTGTTCTATCGTGTAACGCTCCATTTTTCATAACCCTATACTGTTAGCTGTCAAATTGCTTTTTTTCAGGGTTGCCAACACTTCACTGCACAAATGGCGGCAAATTCAAATCTTGCGTTAATTTTGGGACACCCTTTACAATTAATTTCTAGTCGCGCGGTCGGGGAAGTTAGGTTTTTAGAATATGAAGCATCTACCCCGCTGCGGCGTCTATCCCGGTTTTACCCTATACCATAAACACTATTGTAGTGTCGATTGTGGTGGACAAAGTAATTATTACTGTAGTTGTAACTTATTTATGGGTTAACCAGGCCATAACTTAAATTTGATTTGTGAAACTATGGAGCGTAATACACTGGTGGACAGGTGCTTTTCAACATGGAAAATTTTACCCAAATTAAAATCTCGATATTTTCAGAATGGAAAGAGAGATCGAGCTGCGGTATTTTAGAGGTCCTTGGCCAACTCTTTGAGAATACATGTCAGGTTTGGCCGTTATATTTCTTGTATCTATCCACTTATACAGGGTTAGCAAAGGAAGTCAAGTTTTTTTTTAGCAAAGTTTGGGGCCCTGTCAGATTCCCAATTTTTGACCTTGAACATTTTTCTATGCATCCTTTTGATCTTTGGACCATCCCAAAAAAGGTTAATCTCAAATTTTTAGAAAGATGGCTATAACTCAAATTATCGATTCTTTAACTTCTCGCAATTCGGCTCGACCTTATTTTTTTTTATCACCCTCTCCATGCAAATATGACGTTTATGCAGTTTCATCCCAACTACCTATACCTCAACCATGCAATTGCTAAGTAACAATAATATGGACTGAAAAAGAACGAGAGAATTGTATAACACTATTGGGAAAAGGTCGTTTATACTGTTTGAGGCATAGATATCAGGATAATGGGGTCACGACCTACTCGCCTGGAGGAGTTAAACCAAAAAAAATACGAGGTCGGTACGAAAGACATTTATTGCAAGAACTAAGGCGAAGGAGGACCCTTTCATACAGAACCTTGAATGAAGACTTAAGGCAGCACAGAGAAATAATAGCATCCAGTCGTTATGTAAGAAGACCGTTAAATTCTAATTTGTTAGGTACAAGTGCACCCGACTCTTTCATAGAGTCGCCAGGTACCGACAGGCACAGGAGCGGGTAAATTGGCATCAGCGGTGGCAAAATTGCATGTTCTCCGATGAAACACGCTTCAGCCTACAGGGTGTTCAAGAAAAATAGATACTCTGATTACAAACTCGCACAATTTATTATACAAAGTCACTAAAAATACTCAAAAATATGCGCGCTTGTAGACTTAGGACTGAGGTGAGTGGGTTCTGGAAAACCCTGTCTTTAAAATAAATAAAAATCTGAAGGTGACAAGTCAGGGCTACGTGGTGGCCACAATGTTGGCGAAATAATGCGGTCTCCAAAAAATTCAGTTAGGAAATTCATTGTCGAACCAGCGGTTTGAGCTGTGGCCCCATCCTGCTGAAACCAGCAATGACGTTCCTGCGGCTTCAAAGACGCACTAAGTAATTCGAGGATTCGTTGATATCGCTCCGCAGTGATGGTTTCAGTAAAGAAGAAGGGCCCAACTACTCGTGCTCGCGATACAGCGCACCGTATCCCAATCTTCTGAGGGTGTAACCCTCCTTCCAGATAGGCATGAGGATTTTCACTTCCCCATAGATGGTAATTCTGTGCATTTACACAATCGTCTAAATGCACCCAAGCCTCATAAGAGAAGAAGGCCGTATACAACTGAGCCATACCTTGGCGCACAAAAGAATTAAACCAGCCACAAAATTGTGTCCGACGAGCGTAGTCTGGAGGTTTTAATTTTTGTCGTACCTCAATTCGATAGGGATACAGCTTCAGTTCTTGAAGAGCAAAGTCTACACTGCCAACAGACATTTCATGCATGCGCGGCAATTTTTGCACCGGAAGGCGGGGGTTAGCTGCCGCACCACTTCGACCTTTTCTGGAGTATTTACACTGCGCTGATGGCCACTCCCCTTTCGTCTCACCAGTGTATGTTCATTCTGAAAACGGCCGACTACTCGCTCTGTCATTGTTCTATGCAAGCTTCGTTGATCACCGAACTTCTCCTGAAACCGTTTCCGCACGATTTTGAATGAACTCGATCGAAAATAATGTTCCACAATAAAACTCGTGTCTGCTGCAGATAAATCCATCGTGCCTACCACGACCGCCTCAACTCACATACTGACAATACTGTTGAAATTGGCGGTACACGTTTATGAAGGTACAGAGTTGCTGTGGCCGCGATTCGCGTGTCCCAATGGTTTATTTCACGTCTTTCTAAGCTTACGAAGTTAGAGTATCTATTTTTCTTGAACACCCTGTATAACACCCTGATGGCAGGGTCCTTTTTAGAAGAAGCTAGGGAACGGTATGATGAAGAAAACATGGCTTCGCAATAGGCGTTTGGTGGAGGTAGCATAACTGTTTGCACAATAATAAAACCGAATGTTTGCTTTCACACAGGACAATCAGTGCTGTTTTTGGAGAGACCATTTTACACAATATTGCTGTACATTTTGCACAATATTTTGGGGTGTACGGTTATACACTTTTTGGCAGAAAATAATGTTACGTTATGGCCTCTGCCATCAGAGCCTCCCCGCCTAAACATAATTGAGCATGTGTGGTCTCAGCTAAAATTTTTAGTGCGGTCAAGACAAAATGCTCTTTAAACAATGGAAAAGCTGTCTGAGGCCATAAAGGTAGTGTGGAAAAACGTATCCCTGAATTTATTAATTACTTCCTGGAAAGTATGCCTCGAAGCTGCCAGGCTGTGATCGATGTGCTGAGTGGCCCTACAAGGTACTTACAATATTGTGTAAAATAGCTGATGCTGTTTTGTAAAAAATCGCTTCTGTCATAAATAAATGATTTAGGTATTTAATTGGTCTTAAAATGTTTGTTTTCTAAAATGTTGCACATTGCTAATGTCAATAAATTCTTTGATGTTGTTTAAAAATTTAATAGGGGAAGATGGAGAATTCGAGATAAAAAATGAATAGCAGTGTTGGCCAGCATCATGAAATTTTTAAAACTAAAATTATTTAAGTTATTAGAACCTGTTACCAAACCAAAGAGATGCTTTTGGTGTTACGCCTCTGGGCTACACCCTTATATTAAGAGTAGTAACTGGAATTTGTTCATTAAGCCATTTAATTGCATAGAAAAATTTATAAATTCGGTTTAAATTATATAATGTCAAAGTAGCAAATTCTTACTGCACGCCACTGGAGACAATAACGTTCAATGAGTGCGTCAATCTTTTCTGGGGCGCAAGAAATTCCCCTTTATGCAACAGTATGAGAAAAAATACCCATTCTAAAGAGAAACCCCAAAAAGTCCATTTTTTAAGGATGAATATAACACTTCTTTAAAATTTGATAATTTGAGTTAGAGCCAAGCCAACTTTAGAAAAATTTCAGACATTACTTTTTTTAAGATAGATCAAAAGGATGCATAGAAAAAATTCATAAATCAAAAATTAAGAATCTGACATAGCCCCAAGCTTTGCTAAAAAAACATACTTCCTTTGCTCTCCTTATATAGGTGGATAGATACGTGTTCTTAAAGAGTTGGCCAAGAACCTCACGGATACCACAACTCGATGTCTCTTTCCGTTCTGAAAATATCGAGATTTGAATTTGGGTTAAATTTGCCATGCTGCAAACCAACTGTCCACCAGTTTAGAATAAAATCTATGCGTTGTTGATTGTGATTCGATAACTGGAATGGCAGTATTCAAATATATCGGCTATTTTTAGATCGCAAATGAAACACATATTCGCATAGTAAATATACTCTGTCAGAGGCCGATATTGATTGCAATTGCATTAAAATTGCCTACAAATGGCGAGTGGTATGTATTTCGGTTTCAACATGGATGGCCGAACCCCTCCAAAGAAACATTCATTTTGGCTGGTCGGAGTACAGATGACTGAGGGCTTGACTTGGCATGAGCACATTTCGTCTAACGCAAGAGTTTCTCAAGCGGTGGTTCGCGAACCGCTAGGGGTGCCGATATAAAAAGGTCGCAGTCACGGCAGTACGAGTAATGCAGAGGCCAGGAACCACCGGGACCAGGACCCACCGGGGCCAGGACCCACCGGGACCAGGACCCACCAGGACCAGGACCCGCCACGACCAGGACCCTTCAGGACCAGGACCAGGAACAATTGGTAAGAGGACTTGAAACTCTTGATTTTTCGAAAACAAGAGTTTCAAGAGAACCTAGCAGACCCTCTATCGATGATCGCTTAACGACATCGATAGAATGTGCGAGGTAAAGGGAACCAACCCGGCGTTCCCAGAGACTGAAACACATGAGGAGACGTTGTAGCAGACCGCAGGTCACGCACAACACATGGCCTACCGAGACGCTGATGAGTCGGGCCACGCGGAGGTTAGGGTTTAGTGGGTATTAGGTGGTCTCCTCAAGACAACCTGGACTCCCACACACGCCGTAGCTCGGGCTATGGTATGGTGCGTAAACGCATTCCCCCCTCACCAAAAAAAAAGGTACGGGTACAGTCGAACGCGCTACGTGAGCTGTACCGTTACCACCGAAAATACAAGGCCTGACAACAGACGCGTGACGTCACCACGAGTAGGCCGGCCGACAACACGGCGTGCCGTTCATCAGCGCTAGTGAATAATATATTATTGCAGCATATTTAATATACTCTACCTGATGTAAATAACAAATAATTCAGAAAAGTGTTTTTTGTATATGAAGGCAACTTGGTGGAAAATATTAAAGTAGTTATTAACTATTTTCACCCTGATTTTCACTGATATTTCATCCAACATTACGTGCACATTAGATTAATAAGTTGATGTTATAAAAGTTTGCTAAAAATGATAAATTCTTCAATGATTAACCCCATGTTAGTCACAACCGATCAACAAAATTTCACAGGAATATGTGGACAGTTTACTATTATTATAAGCATAATATAATGGTACTTGAAAAGTGTATAAAAAATGTAGTGCTTGTAGAACAGTTGTGTCCAGCAAGAACCAACTAGGAGGTCTGAGGTAAGCTCTTCCCAGGAAAGGAATAAGGAAGATGAGGGGAAAAAGTTTAGGAGAAATGATAAGAAAAACAGATAAAATCAAAGTAAAGTAAACAACAGAAAAAACATAACAAAGATTAACGAAAACTTAATAAAAAGTCTTAGAACAAACAAATAACAGCACAAAATAATAACAGAAATTAGAAAGAAAACAAGTATCAAAAATAACAAAGATTAGAATAACGAAAATTAGTGCTAAATTCTGAATATGTACAAATAAACATTTATCTACAGCTATGTAAATGTTGCGGCCTCATGTGAATGTAGTCAATTTACGTTTCTTTGCTTTATTCGCGCTTGTAAAGCTGGCGTTCCTTTTGGCAAAATAATTTTTCAAAAATGTATTGACTGTGCAAACAACAATTAGTTTTATATCATAATCTGATGAATGGACTGTGCAAGGCGAAAATGAAGTGTCGTGATTATTATCACTCAGATTCTTAATTATCAACTGAGAAAGAACGCGTCTCTTATCAGTGATTTCTAAAAATGATTCCTCGTCACCTTCCAAAACTTTATTGAAAATTATAAAACAGCATGACAATATTAATAAGTGGATCCTTTGGGAATTGTAAGCCACCTCTACTCAAATTCTGTATAATATTGTGCTTGTCTTCTATATCAATATCATCTGTGTGTGTCAAATTTTCCTTACAATGGTCGCAGTGATTTTTCTTTAATAAGGCATAACAACAGTAACCAGCTAAGTAGGTGATGACAGGGATTTCAACCTTTATACTATCAATATCAGACTGTAAAATTTCAATTTCCCGGAAAAAGTGGTAATCATTAAAATTGTGTGGAATTTCATCTATTTCTAAATCATCATTTTCAAAGAATTTATCTATTTGTATATGACCTTAGCGAGACTTCAATGACATCAGGCTTTGAGTTCGTAACTATTTCTCAGATTCATATAACTGACGAATTGATATATTATATTGACCCTCTGCCAGTTGACGATACTTACCGAATCTATTTTCCAATGAGTGAGTTTGAAATTCACCTAACAATATATAATTACTGGGCCGTTCAGATTTACAGTACCTTACTAATTCCAATAGGTCATATACTGTATGATGTAGTGCAGTGGAAGACTGACTAGTTAGTCTTTTTGAATATTTTGCTGGATCATTCCACTCTTCTAGCCAATCTAGCATTTTTTGCAAGAATGTCAGCTTACTGTCATCACCTTGTCCATCGCTGTTGGAGCAAACAATAGGCTCTGCATAAAGGTCATTTAACCGATTTCCTTTCAATGGACTTTTTACACTAACCACTTCCATATAATATCAATGAATTTTGCTGTCTCTTTGGAGTGCTGTATGTTTTTGCCAAACCTGGATACTGCATGTATCACAAATGGGTTGAATAAAACGGGCAGTTTTGTGAACTCTGACGAAAAGCCAGATGAGCAACCAACTACTGCTTCTTCTTTGGTTTCCGATTTGGGTCCAACACAAGGTGGCGATATTGAAAGTTATAATGAGGTACCGTCTCGCCAGAATAAAATTAATGAGAAAATAGACAAGCATTGCTGAAAAAAGGAGAGACTATTTGCAAATGTGTTTTTATTTCACCGGGGAAGAATCAGAACCTAAACCGCTTCGTGTAATTTGTGATAAAGTCCTGGCCAACAGTAGTTTAAAACCATCGCTTCTTCATCGGCACCTTAAGACAAGGCATCCGAATTACAAGGATAAACCTATTAAATATTTTAAAAAGAAAATTGTAAGGTGATATGAATTGTATTGTTTCTTTTTTCCCGTAGGCTTTCAACGCAGATAGTAAAATGGCTCTTGAAGCATCATTTAGAGTTAGTTACGGAATCGCAAGATCTGGAAAAGCTCATACAGTGGCAGAACATTTGATCGGACCTCATGCGAACGACATCGCAATATGTATCCTTGGAGAACAAGCGGTTACAAAATTGACTTTCCGCACTTATCAAATAGCGCACTGTCACGGAGAATTTATTAACGATTTGGCGAACAGTGTTGAAAGTGAACTTATGAAAAGAACAAAATTGAATTATTTTGCTATTCAGCTTGACGAGTCAGCCGATGTAGCAAGCTGTGCAATATTGCTCGTGTATGTTAGCACATCTTCTTGAATGGAATTCGTAAAAATATATCTATTTGCAAAACCATTGGAAACTTATACGACTGGTGCAGCAATTTTTAATCTGATCAACAACTATTTTGAGAAACAAAGAAGATCAACAAGAATATTGAATGGACTTACTGCTGTATTCATAGGCAAGCATTGGCATGTAAGCGTATTTCTGAAGAGTTAGCCAGTACTTTAAGCGAAGCTGAAAAATGTGTGAATTTTATAAAGTCCCGCGCTACCAATACTCATCTATTCCGTGAATTTTGTGAGGACTTGGGAAGTTAAGACGTCTCTATATTCCTTCATACAGAAGTAAGCTGGCTTTTTTGTAGAAAAGTTTTGACCCGCTTGTTTGAATTGAAGTCTGAAGTTCAGACGTTTTTTCGGGACCATCTATTCCATTTGTCCGCTTCTGTACTCGTATCCGACATTCTGTGGTTCCAAAAGCTTGCACACTTATGCGATATTTTTTTCAAGTTAAATGAACTAAATATGTCTTTACAAGGTCCAGGAATCACCATTTTCAATGTTCATGACAGAGTAGCAGCCATGCTAAAGAAATTCAACTTTTGGGATCAATGTCTGCAGACGAATGAGTACGATTGTTTTGGTTCTCTCAGCAGGTTATTATCAGAGAATAAAATTCAACATAACGAAAACATTAAAAGAGATATTACTGAACATCTCAAACAGCTTCAATTCACGATCAAAAGTATTTACCTAATAAACCTGGATCAAACAACTGCATATGCAATCCTTTTGAAGGAGATATGATTTCTAACACTTCTTTATCTTTATTGGAAAAGGAAAAGGTCATTGATTTATTCTCTAACAATTCTCTAGAAGCTGTTTTTCCAGATCAATCTTTAATAGACTTCTGGCTCCATGCAACAATTGAATACCCTACCTTAGCAGAAAAAGTAATGAAAATGAATAGATTAAATGCGGAACCCGATCTAAGACATTGAACCAAATTTTTAATTTTTTGTTCCAACAAACAGGCACATATGTATATCCCATTGAGGATTTTTGCAAGTATCGAAGTACTCGTTTCTCTAAATGTTTCACGTTGCAGTTATGTTTTAATTTACTTTGGTCGTTATAACTATTATTCATGTGATTAACAATTTTTTATAACAGCTAAATAATACTGTTTTATTTACTATCACTAACGGCTGCTCAGGGAGTTCGCCGATAAATTCCAATTTGTATAAGGGGCACGCAGAAATAAAAATGTTGGGAACCGCTGGTCTAACGCGACAGTTGGCAGTAGAAGGGTAGGTCATTTGTTTACTGCTAACAAGTATTTTTCTCCGCACAAGCACGACAATAGCGTTGGCCGCAGTAGTGGACTCTTCGGTATCCTGATCTCCCGACTCAAGATAAATTTTTCTCTTGGCTATGGATGTTGTGTTTATCCGTAGGTTGTAGACGGTCTCTGACTGTCGAACGCGGAGGTACCACCCGGCGGATCTCGTAGGCGGGGCCAGAATGTGTGCATGTGGCATGCACTCGTGTTCCCTCGCCAGAGTCCGTGTGGCGTCCCTCCTTTCCCTGTATCCTCCTATAGCCTCACGGTACCCCATGGGTGTTTAGGCCTTAGGCCTTCGTGGTAGTTGGAGTATAAAAAAAACTTCACACTGCATTCAAGGCCCAAATAAGACAAGGCCTAGCTGGTACTGCTGACATGCTCGATGCTGTTCAAAACAGGGCTGTCCGATTGAGCGGTGACTCTTCTCTAACGGACAGTCTCTGAACCATTTTGCACCGACGGGCGTTCGGAGATCTGACTTTTTTCCACCACAGTGTCAACAAGCTTTCAGCCTACTAGACCCGCCAGGCTTCTGTCGTCCCATCGAAAACTGGTGGACAGGACCGCTCCATTGTTCCTAGGGTGCTGAGATTTTGAAACAGTTTGCACGAGAACGTTCTGCTAACCTTAGGAAGTAACAGCGGCGGTGCCCCGGCATTTAGGCTTCTGCCTACGTGGCTGCTCCGCATAGAAAACGTTGTCGGTAAAAATGGTCGAAGCAGGCCTAGATGGCAGCCTTCTCCCCCCCAACACTATTACTACTACTACCTTTTAGACCCGCTTGAAAAGCTGAAGCACGTCATTGTGATACAGTGTACCTCTATTCGACAGTATTACTCCTACTTTACTATATAGCAAAAACCTAAACAAAACATGTTGCATTAACGACGTACTTTGAGGAGTTTTATTCCCCTGCATTCATCCGGATTAATGATGCTGCATATGCGTTCGGTATCAGGAAATATAAATTTTGTAGCGAGCTTTGTGGATACCTGGATTACCTCACAGTCCAGAGATATGCAACCATTGTTTGACATTACCACTAATTCAAACTTTATATCCGTAATCCGCTACGCAAAGTTAGAATGCTCTAGTATTCAGATGGCGATGAGCTTTTCCAATTAGTCGCTTTGGATCTAGGGACCTGTAAGTCAATATGTCTCAAAGTAGGCGACAACGGGTCCCTGAGGGCGCTAGCGACCTACGCATCGGGTGGTGAGTAGCCTAGTAGAAACAAGGGGGATTAATGTGGGTCGAGGCACAGCAATGGCTAGTTTGTGGCTTTGTAAATACAATTCAGGTATCACGTCGCCAGTTCGCGATTCTAGAAAACGTTTTACAGCCCATTTAATACACTTTATTCAATTAAAGTATAAGTATCGTTTCAGTCAACAATGGTTTTGTTATCAAACCTAAGGCCCGTATCGTCAGTCGTCCCTCCAACTGTAGGGCGCGTTTATGGCCTCCTTGATTGTCATACTCCTTTCTCTCTTTCAAAAATTTCTAGATTACACTTGTCCCGTGTCAGTGTCATCGCTCTCCTATGGTGAAGATATGTTTTCTTATTAAATTGTAGGAAATTTCAGGCTGACAAAACATGATATAACTCAAAAGCATGCACAATTTGATGCAAATAGATGTTTGTGACATAACCTCAAAATAGAGCGCTGACACGGAGAAGTAGAAAACTATGACAATCAAGTAGGCCATAAAGGCGCCCTACAATTGTAGGGACGACTGGCGATACGGGCCTTAGACTAAGTGAGCTTACAAGCGATTGACTAATAGAGGTAACCTAAAGTAATAGCTGATGTCAACTGATGTACACAAATTAGGGAGATATACGAGGGGTTCTCGCTATACAACTATACTTAAAATGAAAACTAAAACTTACGTGCCTATACTAACACACAATGATGTAAAGGCGAGTATTGTTATTCCAACATATTTGAATATGAGACATCGTTGCTTAAGTTGTTACACGACGAAACTCAAAAAAATAACTTATGTATTTTCTTGAAAAATCCACCGTGATTACCGGAACGTCATCAGTAGGCACTATCAGCATATGAGGTTTCAAATGCGATTAGACACAGATGGAAGATTATAAGATCATTCGACAGCGAACCCAAAGACCCACCATTCTTTTTGCTCTCCTAAAAGGTTGTTAGTTTTAAGTTACGACGTGTTGGAACTCTTTTTATTGATAAACTTAATTTTTTTGATTCATGAGTGGATAGTATCAAAAGGAAGAAAATACGACACAAATTTCTTATTTAGTTTTACATTCTACGTCAGTGAGCAATGGCAAAAATATCCAAAGTATTTTGAGTTTTATATGATATACCTAAAAATTAAGGATTCCTTGTTCCAACATCGGCTATAGATTGTTCAACTACGTTGCGCGAAAATAGATGTAATGTTCCATTTTTTTTTTTAGTTTATACTCTTCAGTCTACATTATTCATGTTCACCGAAAAATAAATAACATTTGAAAATCAAATCGATTGTTTTCATCTACACTAAAAAAGCTTTTCGGATGTAAGCACAAAGTTTGGAGAATCTGCTTTCTTTTCTGGTTACTAACATTAGTTCCTTTTCCTTTTCCAATCTATTTTTCAAGCCTATTTTCTAGAAAATGCTATCTATCATATATCGTTTAGTCAGTAAATTAATAATATGGATTACTCTGTATAAACACAATTACTCTATGACATGCCATTACTCTGTATAAATCAATTAAAAGTAGGGAACCCATTCAGATGAGCCAGCCGCCAGTAACCCTTCTTCTCTTTATTCGTATATCTTGGTAGCTTCTAGACAGCAAATCATAAACAAACAAAAAAAATCATTTTGTATAGCGGCATGTGGATTGGTGTATCTATCCAGTTGAGGGATGTATCTAAATCTGGACAAACACGCTAATAATATGTATAGCAGTCTGGTTTACTAGCTATTATGGATATTCAGATTCATGATTCCGCCACTGTACGATCTGTATGAATATTTTGATTAACAGATAATAATCAAATGTCCCTCTGCGTTTCTACCCACACTCCGCCGATACACGACGCGAATCCGTACCGAAAATCTTCCAGCGTTTGAAAAGCTTCATTCCAGCCAGGGACTTTGACGTATTTGACCTATAAGCAATTCATCTATAAAATACTCAAGTTGATGATTCCTTTATTACCAACGGTAGATTTGAGGGTGGAAAAAGTTGAGGCGGCTTTTAATATAATGATATATCCAGTGGCGGGCGCATTGTATACTACACTATTGTATACGCGTATACAATGATGAACATATACGTCTCGATATTCAGGTATAAAATGTATATAATGTATGCAATAGCAAATCATAGTTCAACTACTTGCATATAGTGCTAGCGAAAGTCCCTTTCCCTTTTAGATTTCCATGTGTACGCGGAAGAGAGAGGGGGAACAAGCGGGCACCACTTGTGTATAAAGAGTGCGCCATACACCACGTGCCTGGCACACCAGTGATGAAGGCCACAGAACACAACTGTAACTAGCTGTAACGCCTTGTTTTCTACGCTCAAATACACATTTCTGTCGAATCTGTTTGGGATCAATTCCAGATCGATCCTACCGGTTCTCTGATTTTGGGTGAATCTGAAAATTCAGGATGGATACAAATTCTGAAACATTACATGAATCGTTTGACTGTGGAAGCAGTTTAAAAATAATGAAAAAATATATAATATTTATTTATGTACGTATACAAAGACACAGTTTTAGATAAATTAAGAACAACAAATGAACCCTAGTTCATCGATTTCTTTGTTCTTGGAGCGTCCAACCATATTTTTCTAAGCTGTTGGTTCACGGTTTCACGTTTTCGAATAAACTTAAGCTCACTTATCGTTGTTAACACAAGACAACTACGTAACTCCACTTTATATGTCATTTCAAATAGGAAAAACACGTAATTCCTAATTTTACCTATTTTCCATTTTTGTTTTGAAAATTTCAGCTTTCTTCAAGTATCATTCAGAAACTGCTCAACTAAACTATAATACTGCATTTATCACAATAATGCTATTATTATTAAAACATTATAATTTGTTTTTACGCTTTCCTCTGAAATTCTTAGAAACGGAGTTACGATTTTTTCTTGTATCATTGACGTTATACTGTTCTATACATTGTCTTCATCATTGTATACATTGTATTCATTGTATACGCATTGCATACATCGAGACGTAGACAATTAATGTATACGCGTAAACCCCCATCACTGGATATATCATCTTTAATATTTTCAAATCGTCATAACACAAGTGATGGAAATACGAAATATACACACACTTTGAATGGTAACTCCATGTAAAATTTCTCTTATTGTCATTGTAACCTGATGATCGCATGTCCTGTCCGTAAACATCAGCGTTTATGTTTAGCTTTTGCTTGGAGTGATACGCCAGACAACGGTAACACTATCAGGTGGTTATCGAATGCTCAGTTACCGCGAAAGGAGATGAAAGAATTAAAGCGGCAATAAATTATACTCGAAAAAAGAGGGACGCTCTACATACGGACACGTCGCAGGTCGAAGTACTCTTTATCTGAAGTCACTTGAAATAGCATAAAAACCTTTGGTCGGCGAGTCCTTTGTAATTTCATGACGTAACATAGGCGTGCGGTCATTTATTTAGAACGATAATAATAATGTTTTTATATCACAATAAATGGATTGTACTATCTTCTTATTTTTTTGATTTGGGATAAAAAATACTTATATTGGGAGTTTAATTTGTGTTGACTGAAAGTTAAGAAATGGAAAAATTACAGAATTCCAACGTTTGACATAGGCAAATATTTACATAGCAGGTAGGTATATAAAAAGGTATATAAAGACTTACATTATAGGTATTTATATATCATCCTCGCCTTCGGAGCTGTAGCTAGAGTCATCTTGTAGAGGAATTACAACGGGATTTACAGGAGGCAAAACACAATATTCATTTTCTTTTTCAATAATATGCCTAGAACACTGCTTCCATAGGTCTGTGGCAGCAATATGAGATACTGCATCTCTTATTGTGGCCAATAGCGATTCACTTAATTGAGGGGTCTGATTATGTTTTCTTACTTTTTTTTTTAAAGCAGCCCAGACCAACTCAATCGGGTTAAAAATGCAGTAATAGGGAGGTAGACGTAATACTTCATGGCCATTTTGCTGAAGCAGATTGTCAACAACATACTCTTTTTCAAATTTTTGTCTTTTAATAAGATCCAATAATATGGCTTTGGTTGATTTTTGTGGTATTTCCATTCCTTTATCCTTCATAAAATTAATAATGTCTTTTTTTTTGTGCCTGTATTCGAAATTTTGTTTTTCTGTCGGGAATGGTATGGCGCATTGTCCATAATAATCACTGAATTTGGGGAAATGTTTGGTATTAACTGCTGCTCTATCCACTTTTCAAATAAGTCGGAGGTCATGTCCTCATGATAGTCGGCACATGATTCTTTGATATTTTTGGCAGATAACAGCTAGGCATTAGGTATAAATCCATTTTCACTGCCAGCATGGAGAATAATGATTCGTTTTCCACGGTTGCATGGTGCATTTAAAATGCACTTGTTGCTGTCGTCAACCCAGCCGTACTGCACAACATCATGGGTATCATACCACGTTTCATCCATGTAAATCAGATTTCTTTTCTGCTCTCTATAGATTTTAACTTTGTGCAAAAATTCTTGGCGCAATTCAACGATTCGAGACGACTCCATAATCACCATTCTTTTATCTAATTTTTTGTATTGAAAACCACACAGTTTTACAATACAGTGCAGTGAGTCTAAGCATTTGTAATTATAAAATTCTTCAGGATAATCTTTTAATTTATCCCGTATCATTTCCAACGTGGGCACCAAATTTTCTTTATAAAATCCGTATATTATACGACGAATATCTTCCTGAAAACCCACGTCTATTCTTTTTAATTTTTGCCCTATGCGCTTTCTGTGGAAGGAATGGTTGACTACATCTCCCCTTTTTATAACCCGATAAATGGTAGACCGACTGCTTTTTGTCAGGATACAAATTCTGTTTAAAATTTGATTTTGCGAGGAATCTGGATTTTCGTTTTTCAGACAATCATACATATTTAGGATTACTCTTTGGGTCTGTTCCTCTAAATCTTTATGAAAGAATTCTGCCTGCACAGGTTTATCAACCATCTCCTCGTGGCTTGGAGCATTTTCCCAAGGTCTCCAAAGAGCCATATTTAGGACACACAAGAACAATCAACACAACAATTAAATCAACAAGTAAACTGAGTATTCAAAAGTCAAAAACACACAAACTAATAAAATCTATGAAAAAACACGGACAGACTAAAGAAAACACGTTTATTCACCGCTACACGGCACTGGCTAAACTGTTTCAATTTTCAGTAGTCACCTGCAATTGCTCGGAGCTCTGAAATACACGCTTTCTCATTGGTTATCTCCACGCATAGGCGTGCTTTACTCCACGTGGACCGGTGAAACTGCCTTTGATCTTATACAGGAGATATTTGCTGCGAAATTTGGGGATTTTTGCAGCAACAGAGCGTGTTAAATATAGATATATAAAACGCACCCGGTATTTCACAGTGTTTCAAGTGACTTCAGATAAAGTTTTTTATACGTCTGCTTCCCTCATTACCGACGGTGTGTTTAATAACTGGTCAGATCCCAAACAGAGATTAAAAGATGAATTTTTCTGTGGTAGTTCAAATATTTGGTATTCAATAGACAAGCCAAAAAGGTAGGTTGCGCAAGCAATAAATTATAATCCACCAATTCACTGTTATGGTAAGGTACTGGATCAATAAAAATGTATTTTCTTTCTTCTTCAACGCGATTGCTCTCCAAAACTGATTATCCATTCAACCTAAGAGTTAAATAGAAAAATACGTTTTTTTCTAGCTACTGTCAATTTCCTTGTAATCCAAAAACACAAAATATAGCTTTTGCTTTTGAGGCGCCGCGCGACCGACTGCATAAGCGTACTCGCTGGTTGTTCCACTTCCACATTCAAAAGAAGAACTGGATTACTCTCAATACCTAAATTACTTAAACTTTAAAAGATTATTTTGTTTCTCATAGTATTTTATGACTAAATACAATAATTTTTTTGATTGATGTATTAATATGTAAATTGAATCAAGAAGCGAGGGAATCTTTGAACTAGGCCCACAAACCCCACGCCCCTGCTCCTATTCGGGTATTTGCACACTGGCGTATTCATGGGATGGCTTTGAGGCTACTCGGAGTCTCCCCTCCATAAGCGCATCATTACCCTTCTCCTGCATATTACAGGCCTTCTGTGAAGTGTAGCTCCCTGAACGAGTCCCCTGCTCTTCAATTCCCAATCTCCAAGACACACCTTCCCCCTTCCCGCGACGGAATTTTTCCTGACCCTGGATCCTGAGCCTCCCCTCATTTTTTTCTCGATAACACGATTGGTTAGGCAGTATCTCAATCTAGTCATCGCAAAATATCAACCACAACAGTGGCACGCCTACAAACCACTTTCATGAGCACGTTTCAAATTTCCATTATCGGACTGAACTAAGCCAGATGAATAAAATTAGCAAATCATAACTGACTGTATTAGCATTGGGAGGATTTCTATAAAAGCAAAAATTCAATATACTTGAATTTGTGCTTAAAGCGGCTGAACCTACTAGTATGCCTGCACAGTAAGAAGCATGACCAGAATGCAGTTTCGTACAGACACAGAAAGTGGTTAAACTAAATACTGGTATAATACTTTACATAGCTAATGAAATTAGTTGCAAGAAGGATAAATAGCCAGCGTTAATTTCGTAAAATAAATGTTTTTCATATTTACATTTTAGATAAGAATGTTCACTTTCGATACTTAACTATGTTCGGTAGCCTAGCGATTTCGGCTTGTCTATTCAATACCAAACATCCGACATACAATATCAAAAATAATCAAAAAACCTGCTTCTACCTGAATATTGAAATTTGAAAGAAATATATTGCTTTTCAAAATCCTGGAGATATTTTACAAATAAAAATGTAATCTGCTTTAAAAATCACACCATATTCGGAATTTAATTAAGCCTGCACCTCATAAACAGCAATACCTCACCGCCACTGGAGACAACCCAACCAAGCCGCGCGCCCCTGTAGAATGCAGTTTCTTTTATCTATAATTTATTGCTCGGACATTACCTTCCACTATCAGTAATGCTTTTGAGACTGTCTTCGGCGGTAATACAACATTGCGATTAGGTACTTTTGAAGGCCAGAAAATGAAAGAGGCATGTGCAACTTGGATCGCGTAGCCTTGTACTCAGTAATGATCCGCAACACAAAACTTGAGAACGATTTTTTATTTTTGTATCTAAGCAGATATTCAAAATACTTCCACGCCCATGGAGAACCGATATCACTTTCTTACAAATACTAAAAATAAACTTATTGATTGATATTAAAGTCGTTGTCCGGTTATAAAAAGCCGTTTTGATTACGTGATTTCACTTCTGCTCACTAAAGTTGTACCCTACGCGATCATTTATCAACTTCGCTTTATCAAATAATGTCTCAGGCGTATGAGCATTGATTAATGTAGTGCTAACATGTAACGCGTTTTCAAGAAGCAAAAAGTGAGTGGCGCTATTACAATATAATAGTGCTAAGTATATTTCATGCTACAGCGGACCTTCAGAATTCGGGTGGATGCTAGATTTTTTGCCAAGCTGTCTGAAAATATTTTACTGTCCCAGATTACTCATAGAGACTGTTTCTGTGATCCAGAAATAACGCTAGTAAATAAAGTTTCTATAATATAACCTGCACCAAGTACGGTGTCTGTTGAAACTATATCGAATGCCAATGGGTTTGTTGAAAAATAGCACCGTCGGATATTCCTTTCTGCATATTGAACATTTGTATTCGAGCGAGTTACTAACCCTGGGTTAGGCTTCGTAACTAATGTTCTTGTATGGATTACTGATTCGCAAACACATATATGTTCGGTCATGGAGTCAAGGATAGACCTCCGAGGTATGTTGACCCTACCGTGACATTTGTGATGCTTCGTATTCGATTTTACGGTTAAGCTAGTAGTAGTGATGGTGGGGGGGGGAGAGTCCTGCCAACTATCTTTTTCCCTTTTTTTCGACACAGTTTGCATCAACACTCTACTCTACATGCTTGTCCGCCTTTATGGCCTCCCTGACTTTCATAGTCCTTTATCTACTTCAGAAAGGCTGCGGTATTTCTAGATTTCTACTGTCTCTACCGTCTCAGCGTCAACGTTCTCCTAATGTGTGGCTATGTTTCCTTTTTCACTGTTAAGAAATTTCAAGCTGATACAACAGATGATAAAAATCAAGTCTTTTAATTCTGAATTTTTTTATAATTCAAAAAGGAAACATAACCTCTAAATAGAGCGGAACAGTAGAAACCTAGAAATACTCCTGCCTTTCTGAAGAACAGTAAAAGCTATGTTTCCTACTGTCCCGTGTCGGCGCTCTATTTTGAGGTAATGTTACAAATATCTGTTTGCATCAAATTGTTCATGCTTTTGATTTATATCAACTGTTATATCAGCCTGAAATTTCACAAGTCAAAAAGAAAACATAGCCTAACAATGGGAGAGCGCTGACGCTGATACGGAACAGTCGAAATATAGAAATACCCCAGCCCTTCTGAAGGAGAGAAAAGTCTATAAAAATCAAGGAGGCCATAGAGGCGTCCTACATCTGTAGGGATAGCTGACGATAGAGCCCTTAGACTGCAATATATTGGGGGAAAATCCCAGTAAGTGGAACACTGTATCGCCCTCCTCCCAGCAAATGAAGCACATAGAATCTCAATTCACTGTTAGAAGGGACTAGTAACTGTCCATTCTACACACTAGAAAAAATAATTATGTTATAAGTTACATAGTAGGCAATTTTGTATCCGACCTTCACACACTATGGTCTTAATTTTTCACATATATTCGGACACGTATATTACAATATATAACAGGTTTCGGGAACACAGTTTATGATTCATGATATCCCATAATATATTATGTAGTTTTCACTTCAAATACTATATATGTTTTAATACGTGGGCTTTATTATCTTTTTCATAAAATTTATATGTCCCACGTCAAAAGCGAAACAACGGATTCGTATATAACATCGCTGAACTAGCTTTTTCAGTTGCATTGCAAAAGACTCGAACAACCAAAGTATAACAGAGACATCTAGCAGTTGTGTTTCGTGGGCGTAAATTATGTAGCTGATTGAATCTTTTCCCAAGGATCACTTTATTTAAAATCCGGAATTCGTATTTCGATCTTTTTCTAACAGACTCCTAAATAAAATATTCTACCAACATTATTTAACCACATCATACTCCCTTGAATTACAAAAAAATAACTCCACATTTTGACCGTACAAAATACAAACCGATTTAAAAAAAATGCTCTCAAGTAACTACAATACGAGCTTGCTTCCAAGTGGAGCATCCTATAAGTATAATAAATCGTCTTTATTTAGGCCGAAGTTGAGCTTCTAGCTATTCTGCCCTTAACAAAACTAGATTAACATTAAATATACATAAATAGAATAAATTTTCTTTTTTTTTAAGTTATAGCGCAGTCCCTACTAAATAGTAGTATCATATGAATATGACGTAAATCCGTTGATGATATAAAAATTGTTTTAAAAGGACTTGCATAGTCCATGTTCATAACTTAGAGAAATGAGGTGTGATTGTCTTTACATTTGTTGTTCAAAAATGAATTTCTTAGCTTGTTTTTTGAAATCGCTTGAGGAGCTTCGTAGGAGATGGTAATGCCTTCTATAGTATAATAGCATTACAAGTGAAGCACTTATGTAAGAATGATGTCTTGTGAAGAGGCATGGTTAGCATATTCGTAAAACGAATATTTCTTGAGTAGGTACACCCACGAAGTATTGGCTTGTCTTTTAAAAATGGATAAAATGATGTGCACAAAGCATAATAAGTGGACCTTAAATAATTTTGTTACGTTTAACCAATGGAGTTGTTCAACATACGAGCTAATGTGATCCTACTGAACCATATCAACATGCGACGTGATTTTCAAATTTTAGTGGGAATTAAATCAGTCCTAGTAAGGCACCTGTATCAAATAAGGCCACGTTTAGGGAATACATCACTCCGCAAAGAGACTTCAAATCCGCTAGGTATCAGATCAGTTATTAAACCCTGCATTGAACCATAGCCCCTCCCAAATCGACCCTAAAATCCCCTGTATCTCGCTACAGCCCCACGATACCCCATGGGTGTTTAGGCCTTAGGCGTTTGTGGTAGCTGGACTATACAAAAAATAAAAGGATCTAGTATTTTATGAAAAATAAAATAGAATAAGGAAGAAAAAAGCTCGCCCAAGATGGGATAGAATCATCACTAAAAGGTTACGTATGGCATGATTCATTTATGTAATACGTACGATATCTACTACAGCATCGCATTTTATATGTGCATAATATAATCAGCACTGTCATAGCCAAGTATTATAAAATATGCACGTGAAATGAGACTTGCCTTTTCTAACAAAGTGCTTCTTACTGGTCAATGTAATAAGTTATCATTATATAAGCAGTTCCAACTATAAAATATTTACATTTGTTATTAGGAAGTCGAAATTTCCGCATCTCTCCGTATATTTAGAGTGTCGTCATAGGTTGTCACAGTAACTATATTATAACATATCCAAATTTCAAAAAAAAAATTCTGAAATTTGCTTGTTGGCAACAATCTGGCAACCAGGTTGCATACGGCGAGATGCTTGACAGCTTGGCTCCGGTAAATGGGTGGAGCGGGTGGCAGGCGTGCTTGAATAGATTTTTTCTTTGTATTTTCATATTATCTCGTTCAATTTTTGAGCAATCTCAAACATTTTTTCACGTATCGACAGGATATCATGGTTTACATATCATGAGCCACCCAAGACGTGACAAAAAAGTTTGGTAGGAAAGGTAACAGATAATATCGCCCGAAAAAACGTTTTTTTCAAAAAACAATGGGCTCGTGATATTAACATACTTTAAGTTGATGTGGACATGAAATTTGAGCTCGGCCGCATTAATACTTTTCAGAAAAGTATGGAAATAAGATTACGAAAGTTGGGCCAAAAAAAAATTTGTAAATTTTTGGTACAAAGTCCATAAAACCTAATAATAGCATTGTTGAATTATCTACCACTGCAGACCATCACAAAAATTCAATCAGCGGCCCCAAAAATACAATAAAGAAACGTGACCAACCACCTTAACGTTTGGATAGCCGTAACTTCATAAATTTTTGCGAAACGATGATGAAATTTTAAAGGTATTATTATACGTATGCTTAGTGAATATGCTGTATCGGAGAGCTCCGAGAAATTTTTTTTTTCATACAAAAGATATATATTTTTTGAGACACTACCGTTGGCTTTTTATTAGGAAACCACGTAACCAAATAAGGCCATGTTCTGGTTCTAATAAAGCCACTCTCAAAATATAAAACAGGACTGTCGAATAAACAAAGTTATATTTCTAATTAACAACAATAAATAATTCTTGAATCCAGATAGATTTCAAGTAAAAAAATCACTTGTTCGAAAAAATAATACTTAAAATCATACAGAATCCTAGATTTTGCCTTCCCGTCGATGCTATTTGAATGGCGGTAGATGGTGAGTCTGCATCCTTTTTCATCTATATTATAGATGCGATGGGGCTGGTTTATTCAGATTAGTTTAACCAGCAAAGTTTCTAGTTTTTAAAGTAGTCGTTTCCTGTGGCGAATATTTTCATGTCTGTCCAAAAACAACTTCAACCATTTTCTAGCTGCCATTCCACTGTTTTCATTAAATGTTTGACGAATTTTTTTGTTATTAACATAGGGAAACACGGATTTTTGCAAAATCCTCGGTGTAAGTGGCATTTCTGTCTCTCGCATGCCCGTACGTACATGATTGCGAAGTGTTCTTCGTGGAATTCGGTATTCTCTGCATGGACGATTTACCGACATTCTACTGTTTAGTGCCCTTTTCTTAGAAGGGATCTTTCGATTATAGTTTCTGAAAAAAAAATATCACCCATAAAAGGCCAGTGTGTTCCTAATAGAGCCAAGTGGCCGTAATGAGAACGATTTAACATGGCCTTATTGCTCATATCTAACCTTAAATATACAATTTAAAAATTGAAAACATTCAAAACCTGGCAACAACAAATAACTACCTGCGTATGCTTTATAGACTTACCTGATTGAACTAACAAGAGATTTCGCAAAAAGAAGCCGACAACATGCAAAAACGGAGACAAATTTAAAGCAGAAATTTTATAAGGCACATGTTGAAAACCGACGCTGTCCTACTGCGCCATCTAGCGCCGCTCCACAGCTGCTGAATTTATGGTTGGTAACTGCTCTCAATAAATTTGTATAACTGCAGAAATCTTTAATTTTACATGTTAATAGTCCCTCTAAAATCGACGCATGGTCTTATTAGGTGCTTTTCCTTATTTGGTACAGGTACCTTACATGAAAATAGCTTTATTTTGAAAATCAGTGGCAAAAATAAAAACAGTCGGTTAAAACAGTCATCGCAAACCTTTGTTTAAGATGAGTCATTAGCACAATTCGCATTAAGCACTAATAGTCTATACGGCCTATGTGAATAAAGCAGTATGCCAAACTTACATTCTAAGTTTGAACGCAAACTTATTCAAGTTCTTTATACAATAAAAAGTAAAAAACGGAGCATATTTGAAAAGAAGCACAAGGTTTCCATGAATGCTCACTTGTCTCTTCACTTTATGAAAATGATAAAATCGCACACATTCACAATTACACTAAGAAACCTAGAAATAGTTTTGGCGCCACTGGTCAACTAGCCTTTTTTTATGTCCTGGGATCTTAAAGAGAGAAATCTAAAATTTGGTAGAATCACGTTATTTATGTGATTCCACGGTTTATGCTGAAAACGACCTTGTAACTTTTTTTGTGTTACAGGTGCTGCCATGTAAAGGCTGCTACACACAGTGCCGGCCTTGCCGCGCAAAGGAGCCGCCGGCATTGCCGCCGGGGTGTGCCGGCGGGTTACGCGGCTTGCCGGCGTCACTTCGTTCCTGGCATTCGAGAGGTAGTGTTGTGCGGTTTGTGTGTTTAAACAAATTAAAATGTCGTTTAATTGGGATGACGAAGCTGTGCTGCTCTTAATTGAAAAATTTCATGTGAATGATATACTATGGAATCCCAGAAATGCAGACTATACGAATAGGAACAATCGAATGGACGCATTGAACATAATTGCAAGTGTATTTGACATTGATAAAGGCGAAGTAGAGAGAAAGTTAAAAAATTTAACCTTGTATTATTTTCGGGAAAAAAAGAAGTACGATGTGCAAAAACCCCAAAAACATGCTATTGCGCAAACGCTGACACCCCACATCATCTTTTTTATACTCTTCTATCATTACAGTACCGTTTCGCCATTTTCTATTTTGTAAACTTGGGTGCAACCAAAACCTTCTCATCCTTTGTTATTTTTTCTTATTAAAATAAAAATTACAACTGCGGCGGCTGTGCTGATGATTTCCTTATTCATTTTAACCAACCAACCATAAAATATGCATTTCACTAGCGTTCTATGTGACTGTCACAACCGGAATGATGCTTGGCGGCTTTGCGCGGCTTGTGCCGGCGGCTTGTATTGCCGACGGCATAGCCGCTCGGCATAAACCCGGCGGCATTGCCGCCGGCTTGTGTGTAGTAGCTTTAAAGGTAATTGTATATGTAGCAATGAATAACAACAATTTTATCACATTATTGAGTATATTTGCGTCGCTAGTACTGTTAAAACACGAAAAATACTATCGGTAGTATATTTGCATGACCTACAATACGTTTTTATATGCATTTTCACGCTGTGGCCGATGAGACACGTAACTCCCTGGAACGTTGTACAAATGCATCCGCATTATCTCTCACATCATGGCGACAATTTAGATAATCCAATAATAACCAGAATTACAACTCTGCGCCAGCTAACAGCGACAGCGTTTCAACTTAAAGTAAGCAAGGGGCATTTAAGCCTAAAATAAGCATCGACATAGAGTTATTTTGCTACGAGAGTAGTTCTCCAATATTTCTTGTTATATGCGTCATGCTCAGCAACTTTGTACGACATGAGCTGATAGCTATGATGAGAAATTTTCTCATTCTAAAAACAAGTGCCCATTGTAAAGGATATTCCACAATTTCAAGCAAGAGGAATTGACCCACCAAATTTTTTGTTTCATCAGGATAGTGTCACATGCTGCCCAGCCCATGAAACAGTTCAGCTGCTGCATAAGACAAATGTCTATTTAATTTGGTACGATTGAATTTATAGGGGGTTCTAAAGTCCAAAGTCTATGCAAATAAGCCCACAGACCGTCGTACATTGAAAGAGGAAATTCAACGCTGCCCTTCACGAAATTTATTCGCATTTATGTAAAATAGTGATGAGGAATACCGACAAAAGGATGTGTGTCATCTGCAAGGATAGTAAGAAATCTATTCCTTGACATGCAAGTCTGTACAGCAGTATCATGTGTAGGGCAGAGCGGGGTCACTTGATCAGGTTTTTGTTCAAGTCAGTGTAGGATCAGTCAGAAGAAGTAAATAGCAACGAGTTAATCTCAAATCAGTCATTTATTTACTTGACCGCATTATAGGATCAAAATACTTTGGCATATCCGTTGTTTAATTTGAAAAAACTACAATATAATCAGATGAGGCATATGACTCATCAGACCCCACAGGCGGGGTCTAGTGAACCACCCAAAGGGGTCACTTGAGCCAATGCGTTATTCAAACCTTAACACTTTAAAACTTCTGGAATATAGAAACAGAAACGTAACAAAATTTCTAAAACTATTCATAGAAACAAAAACAAACATTTGCACGTAAAAATTATGAAATACCTAATCGAATTTCTAAGGCGTCTCATAGAAATAAAATTAAAGTTAAAGAAATAACAAGAAAAGTGATTTAGGTAATTAGTTTAGTCACTGTCACAGTTCATGCAAATATACACAGTATTGACACCAGAAGTGCAATTGATGTGAGCCCATGCTCGGCAACTGGAGCACTGTATCCATTCTTCTCCTGGAAGACTGTCTGAATAGGACTCAGTGCACACTAGACAAAAACAATCATCCTCTTCAGTGTCTGATGGAAGTTGTCTTTTTTTTATATTTGTCTTCTTATTTTTCCTACCAAGCTTTCTATGAATTTTCTTATCAGAGTGACTCTCTCCATCAGATTCTGAGGAGCTTATAAGAATTGCTTTCTTCACTGCCCTTTTCTTGGACTTTTCTATCTTCATGCTGGTTTTTGATTTTCTTTTACGTTGTTGTGAAGCAAGCGCATCTTTTTCCGGAGTGTCTGTCAAAATTGCACAGCTTCTCTTCTTCCTTCGTGTTTGTTGCTTTCTGGGTCCTGCTTTCGGTAATGGCCTCACAAGCTCTGGTGAAAATTGAATATCTCTAGACGTAGACGGAATATCATTTGGTTTTTGATTTTCCTTATCAATTGCCGACTCCAAGGTAGCTGGCACAGAAACGGGCGATGACAAAATCGCAGATGTTTCTATTTCCACCTCAATACTTGGTGAAGGTGCTCTTGTTTCAAGCCCATCATCCGTACCAATTGTTTCTGCTATTGGGAGTTCTTGTGTTTGAGATTGTAACTCTGGACGGTCAGTCACATATGATGGCATAAAGTCTTCTTCAGAGAAAACATTGCTATCAAAAGGGTAAATACCTGCTTTCTTAAATCCACTCATTATATTAGTCGGGGTCATTGCCAACGGTAGAGCTGATGCTACTAATTTTGGTATTTCATAAATTGAAATCGTTTTACCTGGATTATTACGAAGCCATGCATCATGAGCCGATGAAAGATATGTTTTGAAAGGTCCGTAAACAGATATGTCCAATGGCTGTAGTTTATTGGTACAATGGGGTGGATATGAGAGCATGACCACCCCATTTTCCTTGGCAAGTTCAACTGTTTTAATTGCTAGATGTGACGAATGGTTATCCAATAATAATAAAACTGGATACTCTGGTGATGGCTTGACATAGTTTATAAAGTGTCTCATAAAATCAAAAAACTCGTCATCAGTAACCCAACCACTTCCATTCCCGCGTCCTATACATTCAGGTGGTCCGTTTGCTACAAAGAAGTTTTTAAACCTTTTTCTAGGAAATATAAACATAACAGGAATTGTATTTCCAATTGCTGATGCAGCTCCAATTACAGTAACAAGAGTTCCACGTTCTCCTGACGTTACAGATCCCACGTTGTGCCTTCCTTTAGCTGCTACTATTTTACCCGGTTTCATGACTGTTGGAACACCAGTCTCGTCGATATTCCATATCCTGGAAGGTGAGAATTTATACTTGTCCATTACTGCGGCCAGTTTTTCATAAAAAAGACTGACGTTTGTTTTATTAAATGATGTCGCCCTTCCTAAGCTGGTCGCCTCTGGTTTCCTAATAGATAGTGCACTGTTCCTTTTGAGAAAAGCGGTTAGCCAATCCTTTCCAGCTTGCTTATTTGTATGCCAATTTTCTGGTACTCGTAGGTTATATTTAACGGCACATTCATAAGCAAGGAAACGTACATCCGATGGAGTTAAACCATAAAATATAGATGCCACTTGTAAGAGGTAGTCTTTTAATATGCGTTCTTGTTGATTCGAAAAAACTTGGCGAGGGTTTGCATACTCCATGAACACATCAGAATCAGGGGTAGCTTTTAATTTATTGACATACCTCGAAAGCGTGGTTCTGTCTATTTTATTATTTTTAGCTGCTTTACGGATACTTGTACCATTTATTACTTCACTTGCAGCTTGTTTTATCAAATCTTTACTAATATGAGCTCGGTCAGTTTTTCTTTTGTAAGTTCGCATTCTGAAATAAAAAAACAATGTAGCAATATTCAAGCATACGACATAATTACGGAGCAATGGTTTGGCATAGTATTTAACCATATTACATATAGCATGTTGTAAACAGTAAAACCAAACATCACAACAAAAGTGAGGGGTCACTTGAACATGGCTCACTCGACCCCCTTCGTTTTGGCTCAAATGACCCCTTTCCTAAATTCTCGTAAATATGGTTTCATAACTAAAAACCTTTTGGAAATAGTTTACTTTTGTAACAACAGCCATTAACTGTAACAACATTGAAAGCAAAATACACTTACTTGAATACCATTCGATGATACTTGTAATGTATAGCCCAAAATTCAGTGGAGCGATATTTTTTACTTTTGGCAACAAATTTACGACATCACGCACTCACATCCAGAACGAACGCCGGCCGGTGACTAAAGCAACGTGGGCTTGGTTTGCTCACCCCCCCACTTCGTCTAATGCTGCCAACTTGTATATAATGCGCAGCGTGTTAGTGATACTATAGGTGGCGCACGTGACCCCGCGGCTCAAAAGACCCCGCTCTGCCCTACCTTATGGTTCGGCAAAAAACTGACAATCTAAAGAAGAGAAACTATTATATTCAGTTTAAATCTTACGTGAACTTTACGACACCCTCTAGATTTATTCAAAACTGCGTTTTTGTTAAGTTAATAGCGGTCCAGCGACATTTGATACAGAAATCAGCAACTTAAACGTCGTGCTGATAAATTTTCGGATTGACAACGTTAGAATTAGAAAATCAATTTTGAATTTACTCACTACAAAAATCAGATTACAGAGGCCTTATCTGCTTTGCCCAAAACCACTTGTTAAGGAGTCTTGTTGTTTCCTACCAAAACCATTGATTCATTTCATTTGTATGACCAAAAAAGTTGAATAGCGCACACGACACCTTTTTTTATACTCCAACTACCACGAAGGCCTAAGGCCTAAACACCCATTGGGTACCGTGGGGCTATAGGGGGGTACAGGGGAAAGGGGGGACGCGTGTGCATGCAACATGCACACACTCTGGCTCCGCCTACGAGATCCGCCGGGTGGTACCTCCACGTACGACAGTCAAAGACCGTCTACCACCTACGGACAATCACAACATCCATAGCCAAGAGAAAAATTTCTCCTGGGACGGGACTCGAACCCGCACAGCATACGGCGACTGATCAGGAGACCGAAGAGTCTGCGGCCACCGCTGCTGCCTGTCTTGCAATATCAATTTTTTACTGAAAAAATTCGTTTTGATGCCTACAGCTAATCACGGATTATTAAAGAAAGTTGAACGAAGCAGTCTATGTATACTGAGTGACAAAAAAAGGTAATCACCTACGTTTGTTCATCCGATTTTAATAATTTTTGGCATGTATGCATGTAACGTAGCACATGATTAGATTTTCAGCTTGATTCGTCAACTGACTGCAGAAGCTGGTTCAATAATGTGTTGAGGATTTACGATTTCTTATACACTCATTGACACGCCTGGACATCCTGAGAGATATGAAGTCGCTTAAATGTGAGCAGAGTTGGGTATTTAGGTAACTAACAGAATGCTGTTTAGAAAAATTCAAACTCCTTCCGGACAGAGACAAAAGAAATGAATTTTCCCAAAATCATTTTAATCTATTTCTGACTTTATTAATAGTGGGATATCAAAATAACTTGCATATTATCACTGCCACTTTTTCTCTTCTACAAGACGTCATAATTAGAATTTGAATATGAAGTTTCGTCCTTTATTATTAGTAATAACAATAATAATCACAAATTTGCAAAGGTAAATCATAGCAGATCTTCAGAATGTCAATTATTTTGTAAGCAAAGCCAGACTTTTCTCTATACGTTGTTCGATTTATTTCTCCTCTTCTGACTTCCAAACTCTGTTGCCATGTTCAGTTTGAGGTCTGGTCTGGCATACGAAATAAATGAAATCTGATAATAACAAGGCCTACCTAGGAACTTCTCTTTTTCTGGAATAATTAAGGTTTGGAGATGTCAATGTATGAGACACATTATACATAAAACGGAGGTTAATGCTGCGAGACAGGAGACAAAATGTCATATTGAAATTCTAATTATATCATTTTGTAGATGAGAAAAAGTGGCAACGTTGTTGTGCAATTTATTTTTAAATCCCACTACAAATTCAGCCGGCAAAAAATTGAAATCGTGTTGGAAAAATTCGGTTTTTTTCCGTCTCTCTGCGGAAGTAGTTTCGATTTCGAAACATGTTAATCGACATCTTGCTGGCTACGTAAAAACGCATTTTTGCCCCTATTTAAGCGACTTCGTATCGTATCCCAATGGTGGGGATCGAACTTGAAACACCATGTTTACCTTAAAATTAACAAGATATGTGAAGTTTGAAAACGTATCTTGTTAGTAAGTCATTTAATGAAAAATGTGACTAATATGATTCTTACACAAGTCACATACACTTTTAATTGGAATATATACCACTAACCCTATGTCCTGCTAAAAAACAGTATTTCGGACTTGTTTCATTATTATTATAAATATATTGTGAATGTTAATCGAAATGTCATTTTTCAGAACTCAAATACTACACTAAGCCCAAAAAGTACCTTATCACTGGTTTATTTGTCAGTGACACGGTTTTTATAGTCTCCTGAAAAATTCAAATGAGGAGACTTACGATGTTCTTGTAGAGTACCGATTCAAATTCGAATACGAAAGTCAGGTTATGGGTACTTTGCAGGAAGTTATTTATCTAGAAGTTTTCTTGCTTCCTACCAAAAACGTTACCTCCATCCTCCTCGTTTGTATGGCTGAGAAAGTCCTGTAAGTTTGGGTTGAATTTTTCATAAAGGTATAGGTAGTACAGAAATGGAATTATACGCACAATACCTTCCTTGAAAATTGAATTCTTTGTTCTGTTGGAAAAATACAATGTGCTATCTGGAGCATGTGGGACCTTTTACAACCGTTACAAGATTAAACGAATAAGTCTATGCAAATTTTCACGATAGCCGATTCGTAACTCGACCGAAGACCGAAAATTTTTTTTTTCCCGGGTATCACCTCACTGCCCAAGCTTTCCCTATTTACTTCAATGATACTAAAGCATACAGAATAAAAACATGTGACATGTTAATAAGTCAGTATTTATGTGCAGTTTTTAATAATTAGCAACAAAAATTATTATTAATATGATTATTTTGGCTTATAGTTTTATATAATAAACCCTACCTCTTGCTAAAAGACCATGTAAACCAGTAGATGTCTTATGGGGATTCGGTCTCAAAACTTCCAAAATCCGCCACCAGAGGCGCTGGCGTCGCGCGCCATTGACAGGTTGTTGGACGGAATCTGTATTCATGAGTTGGGGATTCCGCCGCTAGATGGCGCTGTCAAACCAAACGGAATCTGTGTGTCATTGGACACCTGTCATGCGTCATTGGGCATCTCACGCATAGATGGCGTTAAAACGTCATCTGTCATACGTCATTGGACACCTGTCATTGATGGGTTGGGCATCTCGCGCATAGATGGCGCCGATTTGTTTGGCGGTGTACAAACCTAACGGAATCTATGTGTTATTGGACACCTGTCATTGATGGGTTGGGCATATCGCGCATAGATGGCGCCGATTTGTTTGGCGCTGTACAAACCAAACGGAATCTATGTGTCATTGGACAGCTGCCATTGATGGGTTGGGCATCTCGCGCATAGATGGCGCCGATGTCGCACCTGTCTGGTGTTGGCGTGGATTACGGGGGGCATTCAGAACGTGTATACAGGGGTGCATCGAAAAATAGCGGATCGATGGACCGACGGTATATCGTTAAATCGTATATAGCAAGGCGTGACCTAAATAGCGTGGTGGGCTCCTCTGGTCGGTCGATCGGTCGGTCAGAATGTCTCATAACCTGTATACGATGTACTGTTATTATTATACAGGATGATACCGTTCAAAATGAAACTTTATGTAGTAGAATGATGGTGGGGGGGTGGGGAGTCGAAGGAACCGACTGTTTTTTTTTTTGTTTGACAACAGGCTGAATACGAAATAAACATAGCTTTCTGAAAAATGTATTTTTTAATGATATACAGATACAAGTTTAGATAACAGAGTTTTTAGTTGATGTAACAAATCCTCGCTGGGGCATGGTACTCCAAATAGAGTCCTATGAAATGGTCCGGTCGCAACAACTTTTCTTGTAAATTCATTAAATTTATAGTAAGTTGCGTGACGGAAAAAGTAAATATGGCCATCAATCCATCGAAATGCGAGAGAAATATCTTCAGGTAATTCAGGAAATATGTCTCTTATCCGTCCTCTGTTCAACACATCAGTAAAATCGTTAGAAAATTCTATATATGACATATTATTATAAAAGGTATAGGACCGTCCTGCGTTTGATTGAAAAATAGCATTGATTCGAGCCCTATCGGGTATATCAATTGAAAAATTATCAAGAAATTTAATGGTAGGGAATGATGCTGAGAAATAGTTGTTTGGAGACACAATGGTAATCAAGTCACCGTTTGTTGATTGGAAAATATGTTGTAAAGTGTATTGACGTAATTCTGTAGGAACATAATCGACAAGAAGTTCAGGCTGAGATGGGATAATCATTTCGTTTAAGTCTAGTTTCCATATAAACATATCATGTGCAATATATAATCGGTAATTTGAAAACTCTGGAGCAATAGCTAAAAACATAAAATCTGGAATAATATCACACAAATTTTTGAGGATCGGCTGCTTACGAGTTGTAGATCTTATAGTTGTTGTTGTTTTTCGTATTGCTGATGCGGTGGTAGACTTTGGGATTGAATCATATTTGTTTTTTCTTCCATATAGATATTGTACTGCATTTATATCATCAACATCTAGACCACGAATCTCATGCTGATAGAAGGCAAACATAATAGCATTCGGAGAAGCACTATGTGCTATGCCGAGGGCATGTCCAATTTCATGAACCAACACCATAAGAAAACTAGTTTGATTTTTGGGTATATTAGGATTATTTCCAAAATACCAGCGTTCATTTATATCTAAATGGATTTCTCTACAGGTGCCGCTAGAGTCAGGAAAGTATGCATGTCCTAAAACGCCGCCAGCATCATCTAATGTCAATGGACATTCATCATTACCCATACAGTTTGCGCTAAAATAATGAGTCTTGCTAACCATGGTTATAGTAATATCAGGAGGATATAGAGTGGGATTGGTAACCATTGTAAATGTTAAGTTTGAAACATTTTGCCACATCTGAAAAGCCATTTCTGCATCTTTTTGGGCCGCAGGTGTGTTTCGAGGGAAATACCATTTCAGGTCATGTTTCCGAAATGGAAAACTTGCTCTAAATTCAGCATCACTGTATTGACAACGCGGACGATTCATAAATTCAATTGTTGCATTATTCAACAATCCATCCACTGGTAAATTATACTTTTCTTGCAAGTTAGTTAGCAAAGTAGAGAGATCTGTTGTATTATCGATGATATGTTCATATTGAGTTAGGTATACTATAGCGTCTTTTTCGGAGAAATCGTTGCAAAGCACGTATGTGAAAGTTGAAATAAAAAATAATACGTCTACCCACATCAACATCTTGATAGAGAATGATGTCAAAAATCTCAGATAGCAAATATAAATTCGTTTACCCCCCCAATCAAAATCTTGACTGAAAAAAAATTAGGCAGCAAATATACAATAATCATACACGAATTTCTATATTTCTAAAATTCTACTCTCATGTGCAACTTGTAATTGGAATTTCCGCCGGACAAACGATACATTCATGTATTACTAAGAAATTATATAAAAAATACTGCAACCGCAATGAATGTTGTTTTCTCGATAAAAATGGTACTGAGAATATGATGAATATAATATGCATATTTACGATACAAATTATCTCATGCACGCGTGTGTCATCTCAACTACGTACTTATATTGAGCGAGCGCATGCAGTTTTCTCGATAAAAATGGTACTGAGAATATGATGCATATAATATGCATATTTACGATACAATTATCTCATGCACGCGTGTGTCATCTCTACTACGTACTTATATTGAGCGAGCGCATGCAATAGTCATCATTGTTTCACACTTAACGCACAACGCTGCAAGCTGCAACAACGACCGCAGTACAATTAGTGCTTCGAGAGAGACGAGAGAGCGAAAATTTTAAAAAAAGTAAGTGCTATTTTATTTAATATTTTTCTTTTTTATGTCTCTAAATGCAACTGTTTTTTTTTTTCGTGTTATGCTTCAAAATAGTTAGACGACTCAATTTTTTTTATAGATGGATTTATCAAAAATTAATGCTGCGTCTTCGATTGTAGACCGCAAACCTATCAGAAAATTAAAGGACCTACCAGTTGGGACACCATTTGCAATCCAAGCAGCTAAAGTGGTCAAGTCGAAATTTGGGGAAGCCGTGCTACTAGATTTAGGACCGGAAGTGCTATTTCTACCACAGCGGGTGACGGAAACGTACCAGCCGGTCATCGACGAACTTTTTCACGGAAAATACTCGATCATCTTCCAAGGGGAAGTGGACGTAGGGAAAAGCCGACCGCTAGCATCATTCAAAATAGTGGAAAATTAACAAAGCAGAGAACAGGAGGAGGACAGGGTGAGCATTTTTATATATTTTTGAGTAATGTGTTTGCTTGAAAAAAAAAATGTCGTCTTTTCAAATGTCTTCAAATAAGGTTAAAAAGATCATCAAACAAACAGACGGTGTTCTACTATCAATTGTTAGTCTACGGAAAATTTTATTTGATAATTTTACAATCAGAGACGCGGAAGTGTGGCTGAAACGAATAGAAAAACAAATTAGATTATGTAAACGGGTAATTCGTAGTAGAAGGCAAAATAAATTATCTGTAGGGACCTGTAGAAAAGTAGAAACAAATTTGGGGCATTTTAAACATTTTAGAAAGTTGATTTTAACTAGACATATTGGGGCAGGACTTCACTTAACATTGGGTCAGAGGGTTAGATGGGAAAATGTAGAATCGAGCTTTCAAAGTAGAATAAAAACCGGTTCCATAGCTAATTTGCGTCATAAGGACTTGAATCAATTTTTAGCAGATTGTGTAGTTGTTTTTAAAAGGAAAATTAGGAATATTTTGAACACCCATTGTGCGCTCAAAGTAAATACAACATTTTGCGGGGAGTTTATTAGGAAATCGGGGGATAATGAAATTTTGGGAATTAAATATATTAATACTAAAAATCATATTATTGATACATCAACTCAAATAGACGAGTGGTTTAAGATATATGTTAAAGATAAACTTTTAAACGAATTATCGGAATTTGCTGAAAAAGATTCGGGATTTGCGTTAAATAAAATTATTTCCTTAGTTGTTAATATCAGTAAATATCAATTGGGAAACGGTTCATCTTATATTAGACTACCAGAACCGATTATAAGGAAAAATGCTTGTATAAACATTAAAAATATAGATCAAAATTGCTTTTACTGGGCCATTGTAAGCGCTCTTCGGACTCCTAGCAATAAAAGACATGCAGAACTAACCTCCTCATATCCACACTTTACTGACGTTTTACAAACAGAAAATTTAGATAGTCCTATGCTGCTAACAAAAATTTCAAAATTTGAAAAGATGAATAACATTTCAGTCAATGTTTACGCTTTAGAATTGATCGAAACAGAAAAAAAATCATTTTACATAGTAGTACCAGCAAGATTAACGGAAAATAAACGGGATACGCATGTTAATTTACTTTTAGCTCAAAATAAATATTATCCGCGTTTAAATGATTATGATGCTCCTCCACCAGCGCCAGCAAATGAAGATAATGATTCAATCGATGAAATTAAATATCACTATTGTTGGATTAAAAATCTTTCGCGTCTTATTAGTAGCCAGTTAAATAAACATCGTGAGAAAAAATTTATTTGCGATAGATGTCTGAACTATTTCCATCAGCAAAATAAATTAGTTGAACATGAAAAACTGTGTTCTAAATTTAATAAATATAAAATTAACCTTCCTAAAGAGAGCTGCGTTGAATTTAAAAACTTTACATACCAACAAAATACTCCTTTTGTTGTTTATGCAGATTTTGAATGTCAATTAGAAAATCATAAAGAAAGTAGCGTCGTAAATTTAACTAAAACCATAAAATATCAAAAACACGTTCCGTATAGTGCTGGTTTCTATGTAAAATGCAGCTATGATGATAGCCTTTCTTATTTCGAGAGCTATCGAGGTGCAGATTGTATGGATTGGTTTGCAAATCGTATGGCTGGTGTTGCGCAATTTGTAAACTCAAAAATAAAAACAAGCGTACCTATGATTGAAAAATTAGACACATGTAAGGCAACATCATGTCATATTTGCGGTAAGAGATTTTCAAAAACAAAAAAAGACATAATCGTTAGAGATCACAACCATTTCAGTGGAGAGTTCAGAGGTTACGCACACCAAGCATGCAATCTGAACTTTAGAAAATTGTTTGTTGTGCCGGTTATATTCCATAATTTAAGTGGGTACGATAGTCACTTTATGATTTCGAATTTATGTAAAAAAGGTCGCTTAAGTCTACTTCCCATCAACAAAGATAAATACATCTCCTTTACGCTGCACTCAGATGAAAATAACATTAAATTGCGGTTTATAGACTCTTTTCGATTTATGGGGGCGTCTCTTGATGAATTAGCTTCAATTTTAGCAGTATCAGAAAAGAAAATTTTACAAAGGGAATTTCAAAATTTAGATGAAGATAAATTCAAATTATTAACACAGAAAGGAGTTTTCTGTTACGATTACATTGATTCGTTGAAAAAATTAAATGAAACGACTTTGCCCCCAATTGAAAAATTTTACAATAAATTAAACGATGAAAGTGTAAGTGACGAGAAGTATGCTCATGCGCAATCTGTTTGGCAACAGTTTAACATTAAAACATTAGGAGAGTATTCTGATATATATTTAAAAACAGATATTCTGCTTCTTGCCGACGTTTTTGAGCAATTGCGTAAAAAATGTTTCTCCACCTATGGTCTGGATCCTGCGTGGTACTATACAATGCCCGGATATACGTGGGACTGTATGCTCAAATACACTGGGTGTAAGTTAGAACTACTAAAGGATCTAGATATGGTGATGTTTTACGAAAATGCTATAAGAGGTGGAATTTCGGTGTGTAGCAACCGATTTTCGGAGGCCAACAATAAATATATGCCCGAATATGATCCTGAAAAGCCGTCCAAGTACCTTATGTACCTGGATGTGAATAGCTTATATGGGAATGCTATGCAGCAACCCTTACCCTACGGAGGGTTCAAATGGGTAGATGATGTAACATCGTTTGATGTGATGTCAATACCCGACGACTCTGACGTAGGGTACGTGCTACAAGTCGATCTATCGTACCCACAAGAACTGCACGATAAACACAAAGATTTTCCGTTTGCGGCAGAACGTAGCGTACCACCCAGCGACGGCGGGGTAAAATTGCCGAAATTAATGGCAACACTTACGGATAAAAAAGAGTACACGGTTCACTATAAAAATTTAAAACAAATGCTAGCTAATGGGTTAAAGTTAACGAAAATCCATAAAATTTTACAATTTAAACAAGCAGCCTGGCTGAAACCCTACATCGAGTTGAATACTCGATGTAGAGCTGCAGCCCGGAATGATTTCGAAAAAAATCTTTTTAAATTAATGAATAATGCAGTATTCGGTAAGACCATGGAAAATATACGTAAGCACCGCGTATGTAAAATCGTTAAATCTTGGGGTGGTCGCTATGGGGCAGCAAACTTGATTTCGAGTTTTCGGTTCCACAGTCGCACAATTTTAGAGGAAAATCTGGTGGTTATCGAATTGAACAAGGCTGAAATAACGTTTAACAAACCTCTGTATGTAGGGCAGGCAATTCTAGACCTATCGAAACTAGTCATGTATGATTTTCATTACACCTATATGCTACCAAAAATGGGTGCAGAAAGGTGTAAGCTCATGTACATGGACACAGACAGTTTTATCTACGAATTGCAATGTGAGGATGCATATGAGGAGATCATTAAAGCTGATTCCAGTAAATTTGATACTTCGGATTATCCTGAAAATAACATATATAAAATACTGCGTAAGAACAAAAAGGTGCCGGGTCTAATGAAAGATGAAAATAACGGTAAAATTATGACACATTTTGTTGGACTTCGAAGCAAAATGTATAGTTACAGGGTGCAGGGTGGGAAGGTGGTTAAAAAATCTAAAGGGGTTAAGTACAATGTTGTTAAAAATAAAATTGCATTTGAGGATTATGTTGAATGTTTGAAAGAATTTAAGGAAAAAACAGCTACACAACGCTGTATCAGGTCGTATGCACACAACGTATATTCTGTTGAACAGTCAAAAATTAGTTTAAGTCCGTATGACGACAAACGTTATTTAATTCCGAACAGTTTTGACACACTTCCGTGGGGGCATTACAGTATCTTATAATAGCGTTTTTTTTTTGTTATAGATGAATGCCCCAACATTATCAGAGTTAGCTGTTAGAAAAATTTGCGAATCAATAACATCATCAGCAGTAGAATTCATGGAGCAGTCTCCACTACCATGGAAATTAACTACGGAAATTGTGAAACAATTTCCTTTATATAAATGGCACGCTATGATTAAAGAAGCCAAAAATGATCTTGATTCTTCATATACAGGAATTAACTTTATTAGATGTCACAAAGAAATAGATCCAAATTTAATTCACACTATATTAGGAAAATCAGATTGGGGTTATGTTTTTGAAGATTATTCTAGTTACTGTCTATGGACAAGTGGATATTGGCTGGACCAATATTACCTACACGTATGTAAAAATTGTTTATCTAAATTTAAAGAAATACATAAAACTTTAAATAAACGTTTATTTGCCTGCTATGACCATTCTCACGAGGTTCACGATGCACATGACATTATTTTGAACGTATACCAAAAAAAGTATAATTGGTGTCACAGCTGCTTTAAAAGCGTAGTGTTTGAACTAAAAGACCAGGAATCTTGCAGAGATGCCTTACATGATAGGTCTAGAAATAACATCCGAATCCGATTTGATGAATCTGATGTAGACAGCGATATTGAGTTTTAAAAAAAAAACATCACAGCAAACAAATTACAAAAAAATATATAAAAAGCGTTCATCCGTCCTCCAGTTTCTCTCTATCTATTGTACTAACATTTATATATATATTTTTTTTCAAACATGTATGTAGTACTAACATTTATATATATATATATATATTTTTTCAAACATGTATGTAATTAGATTTAATAAATGAATATTTATAAAAAGATGTTTTATTGATTTCGTTAGATTTTTCTAGTAAGAAGAGTTCACAACAACAACAACAAGATGTCCTGATAGCTTGAGTCGTCAGAGGTGTGCAACATCAGAAGCAATGTTAGTGCGTGGTTGGAGTTCAAAACTTAGCGTGTTCAAAAACAAAAAAAAACACGCACACACATAATACTAACATTACTTCTGATGTTGTGGCGCGGTTCTTCGGGCTATCAAGACATCTTTTTGGTATTTTTGAACAAAGTGTGCACGTCACGTGCGTCACGTATCACGTCACGTGCGTCACGTGTCACGTCACGTGCGTCACGTGTCACGTCACGTGCGTCACGTGTCACGTCACGTACGTCACGTCACGTCACGTGTCACGTTACGTGACGTATATCATAATGAAACGACAGATATGCATTTTTACAAAAACTTTATTAAAATCGTTCAAGATCATTAGCGATCCTATGTCTATAGAAAAATATATGTTGTCCTAACGCTATATGTTGTAAAGTACAGCCTACGAGCTTAAATGTATACAATTTTTGAATAGCATCTGAAAACGTATAATTTTGATCATTAAAACTAGCTCGAACAATCTTAAGCGCATTATAATAATAGCTTGGAAATTCAACAGTTTCTAGCATAGACATATACGGTACTAAAAGTTCATTATTTGCTTCTAAAAGAGCGTTCACGTCCATTTCTGAGAGGTAGAAACTAATGTTGTGCTTGGTTATTTCGAGAATTTTCGTACTATCATAGATTAGTCGTCGAATTCTGCAATAGTCACCGCACTCGATTTCGACAGGATCATACTTGTCAGGAAGGTTCTTCTCCTCCTCCTGCTCCTCCGTCTCCTTCACCGTTACCACATTGAGCTGGGTGATTAATTGTTCCCACTCATAGGAACTGAAAGATAGTTTCAACCGTGATGAGTTCCACACAATTACAGCAGGAGTAAATGATCTCGCTGGGCTTAGACCGCATCCAATTTGGTATGATCCATTTGGAAACTGCGTGTACAGCAGATAATGGTCCTCGTTCTTGGCCGCTTCTTCGTACCTTTCCAGAATAGCATCCAGCTCACGGTCGTAGTTTACAGATGATTCGTGTGAGCTGCTGGTGGTGAGGTCAAACTCGCTGCAACTTGAACCACTACCACTGGTATCCATTTTTTTTTTTACTAGCTGCCTGACTGACTGACTGACTGACTGACTGCAACCGACTGAGAACTCACTTTTAGCAGAAACCCCCCCACCCCATACACCTAGACGATCGCATCATTGTCAATCCAACTATTATGTTTTGCATCAAGGCCAAGCCATTTGACGTACATTTTTTTACCTTTACGACGTAAAACTTTTTCAACTAAATAAACATCTGGATTGGCTGTTTTCTGTAATTCTTCGTCATAAAAGGCTCCTTTGATCGGTGCACCTTGCATATCTTCGAGCATGTACGTTGCAGGGTTGGTAATATTAATTTTAGTAACTTTAAATAATTCCGTTGTCCAGCTTGGAACGTATCCCTTGTCGAATAGCATTTTGGTTTTGCTGATGCGTACAATGTCACCAACTTTAAACTTACGCGGGCCCGCGATTTTTAAATGAGTATATTTTCGATTTAAGATACATTTTTCGTTGGATTTATTAATTTGTGATGGTTTACATCCGATGGTTTGATGACGTGTTCCATTGTATTCATTGGTAATGCTTTGTAATATATCAATCCATTTATACGATCCCATTAAGCTAAAGTATTTGTAAAGTTTATTTTTCAACGTCCTTATGGCTCTTTCAGCAATGGCCGCTTTCTTGATGCTATATGTACTATAATGATTAATATCATGCTTCTTCATTAAAGTTTGAAATTTACTATTGTAAAATTCTTTACCTTGATCAGATTGTAGATTTTTCGGCGTACGTTCCGTATGTGCGAGGATATCCGAAAACGCACGAGTTATCTCCTCACCCGTCTTTGTCTTTAACGGTCTAGTCCACATAAACTTGGAAAAAGAATCGATTACGACGAGAATTAATTTGAAATTTTTATTTTGATGAGCATAAGGTCGCATTTCAGCCAAGTCCGTCTGCCATAAATCGTCTAAGCCTTTAATGATGGTACGTCGTCTTAGATAATTTTTTCGAGCAGGCTTGTGCAGCTCGTTAACTAGTTGTAGCTTCTCCTTGGCGTACGTCATCATGTTTTAACGCTTTAAATTGTTGTTCCATCGGCTTTATACGCTTAGCAAGATCGAATGTTTTCAATGATATATATGATGTGCGTCCTTGCAAAAGTTGTAATTCATTCAATGATATTTTTCCGTATTGGAGTCAAATCGGTATGAGACTTAATTGTAGCCAACTCCTGTTCTATTCTTGTTGTTATATTTGCAATAGAGTCATCTACATATTTTTTTGTTGCCATATGTTTACCAGAAGTAGGCGGATTTCTCGAAATAAACTCTGTTATTTGATCTGTTTTTGCTGTTATTTTTTTTAAATCAATCACTGAAGTATCTACGTATTTTTTAGTTGCCGCATCTGAATTATCTGTGGGATCTTTTATATTACACAACTTTACGTTCTTGAAGTCAACATTTCCATCAGAAGTATGGGGTAGTGTTAACTTTGGCGGTGTACGCATATACGGAAGTGTCTTTTGTTTATCAAAGCGACGTCCGAATTTATCAAGACTCATCGTGTAAATGAAAGACCAAGGAACTAGATTACTGTATTATATTAGCTTCTTTTAGCTCGTTGAGGATGGCTACTATTTCATTATCATGCGACGTATTGCCAGCTTCCTGAGATGCCATAAGGAGTTTAAGTCGATCGATTAATTCATTGGGATCATCCCAGTACACGTATTCGATTGGTTCCTCGTTGTATGTCAAGTAATCACCGATACCTTTTCCTGTTGGCGGTTTTGATGTTGATGATGTTGTTGTTGTTGTTGTTGTTGTTGTTGAGGGAGTGGATCTTGTTAATGATCGACTAAGTGGACTACGTATTTTTGTAGATGTTGATCGTGTGACAATTGTACCTTTATTTTTCTGCACATCTTTAAAGAGAGGCTTAATAATGTGATTATATTTAAATCCTGTCGAACCTTTTAGGCGTCCAAGCGAATCTAAATGAACACCGGTACTTTGCAATAGATTTTTATAGGGTTGTAAATCTGCATCTGCATAGTTTGGGTCATTATAGAATAAAAGTTGATACAGCCCAGGTGTGCCACGAAACCATGTACCTGCTAAGTTTGTCCCCTCAGGTAATATCTGTATTTGGCCAGTCGCTCTATCACATTTAATTCGGCGTTTACCTAACATCCAACCAATGTTGTCGGTATATATAGGTCCATAATTTTTATCAATTTTATCGTTTTGTGTCCAAAAATCTTGTAAATAATTATGGCTTATTGGGGATATTGACCTAAGTATTCCTCTATTGCTTCTTGTGAAATATCAGCAGGACGCATTTCTTCAGGTAGTGGTGGTGGTGTTTCTGGTCTCGGCGGTATATTACCTTGTTCATCAGTTGAAGCCACGTCTTCTAAATTGAGATAGTTTGGGTTCTGTGTGAATACATCATCATCATCATTATCATCATCATCATCCTGTTTCAATTTTTCCTCTTTTTAATAATAAATGAAGGATGCTGCTGAGTCTTAGCTATTTGCTTAAGAGGTTCAGATATTGGTTTGAAAAGTTTTCTAATAGATTCATCTTCTGCAGTTCGACCTAACTTTAAAGTAAGATACTTTTTACGTATAGCTCGAGCAAGTTCTGCGATCTTTCTTTTATGACTAGCAACGGCAACTTGGTCCTTTGACATCATGTTACTGAATGATGGCGTACATGATAAGCCTACAATTTTATGTACTTATCAAATCCTACTCTGTATCGACCATAATTAAGAGGAAAGTCTTTAACAATAACTAACGTACCGTACTTTTCTGCCCAACATTCCGAACACATCTTTTTGAATTCATCAAAAGTAACATCTGGAGATACATGCTCATCAAATATATGTTTTAGATTAATTTCATCCTGCTTAAATAGTACTATAATGTTACAGTTGTCTCGTATGAGCTGTTTTGGAATTTTAGAGTATGTTTGGCAGAGATATGCAGCATCGATATCTTTATGACGACACATGGAGTAATACTCTCGAATTTTCTGCTGACCGTCACACGACACGTCGTCAAATATGAATATAGAGCTATTTTTAGCCTTACTTGGACTTATAATTTCCTCGTTATCCTTAAATGGGAAATAGCCAACACCCTTAGCAGCGGAAATCACTTCTTGAAGCAGTTGATACTTTGGTTGATACAACGATTTTGAATAAACGTAAACATTTTTAAACTTAGCACCGTTTGGATGGAAAAGCAGCGCCAGCATTACGTTCGTTTTTCCACATCCGCTTGGTCCGCAGATGATAGCGCGAAACGAATTCGGTAACAATTTACCATGTTTACTATGTTGAGTTTTTGCTGTAAAATCCAAGTTATCAATGGGTAATGACTGCTCTTGTTGAACAACCTTCATCGTGTGGCGTTCGAATAGGGAATGTGTAAAAGTATATATGTAGATATTGCTAACGCATCATCAACAGTTCTCATGTTAACGTACAAGGGTGAAGGTGTTGTAAACTCTCTGATAAATAATCTTCCGATAGAACTCCACGTACCTTCGTATCAGTTCCTGGGACGTAAGTGTGCGACAGATTAGGATATTTTTTTTTTCATTCTCACACATGTATATGTATATTTTCAGCGGGGACTAAATTAAAGAAGAGGTTAGCACGAGGAGATCCTGGAAAGAACCCATTGGATCGTGCTGCAAGAGACCACGATATTGCATACGCCTTATACAAAAATTTGAAAGACAGACACAAAGCTGATTGGATTCTTGAGAACCGAGCCTGGGAACGTGTAAAAGCACCTGACGCTTCACTAGGAGAAAAGACTGCAGCTTGGCTAACAACCACCGCAATGAAAGTTAAGCGAAAATTGGGTATGGGGCAGAAGAAATCATCTTTTCGACGAGGTGTTCTCACGAAAATCACAAAGTCCTTGAAGAAAAATGCTCCCACCACCACGACATTAAAAAAGTCTGCATTGGTTGCTCTTAAAGCGGCAAGATTAGCGGTGAAGAGTGCAGGTGGAAAACATAAAGTTCGACTACCGAGAATAATTCCGATCGAAGGAAAATCTGGGGGATTCCTACCCTTGATCCCCCTTTTCGCCGGATTAAGTGCCTTGGGGGCGCTCGCAGGGGGAGCTGCAGGTGTGGCCAAAACGGTCGTTGATGCCAAGAATGCACAAAAGAAATTGGAGGAAGACCATCGCCATAACAAAGCTATGGAGTCTTTGGGCAAAGGATTGTATTTGAGAAAAATGCTAAAGGTGGTTATGGGTTGTACCTCAAAAAAAAAACTCAAAAAAACTAAACATCAAGCTACCCAAGAAAGCGCTTTATGATTATGAAATAAAGCAATATGCGAAGCTCTTGAACATACCTCATTTCCGAGGTGTCTTCATGCGTGACACTTTACCACGAGACGGTCCACGTAAAAGAGAATGCGCCGTCGTGAACTTAGATATTTCACAAAACAACGGAACTCATTGGGTAGCTTATAAAAAGATAAACAACAACGTTGAGTATTTCGATTCATTTGGTAACCTGAAGCCTCCACAGGAACTTGTTCGATATCTGAAAAACGCTAAAATTTTCTACAACAACGATCCTTACCAAACTTATAATCAAGTTAATTGCGGACAATTGTGTTTGAAATTTCTATACAATAACAATAACAACAACAACAACGATGGATAATAAAACATTATCGGAATTTACATTAGAAGAGTTTGAGAAGAATATTCCGCCGCTGGAATATTAATAAGCAATGTGAGACCTGCAGAATTATTGAGTATATGGCACAAACTGCCTGCAGAATACACATCCAATTTTGATCTTCAAATACGACTTCCATGCTATGTTCACTACAACAGACCTGATTGGACAACACATTGGGATGGACCGGCTACTGCTCAAGCAAATTGTTATTTCTGTAAATTATCCATTCGAAAATAAACAAAAAAAAAAAACTTGAATAAATGCTTAGTACACAGCTATATTTTTTCATTCATCATGTCGCAGTTGTTGAGAGTCAATAGCACTACTCATATATTTTCATTTCGTCCTTCAACACCGATAGTGTTGGATCCGAAAAAAGATTATGAATTGGCGCTTAGGTCTTTTACTTCATACAATTCCATACCGAATATTGAAAAAGGAGATAAATTTTATTATATCGACCGGATAGGTGGTGGTGGTCAATTAAAAGTCATCGAGTTTCCGACAGGTTGTTATGAAATTACCGACATAGAAACATTTATACGAACGCAAATGAATCTTGAAAATGAAGTTGCTCCTCCGGATGATTATTTTTCTCTAAAACCTAACAATAATACACTGCAATGTGAAATCTTTAGCAAGTATTATAAAATAGTTTTTACAGAACCGAATAATCTTGGACATCTATTGGGATTCTCGAAAAAAGTTCTTAATCCTGGTCAAAAGCATTCTTCTGATTTACCTGTAAACATAATAAAAGTATCAACCATACACTTTGATGCTAACATTACGTCGGGAGCCTTTGACGGAGACACGCCTGCACACACGATCTACGAATTTGCTGTGACAGCCGATCCTGGATACGCTATAGTCGAAACACCTGTAAATTTACTATATCTACCTGTTATACCGAAACAAGAAATAACCAACATCACAGTGTTGGCTTTAGATCAAGACGGTCGTCCTGTAAACTTTCAAGGTGAAACTAGTACTCTTGTGTTGGAGTTGAGAGCGAAGCGCAGATGGGATTAGTGATTATAAGACATAGTGGTGCTTCCAAGGCAACTTCAGTATTACCCCAAGCACCTAAGCGACGACATCTACTACTAACTACATCAAATATCCTGTTTCTACGCTCACTTGGATATCATGTCAACAACAACAAGAATCATGTACAAAAAGAGAAAAACTGAGGAAGGCAGCAGCAGCAGCATCACATACTTCTCCGATGTTTGATCTATATCGATCTCCAGCATTCGATGAATCTATTCGCAAGGCTGAGTATAGATCTTATACGCCGTTCATCAAGTCATTTAATTGTAATGATGTTGTGGAATTTAGCATCAATCAAGTAGATTCGTTCTTTGCAATGAACGCTTCCCTTCTATCTATCAAAGGAAAAGTTGAAATAACTGGAGGGGAGGAGCAGGAGATGTATCTTTAGCTCCAAACTTTGGTGCCTTCCTATTTGACTCTTGCACTTACAGTGAATCCGCTAGAGAAGTTGAAACAGTACGTGATCCTGGTATTGTAAGTACTGTCCGAGCTTACGTATGTTACAGTGAGGAAGACTCAATCATATGGCTATAGCTGGATGGAACTATCCTTCAACACCTATAATGGCGTCAACACATAACAAGTCTTTTAGCTTGCTAATGCCGCTAAACATATTTTCAACATTTTCAATGATTATCCTATGATTACGTGTGGCAGACAAACTCTCAGATTTGTGAGAGCTAGAAACGATAACGATTGTATCATTATCAAGGAAAAAACTGGAACGACGACGACAGCGAAAATAACTATTGAAAGCATGGAACTGAAAATCAAACATATTTACCGAGTGATGATGTGAAAGAACAACTTTGAAAGCTATTCAAACTGATAAGCCGATACTTATACCTTTTAGAAAATGGATCTGAATGAACTGCCTCAATTACCGCAGATGCGAGAAGAGAAATATGGTCAGTTAAAACTAGCACCGCAATCGAAAGACCACGTTTCATTATAGTATGTTTCCAAACCGGTAAACGTGACGTCGCAACCTCAGACCCTACCCTGTTTGATCACGTGAATGCTGCTAGTATTCGAGTATCTTTAAATGGTGAATACTATCCCAACGAACGTATGCAATTGGACTTTGCAAACAATCACTTTACTGAAGCTCATTTCAACTATAGCGACTTTCAAACCAGCTATACAACTTCTTCTTCTCCTCTGAAGAGATGTCTTTTAGATTATACCGCTTTTAAAAATCGCGCTTTGTTTGTTATTGACTGTTCCAAACAAGAGGAAACCATGAAATCATCAACTGTTGATGTTAGATTGGATATCGAAGCCGATACTGGCTTTCCAACCAACACCAAGGCCTACTGCATCATTATACATGACTGCTTAATCGAGTACTTCCCCCTCACCGAAGTTATTAAAACCATCTCGTAAGCAACGAAGGACTCTCAGTTCCGCATCAGACATCATGAGGATCGCGTTTGTTGACATTCAAGGCTTTACAGTTGACGGATTATTCGTACCTAAAGAACTATGTATCGAAATTGGTTTCAAGAAAAGTCATTATCTTTACACCTCCGCAACCTTTTTCTACATTAAATACTAAAGACAAGAAAACTGTCGCTTACTTGGAGAAGAATTTCCATGGGCTTAAATATT